>OX421328.1:22473805-23673805 GCA_949125395.1 Diaphora mendica
TAATGTAAATTTGATTTTTTACATATCCCCACCAAAAAAAATCTAAAGGAGTGAGATCTAGTGATCTCACCATGCCGTTTGTTCAGGTATTAGAATCACAAATTTTAACAAAAAAAAAAACCAACTTCAATCTGGACTTAATTTAGATGGGACCATTTGCGAAGCACCAGCTTTCAAATAAAAAAAGAATCATCAAAATCGGTTCACCCAGTCAAAAGTTATGAGGTATACAGTCGAATTGAGAACCTCCTCCTTATTAATGTAGGCAGTAGTGATTGTGCTGTTATGGGCTGGAGCACAATCTCGCTTTAGAATGATTTGGTTTTGCTCTTCCTCGTCGAGACAACAAAAAAGACAACACCGTCTAGTGTCACTGGTGGACAGTCTCCTCTTTTTAGGGTTAACGTTATGTGGATTGATTTTGCTGGGCTGGCTTGAATTCTCCATTTCTTCAGCCATAGTCCTATTTCATCCAGACATTCTTGCAGTTTTGCGGATGCTATGTTCAGATCTTTATTACATGAGAGTACTGCGGTGTCATCTGCATAGGTTGCAGTCACAACTTTATCTGAGGTGGGTAGGTCAGCGGTGTAGACTGTGTATAAGACGGGACCCAGCACCGAACCTTGGGGCACTCCTGCTTCCATTCCGCAAATACATGAAAGAGCATCCTCGCACTTGACCTGAAATAGTTGGCCTTGCAAATAAGACCTCAGTAGCATGTACAAAGCATTGGGTAGGTGAAGCATTAGTTTATACAGCAGGCCCTTATGCCACACGCGGTCAAAGGCCTGCTGAACATCAATAAAAACAGCCGACCAGTATTCTTTTTTCTCCAGCGCTTGCCGTATCACATGAGCAACGCGGTGTATCTGTTCTACAGTCCCATGGTGAGCGCGGAAACCGAGTTGGTGGTCTGGTATAACTTTTTGTTCTTTAAGTATTGGTAAAAGGCGTTTCAGGACCAATTTCTCAAAAACTTTTGACAGTAGGGGAAGAAGACTTATGGGTCTGTATGATGTAACCTCTGTAGGAGGCTTCCCTGGTTTAGCTATCATATTTATAGTGGATACTTTCCATAATTCAGGGAAATGTTGTAATCTGAGTATGGCATTAAAGAGGATTGTCAGCAAGACGATACCTTTTCTTGGTAGTTGTTTCAGGACTTCTGCCGTTATTAGATCAAATCCTGGTGCCTTTTTCTGTTTCAGATGCATGATAGTTCTTTTGACTTCCATCGTTGTCACTAGTCTGAGTGGCGGAGACAGCTGTTGATCGCTGTTCAAGGCTTCGTCAATTTCCTGCTCGGTGTGTGTATTATCTGTTTCGTTAGGTTTGAATACATTCCCGAGGAAATTAGCAAATAGCTCTGCTTTTTCTTGAGGCTTCCGAGACCAGTCACCGTTAGCTTGTCTTAATGGAGGTATGTGTTCCTTTGGCCTTTTCAGTGAGTTAGTCATTTTCCAAAGTGTATAATCCTCTGCTTTGTACGGTGACAGAGTCCTAAGTTTGTCTTGAAGGGTACTGTTTTCATTTTCTTTGAGCAGTTCCTTCAGTTCTTTTTGCATTTTGTTGAGGGCTTTTTTGTCTTGACGATTCCTACTGGTGTGCCACCGATGTCGTAATCTTCTTTTTGCAGCTATCATCTCTCGTATTTCTAAAGTAGTATCATGGCTTTGTGGTTTAGATGCTACGTATGGAGTTGATAACCAGGATGCCTTTTGTATTAGGTTAGTGGTATACCACGTCGCGTCTTCTATTTCGCCTACTGTTTTGAGAGGTATGTGCAGATTAACATTTTCATCCATATAATCTTGAAAGGACTCCCAGTCAGTTTTATGGTTATACAGCGTCTCACGTGGATCTTTCCAAATCACTGTAGTGCTTAACGTGCATATCACGGGTGTATGATCTGAGGAACCTTCTAGACATGACTCCACTTTTGTATAGAGTCCCGACATCCCTTTGGTGATAAAGAAATCGATGAGATCCGGAGTTTTGTTAGGGTCCGATGGCCAGTACGTTGGTTCTCCTGTTGATATTACATTGAGGTTATTACTGTCGATTGCCTTTTTTAGTTCTCGACCTTTTGTCGTTGTCAGTCGGGAGCCCCAGAACGTATTTTTGGAATTCCAGTCTCCCCCTACAATGTATCTCTCACCAAGTGTGTGGAAGAAATCGTTAAACATTTGTTCATCTAAACGATGTCGTGGGGGACAGTATACTGCAGCTACATTAAGTGATCCCTGCCAGTCATCTATTGATATAATTGCGGCCTGGATGTGTGCATGTGTAACATTTGGTACAATGTGGCATCGTATGTGTTCCCTTACTATCACAGCGGCCCCAGCATGTGATGTGCCATCTGGATGGTTGGCATAGTATACATTGCATCCTTTAATATTAACAACCTTGTGATCGGTCATATGTGTTTCAGAGACTAATAATATGTCTAATTTGTTGTCATTATGAATAATTCTAGTTCTTGTTTATTCGGGGATAGACCATTTATGTTCCATGCTGCAATTCTAAGGAATTTCATTTTTTCTGCTGGGCTATTAGTGTCGTCAGAAGGCCCATTAAGGTCCCTATTTGTTGTATTAGAATATCTATCTTTTCCGACTGTTTTATTATGATCTGCTCTAACGAGCTAGTTGACTGAGTTTGTGTATTCTCTATTTTTTTATTCCAGTTGCCAGTATGTCTAGTGTTGGATATGTTTCCATGTGGTTGCAGAATATCTGTTTCTTGGTTATTTATTGACTGTTGTTTATCATTAACAGTGTATCTGGGAAGTTTTAAAGGAGGGAAATCTTCTGTTCGATGCGAGAACGTATTTGTAGCCTTAACCTTTTCTAGCAGAACTTTTCTGTTATCTGCATTGGCCATTTTTCGTGAGCGGATCTCCTTGTAGACTTGGCAGCCTTTATAGTTGGCTGGGTGATCACCTTGGCAGAGGACACAGGTGGCTGGCGAGTTCCTATCCTTTTTCTGGCAGTCAGTAGTTTTGTGTCCTTGTGCACATTTGACACATCTGTATGGGCGCATACAATTATTTTTGGTATGTCCATATTGTTGACACCTAGTACACTGTGGTATTTCAGTTGATTTCCTTGGATCTTCAATCTTGACTCGTGTGGAATATGGTTTGTATACTCTTTATTTCTGGGTTGTTGGGGCTAGGTTCAATGTTTACAAAGAACATGTTTAAGGGCTTTCTGTTTTTTCTTGATATTGCACATATAATCTCACCTTATACCTATACCTTATTCCCTGTGCTGATTTAGGGGTGGTGTAATGTAAGTTTTTGATTACTATTCGGTAGCATTTATTTTGCTTTTGTGTGAATGTATGACCGATGAGGCCATTATTCCGGATGAGTTCTATTAGGTCTTTATATATTTCAGTTGACTGAGTCATCACTCTTAGTTGATCCCTATTAATAATTTTATATGAATAGCTGTCACTAGGTATAGTCTTATTTAATAGCTCTGTTAATTTTGTTAGGTCTTCTATGCCATATAATATAACTGGTGGTGGTTTGCTAATTTTTTTGGCATGAGTGGATGGATTTTCTGTTGTTTCATCAGTAAGATCTATAGGAAGCCCGCTGTATCTGTTAGAAGTACTGATTTCTATTTGTGCACTGTTGTTGAGTTTTCCACTTTGTGGCGGGCTGTTCGACAGTCTCTTCCTTTTAGGGTAGCGGTCTGTAGGCACTCTTTGCAAGGGGGGAGGGCAAGCACTGTTGACACCATCATCTGTGGTATTTGTCACTGAGGACGTAGTAGGCAAGTTTGCTGAGTCAGTGGCCTTGATGTTTCCTAACGAAGACGATCTTGGTCTCGTAATGAAAAGGCTGGGATGGAATGCCTGTTGGATAAATTTTTTAGTTGTGCTGCCAGTATTCACCGCCACGGGAGCCTGGTCACCCACTCCGGCGCAGTCTTCGGTAGCATATTTCTCACTCGCTGGCCCGGGTACCAACGAGCGCCGGGGGTTAGCCGGATCGCATGACATATCAACATTCGTATCATTCATATTTCATATTTAAAAGTGGGGCATACGCAAGTCGCTTTCCCAAGGCGACGTGGCCACACTTTTAGGAGGGATTTAGTCCTCCTTGGCTTGTGGTAACCAGTAGTCAGCTTATTAACCGCCGCCTGATGCTCGGCGTTGTTGCTCATTTTGCACCACCCGGGAGGCACGTGTAGGGTGGGCCTAGGAGAAGGTGGTAAATCCTACGGACGCGAGCAACACTACCCCCCTACAGTTGCATTATTAATAATTTTGAATTGTTTCGTAACCTACTTACTTTTTTTTTGGTTACTAGTTTTATCATTAACTGTTGTTGTTTTGAGTATTTTACGTAAACTTTTCAAAGTTTACATATTTGATGTGTCGATTAAAATATAATCTCCTAAGTCAAACTCATTTATTTCTATTAATAGGTTTCACAAAACACTTAAACTTGCTAGAAAATTATATATATATAGATATATTATATAATTAATACAATTAGATTAATATTTGAGATCATATTTTATTTGCCTCGAACAATGTCTCAGAAATAAATCTTCGGTTTTAGTTGGTTAAGAATGGTTGGGATCTACTCATGTTTTTATAAATTAAATATGCTATAAAGTAAGTAGATGTAATAATACATTTCATATTATAATTATATCCACTCATCTAATTATTTTCGACATAACTGTACCTGCGCACATCTGCTTGCGCAGCTAACTTCAGAAACGCCATAATGTTTGGTTCGGACTATACCGATTTTGAACTTAAATTGATTGTAATTGTAATAAAATTATTTTACTGCTTAAACTTTATATTTTATACGTCAATCTTTGCTGCATATTTCACAGTGGCGTAGGGCGCAACGAATTTGAATGTCATAATACGAATAATATTGTTCAGTTACTTTTGACATTTTAGCCTTCAGCTACTTTTGGTATTGTGTTGTGCAGTAAATTTTGAACTTTTAAGATGAACATTAAATTCTGGCCCTAAGCTTAGTATATGGTTGTATATACATTTTTGGAACATTAAAATGGTCAGTTACTTTCGGCTGACTGTGCTATAAATAATAGATATACTTGTAGCATTGAAGGTTGAAATTTCTAGGAGAGACTAGTAAATTATGAAGCTAAAGCTTTTATAACTGTTTTGCTACTGCTACGAGTGGTGGTCACCATACTCATTCCAAATGCAGACAATGCAGTATGGCGACCCACACCATGGCGGCCTAGTGGTGCTGCTGCATCTTTTAGTCTAGTCAACAAGTATGGAATTTGTTGACTAGACTACGTTGTTTTTCTGTGCGAGGGTAGTTCCCGGTCGAGTCGGCCCTACCGTGCTGAAATCAGCGTGGCACTACTACCTTTTCCTGTTTCGATTGTATTGCTTATTTTAAGATCTGACCACTGTTTTTTTTGTCTATACAGGGTACAAATCAGAAAGATGCCAACTGCGAAACCTGCGGTCTGGGGTTGGCAGAGTGCGTGGGTCACTATGGGTACATAGAATTGGCTCTGCCTGTTTTTCATGTTGGATACTTTAGGTCTACCATCACTATACTACAAACTATCTGTAAGGTAAGGACAATTATTTTCTTTACATTGTATAAAATGAAGTCACTTCCTATTGTTGTATGATTAGATCTTTGAAACGGAGCAACAGATTTTAATGTGGTCTTTATCAATAGATAGAGTGATTCAAGAGGATGATTTATCTATATCTATTCAAATAAATGGAATTGCGTCAAGCGTAAAGCGTCTGTTTGTTATTTCAAATTAAATACTTTTCACTAAATGCATATGAAAGTACGAATCTTTTGAATTTAAATTTTTGTCTGGTTGTTTGTTCCTACTAATCTCTGAAACGACTTGACGAAGTCTGACGAGACTTTCACTGGCAGATAGCTGATGATATAAGGAGTAACTTAGGCCACTTTTATTTTAGACTAGTTGGCAGCATATTATTATTATTTTTTTATGAAATAGACCGGCAAACGAGCAGACGTATCGCCTGATGGTAAGCGATTACCGCCGCCCATGGACACCCGCAACACTAGAGGCGTCACAAGTGCGTTACCGGCCTTTGGGGGATGGGGGGGGGGAGATAGGGGGAGGGGTTGGGGTATGGGCCTCCGGTATCCTCACTCACTCGGTGAAACACAGCGCAAGCACTATTTCACACCGGTTTTCTGTGAGGCCGTGGTATCACTCCAGTCGAGCCGGCCCATTCATGCCGAAGCGTGGCTCTCCCACGGTATTGCAGCAGCAGTGACCCATCAGTTCGTCTACCCTTTGCCTTAAAAACAAATCCCCTGCTAATGATACTATATTTTCTCTTTGTTCCAGGAATGTGCCAGGGTGATGTTACCAGAACCGCTTAAAAGAGCTTACCGCCGTAAATTTTTGAACCCGGACATCATGTATTTACAAAAAAAGAGTCTACGTACAGCAGTACATAAGAAAGCAAAGACGTGTACCAAATGCATGTATTGCGATGCTTTAAACGGTATGGTAAAGAAAAGTAGTACGGGCATATTGAAGATAGTACATGAGAAGTATAGGACAAAGAAACCCACAGATCCGATAGTGAAACGGGTTTTGAAGGATTTTCACGAGGCTGAAGAGTCGAATAAAGAGTTAACTTCTATGATAAGTAGCGGATTGGTTATTGAATTGAGCCCTTTGGAGGTGAGTTCTGTATTAAAGATATCATTCAAGTTTTTAACTTTGTTACTTCTTCACGCAAAAACTACTGAACGTATTTGGATGAAACTTTACAGTAATATAGCTATATAATAGGTCTTTACCTATGAAATTGCCGTTTTGTATGCAATAAGTGAAAGTACTTATTTTTTCAAACTTTTTTATTACTGTTATTCTAAGTAATCACCCATGCAATCGACGCATCTTTGCCAACGCATTGGCAGTTTATTGATGCCCTTCTTGTAAAAATCTGCTGGACGGGAGGCAACAAACTCTTCAAAGGCATTTTGTACTGCCTCTCGGGAATTGTTTTTTTACCCACTAAAAAGTTGTCTAAATTTTGGAAAAAGTAATAGTCGGTAGGTGCAAGGTCTGGTGAGTATGGCGGATGAGGGAGAGCTTCCAACCCCAGCTCTTGCAGCTTGGAGACTGTCTGTTGCGCAGTATGGGGTCGCGCGTTGTCGTGAAGCAGTTTGAAAAAATAAGTACTTTAAAATAAGCATACAAAACGGCAATTTTATAGGTATATCCTATTATATACATCAGAATAACACATAGGCTACTATTAGCCGCGATAACCGACATACACGCGGGCGGAGCCGCGGGCAACAGCTAGTAGATTCATAGGAGTGAATCAGGTGACATACGCATAAAATAAATTTGGTCAAGAGTTCTATAGTTATGGTTTTTAAGCAATCTTATTAAAGCATATTATTTTGTGAAGAATTTGTTAAAAAAAACTGTACTGATTTATTTGATTGCCTTTTAGGTCTTAAACTTGTTCCGACGTATCCCTGAAGAGGACATACCTCTTTTGGGCATGAAGGCAAATCTGACGAGGCCTGAAGACTTGATCCTCACACGACTGCCAGTTCCACCACTCTGTATCAGGCCTAGCGTCGTCTCCGACATCAAGGCTGGCACGTAAGTTATTTATCTATTTCATCCATACAAATAAATAAAATTGGAGTGTCTGTTTGTAATATTAAAATAACCGTTTTTTACTAAATGCATATGTATGTATACACGGTACATATACCAAAAATGTATTTATATATAAAAAAAATGTCTGTCTGTTTGTTCCGGCTAATCTCTGGAACGGCTGGACCTATTTGGACCGGACTTTCACTGATAGGTAGCTAATGATAATGAGTAACGTAGGCTACTTTTTTTAGACTAACTTTGTCCCATCGTATGACAATAACCGCGGGTAACGAATACACCCAAATTCCGAGACCTCAAGCACAGCAGTCACATGTGCTATCACTGTGCCACCGAGGCAGTCAAATGTCATAATGAACTTCCCTCTTTCAGTAACGAGGATGACCTGACAATGAAACAATCAGAGATCCTGCTCATCAACGATGTGATATCGCGTCACATAGCCAGCGGTGGCAAGAGCGAGTTGGTGCAGGAAGACTGGGACTATCTGCAGTTGCATGCAGCATTATACATCAACAGCGAGATGTCAGGCATACCATTGTCAATGCAGGTCAGTGTTTTTAATTTTTTTTTTATGGAATAAGGGGGCAAACGAGCAGACGTATCGCCTGATGGTAAGCGATTACCGCCGCCCATGGACACCCGCAACACCAGAACCGTCACAATTGCATTGCCGGCCTTTGGGGTATGGAGAGGAGTTGGGGTATGGGCCTCCGGTATCCTCACTCACTCAGTAGAACACACCGCAAGCACTGTTTCACACCGGTTTTCTGTGAGGCTGTGGCGATCGACCTGAGTGATGACTCAGTATGAATAAAGAAGTTATCTTATAAAAAGAGAGAGAGCTTATTTATATCAACAGCCTCTGAGTCAACCACTGAACATAGATCTTTCAATAGAAAGGAGTTCAGATAATTCATACTAATATTATAAAATGTAAAAGTAACTCTGTCTGTCTGTCATGCCTTCACGGGTAAACCACTTATTTCAATGAAATTTGGCATGGAGATACTTTGTGATCCACAAATTGTTGTTCTGAGTCTGGGTGTCATTTGTGTCGGTTTAATGTATGTATGTAAAGTCCCCCGCGACACAGTATGTATATTCCTAATGCGAGGTTGTCTTTTAAACGAAAAATAGGCAAAGTCGTTCGCATTGAGTATGGTGACCACCACTCTTGGATTCTACTCATTCTTTCCATCAGACAGAGTAGAGTCATTTTGGTAGTTTGTACATAAAAAAAAAACCTTACCGATGTCCAGCTGTGGACTATTAAACGCTATTGATGATCTTAGGCGCTCATAGCCCAGTTGCACTCGGTTATTGGAAACAATCACCAAAGGTAAGCAACGACAGCACGGTCAGTACCTGGATGGGTGACCGCTGTTGGCATGATACCATGAGCGTCTCCGTGATTCGGAGGTCACGTTAAGCAGTCCGTCCCGGTTGTTATCATAAGATAACTGTCGTGAAGCTTAGTTGGAGGCCTTTGGGCGGCTTAAAACATCCAACGACAAGATAATGTAGCCACAACGTTGTGTTGCCAGTCCCCAACCCGCACTCGTCAGCGTGGAAACGTATGCTTTAACCCTCTCCTGAGAGGAGACCCGATGGGATGATGATCTCATATTCTTCTTGATTCTTTTCTTTCTTTCATTCTTTTAAGAAAGACAACTCCCGAACTAGGAATAAATCCTGTGTCGCGGGGGACTTTACAAACATACATGAAACGGACACAAAGAACACCCAGACTCAGAACAACAATTTGTGGATCACACAAAGTATTGTCCTACGTGGGATTTGAACCCACGACACTTGGCGAAGTAGGAAACGGCGTGGTGACCGTTAAACCACTAGGCCAAACGTGCAGTCAAAATTACCTTGTATATATTCCATGTGTAATAAGATATGATAGTTGTTACTTCCAACTCCTCCAGTTTTCTTCTGATTAATTTCGTTGCGGGTTCCAAGACAGTTAAATTTTTCCTGGGACTTCCCGAGTGTCATAACTCAGTGTGTTCGTGGGTCACCGCTGTTGATCCTGGTGTCCAGGAGTTACAGTGGTGGGCGTGTGGGCGGGATTAGTCCCACCAGTTGTTACTTTATAAACATTAATTTGTACGTTTTTTCCTCAGCCCAAGAAACCAGGTCGTGGTTTAGTGCAGAGACTCAAAGGCAAGCAGGGACGTTTCCGAGGGAACCTTTCCGGAAAGCGAGTGGACTTCTCCAGCAGAACTGTCATATCTCCCGACCCCAACCTGCAGGTTCAAGAGGTAATGATTTCTTATGTTTAATATTTTTACAATACTGTCAATTTGACTGCCACGTTGGTCTCGCGGTTGGCGTGTGTGATTGCTGATCATGTGGTCTCGGGTTCGATTCCTGAGTCGGACCAAATGTTTGTATGATCTACAAATATTTGTTTCGGAGTTTTGGTGTTTTCTATGTATACTATGTATGTATTTACCAAAAAAAGTAAATATGCATTTGTATCCAGTTGTCTAGTACCCATAACACAAGCTCTGCCTAGCTTGGGACTAGATGGCGTTGTGTGTTAGATGTCCGAAATATTTATTCATTTATTATTTATTTAATTAACCATCACACTTTTTTCCCTAATGTTGGGAAAAAAATCCACTTTGCTAACACTTTTTAGTTTACCTTACCAGTACTTACGAACAACTGCACGTATGGCCTGGTGGTTGAAGTGGTCACCACGCCGCTTCCTACTGCGCCAAGTGTTGTGGGTTCAAATCCCACATGGAACAAAACTTTGTGTGATCCACAAATTGTTGTTCTGACTCTGGGTGCTCTGTGTGTCCGATTCATGTATGTTTGTAAAGTCCTCGACACAGGATATACTTCCATTGAGGGACTTCTCTTTTCAAAAGAAAAAAAGAAACAATTGTATGGTCCTGATGCAGGTTGGAGTACCAGTTCACGTAGCCAAGATCCTCACGTATCCTGAGCGTGTGTTCCCTGCCAATCTGAATTGGCTGCGGAAGCTGGTCTGCAATGGTCCTGACGTACATCCTGGAGCGAACTACGTGCAACAGCGGGGTTTCAAACACAAGAAGTTCTTAAAATATGGCAACAGAGAGAAAATTGCGCAGGAGTTGAAGGTGAGTGGAAGGTCTATGAATGCTGTGGAGTAATCAGGGAGAGGTTCAGAAAAATCTAAACTCATTTTTTAATAGATCGCTCACAGTAATAGGTCCTGATGTTATCGTAAATCCTCTTGTATACAAATTCAAACAAATGTACTGAATTAAATATCGATTCATAATATTAATCGATGTTTCTATCGAATTACGCCGATTCCGATGTCTTCTTGCCCGATTTAGTGCCCATAACATATATTATAATTTTGATTGCACGATATTTATTTTGATTGCCTATTGTTTTAAGCAGTTGCTATGCCATTTTCTACCGCGCCAAGTATTGTGGGTTCAAATCCCAAACGGGACAACACTTGTGTGTGTGATCCGCAAATTGTTGTTCTGATGCTGGGTGTTCTTTGTGCAACGTTACATGCATGTTTGTAAAGTCCCCCGCGATACAGGATGTATATTCCTAATGCGGGAGTTGTCTTTTTAAAATAAATAAAAATATGTTTTTTATATATAGTGTGGTGACATAGTTGAGCGCCATCTAGTGGATGGTGATGTGGTACTCTTCAACCGTCAGCCGTCACTTCACAAACTATCCATCATGTGTCACCGGGCCAGGGTTCAACCCCAGAGAACCTTCAGGTAAGGTTTAACTATACTATTTTTATGTTTGTACTAACTAGCTTTTGCCAGCGACTCCGCCCGTGTCTATGAAATTCCTGAAAAAGTCAAACTATCTCCATGCCAAATTTCATTAAAACTTTTTTTTTAATTAATTTATTTTTATAATATATTTATGGGTACTAGACAACTGATATAAATATATTTTTTTTGTAAATATATACATAGAAAACACCCGAACTCCAAAACAAATATTTGCAGGTCATATAAACATTTGATCCGACCCGGGAATCAAACCCGAGACCTCAAGCACAGCAGTTGCATACTCTACCACTGGGCCACCGAGGCAGTCTCGTAGAAATCGATGGAGCGGTTTAGCCTTGAAACCGTAAAAGGCAGAGCTACTTTTGAATTTATGGCATTAGTATTTTAATCACAGTATTGCGAATTCTGTCAGTAAATTCTGCCGCTCCTTAAACCATTATGCGGTGAAAGGCTTAATATATAATCAACTCTATATTTGCAGATTCAACGAATGCGTGTGCACTCCATACAACGCTGACTTCGATGGAGACGAGATGAATATGCATTTACCTCAAACTGAGGAAGCCAGGGCCGAGGCGCTTATACTTATGGGGGTAAGAACTACATCACACAATAACATTTTCATAAAACAAATTGTTGCTAGAGGGAAAAACTTATATGAGCGCCATCTACCGATGACAGATCGAACTACGGAGTAACTATTAATCCTGCAACTCACCGTAGAAATTTACGTATGGCATTACTAAAGCACACTACTATGATATCCATTTAAAGGATGCATATCTCTCACCTTGTTGGCAGGGCATAGTATCTGTTCTTCTGTAGTCTATTCACTATATTATTGAAACTAGAACTACTGGTAACCTATCTATTAATAGTCCATTCAAATGCACCTTACATTCCGTGACTATCATTCAAATTATCTGTATCCCAGAACAAATCGAACCTGGTGACCCCACGGAACGGAGAGCTACTGATCGCTGCCACTCAGGACTTCATAACTGCGGGGTACCTGATCACGCAGCGCGACACGTTCCTCGCGCGCGACGAGGCGCAGCAGCTGGCCATGTGCCTGCTGGCCGGGCCTGACGCCACCATGCCCATCGACATGCCCACACCGGCTATACTCAAGCCGAGGATGCTGTGGACTGGGAAGCAGATATTCAGGTACTGACTTTATATCTCTGATATTTAGGAGAGTTGGTTTCCAGGGATTTTCTTTCCACGATACATCTGATTCTCCGACTATTAGTACCTGAGACGGTGTGTAGTTTTCGGTCGGTTCGAGTTTAAAGGGTATTCCGCACAGAAGGGGGATACACACAAAAAGATAATATTAAAAAAAAAAAAAGTTTAACTGCCAAAATGACTCTGCTCTGCCTGCGTGAGCAGGAGTGGTGGTCAACATCCTCAATTCAAATAGGAGACAATGCAGCATGGTGACCCACATTATGGCGGCCTAGTGAGTAGTAGTGAGATGCTTTTTCATGCTTTATATTATATTGATACTAGCTGTTGCCCGCGGCTCCGCTCGCGTATATGTCGGTTATCGCGGCAAATAGTAGTCTATGTGTTATTCTGATGTATAAGCTATATTACTGTAAAGTTTCATTCAAATCCGTTTAGTAGTTTTTGCGTGAAAGAGTAACAAACATCCATCCATTCATACTTACAAACTTTTGCGGTTATAATATTAGTAGGATCATAATGACAGATTCCAAATTCAAATTTAACGTTGTTTTCTTTTAATTTAAACAGTGTTTATGGCCAGACTAATAAGGCCTTAAAATATATAATAATATATTTTAAGGATAAAAAGGTATGCAATCTATTTTTTCGTAGGTATCGAACTCCTTCAAAATGAAAAATATTGATTGACGATAAATTTGAAAGGATGATCATTTCTCAGACTGTATTTATGTTTGTTTGTTGCAGTCTCATAATGAAACCCAATAAGAAGTGCGAAGTGAAAGCTAATCTGGAGACTAAAGGCAAGAATTACACCGGCAACAAGGATATGTGTGTACAGGATTCATGTAAGTATTACTATGGTTTATAAGTAATATTTTGCTACCCCAATATTGTTCTGGATTGTTAAGTTGGCCAACTTGAGAATATTGGTACTGCTCAAAAGTAAAGTAATTATTTACTTTACTTTTGGAAAGGATCAATTTTGTTCATAAAGGTTGTTTTATATCAGTTATGAATTAATTTAAGATCATGAATTTTATAAAATATATTGGTTTTCTGTCGCTACTGAAGTATATGACCTTAATATAATCATGACTCAGCTTTTCAACAATGTGTACAGTTAAAAATTCAAAATTATAAATACATCATAAATTATTATAATATACTTTTGTCAAATATAAACGCCAGGGCGATGCGATAAAATAAGCTATTTGCAGTCAGTAATTTAGTCAGACAGACATTCATTCAGTCGGTCAATCATTCATTCAATTATTCATTCAACCAATCACTCATTTTAAATACGAGAATAAAATATTACATAACCATTCCTTTTTCGAAACTATGCTTTATTTTGTATCTTCCAAAAATTTTCATGTTTTAAAATATTCTACTAATATTATATTTTCTCTTTCTAGATGTTATTATAAGAAATTCAGAGCTGTTATGCGGCTCAGTGGACAAGAGTACCTTAGGTTCTGGTACCAAGAATAGTATATTCTACATTCTGCTAAGAGACTGGGGCGAGGAGTATGCTGTTAGGGGCATGTGGAGGTATGTTTTAACACTTTTTGTATTGTTAATTGTTAGAGCGGTCAGCCCGATAATATACTTTTCATCCCCCATCTCGGAAAAAGTATTTTTTTTGCCCTTCGATATCTGAGTGCAAAAGCCGTTTTTATCCGCTAGAGGATAAAGGAAATTGAATTTAGAATATCGTCGTGTGCACCAAGCTTGTGAAATCAAAACATCATTAAACCTACTTACTTCTACCTCCATGATGCCGAATTTATCATACAACCTTTTTTTGGTTTGTTAAAAACTCAGACTCGGAACCTTCTTGGTATACTGTTTTTTTTATTTGCTTTGCCCGCGCCATTTTCTTTTTGCATTTAGTCATTTCCTCGCTGAGGTGGGATGAAAAGTTACGTGTTGCACAAGTGCAAAGAAGTTTCACCTCGTGCTCCAATTTTAGAATCCTTCGCTTGCTCGGTCTTCAAAATTGAGCACGCGGTTAAACAGCAACTTTGCACTCTTGTATAACAAATAACTATTTATAATAGAGGGCGTGTCGCGTTTTATACAGACAACCGCTCGTGTGGCAGACGATTCCCTAATTTACTTATAGTACAAGTACAGTCTTTTCTCTTGCGCTCACACTTACCTGCAACGTGGCAACCTCTGCTTCCGGCCATTTTTGAACTGGCAACCATGGATTATTGTAAACAGGAAATGTAAAACTTTAATTTTGTATTAAAAATATCAAAAAATCAGATGACTGTAAATAAGTAACAATAATATACCTGTTTACACCTGGCAACCTCAGGGTTGCGGCTGACTGAGAGCTGGCAACCATGTTTTTTTTTCATTTCTTTACATCATTGTCTTTAAAATGACGTAAAAATGATTGAAAAAAATAATAGGTGCAATTTATGTTTCCAAATATTTTTTTCAAAAATTAATTAAAGCTAGTTAGTTGCGGCTAATTTTTTATAGGCAACCTGTCAGTAATCCATTGAATACTTTTAAAATTAATTTCATCAAAAAAACATCTTGATCTTAGGCTATTATTTGTTGACAGAATATTCTTCTGAGTTTGGGTGTTCTTTGTTTTGTTGTCCATTCACTCTCGTCACAAGATAATATATTCCTAAGGTAGTCGTCTTAAAAAAAATACTGTTACTGTTATCATGAAAAATCAATGACCTACTTGTTTTAGAAGCTCTTTATGAAATTATCAAATAAAATAAACGTGTTTATAGTACCCTTATTCGTTTTCAGGCTAGCTCGTATGGCGTCATACTATATGATGAACAGAGGGTTCAGTTTTGGTATAATCGACGTGACTCCCGGCAAGAAACTGATAGAAGCCAAAAATAAATTGCTAGAATCTGGGTAAGTATCTTCATTCTATATTTAGTTTTTAAATTTAGACACCAAAACGACGGGGTGCTATAAATAAAAAAATAAAAAATCGGATATCTAACACACAACGCCATCTAGTCCCAAGCTAATCATCAATAAACAGTGTATACGACGTTTTTCAACACACGTGAAGAAAATAATACTAAAAAATAATTTTATTTATTAGAGAATAGGTTTTTTGAACACGATCTTTTTTGTATCGAAACACTTTTTGAGAACAAAGCAATTTAACTAATAAAAAAACAAAAAAAAACGTGTGGCATTCGGGGACTGCTGCGGTAAAGCTATTGCATAGCATTTTTTATCAATTTATGCAATTACATTTATTTATTTATTTTTTATTTATGCAGTATTTTTTTGGAAATATTGACATCAAGTAAGTGAAAAAATCATAACAAACAAATATATCACATGATTTCTCCATTATCTAAGTATTTCATGATAATTTAATAGTTAGTTAAATAGTTAACGACACGGCAAATTTCATAACGATGACAATGATGTGCATATTATGTGTTATAATTACATTTTAATACGAAAAAAACTTATTTTTCGCTGACTACTACTAAAATATTTGGGTGTGTTAGGTTTTATCTTCGTTACGGAATTTCTTGATTCGGTCGCAGCGCTCAAAGCCCGCGATAAAAGCTATGCAATAGCTTAAATATATAACTCACTTGTGAATAATAGCAATGAAAAGTCACAGTTTGATGATAGGTGTCATTATGAGCCTAATTGCGGTGAAATTAGAGCCACATTATAAGCAAGTGTGTTGAAAATAAATATATGCCTTAACGAGAATTGCTACAACAGGTACTCAAAGATGATAGGTGTCATTATGAGCCTAATTGCGGTGAAATTAGAGCCACATTATAAGCAAGTGTGTTGAAAATAAATATATGCCTTAACGAGAATTGCTACAACAGGTACTCAAAGATGATAGGTGTCATTATGAGCCTAATTGCGGTGAAATTAGAGCCACATTATAAGCAAGTGTGTTGAAAATAAATATATGCCTTAACGAGAATTGCTACAACAGGTACTCAAAGATGATAGGTGTCATTATGAGCCTAATTGCGGTGAAATTAGAGCCACATTATAAGCAAGTGTGTTGAAAATAAATATATGCCTTAACGAGAATTGCTACAACAGGTACTCAAAATGTGACGGATATATCTTGGAGATGGAGAAAGGCACCCTTCAGAGTCAGCCCGGATGTACAATGGAGGAGACTTTGGAAGCTGTCATGCTGAGCGAGCTCAGCAGCATCAGGGAGTTGGCAGCCAAGGCCTGCTTCCGCGAACTGCATAGCACAAACGCTCCTCTTGTAATGGCACAAAGTGGCTCTAAGGGTAAGTAGAATTAAAAAATAAAGGACATTATTGTTGTAAAAAGGGTGTAAGCGCCGTAAGTTAACATCCGTTCACCAGGTGACTTGCTGGCTATACTATGGGTTCCTCGGTAGAAACGCAGCCCTGGTTAAAGGACTAAACAATGTGCAACTCTCTATCTACACAAATAAATGAAATTGAAGTGTCTATTTGTAATTTTAAATTATCTGCTTTTTACTAAAAGCATACGAAAGTACATACGGTACTTACATCAAAAATCTATTTTTGAATTTTTGTCTGTTATGGCTAATCTCAGGAACGGCTGGACCTATTTTTGGCAGATTTTATAAGGATTAACTTATGCTAGTTTTTTTTTTAAGACTGATATTTAGAACAAAATTAAAACCAATGAAATAATGAACAATATCCGACTCTAAATTTAAGAAACCCGTGTTTACCACTTAATTTTATATCAATAAAATTTACATGTTTTATCCAATAATCACAGTAATCTAACAGACAACGCCATCTAGTCCCAAACTAAGCAGAGCTTGTACTAAGGGTTCTAGACAACTGATATAAATACAAACATTCAAATATTTGGTCCGACACAGGAATCGAATCCGAGACCTCAACACAGCAGTCGGGTATGCTACCAGTGCGCTAACGAGGCAGTAAACATTAAAAATAAAACTTTGTTATTCAGGTTCAAACATCAACATATCGCAGATGATTGCGTGCGTGGGCCAGCAGGCGCTGAACGGCAAGCGCGTACCCAACGGGTTCGAGGACAGGTCGTTGCCACACTTCGAAAGACATTGTGAGTATAATAACTTCTTTTAATATCTTTACATAGTATAAAAAAAAATAAGGAAAAAAATATATACAGTGGAACATAGAACCTCCTTTTTTTAAGTTGGTAGAACCTCCTTTTTGAAGTCGGTTAAAAATGAAGTCGCTTTGGCTGTCTGTTCCCTTAGATCTTTTAAACTAATCAACGGATTTAAATGCAGTTTTCAACAATTACAAGTGAGGAATTGTGATTGGCTCACTGTCATCTACTTTATTGCAAACGTTATGTTATCTACAAGTCCTCCATAACATAAATAAATAAATAGTTCAAAACTTATTTCAGCGCCATCTAGCCATAAGAAAGCGAACTAAATACTATTAAACCTGAATCGCACAATATTAATAGGTATATATTATATCCAATATTAGGTTAATCCAAAGGGTCCAAAATGCTTGCACTCGGTTTTGCTTCAGGATACCATCTAGAGCACATGTTACACCATACCTAAACGACAACTTTGTTCTAAAAATGAAGTCCAGGCGTAAGCTACACTTGGCGTCGCTTATGTTTGGTATTGTTAAATACCGCGAACCATGTTACCTGTTTCGTAAATTAGAATGGGTGTCAAATAGACGTGATTGTGCTGTTAGACACTGCTCGCAGCAACTTTCTATTTTGCCTCACAAAACAGCCGCTTTTAGAGGTAGTTTCCGCTATGCAGCTTCGAAGATCTGGAACAATTTGCCGCCGCCTTTAAGATCTTTAAATACAATCAGCACATTTAAGTATAGATTGCGGCAATATTTAATAGATGCACAGCGGAGACTGGATATGGTCAACGTTAACACATCTCATATATAAGGTATACCAGTGCCAACACGTTTCGCTTCACACTCAGTTCCGAATTGCTGGCGAGCGGTCCCCGCAATGTTAAACTATGGTGGAGGGTATGTTATGTGTGTGCGATTATTATTAAGTGTAATATTATGTGTATGAAATTATTGTTTCTTTTTATGTAGTTCTTTGTTATTTTATGTAGTATGGCACGGTTATGTAAATAGCTTTATGAACGGCGTCACCTGGGCCTAATTGAAAACCAGCGTCAGATGTTCTGTCTGACACGATGCTGAATTGGGTCCATTTTTGGCCTTGCAAAATTGTTTTCTTTTTTTTGTGTACTATTATTTTTGTTGCCAAATAAATATTTCTTTCTTTCTTTCTTTCAATATTAGTTCTAGCGTTAATTAGTAAGAATAATACAATTTTCTAATTTAACCGTAGGTTCGAGGTCCATCAGTGAAAATAAAAAAAGAATTAATATGTAATAAATATGAATTGTCATTAGTATTTCTCACTTTCACAAAACTGCCTCGGTGGCGCAGTGGTAGCGTATGCGACTGTTGTGCTTGAGGTCTCGGGTTCGATTCCCGGGTCGGATCAAATGTTTGTATGATCTGCCAATATTTGTTTCGAAGTTTGGGTGTTTTCTATGTATAATATGTATGTATTTACAAAAAAAAGTATATACACACATCAAAAGTGTCCAGGGATCAAGCATTTTTATGCGGATTTCTTGAGATTGAGATGTGGCTTTGGCCCTGGCCTGCTCAGTCGCCAGACTTGAACCCGATTGAGCATGCATGGGATATGCTACAGAGAAGAGCTCTGCCGAATATGGAGGGTATCCAGTCGCAAGAAGACCTTTTTTTGTTGTTGCAACGAACATGGGCGGCCATTCCACAGCGTGATTTGGATGAACTCATTTTGAGTATGCCAAACCGATTCTTGTGTTGTTAGTGTTCGCGGTAGAAACACGGATTATTAATTGTTTAAGTTACCTAATAACATTTTAAAGAAAACTGTTATTTCAGTCTTTTTTTCGAACTTTAATGTTAGTGGTTCTAATGTCAAAAATCCTTTTATTAGGAAAATGGCAAATTTCTTTATTAATGCAAAGGTGACTTGGTTTATCGTTACTGTGACAAACGAAAACACTTTATTTGATGAATCCTTAAAGAAAATTTTAATTAATATCAATCAGGAGAAAAGTTATTGCAAAAATATATGTTGATCCCTAGACACTTTTGATGTGTGTGTGTATGTATTTATATCAGTAGTTTAGTACCTATAACACAAGCTCTGCTTAGCTTGGGACTAGATGGCGTTGTGTATTAGATGTCCGAAATATTTATTATTATTACTTTAGTGCCCTTAAATTATTAATCTGGTATACCTTGCAGCCAAGATCCCAGCAGCCCGTGGTTTCGTAGAGAACAGCTTCTACTCCGGGCTGACTCCCACAGAGTTCTTCTTCCACACGATGGGAGGGCGAGAAGGTCTCGTGGACACCGCAGTGAAGACTGCCGAGACAGGCTATCTGCAGCGGCGGCTTGTTAAGGTACACTTAATCTATAAAAGACCTATTTCTTAGCGTTCCATGGATTCACCGTGCGGGTGCGGGTCCATCGCGTGATAGATGGGGGCAACACATGCGACTTCGACAGTGCCTGGGAATTGCGACCCAGGTTTAGGTTTAAGGAGCACTCCTTACGACGCGTCAACGCTCACCTCCACTGTCCGCCGTGTTACCCCCTCTACCTAACCATATTTGAAGTGAGCCTAGCAATGCCGCTTTGGATATTCGTTCAAGAAAAGAGCTTACTGAAGCTCTTGGCAATCCAAGGTCTTTAAGCAGGTTATAGAGGGATTTCGCTGGTATACCCCTCGCACCCACTTCCACGGCATACAGCGCAACGACATAACCATTTTTAGTTATTTCGTTGGTTAAGTCAAAGTACTTGTTTCTTTTTAAAGCGTGGTCTTTAGAGATGTTCGTTTCCCACGGCACGTGAGTTCTACTAGTACTACACGCTTAATTGACATTGCATAAAGAAATATGTCCGGTCTGGACGCCGAGGCACAGATATCCTCCGGTATTCTGTAGTGATTTTCATACGTGTCCACTAATAATGTCCAGTCACTGGCGGTATTTATAATTGACTACGGCTTTTGTGTGAGTGAAGTCTTTTTTTGTTCTTTTAATAAAATTGTAAAAGGTTCATGTCTGTCATCATCATTATAAACTTTTAATAGTCCACTGCTGGAATGAATGGGCCGGCTCGACCAGGGCGGTACTACCCTCACAAAGAAGATAAACGTAAAATGACTACGTTCGTGCTGTCGTGTTTCGTTGGTGAGTGCGAGACCGGAGGCCCAATGATGCAGAAGCATCACTAGGCCGCCGTAGTGTGGGTTACCATGCTGAATTGTCTGCATTCGCATTGTGTACGGTGACCACCACTTTTTGATTCTGCTTTCCATCAGACAGAGTAGAGTCATTTTGGCAGGTCCATACATAAAAATAAAGTAAACCTCTCCCTTAATAATAGGTGTTTTACCGTGGGAGAGCCACGCTTCGGCAAGCATGGGCCGGCTCGACCGGAGTGATACCACGGCCTCACAGAAAACCAGTGTGAAACAGCGCTTGTGCTGTGTTTCACCGAGTGAGTGAGGATGCCGGAGGCCCAAACCCCAACCCCTCCCCCCATCCCCCAAAGGCCGGTAACGCACTTGTGACGCCTCTGGTGTTACGGGTGTCCAGGGGCGGCGGTAATCGCTTACCATCAGGCGATACGTCTGCTCGTTTGCCCCTATACAATAATTTAAAAAAAAGTGTAAATGAAATGTAAACAAATAATATAAATATTTTTTTAATTATTCCTCAGGCTCTAGAAGACCTGGTAGTCCATTATGACATGACAGTTCGCAACGCCACGGGTGAAGTGGTGGAATTCCGTTATGGTAGTGACGGCTTGGATCCAAGTTACATGGAGGCCAAAGACAGGCCTGTGGACCTTGCGAGGGTCTTGGTGGATGTACGGGCTAAATACTTGTCTAGGTAAGTTGGAAGAAAAGCTATCTTGAGAACTATCCGAGCTGCAATCAGTACAATATAAATTTAGAGTCAAAACAATCCATACTAATATAATAAATTCGAAAGTAATCCTGTCAGTCTGTTAAGTCGCGTATCCACCAAAATTGTTGGCAATTTCAGTGTTTCCAACTGTTTGCAACTCTTCAGAAAATAGCCAACTTCATGGTGTCTACACCGAGTCGCCAACAATTTAAAAAACATTCCAACTAAGCGTCTCCACAGAGCCAATAAATATTTGCAACAAGCTTATTCTTTTGATGTTCACCGCCAAAAACAGAAACACTGTTCCCAACATTTGTTGCCAACACAAGGAAATTAAAGAAACTTTTGTCACCAACACGTGTTGACAAATCAAAAGTTGCTAACTTTTGTTCGGTGGAGACTCGCCTTTACACTTACACGACAAAACCGTTGCACCGATTTCAATAATTCTTGAGGAAGGACATACATACATACATAGACTACTTTTTACCGCGATAAACGATATACAAACTGGTGGAGCCGAGGTTAAAAATGTGTTAATTTCATTTTTATAAATATTTGAAAAAAAAAACAGAATTTTGCACTTGTGTGTGTTGGCATCTATGCCTTTGGAGGCTACATAAAAGAATATTTCATTATTTTTATGAAATAAAGTAATATCTGCGTTAAGTTGAAATATATTTTATATTAATATATGTCACGTAGTGGCTTTAGGAGCCCTTGAGGTGGTGGTGAGGCCACGAGGTTCTGAGGATGGTGAAATCAGACGCTTCACAACAACAATTTAAAGAATTTATTTACTGAAGTATAACACAAACAGATAGATGTACAGTCAGGGTGTGGGTTTGAGAGATTCGATCAAGCGGTCGTCCTCCAAGTTAAAGGCACTTAACTTGGTTTGCTGCGATGAGAAAAGGAAGAGGTGTAGTCCTGGGTCGGCTTTAGAGGCCGATCCCCGTGGAGGCGTCGCAGGCAACTGGCGTGGTAGACGCCGGCCGAAAGAGGTGCAGTGCTGGGGCTCCGGCGTAGGCCGGGCGGCCCAGCCACCAGGCGTGGTAGACGCCGGGCGAAAGAGTGCAGTGCTGGGGTCGGCTTTAGAGGCCGACCCCCCGTAGAGGGCAGCGCAGCCGTCCGGCGTGGTAGACGCCGGGCGAAAGAGTGCAGTGCTGGGGTCGGCTTTAGAGGCCGACCCCCCGTAGAGGGCAGCGCAGCCGTCCGGCGTGGTAGACGCCGGGCGAAAGAGGTCGAGCTGTAGTGTGCTCGTCCTTTTATGTGTCCCTGCGGTGGTAGGGACAGCGGCTCAGCGGTGGGAGGCGAGCGCCGATGACGCGTGACATATATATAATAATAGTTTTAGAGCTAATAACTGATAATAAAAGTTCTAGTTCGTATGATGTTTTATGGTCCTTCGACTCGCATCTGGTCTTTCGAGCTTCTTCATATTTTTTTTTATTTAGCTTAACACATCAAATTAACTTTTGTTGGATTAAACTAATAACTTTGTAATATAGTAAATTAACTAGTTGATACGACGAACTTCGTACCGCCTTAGAATGAATAAATACTGTGTTTATTTATAAGCTGGTTATACATACCAACAACAGCGCCACCTGCCTCGTTCAGTTGTGGTTTCAAACCGTCCAGAAACTCATTGAAACGTACAGACAAAATTTCATCCTAATCGGTCGAGACGTTTATGAGGAGGCGACAAACACACGTCCAGAAGAATTATATGTATTAAGCTTATTACGTTTTATTTAGGGATGAGGAACCTCTTGATGGTGATGGCATAGTTCTGGCGGCTGAGGAGACGTTAGCTCTGGATGATTTCAAGACATGCACTCAAGAGTTTAAAACTGAGCTACTGTAAGTTTTTTTTTAATATTTATGTACCAATGGACCAACTCGGTCTCTCTACCGGTGGAGATCCTCCACCGGTAGAGAGACCGAGTTAATTAGCACTAAACATTTCTATAAATGTTTAGTGCTAATTAACACAATACAGTTTAATATTCGTTCATAGTATTAGTAATACATTATGTGCAAAATGTTATTATAATATTTAGGTACATTAAACTACTCGGAGACTGAAAATATCTTGGTAATTTTAAAGTATATTACAATATTGCATTTAGTTATATTATTGTTACGTGTTAGGGTTCGATTTATTTGAGAGAGAAGCCTTTTGACGTGTTAAAGAGACTTTAATAAAATCACAATTAAAATCACAATACTACTCTGAATTATAATCCTTAAAGGTCGCCGAGGTCGTTAGGTTGATCGCTGATATCACTTCGATGTTTATCTCACTATAGCTCAACTGAACTAAACTGCCTGCGGCCCGCGAGACGCTCTATTTATACTCATATTATTATTACTCTTCCATTTCTAGAAACGACGATAATACACGAGAGTCGTCTAGTAAAAACGCTAATAAAAATAATCGAAGTTAATAATAATTAGGCAACAACCAATCGATATCCGACACTATGCATATAGAAATAAGGTGCATTATTCCTTGCCTCAGGAGATCGATAAGAAGTGTGTGTGGATTTGTGTGCGCAGATAAGGCTTGAAGATTATTATTATTCGTGACATTATTATCTTACGGTTTTAAGATAACATAATGCAGATCACCGAATATTGAAGTTAAGTCTACTCTGAAGAAACGCACCCAAACCTTGTACACTTAATATGGAATACATTTTATTTGATTATTTCCAGCACCTTTCTGAAAGGTATCGCGAGCAAGGTGGATTCTCTCCGCACGCAGTATGGAGAGTGTGGTCCTGTGGGCAAGCAGCTAGAGCGGCTGACGCTGACGCAGCTGGTGCAGTTCCTGCGCGTGTGCCACCACAAGTACCAGCGCAGCATCATCGAGCCCGGCACTGCTGTCGGAGCCTTGGCCGCACAGGTACTTACTGCTCTCACTGTTTCAAACATTGTTAGGAATTTGTGTGATCCACAAATTGTTGTTCTGAGTCTGAGTGTTCTTTGTGTCCGTTTCATGTATGTTTATAAAGTCCCCCGCGACACAGGATTTATTCCTAGTGCGGGAGTTGTCTTTTTTTTAAAAAAAAGGACTCTCAAACAGCTGGTCGCCAAAGTGACTCTACTCTGCCTGATGGAAAGCATGAGAAGAATCCAAGAGTATTGCGAATCCAGAAAATACAACAATGCAGCATGGTGATCCACAGCATGGCGGCCTGGTGATGCTGCTGTATCATTGGGCCTCCGGTCTCGCACTCACCAATGAAACACGACAACACGAATGCTGTTACTTTAAGGCGCGTCTCCACCAAAATTGTTGGAAATTTCAGTGTTTCCAACTGTTTGCAACACTTCAAAATATCGCCAACTTTTGTTTCCATTGTGTCTACACCGAGTCGCCAACAATATAAAAACCTTCGAACGAAGCGGCACCATAGAGCCAATAATGACTGCAACAAGCGTATTCTTTTGACGTTTACCGCCAAAAACGGAAAACACGGTTGCCAACATTTGTTGCCAACACAGAAATTTTTTTCACCAACACGTGTTGACAACAGAAAAATTGACAACTTTTGTTTGGTGGAGACCCGGCTTTAGGTTGGTCTTCTGTGTGAGGGTACTACAGTCCCGGTCGAGCCGGCCCAACCGTGCTGAAATCAGCGTGGTTCTACTAGCTTAGATGAACTTCTTATTTACTTACTTCTAAATTCTTTCTCCACAGAGTATCGGAGAACCCGGTACCCAGATGACGTTAAAAACTTTCCACTTCGCCGGAGTAGCGTCCATGAACATCACTCAGGGAGTGCCTCGAGTGAAGGAGATTATCAACGCGTCCAAGAATATATCCACGCCTATCATCACTGCTGAGCTGCAGCAGCCACTCGACCAGGAGTTCGCCAGGAGAGTTAAAGGCAGGATCGAGAAAACCACGTTGGGAGAGGTAGGTACTAGAAAATAAACTGAATAATAATAAATTAATTATTGCCCGTATCGTAATACTTTCCCCCCGTTTTTGTAACATTCTTCATTGGTCTTAGCGTGATGATAAATAGCCTATAGCCTTCCTCGATAAATGGGCTATCTATCACTGAAAGAGTTATTTAAATCGGACCAGTACTTCCTGAGATTAGCGCATTCAAGCAAACAAACAAACTCTTCAGCTTTATGTATTAGTATAGATATGTTACGAATAATAATAATCTTCAAGCCTTATCAGCGCACAATCACACTTCTTATCGATCTCCTGAGGCAAGGAATAATGGACCTTATTTTCTGTATGCATAGTGTCGGATATCGATTGGTTGTTGCCTAATTATTATTAACTTCGATTATTTTATTAGCGTTTTTAATAGACGACTCTCGTGTATTATCGTCGTTTCTAGAAATGGAAGAGTAATAATAATATGAGTATAAATAGAGCGTCTCGCGGGCCGCAGGCAGTTCAGTTCAGTTTGAGCTATAGTGAGATAAACATCAAAGTGATATCAGCGATCAACCTAGCGACCTCGGCGACCTTTAAGGATTGTAATTTAGAGTAGTATTGTGATTTTAATAGTGGTTTTAATAAAGTCTCTTTAACACGTCAAAAGGCTTCTTTCTCAAATAAATCGAACCCTAACACGTAACAATATAGAATAATCACTAGGCCGCCTTGATGTGGGTCACCATTCTGCATTGTTGCATTGTCTGCATTCGCAACGAGTATGGTGACCATCACTCTTGGATTCTGCTTATGCTTTCCATCAGGCAGAGAGAGCCAATTTGGCAGGCCCCTTATATATAAAGGGGAACTCACAATCTTTACCTCTTTATGATATAAGTGTTCCTTTTTAAAGATTTTTTTTTAAATTATATATTTCAGATAACAACGTACATAGAAGAAACATACCTACCTAATGAGTGCTTCCTTCTTATAAAATTAGACGCAGAGAGAATACGACTGTTGTGTCTCGAAGTAAACGTGGAATCCATTGTTTATTCGTAAGTATTGCAGTAATTTAAAGCTAAGGTTTTTAATTTGAAACCAGCATTTGAACAGACAGCCGTGTATATCCTGGTTACTCTTCGTGTCACTCGAGCCACAACGTTACCCTGTAGGTAACGTTGTGGCTCGAGTGAGTGCTTTGTATGCCAAATTACAGTTACCTTATATATACAAAAATCAATCAGTACAATGCATATAATCACGTCTCGTCCTTGACGACAAAAGAATGTCTCTACGTGACCGATAATATCCTCATATCTGAATTATGCTGTCATCGCTTAGTTATGTATACATTCTATTAATTTAACTATATATGACTTAGGAATACACTACTTCTAATATATGCGACTGCTGTGCCGAGGTCTAAGGACTTTAAAACACTTAAAACCACAGTATATATCAGAATAATTGTAGCTGAGGTTGTTGGGTTAATCACTGATATCATTCAAATATTTTCCGCACTGTAGCTCCAACTGAACTGCGATCCGAGTGACGCTTTTTTATATTAGATGCTGCTTACTATCATTCCGGAAAGTGCACGCCGTCGAATGGAAACAAGTCAAACGCGAGGCAATCAATCCATATTCGATCTTATAGATATAATAGTAAGGTTCATTGTTCTATGCTAAAATAAACCAAATAAAACTTTCACGACGTTTAGCTGTTGTCGAGTCTTTTTCAGGAATGTTCTTTCTTCGTAACATAAGTATGTATACAGTAGCCTGATTACCGTATTATTTTTGGGCTTAGACGACCGTGTGTGAGATTTATCAAATTATAACATGTCGATTTACCTGTTAATAAAGGGTTCCTTTCTAACTGGCGACTGCCTCGTTGGTCTAGTGGTTAGGTCTCGGGTTCGATACCCATGTCAGACTGCTGTTGAGTTTTTCTTACAAGAAATTCCTAATAGCAGCCCGGAGTATGGAAGATGGCGGTGTTTCCCGCCCGTGCCTCGGAGAGCACGTTAAGCCGTCGGGTGCCGGTTGTCATGAACATCTATGGCAATCATTATTGTGAAGTGTGCGCCAGCGTGTGCTGGGCCGAGTCCTCACTGCAGTCGCAGTGGTGGCAGGCGGGACTCAATTCCCTCCTAGCGACCGAGTGCAGGTACTTCCCGAAGCAACCGTGCCCGGAAAGTACCTGCGTCAGTCGGAAGGAAAGGGTCCCGTGCTGCCGCCCTGCCCACTCTAAAATATACTGACAACTAGTTCAACCTTGGCATTCAGTTCACCTCCAGGGTTACGGAGGTCAGATGCTAGGGGCTCTGTGTAAAAACCGGTTGAACTAGTAGCCGACCCCAAATAATCTTGGGAATAATAAAGGCTTTAACTGAAACTTTTCACCCTTCCATTTTCAGGATATGCACATCGAAACTGAAGCTGAAACCAGCTAACGTCCAGGTCGTATCTGACTGGGCTATAAAAGTCCTCCCTGACCTTACTAAGAACAATGGCTGGCTGAACATGACTCTGCAACAACTCCACCGCCAGCTCCCATCTGTCGTGGTGAAGGGCCTGCCTCAAGTCTCCAGGGCTGTGATAGCCTGTGACGACACAGCTACTATCGCTAAGTAAGTTATTAGAGTAACCAAATAATTGGTTCTATCTATACATATAAATAAAATTGAAGTGTCTGTCTGTTGTCAAATTAACAGCTTTATATACGGTACTTACATCAAAAAGCAATTTTTTAAATGTTTTTGTTTTTTTTATGTTGGCCCTGCAAAATGACTCTACTCTGCCTGATGGAAAGCATAAGCAGAATCCAAGAGTGGTGGTCACCATACTCATTGCGAATGCAGACAATGTAACAATGCAGCATGGTGACCCACAATATGGCGTTGTTCGAGCGTCTATTGTGGCGTTTCGAGACAATTTTTAAACAAATAACATTTGTTTTCAGTTACAAGTTATGCGTAGAAGGGAACGGACTTCGCGATGTTATAGCAACGTATGGAGTTGAAGGGAGAAAGACAACATCAAATAATATATTGGAGGTAAGTTATTTGTTACTTGCCTTACCCGCGGCTCCGCCCGCGTGTTTGTCGGTTATCGCGGTAAATAGTAGCCTGTTTGTTATTTTGATGTATAAGCTTTATTTATTTATTTAAGCTTTATGCACAGATGTTGCAAAGGCGGACTTAATGCCGTAGGCATTTTCTGCCAGTCAACCTTAGGGCGATGCAGAGCTAAATATGGTAGATTCACGAAAATTCTAAATGATATGCTAAAAAGAATGTATTTATTAAATATTGCTTATATATACAGAATATAATATAAAATATTGATACTACTACTATATACTATAAACTACTGCTATATAACACAAATACATATATATATATATTTATATATACATAAACATAAATATAACTACATACTATACAATTTTGAAGGGGAGAGGCTAAGATTGTGGTGGATCCGAAAGCGTGTCTATAAAATGTTTCCGCAGCTGATATTTAAAACTCAGCCGTATCACTATAAAGAGTTATATAAATCAGTTCTGTAGTTTTTACGTGAAAAAGTAACATACATACATTTCCTCACAAACTTTCGCATTTATAATAATACTACACTTTTGCAAAAATTTGACTGAAATTTTTGGATTTTGGTCCTGATTGATTCATCTTTGTCGCATTTCGTAAGTTTTTCTCTATAATTAGGGAATTGTGTTTTATTTTGACATTATCGGGTGAGTGATTAAGAAGTTAATGAAATCGTAACAAACATATAAACAAACTGGCTGTGATTATTTGTAATATTTTGAAAAAAAAAACAACCAATTGAGAACGTCTTCCTTTATATTAAAGTCGGTTAAAAATATCTTTACGTAACGATATTATGCATCAAATAGGTGTACCAAACCCTCGGCATCGAAGCAGCCAAGTCGACCATCATCAGCGAGATCCAAGCGGTGATGGAAGGTCACGGTATGAGCGTGGACAGGCGGCACGTGGAACTGCTAGCTGGACAGATGACGGCCCGAGGGGAGGTCCTGGGTATCACCAGGTACGGTCTGGCCAGGATGAAGGAATCTGTGCTCAATTTGGCTAGCGTGAGTATTTTTTTTTGTCTTTCTTTATGTACATGTGTAAATGGGACTGTCAAAGTGGCTCTACTCTGCCTGATGGAAAGCATAAGCAGATTACAAGAGTGGTGGTCACCATACTCATTGCGAATGCAGACAATGCAACAATGCAGCATGGCAACTCACACTATAGCGGCCTAGTGATGTTTCTGCATCATTGGGCATCTCTCACACTCACCAACGAACGACAGCACGAATGCTGTCATTTTAGGTTTGTCTTCTGTGAGGAGGTCCACTACTTTTAACATCAACAATGTGGTGACTTCCAGAGATAGTGAAACAAAAAATATGTTTCAGCGCCATCTATCGTGAACACACCGAACTAACTGCTAATCCTGTAAGGCGATATAAAAAATTCACACCGATTAGAATGTGTACAACTCCGCAACATAATCGGTTCGCCATTTCTAAAACTAGTTGGAAGTATCATTAGACTATCAAGATTAGACAGCAGTGTTTGTGTGGTGACGGATTTAGAATGCGGAGTGTCACCACCCCTATTCATCCAGTGGGTGTCGTAAGAGGCGGCTAAGGGTACAAACTATGCATAATAACATCACTGCACGGAGAAGGAAATCTTAAAACAAACCCTGTACCAACCCGTCTAGCCAGCTTGGTATTAGGTGTAGTGAATGCGTCTATTCAGTCAGTTCACTCAGTAACGCATTCATTCATTCACTCACTCATTGTACTATCTGTCAATGAATGAGAAGGAACCATTATGTCATCTCTAGTGCACGTGCGGTCGTGACACAGTTCAGTCAACTGTGAGCGGCGGAGGTGAGTGGGCGCGTGCCTCTAAGAGCCGACAATATATATGGATATACTACAGTAGGCAAAAAGCTCATTTCTAAAGATAGATCCAAGACCACCAGAGGAGTATTAAAGACTGTTCATGTTATTGACTATTCAGTAGACACCTAGTTACATAAGGACCATGTATTAAATATAAACCTTTTCTTCCAGTTCGAGAAGACCGCAGATCATCTGTTCGACGCAGCCTACTACGGTCAAACCGACTGCATAGAGGGCGTCTCCGAATCCATCATCCTTGGTGTCCCAGCGGCCATTGGTACTGGTCTTTTCCAACTCTTGTTCGACCATAAGAGAACCGAGCCGTTGGTGAAAAGAGAACTAGTCTTCGACAGACCAGAGTTTCATTCGTCCATATGGGATTAGTAAACATGACATATACGTTCGTGTATTAATAGAAATGAGACTGAAAATTCCTAAGTTGTAGTTAATAAATTTATTTTTTAAGTTCTAATTGACATAATTTATGTAATGTATCTATCTTGATTTTGAAAAAAAGTTTACCGTTGATTTCCCTTCTTCTATAGCACGCCTCAATGGTGTACCATCTGAGATTTGCAGCAAACCTATCTCAAACCTCCACTACCTACCCATTTTCCTTGACAGACAAAATTTCTCGCAATGTAACAAATGAGGAAAATAAGTGGGTAGTCTGAAAAGTTCAACAACGATAATACTTTTTTAATGCAAATTAAGAAATGTGACCTTCACTAGTTATCAACGAGTGCTGCCATCTACACATTGAGGTCGGAAACTTTTCAGAGTAGTAGAAAAAATTAAGACGTATAATGAGTTAAAATTTAATTATTTTGTGAAGATGGAAATCAATGTTGTAAACACTGATTATTTTATGATGTGGTAGTTTTAAGTTATCGTGTTTAGTATTTTTTAAGTTGCCGTGTTTAGTATTAAGTTTTTTAATAAAAAATATATAAATATTTTTTTGTTTTTTATTTGGTTCCGAAATAATTGGGGCTTTTGAAATTTAATTATTTTGTGAAGATGGAAATCAATGTTGTAAACACTGATTATTTTGTGATGTGTTAGTTTTAAGTTATCGTGTTTAGTATTTTTTAAGTTACCGTATTTAGTATTAAGTTTTTTAATAAAAAATATATACATATTTTTTTGTTTTTTATTTGGTTCCGAAATAATTGGTGCTTTTGTGACAGTATTAAGTCTTTAGAAAAACAGATTCGAAATAAAACAGACAGAAAATTATTCTACAATTTATTACTATATAAAACTAATAACTAAGCAATAATAAAATGCATTAAACGACCACTTCATAAATAGACCTTATTGTCATTGATAGAAGGTTTATTTTAAAGTTCAGAATGTTCCATAGTGTTCTGTTTGACACACAACATGCGTTCCCCTCTGTCAAAGTAGCCCAAATGAGCCTACGCATTACACTGTTATGACACAAAATGTATTTATGTGTGCGTGACATTCTGAATGTTTTTTGTTTTTATAATGTGTGAGTTCGTATTGACAGGCGACTGTTTTTGTATGAGTCTAAAATATGTGTGTGAAGTGTGTACTTCCCCCCGCAAAAAATGACTTGTATCAGTAGAAGACGCTATGGCTAATCCCCTTCATTCGGTGGCCCGTGTTCTATGACACACAACGACCATTGATTGTCACAATACCAACTTATGACGTCACTAGTTGACATTGTAATAATTATAAGAAACCTTAGAGCATACATATATGCAGGGAGCGCTGAACGAACGGAAAGCGTGATCGGAGTAGAGAGAGAGAGGCTGAGTTTAGTTAGAGTCTGTCTGTCTCATGCAAGCTTCTGATTGGTTTGTGTATTTCCCACCAAATCAGTCGTGCAAATTGTTAACCAACCAGAACCTACTCCGATCACGCTTTCCGCTCGTTCAGAGCTCACTCCATATATGTATGCTCTAAGTAAGAAACTTATTTGTCAGTCAGTTGAATTATTATTTTCTTTCAAATATATATATGAAGGAACCTGGTCTTTTTGGTACATTAATTAATACCTATTATGGTTTAAGCTATCTATCACGCCGCTTTGGCCTTTGCTAGTGCTGCCTTATGCTCGTCAAGTTTGGTCCACTTTTCGCTGACCTTCCACAGCCATAGCGCTAGTTCGTAGTCCTGGGCCAACTTAGATGGTTCCTTCTTTTTCATGTCTCTGGAATAATAATATTTCTTATATATTGGTTCAATGAATTGTTTAGTGGTCAGTCAGTTGTCAATGCTCAATTAAAATTTATCAAATTATTGTAAGCGCAGTTGTAAATAGAATTTTTCATGTGAAACATCCAATGTTAGCGGTTAGAGTGGCTGTTTGTGTGAAGTTACTTCGCCATGTTATGCTCTAGTATCGAAGTGGTGTGATGACGCGTCGCCATTCTGAATATATTTACTTTTCATTGCGGTAAGTATTTATTATTTCCTTTCTATGGAAATTATTATAAGCTATCCTTTTATACTTATTATTTGCACATAATATTTTTAATATGTCACATATCTGTCAGACCTTTATTATAGAATGGTAACACTAAGTCCTGTATAGCCACATTCGAAAATCTCCTTTAAAAAAATTACTCTACTTTTTGCGATAAAACAAAAAATATACATACACCGTCTTATTTCTTTTAATTTTATATATACTTACACATAGTAATCTCCAGAAGACTTCTCCAACGCGGGATCAAGAGCAGCGTGCAGGATGGCCTGCCCACCGATCTTGGACGACTTCATGAAAGGCCAGAAGAGAGGATAGACGATAAACTTCGTGACGCTCTTCATCATCGACATGTGTCTGGTGAGATCTGTGTCTGTCAGACCTGGGTCTACCGCGATCACTGACACCTTTGTGTCTGTAGAAGAAAGAAGATGAAAATACTTTTGTTTGTCCGTTTACTTTGGTATAGGTAATCTAACTGCCTCGGTGGCGTAGTGGTAGCGTATGCGACTGCTGTGCTTGAGGTCACGGGTTCGATTCCCGGGTCGGACCAAATGTTTGTATGATCTGCAAATATTTGTTTCGGAGTTTGGATGTTTTTTATTTTTTTTTACTTTTATTTACAATTTACAAAAAAAAGTATATATATATTTATATCAGTTGTCTAGTACCCATAACACAAGCTCTGCATAGCTTGGGACTAGATGGCGTTGTGTGTGAAGGCGCGTCTCTACTGAAATTTGACAACACAAAAATTGGCAACTTTTGTCCGGTGGAGACCCGGCTTTAGATGTCCGAAATATTTGTTGATTATAAAAAATAATATTTATAGGTACAGCAAAAGTACAGGGTATTAGTAAAAATCCTTTTTTTTTCAAGGTGATCAATGATAACTAGGAAAGTGAAACTGTCGAAAAAACTAGCAGTTTTATGAAATAAATGTACTAAATGAAATATTCCTCTGATTAAGTATTAAACGTCTCGGGTCACGTTGTTCATAATTATATAGATGATCCCTATTTAAATGTCGGATTTTCTAAAAGATTATTTTTCACAAGAGCAGTTCAAATGATGTTTTAATGTTAAAAAAATAATCAAAGAACTGTGGATGTAAAAAATTTCACTGACTGTTTTTAACCGACTTTAAAAAAAGGAGGTTCTTAATTCGTCCGTATATATATATATATGTCGGAGACACAGGAATAAACGAGAACATGAATCACAGATACAGCCAATCTGGACTATAGCCAAACACTAATCACTACTAAACGGATACGAATTAACTTAAACACCATCAGCAACCCCCCACGAGGGGGTTGGGGCAACGCTCACTCCACCGCGGTGCCCTGTGGAATTCACCACCTAGGCTAGTAATTCCCCCACTGATAAATATAGCCTCGTACACACGATATAAAACACACTCATGGAACCGTTCGATTGTGGCAAATGTTTGTAACACTTTTATTATTCGGATACCCTCATTGCGACATATATATATATATATATACGGTCCAATTAAGAACCGGCAAACGTTGTTTTGCCATATAAAAAAAAGGGGTATAAAAAATAGATGTTGGTCGATTCTCAGACCTACCCGATATGCACACCAAATTTCATAAAAATCGGTCCAGCCGTTTCAGAAGAGTATGGTAACTAACATTGTGACACGATAATTTATATATAAGATATATATTTATGTGTGTTCGCGGATATCTTGTCGTTTAAGAACCGATTTATATTCTTTTCTTTCTTTTTTCTTTTTAAAAAAGACAACTCCCAAACTAGGAATGAATCCTGTGTCGCGGGGGACTTTACAAACATACATGAAACGGACACCAAGAACACCCAGACTCAGAACAACAATTGATATGATTCTTTTTTAATGGAAAGGAGATATCCCAACGGTGGTACCATGATAAGGACACTAAGATCTGATGATGGCATCCAAGGGAATCGATCGATTTGTTCATTCTTGAAGTCGGTTTAATTTTGTTAAAATTTTACTTGCTTTACAGAGGCTCGGACAAACAATTTGTTGTCTGGATGTTCTTTGTGTCAGTTTCGTGTATGGTTATAAAGTCCCCCATACGCAGGATGTACCTACATTCCTAATGCGGGAGTTGTCTTTAGAAAAGAAAGTACTTACCCAGTAGTCTTTTACCCAGCTCCCTGGCAAACAGCATGTTGGCCACCTTGCTTTGTGCGTAGGCAGCGGGCGCGTCGTACTTGTTGCTCATGTTGAGGTCCTCTTTGTGAATACGGCCGCGGTGGTGAGCTGAACTTGATACTACAATTATGCGGCTGGGAGCTGACTCCTGCGAATGGAAATGATGAAAATTATACGAACGGAGTACGAAATTTGGCACAGTTAAAGTTTATTTGGAGGTATGCAGAAAGCTAAATAAAGTCAATTATGGTCGAATTTCGACCAATTTGGGCGACCCCTAGTTATATTATATTTAATAAGTATTACATATAACATTCGAGAAAAAAATTTGGATGCTGAAAATTCTCTTTTAATACAAGTTCAAAAATGAACCGTTCTAATTAGATTGAAATATTATTAATATCATATAGATTGGTTCATCATCAACAATCTTATAGACTTAAATTACCCTCGCCTGTACATAGGCATATCTCCTTAGAAAAGAGGTGTGGCGACTTCCACATACAGCGCAACAAGAAAAACATATTAGAGTGCCATCTACCGAATATACGTCGAACTACGGAGTAACGAAGGAAACTAAGAAACTACCAATCCTGAATCGCGCAGTGGAAGTTCTCGCGCCAAATAAGATACATATAACATCCCAACATCAACCGTTGGGCAGTTGGCCCGCCAGGCATGATCACCTCGCCTGGTCGGAGGATCCTCTATTTGCGTTAGAGGGACATGTGACCCGTACCTCCACAGGGGTTTTCAACCGACTTCAAAAAGGAGGAGGTTCTCAATTCGACTGTATTATTTTTATTTTTTTTATGTTTGTTACCTCATAACTTTGGACTGGGTGAACCGATTTTGATGATTCTTTTTTATTTGAAAGCTGGTGCTTCCCGAATGGTCCCATTTAAATTTGGTCCAGATTGAAGTCGGTTTTTTTTTGTTAAAATTTGTAATTATGACCTACTATATATACACCAACCTTTTTTTTTGTGCGGAAATCCCCTCGTATACCACCGGCTGGTGGTTATGTCGGACTCGAACCGACTAAAAACCGCACACCGTCTCGGGTACTAGAAGCCGGGGAACCAGGTGCACCCTTGAAAGGAAATCCCTGGAACCCCGACGTACCTCGGTCCACCCACTATTTGTAGGTGGCCCCCTCCTGTGTAGGAACCCTAACACTTCTATTGAGAATAAGGCGCGAGCACTTTATAGAGCTGGCACCCCGGCCTGCTTCTGCTAGGGTGGCTGGTGGCCTCACCTGTCACCCTCAGGCTTGCGCTTATGGAGGACGGATACACCACCTTGGCCAGATAAGTTGGTTAGTTTAATGTTTTCCTTCTTTTTAAAACACCCAAAGGATGAATGGTGGGGATCACATGGACAAGTTTCATAAAACGTTTTATTTACATCCATCTACCCTTTAAGTACTGAAGGCGTTTAGGCTCCAATAACCCCATTAATTGGTTTTCTCTAAAGCCGTGAAATTAGTATCAATACAGTAGAGGTAAAAGTACATACCCCTCATCATCGAGCCAAGCCGCGGGTGAAAGCTTGTTTTAAGTAAGTGTACCTTCAATGTGTCCAGTAGCAACCCAGTGAGCAGGAAATGTCCTAAATGGTTAACTCCGAATTGTGTTTCGAAGCCGTCCCTGGTGACGCTCGCGGGAGGCTCCATGACACCTGCATTGTTCACCAGCACGTCTAGACGAGGTTCTTCGGATTGGAACCTTGAAATTTTAAATAAAATAATAACTTTACATATTGCATACATAGCTGTCTGATCTCAAAATGGTAGAACCTGTGTGATGATAATCAGATTTCTCATAAACCTATTTTCATATATCTAAATACACACATCAAAAGTGTCTAGGGATCAACATATGTGTCTAGGGATCAACATATATTTTTGCAATAACTTTTCTCCTGATTGATATTAATTAAAATTTTCTTTAAGGATTCATCAAATAAAGTGTTTTCGTTTGTCACAGTAACGATAAACCAAGTCACCTTTGCATTAATAAAGAAATTTGCAATTTTCCTAATAAAAGGATTTTTGACATTTGAACCACTAACATTAAAGTTCGAAAAAAAGACTGAAATAACAGTTTTCTTTAAAATTTTATTAGGTAACTTAAACACATAATAATCCGTGTTTCTACCGCGAACACTAACAACACAAGAATCGGTTTGGCATACTCAAAATGAGTTCATCCAAATCACGCTGTGGAATGGCCGCCCATGTTCGTTGCAACAACAAAAAAAGGTCTTCTTGCGACTGGATACCCTCCATATTCGGCAGAGCTCTTCTCTGTAGCATATCCCATGCGTGCTCAATCGGGTTCAAGTCTGGCGACTGAGCAGGCCAGGGCCAAAGCCACATCTCAATCTCAAGAAATCCGCATAAAAATGCTTGATCCCTAGACACTTTTGATGTGTGTAGGTACATACATATTACAGATAAACCACACCACAAAACACAATTATTTTTCAAAAAAATAAATATTATTATTATTTGTCGCGAGTGAGAATCAAACTTACGTCCCAGGAGAACTAGAACATTAAATCGGCAAGTTGACCAACAAGAAATATTGTAAAGTTGAGGAATCGCATCGGCAACTGTCAAATATCCGAATAAAAATCCGAAACTGTAATAGAATCTGATTGAATCGAAATGAATAATAAAAGTTGCAGTCAAGCGAATCTCAAGTGTATAGAACACATTGAAAGATTCAAATTCGATCTCTCGATTCTTCTCAACCGTATCACGTGCGTAGGTATATACCTATCTTAACTTATTGAGTTTACCTCTCAACAAACTGCCTGATGGACTCCAAACTGCTGAGGTCACAAGGTCGGCAGTACACGAACTTGTTGCGCGACTCCAGAACAATGTCCTTGCGAACTGCTTCACATTTCTCCATGTCGCGGCAAGCCATGAACACCTGCAATATTGTGGGAAAAATAAGACTGGAATCAGCTTAGAACGAGTCTAAATAATAACAATCGAATCGTAGCGAATGTTAAACACTGAAATTCTTTTATAGAAATAAAGAGTTTGAAAAAACATTCATAAATAAGCGTGAGCGAGAGTCGGGATGTCACTTGCGCATGACGGCGACGCGTCGCTTCACCGAGTGCATGTTACATATAGATGACCGACTCCAAACTATATTCTTTTCTTTATAGACTACGGGCCCGTGTCAATTTATGGGTCATGAGAACCACCAGGAGACCGTGTAAGTTGTCCAACTAAGTACTGGTGAAGGGAAGGAGGTAGCAACCCTCGATTTTTCTCCCTTGTCACAAGATTTTGTAACTAATTCTCTAATAAATATAAAAAATAATTAAATTTTTATATTGTACCTTAGCACCTCTCACAGCGAAGTCCCAAGCGGCCTCCTTGCCGATACCGCTATTAGCTCCTGTCACTATCACAGTTTTCCCTTCCGCCTTCACATCACGGTCATAAGGAGACCCTCCGTAGAAGTCTCTGGAACACGAGAATAGAATCAATAACAGATAGGAATAGCGGGCCAACTATAAAACAAGTAAAAATAATTGGTGATCTTTAAACGTACAAATAGGTTTTCATATTACCGATATCTTTTAAGTCCCATTTAAAAAACTTAATCAAATTCGGTCCATCCTTATTAAAAGTATAAAAAATGTACCTACATTTGGACACTTTAATAACATATATCCCTTCCACGGGTCTTTTGCCTCACAGGTCAAATACACACATCAAAAGTGTCTAGGGATCAAGCATTTTTATGCGGATTTCTTGAGATTGAGATGTGGCTTTGGCCCTGGCCTGCTCAGTCGCCAGACTTGAACCCGATTGAGCATGCATGGGATATGCTACAGAGAAGAGCTCTGCCGAATATGGAGGGTATCCAGTCGCAAGAAGACTTTTTTTGTTGTTGCAACGAACATGGGCGGCCATTCCACAGCGTGATTTGGATGAACTCATTTTGAGTATGCCAAACCGATTCTTGTGTTGTTAGTGTTCGCGGTAGAAACACGGATTATTAATTGTTTAAGTTACCTAATAAAATTTAAAAGAAAACTGTTATTTCAGTCTTTTTTTCGAACTTTAATGTTAGTGGTTCAAATGTCAAAAATCCCTTGATTAGGAAAATGGCAAATTTCTTTATTAATGCAAAGGTGACTTGGTTTATCGTTACTGTGACAAACGAAAACACTTTATTTGATGAATCCTTAAAGAAAATTTTAATTAATATCAATCAGGAGAAAAGTTATTGCAAAAATATATGTTGATCCCTAGACACATATGTTGATCCCTAGACACATATGTTGATCCCTAGACACTTTTGATGTGTGTATAAGTAGATATTTTCGGACATCTAACACACAACGCCATCTAGTCCCAAACTAAGCAGAGCTTGTATAACGGGTACTAGACAAATGAAATAAATATAAATGAAATTTTTGTAAATACATAGGTACATCGAAACCGAAGCCGAGATCTCACGCACAGCAGTCGCATACGCTACCACTGCACCACCAAGGCATTCTATCTATATAATTAGACTACGATACTACGTACGACTCTAATAATATTGATTAAATAGATGTAGTAAACCTTGGTTGATGACCTACATTTAAACGCTTTAAATAAGTAATGAGTTTCAAAATAAATGGTAAAGTTCCAAACATCAGATCCTGACCTGAGCCATTGTTATATATATATATAGCCGTATGAAGAATATCCCTACCTTCACTCTTTGGAGAGCCTTCATTTTTTACAGCTACATAGAGCTTGCTAAAGTGCCTCTACTTTGCCTGATGAAAAGCATAAGCAGAATCCAAGAATGGTATAATACTCATAGCGAATGCAGACAATGCAGCATGGTGATGGCGGCATACAATAAAGCCTAGCTATAACATATATCTACCTAGTAACACTATCGCAATTAAGACAAATCTAAGTCCCATCCCTCAAGTCAAAATTTATCATAGGGTTAGGCTACAGCGCGGCGTGCCAAAGAAATATCACTACAAACATACACTCCAAAAATATGTTTTTTTTTTTTTTATATTTCGGACATTTTAACACACAACGCCATCTAGTCCCAAGTTAAGCAGAGCTTGTGTTATGGGTACTAGACAAGTGATACAAATACATATATACTTTTTTTTTGTAAATACATACATATTATACATAGAAAACACCCAAACTCCGAAACAAATATTTGTAGATCATACAAATATTTGGTCCGACCCAGGAATCGAACCCGAGACCTCATGATCAGCAGTCGTACACGCCAACCGCGAGATCAACGAGGCAGTCGAATGTAACTCTGATAGAACGGGTAAATATAAAAAATTGTATTGGAATTTTCCACAGATAGTTGGAATTAAACCTCATTCGTTCACCTTTACTCCTCATAACATATTCATACTCTTCGATCAAATATATTATAGATGCACAGTTCCATACAAAACTAAACAAAATACTGTCCACGCTTCTATACGTACTTAGGTATATGTATACCACTTGAGATATAGCGAAAAAAGTCCTGAACTGGCATACAGCTTATCCTAATGTTAACTTTAAGCAATTGACGTACGGACGGAAATAAATCCATATTAAATTCACTACATATTACCTTTTAGTTTGATGACAGGATAGGACCCTAAAATTTTATGACTCTTTCAAAAATCAGAAATAAAACAACACATGCCCAAAAACAAGTGTATTGAAAAATTAAACTTAACGTATTACAATAAAGCACATAATAGTACAAAGAATAACGAGAGTTACATTCCACTGACATTAAATAGTGTATTCGCGTCTTATCGCTTCTATTTGGAACATGGACAAAATGGAGTTGCTTTTCGATTAAAAAAAAAACGGTAGTTCGATGGACCAACAAATAATTAATTCCTCACACAATTTTTATTTCTTCTTTTGATTCTGATAGCTAAAAGTTTAAATAGAATTTTATTATAAATTATGATAAGTATTAATTTAATATTGAATATTCCACTCAGATATTAGACCTTCTATACCTACGTGCCTGTATTTATACATATTATATTGCACTGTTCCATAAGTTGGACTATACCTAAACTGTAATCATCAAATATATTTTATATTCCAACTTAAATGTTTTTCAGATATTTACGAACGGACCGACATATAATTTTAAATTTTGGTACTCACGTTTAAATTCTTGTACCAACATTTATAAACTGTTTACAATTTTGTGAAAAATACATACATGCAGATCGAATTAATAACCTCCTTGTTTAAAGTCGGTTAAATATTCTTAGTAGATTATTATACCTACCTGTAAAGTTGGTTAGGCTGTCTTTTTTATTCTCCTGAATTCTTTTTCTGCTTTTTACATATCATCTTCACAAAAATGGTTGGAATACACCACACTAGATGCATTTGGTTTATATAAATTTTGGAAAACAAAAACAAATCTTCAATTAACCTAAAAAAATATTTGTAAAGGCGACTCCATCATTATCCTACTGACTTTGTTCGCAAGCACTAGGCTTGTCTTGTTTTCTCTTATGAGCATCGCCCGTGAGTGTGAAAGGGATAGATGCGTACATAACAAGCCGTTGTAAATCACAAATTTTATCAAAATATTCATAAAATTAGCCTTAAAGCATAACGGAAATACACCGATATGTTAGATTTAAGATGACTTACTGAAAATATGATATTCCATCCTTCTTTTGCACTTTTAGAGTGTAATTTTTACAAGTTTTTACTACGCACTTCGGCATTGCTAATTGTGTAAACACGAGCGCGGCCACCAAGCGATTGAGAGCGAAACAAGGCATATTGTTGTTTTATGCCTTGTTTTGCCGGTGCCACTTTTTAAGCGGCAACAGTGCATCTATGATATATTTGATCGAAGTTCATACTATGGCGTGATCTATAAATAGGTAAGTGAAATTGTGAGTAGACAGCACCACACAGGTTTCTACTAATGGTTTCAGAGATAGGTGGAGTAGTGAACTTATTCTTACATTTGCTGCCTGCCGTTTGTAATTGCTTTTGTATCAGATATTGTTGACTATTTCAATGGTTTTAATTTTGAGATGATATAATTGAATTATTTATATTATTAATTTTGAGATATATATCTTTATCTATACTAATATATAAAGCTGAAGAGTTTGTTTGTTTGTTTGAACTCGCTAATCTCAGGAACCACTGGTCCGATTTGAAAAATTATTTCAGTGTTGGATAGTACATTTATCGAGGAAGGCTATATATCATCACGCTAAGACCAATAGGAGCTGAGCTCCAATGAAGAATGTTTCAAAAACTGGGGGAAAATTATCACGGCACGGTATTAAATTCTAAGTAAATGGTAGCCTGTGAAAGTTCCTTTGAAATCGGTCCAACTGTACCAGAGATTAGCGAGAACAAACAGACAGAGAGATAAACGTACAGACAGACAAAAAATTTAAATGATGAATTTTTGATGTAGGCAAGTACCTACCGTATACAAATACTTTCATATTCATTTACTGAAAAGCTGTTAATTTCAAAATACTGTTAAGTTGATACTACAAATTCATTTATTTGTATAGACTGAAATATTTGTCTCTACTCTGCCACGTTTATTTGTGGCGCATTGTGCGTGCAGACGAACAACATTGAAGCGAAAAATACTTACCTAGATAAAAACAATATTTAAAGTGGATTGGATATCTTGTCCTTGAGCTCAAGCGTACTGTTGACAAGTACTAGCTACAGTATACACATCAATTTATTGTACATATAAGTATATCACATCACATCACACTAATATACGGGGTGGATATGACAATGCGACATTAAACAAAACCGTGGGCTATTTAAATGTATTGGTTTACTTTGGGATTGATTAAATTGTCCGAAAACGATTATTGAAAATCAAAATTTTCAAACAAACTAAATATCTTAAAAATTAAAACCAATAAGGACACCATTTGTAATTTAAGTTCACTAACCTTAGTGGCGCGGCGCGGTCCCGGCGGCCGTAAAATAAGTACCTAAAGCACAGAACGACGCGCGACGAAGATTTATAAAGTAGATACCTACCTACTTTATCGACACGTAAGCTAAATAGCACAAGCAATATTATGTATTCACGTTTTTTTTAATTACACAGTCACCATAATAATCACAAAAAAATCGAAAACCAAAAGGTTTTAAAGTAGGTAGGTCATCTTATCGAGGTTACAGCTGTAAGAGTATTATCTCTATTCTCGTATTGATAAGTTTGTATGATAAATAAAATAATCCGACTATTAGTAGGTAGTAGGATAAACGAACATTATCCATAAATTAATATTTTATCCGTAGTAAATTATTCACTATCCGTAGAATGCATAGCCGATTCGAGGCATTGTTTCATTTAAATTCACACAAAATAACATAACGTTACGTATCAACTAACAAACTTAACTAATGTGCCCTGTCACGTCACTATAAAATCACTACAAAATACCTATTAGGTAAACACAGGGCTCTCGCGTCGATGGCAGCGCGCGGCGGCGGCGGCTGGTTCAAAGGGAGCGCGTGCGATGGCGCGACCCGGCGACGATAGGTAACATCGGTCATTAACCCAACAACATCGTGTAGTAAAATTCAAAAACGGAAAATAGTGTCATATGGCTAAATTACTGAACCAATTTTTGGAAACTGTGTAGGTGGAATTGTAACCTGTGCAGGTAGGTCTAGTTCAAATTAATGTCGTTTTGTCATATCCACCCTGTATAAAGGCGAAAGTTTGTGTGTATGTTTGTTACTTCTTCACGCAAAAACTACTGAACGGATTTGGATAAAACTTTACAGTAATATAGCTTATACATCAGAATAACACATAGGCTACTATTTGCCGCTACGACCGATATATACGCGGGAGGAGCCGCGGGCAACAACTAGTAACTAATAAAATTCAGGTTTAGGCAATACTTACTTAAATATACAGACAGCGCCGGCTGAGGCGGCGAGAGCAGAAATGATCACAGTCGGCGCATTAGGGACCCACATTATATGATTCCTGAAATTGAAATTACATGGGTTATTGATGTATAACAATTTGCCTCTCGTTTCTTGAGGGTCCGTCTCTATTGGCGAGAGAATAGCAGCGATATTATCGTCCTGCCACATATTTGACTCAATTCACTAAGATCGAGAAGATATGAGAATAAAATACAGATTAATCCTCCAGGGGATCTAAGTAGGGAATTCTAATTGACGGAGCCACATATTTCTATACACTCGGTGATTCCGTTGCGAGTTGCGACGATACGCTGATGGAACATTCGCTCGTTACTTCGTTAGTGGACCCGACGATAGAAACGCAACTTTGTCGCGATTCTATCGTTCGTGGAAACGGCCTCAACGGGTAGCAGAAGTTATTCTCACGTGCCCCTTTTTTTTAAATATTTTGAGTAGGCACGAAAGCAAGTACATACAGACATACAAAAACTGTCAGGAATATTGATAACAAAAATTCAACTGTATTGTCTACATTTTGGATACAATTTAAGGATAGGTTATTTGTGATTTTATGTACTACTTATTAGCATTTGTACATGTGCACATTTTTGCCTCGTTGGTCTAGCGGTTAGCGAATCTGACAGCCGATCAAGAAGTGTCTGGTTCGATTTCTAGGCCAGACCGATAATGTTGTTAGGTTTTTTTTATCTATACTAATATTATAAAGCTAAAGAGTTTGTTTGTTTGTTTGAACGCGCTAATCTCAGGAACCGCTGGTCCAATTTGAAAAAATATTTCAGTGATGGATAGTACATTTATCGAGGAAGGCTATAGGCTATATATCATCACGCTAAGACCAATAGGAGCGGAGCACCAATGAAGAATGTTTCAAAAACGGGGAAAAATTATCACGACAGTCCAGAGTGTGGAAGTTTGGGGGTGTTTCACGGCCGTGTCTCAAGCTAAGCCACCGGTCCCGGTTGTCGTCAGTCAAAATCAAAAAGCTCTTGTTTGACTGCCTCGGTGGCGCAGTGGTAGCGTATGCGACTACTGAGCTTGAGGGCTCGGGTTCGATTCCTGGCTCGGACCAAGTGTTTGTATGATCTGCAAATATTTGTTTGGGAGTTTGGGTGTTTTCTATGTATTATATGAATTCTTTACAAACAAAAAGTGTATATGTATTTATATCACTTGTGTAGTCCATAATACCTACAAGCTCTGCTTTGTTGGGGACTAGGTGGCGTTCTGTGTTAGATGTTAAAAAAAAATATCCTAAATATTTTAAGTAAGGTCTTTTTAGAGTTTTTAGGCATTTTCGGAACGTTACATTATTGACTTTAGTTGCTGTTCCAAAAAGTAATTCCTATGGAAAAGAATCAACAAGAAACGCAACACCTTCCCCCCATACTCCAAAGGCCGGCAACGTACTTGTGACGCCTCTGGTGTTGCGGGTGTCCATGGGCGGAGGTAGTCGCTTGCCATCGGGCGATACGTCTGCTCGTTTACCTGCTTATACCATAAAGAAAAAAAAATATAGAGTATCACCACCCCTATTCATCCGATGGGTGTCGTAAGAGCCCACTAAGGAAGCAACTACGCAAAAGAACATCCCTTCAAAGAGGAAGATAACTTGAAATATAATTATTCTGGACTTTGACCTCTCTCTTAAAAAAATCAAACAAAAAAAACCGACTTCAAGAACTGGACTTAATTGAAATGGAAGCACCAGCTTTCAAATAAAAAAATAATCATCAAAATCGGTTCACCCAGTCGAAAGCTATGAGGTAACAAACATAAAAAAAACCATCGAATTGATAGCCTCCTCCTTTTTTGAAGTCGGTTAATAGATGAGGTTAAGACAAATAAAAAACAATAATAATTTTCATATTAATATTTATCATCTTTATATTACATTCGGTGTAAGGCTAAATGTGACTCATATAATATAATACATGTGCCATTAGAACTATTTATTTATATATGTAGTTAAATCCCAAAGAATATGTGACAATGGAGGTCTACTTGGTCACCATGCGTACATATTGTGGTTAAATTTATACAAAATTGCTCTAAAAAAAGGAAACTACCGTTTTGGAAAGTAAACTACAGTTTTGGACTCTATAAGCATCAATTGCGCCTACAACTGAGATTATTCGTCGTATTTCTGAACGAATTATTGCACGTAAAAACTTTTAATTTAATCGTCTAAAGCCTACTTGAGCCTTCTTTTGCCCGCAACCCCAAAGATGTCGTAAGATTTGAGATAACGATTCAATTTAACTTGAAGTTTACTAAGGATTTAATAGAAATTTATGAAGATTTTCATTTTAGTAGAGCTTTTTTGCATCTCCTTAACAAACGCAGTTCGTAGGCTACGTTAAACGAATATTATTTTACTGTTTGTTACAATATTACAATTAATATAAACTTTTAATACACACATCAAAAGTGTCTAGGGATCAACATATGTGTCTAGGGATCAACATATATTTTTGCAATAACTTTTCTCCTGATTGATATTAATTAAAATTTTCTTTAAGGATTCATCAAATAAAGTGTTTTCGTTTGTCACAGTAACGATAAACCAAGTCACCTTTGCATTAATAAAGAAATTTGCCATTTTCCTAATAAAGGGATTTTTGACATTTGAACCACTAACATTAAAGTTCGAAAAAAAGACTGAAATAACAGTTTTCTTTAAAATTTTGTTAGGTAACTTAAACAATTAATAATCCGTGTTTCTACCGCGAACACTAACACAAGAACATCGGTTTGGCATACTCAAAATGAGTTCATCCAAATCACGCTGTGGAATGGCCGCCCATGTTCGTTGCAACAACAAAAAAAGGTCTTCTTGCGACTGGATACCCTCCATATTCGGCAGAGCTCTTCTCTGTAGCATATCCCATGCATGCTCAATCGGGTTCAAGTCTGGCGACTGAGCAGGCCAGGGCCAAAGCCACATCTCAATCTCAAGAAATCCGCATAAAAATGCTTGATCCCTAGACACTTTTGATGTGTGTACATTAGTAGTACTCAGGTAAACTACACAAATACAAACTGATAGATACGCATAGGGGTTTTCTAAAACTAAAGATATGTACTAAGAAGTTATCCATAATAGTTTCCATGTCTACAAAGTCGGACACAAACTAATACAAGATGTCGTCACATATTCCTGGTTCAGTAAATTATATATTACATCTATGTCAGTCTGCCTGATCGGAAGAATCGTGGAGAGATGGTATAATGTACACTTAAATTAATCATGTTATTTTTGTCGGTAGAAAGCTAAATTTTTGCTACCCCTTTTCCTGACTTGCTCTAACTTGGACATGGTACACGATCCAAATGGCGAGAAGAGAAGGTCATTCTGGAAGTCTTTGGCAGATTTAAGTTCGTTTTTTTTAATTATGAGCATAAGTGACTTTGAGTACCTATGACATTGGTTAAATCAGTGACAAAGTATCCATTTGTTTTTTAAAACCTGGTCTTAACGCTGCGTGTGATAAGGAAAACTGCATTGTCGTCAGTTCCGCTTGAGGATTTCGTGCAGTTTAATTGAATTTAGACCTATTCAACCTGGGTAAAGAATTAAAGATCCATCTTGAAAGTAGGTAGGACATAATATTAGGTATATGGCTTATTATAGGTCTCATAAAAAGATATAGAAGTGCTTACTGCTTACAATTTTCCGAGGCGAAGATTTTTTGTGGCAGTTTCAAAGTAACTTAAATAGCCCATGCCGTTCGCGGATGCAAGTGGAAATTGGCAATATTTTTTAAGAATATTCCTTACAGTCTTGTACGGAATCCGTGGACACAATAATAGAGTCTGGATCTAAATCTGTATGATGAACTGATAGCGATAGGAAAGGGTTAGACAGATGGCGACAATTCAAAATCTTTTACGAAATATATTTTAGCAGTAGGTACATGTTCTCATCTGTTATATGGTAGTCGCGAGGGAAAATCGAGGCTTCGTAAAGTTTCTTTGACACTATATTTATGTACAAATATTTCATCTAGTACCTACCTACAATCAGTACCTACAAGTCAATGTAAAGAATGGTTGGCATGAGAAGTTCTTGTTTATTTTGTAACCCCCGACGCTAAAAGAGGGGTGTTATAAGTTTGGCGTGTCTGTCTGTCTGTGGCACCGTAACTCGCGAACGGATGAAGCGATTTCAATTTAGTTTTATTTGTATGAAAGGTGAGTTACGTGCGAGTGTTCTTAGACATGTTTCGTGAAAATTGGTTGAGTCGTTTAAAAGTTATGGGGGTGAAAGTGGGGAAGAATAACCGAATGACTGCAAAAATATCATTGGCGTATGATTATTCAATTACGTGCTTGAGTAGGGGGTTTTTTAAATTTTAAATTTAAGCTTGTGATTATCTAAAATAAATCTTAAATTGTTATTGGATTAAAAACAAGATAGTATAAATATAAACGTTTAGGTACGAATGTAGAGGTAAATTAATTAAACGATTTTAAAGTTAGTTTACAACAGTTAACAAGAAGTTTAATGATTTTAAAATCATCAATTTTGGAACTATAAAAAATCCTAGAGTCGGTGTATAAATTGTTTTGTAAGATCTAATTGTCATATTAGTATGTTATTTTATTTATTGACTCCCGTGAAATTATTAAGCATAAAGTGAGTAAATAGACACATTAATTCATGACTTTTTAAAATTGTATATCAGATTTTTCGTTACACATAAAACTTATACAATACGAGGCCGAAAAAGCGTCACACTAGAAAGGAACATTCTTTATCTTTTTTATGGTATAGGGGACAATCAGATAGACGGTCACCTGACCGGACGGTGACCAACACAGCCCAGGAGACAAGACACAAATGCAATGCTGCCTTTCGGGTGCCTCCTACAAGAAAAGTTTGAAAAAACTTCCGATAAATTTATAGCCTTTTTTATGGAATATGGGGCAAACGAGCAGGCGTATCACCTGATAGTAAGCGATTACCGCCGCCCATGAACACCCGCAACACCAGAGGCGTCACAAGTGCGTTGCCGGCCTTTGGGGAATGGGGAAAGGGATGTGATGTGGGGAGGGGTTGGGATATGGGCCTCCGGTATCCTCACTCATTTGGTGAAAAACAGCGCAAGCGCTATTTCACACCGGTTTTCTATGAGGCCGTGGTATCACTCCGGTCGGTAGCATATGACTATGTCACCCGGGACATTATTATCTACGAATCTATTAACACCTCATCCATTAAAATCGGTTCAGTAGTTTAGGCACTGCCGTTAGGACTTCCTTTTTGCTTCGCTGTAGGGGTTAGGTCTCCTTTAAAATTCACTCACTCCTCGGTATTGCTTAAAACCGATTTTTACGTCCATAGTTTTCCAACAACAAAAAATAAACAATGTTTCAACAAATTCACTGCCAACAATTTGGAAATCGTCAATCTAAACGTAAGTATGTATATTTTATTTGAATATCGACCGTTCTTTAAGTTCCGTGTTTTTTGTGAGTGTGAATACGATATATGGTATTTGTCGAGGTGTAAGGCCGCTACCACAAGTATGAGCGGAGCGTTAAATACAATGAAAGTTCTCGACAGCAAGCAAACGAGTGGATTGGTCACCTGATGTACTGACGCCGGCTATAAACGCCTCTAATAAGACTGATGATATTAATGTAAAGCTTCAAGACCGTCCTCAAAAGTACTTTTATGAGCTTTTTAGTGGAATGTGTTCTTTGTGATCTATTCATGCATGATCGTTAAGCGATATTTTCTGAGAATCTGTCCCCAAACTATTGAATAGTGATTTCTTTTTAAGTTTCCAAACGAGATTTGACCCAAAAAGACTGTTGTTAGTGAATGATAGGAGTTAAAATTTATAATTTACTAGCTGACACACACAACGTCGTTTACGTCTCCTATTGCCCATAGTGTAACAATTTTCCCCCGTTTTTAGAACATTCTTCATTGGTGCTCCGCTCCTATTGGTCTTAGCGTGATGATATAATTATAGCCTTCTTCGATAAATGTATTATATCCAACACTGAAAGAATTTTTCAAATCGGACCCGCGGAACCTGAGATTAGCGCGTACAAACATACAAACTCTTTAGTTTTATAATATTAGGATAGATTATTATTTGAAAAAGTTAAAAAAAATGGTCTGGTTTCGATCTTTTTTTTTATTTTTTTTTGGATGTTATGGAAAGCTTAATACGAACCCCGTCCGTCAAGGCAACACGCTTTCCGCTATTCCGCGGTTGCAGCTTAAATGTGACTTTTATTGTAATTTACATTTATAATGTTTGAAACACGCAATGCCTGCGTTTTAACGACATGTGGAGGTTTCGTGTTCGTATTTAGTACACGGAAAAGATTTTTAAACGAATTTGTGTAAAGATTCGGTTCTGATTAAAAAACTGTCAAATAAATCTTAAACGAAAGATAGGTAAACGGAAACGTTCATAATTTCTGAACGATTAAATTAATTGGATGTCTCAGATTATACCTGAAGCTTTCTGTTTAGAGTATTCTATTCTGTGAAGTCACATCGACACATCAGTTAAGTCATCGTACGCTGTGAAAAATAATTCGGATAACCCAAATCTAAACAAATAATTTCTGGTAACGGAGTTTGTAGGAAAAATATTATAACAACTCTGTACCCACATAGTTCTGAATAAATGGACATGAAATCAAATCGAATCTTCAATCTGCTAAGATTCACTATTCGTTTATTATTCCTTTATTTCCGAATTATCAACTTAATATGGAGTTTCGAAATATATGTATATACGAGTACCTACATATATTTTTATAGCTTAAAGGATACCTATCAAAAACCTTCTCAATAACGTGAAAACTACGAAGAATTTCATTTCTATAGATAAAGAAATATAGGGCTTATATAAAGCTGAGGAGTTTGTTTGTTTGTTTGAACGCGCTAATCTCAGGAACCGCTAGTCCGATTTGAAAAATTCTTTCAGTGTTGGATAGTACATTTATCGAGGAAAGCTATAGGCTATATATCATCACGCTAAGACCAATAGGAGCGGAGCACCAATGAAGAATGTTACAAAAATGGGGGATTTTTTTTTACGCTACGGGCAATAGGAGACGTAAACGACGTTGCGTGGGTCAGCTAGTTATGAAATAACATGGGAGAATTCCAATCGATAGTGAATAAACACTTCGTTCTGTACATGAACCAGAAGCATTGAACGAGTCTTAAAATAGCCACAGCCAGATTTGATAAATCAAAATAGAAAAATGTGCCTCACGCGCCTCTGCCGATGCTCTATGCCTAAAAGGTTTTCTTTTTTTTTTCCTGTTGATTTTTCTTTTTAATTATAATTTCGAATAATTTGAGTCGCGATTCCATCGAAATGATGTGGATAGTTGCATTTATATGAAGTTTAAATTCGTTAATTTTTTTACAACAGATAAGTTTGATGATACTTGTAATAAATTGTACATTAGTTAAATACGTATGTTGAATATTAAAAACAATGACAGAATGTCAATGACATTGTAGATAATAAAGATATAACTTAAACTTAAGATTAATACTAGATAATATTTTTCTCGAAGTCAAAGCAGACTGTGATGTATTATAATATTCTATAAGTTTTTTAATCACAAGTAAATAAACCTTTTAAAAAATATGACAGACTTCCATGCGTCTTCATCATGATAAATGGTAGGTAGGTACCAAAATTCCTATATAGGTAGTAGAGCCACGCTGATTTCAGCACGATGTGGCCGGTTCGACCTCTCACAATACCCACTAAAGCCGGGTCTCCACCGAACAAAAGTTGTCAATTTTTGTGTTGTCAACACGTGTTAGTGACAAAAGTTTCTGTAATTTCCTTGTGTTGGCAACAAAAATTGTCAACAAATTTTGAGAACAGTGTTTCCGTTTTGACGGTAAACGTCAAAAGAATAGGCTTGTTGCAAATATTTTGGCTTGGTGACGCTTCGTTCGAATGTTTTTCAAATTGTTGGCGACTCGGTGTAGACACAATGGAAACAAAAGTTGGCGATATTTTGAAGTGTTGCAAACAGTTGGAAACACTGAAATTGCCAACAATTTTGGTGGAGACGCGCCTTAAAATAACAACAGCATCCGTGCAGTCTTGTATCGTTGGTGAATGCGAATGCGAGACCGGAGGCCAATTGATGCAGAAGATCTCAATAGGCCGCTATAGTGTAGGTTATACGCTGTGTTGTCTGCATTCGCAATAAACTCAAACTCAAAAAGATTTGATTCATATAGGCACTTATTTTACAGGCACTTATGAATAGTCAATATTTAATATTAAAAAATCGAGTGGTTCTAGTCGCCAGTTCCAAGTGCAGCCTACCCTTCATGGAGAAGAATCTGGCAAGAAACTCCATTGTTGCTCCTTTTAAAAAATAATAATACGGTTTACATTTTTTTTGTGATTATGGTAACCACTCTTGGATTCTGTTCATGCTTTACTTTGGAGTAGAGTTACTTTGGTAGGCTCACAGTCACACTCACACCTCTAAATAAAAAGACAGTCTTAGGTGTGGTATTTTTCGTTTACTTCAATGACACACAACGGGTATAGGTACTTTTCAAATAAAATTAAATAACTTTTAAAACGGGGTGATTAATTTTCGGGCTTCTGAATCTGAAGTAACTTAAATAAAAACAATATAGGTAATTGAATAGAGAACCTTTTTTGAAGTTAGTTTTTTTAGTTAAATATAAAAAGCATTAACATCACAGATTAATATAATGGATCAACATCTTCGCACATGAAAAAATGTCACATCACAATTTAAACATTCTTTAAAGACACCGTCCCATCATATGTAGGTACTTTGGAAAATTCCAGCGTCATCACAAAACATTTAGACAATAGATACAAACTTTTATTACACGCTCGGGCGATATTTCGTAGATCCCACAACTTTTATCCCGTGTGGGCAATGAACCAACACTCTGCGTGGAGTGATGATCGCTTTATGACTTTCAAAAAAATTGTAAACAAACCCGTATCCTTTAAAGCAATTTGTCTCTTAGATTTGGCCTGAAACGACCTCATAAATCGCTACTTACTAGTGAATATTTCATTATAACAAATGGTCTTTTCTATCTATAAATTATTTGAATAACTTGGATGGATCAGACTAGACTGATTGCTATGGTATTTATCCATAGGAGTAAACCGACTAGAGATGTGCTCTTGTGACCCAATGGACAAGTGGCAAATGCATTATCGGTCTTTGTATCCTCATCCCAGATTCTTGGGGGAAGGCTACTGTAATCAGCGTAAAAGCGACGAAAGAATTGGTTAACACCGAGAGACCCAGGCTCAAATAGCAGGCCACCACATGGGGTCTACCCACAAAGGCTCGACTTCGGTACTACCAATAGGCCCATCCGGGTACGACCTACTGACGTGTAAGTAGTTGCAAGTGGCGCCAAGAACCAAGAGCTTAATATCAGTTTTCTGTGTGCCAAAAGGCGCGAAATTTGACAACACAAGAGTTGCCAACTTTTGTTCGGTGGAGATTATGCTTTACATAAACTTTTATCGCCAACACGTGTTGACAACACAAAGTTGTCAACTTTTGTTCTGTGGAGACTCGGTTAAAGAATGTCATGGAATTTGATTTGAACTATAGAATAACTTTTAAACTATAGAATATGTACCTACATCACAGACCGCATAAATCATTAGCTTAAATCAATCCATTTACTAACCAAAGGTGTAGAGTAAATAAAAAATATATTTTAGATGGAAGTAACTTGTGTTCTCGTAATAAACAAAATAACAATTGAACAGTTCAAACAAATGATAAACTGTGTTTTATAAATAGGTACATTGTATACTGAATATTTAGTCTTAAGTTCTTAACAAAAACTATGGTTTACTTAAAGCTGAGTTTTTATTACAATAACTGGCTTATGATGAAATAATGTACAGTGAAGTTTGTTAAAAATACTTATTATATCACATGTGCGCGTCTAATATTAGTGCTGTTATACAAACATAAATGCTTACTGGTTAGGGCTTTTAAATATATTAAAACATTTTTTTATTTCTTGAAATAGGACAGTATGCGATGATTCGAATCTCCAGAATGGAACTAATTTTAAACTATGTTGTTCTCGTTACAATATAATTATATACAACATTCATGGCATTCGTGCCACATACTGAAAGTTTGTAACTAAAAATATGGAAGCCAGGATTTAGGGATTTCATTTTGTTTCTTAAAATTAAAGACAAACTGAGGCACTGAAGCACTGAATCGAGGGTGAATAGTTTTTTTTTTTTATAGTTAGCTGCCAAAATGACTCTGCCCTGCCTGATGGTAAGCATGAACAGAATCCAGGAGTGGCGGTCACCATCCTCATTGTGAATAAGGACAATGCAGCATGGTGACCGACACTATGGCGGCCTGGTGAGATGCTTTTTCACGCCCCGCTTAAAAGACCCGGGATCATAGTGGGAAGGAAACACGTATGCTGGTAGTGAGTTCCAGGATTTCACCGCTCGGCACAGGAAGGAAGAACCGAAGCGATGAGTACGAGAACGTATGTCTACTACTCTGAAGCGGTGACTTCCAAGGCCGTCACGTGTTGTCCTGTAGAGGAAGGGAGAGGGAGGGATCAGTTGGAAGAGCTCTTCAGAACACTCTCCATGATAAAAGCGATAGAGGACTGCCATGGAGGCGATATCTCTACGCAACTGCAGAGGCTCAAGGGATTCGGTGGCTTCGGGACTGTTGACAATGCGGATTGCTAAGTTATTGAAGACTTCCCTGAGGAAGACTGGTCCAGCTGCGATTGCATTGAAATTTGGTATAGGACACTTTGGTTCTTGAGGAAGGACATAGGCTACTTTTACCGACATACACGCGAGCGGAGCCAAGAGCAAAAGCTAGTATAATATAAAACAATAAACATGAAGTCTGTATTACCGAAGTACCATGGTATAAACGTCCATTATCCTTCCTATTGTAATGCTTTCGTAATAAGGTTACCAATTCTGAGGTAAAATCTTTCGTCATATATGTAAAGAAATAAACAGTTTTTCATGTGTATATTTCAGTATCAAACGCGGAAACCCGGCACGAGGTTAAAACCTAACCTTTATAAAAAGGGTATTCCATGTTTTATGGTCAGTAAAGACCTCAACACTGAAATGAAAAGATGTATATAAAGTTTGGTTTTTTTTATCTATTTATTATTGATTTGAATTTCCACATACCGTCATCGTTGCAAAAAACCATTTGTAAGTTTGAAAGATTAGTATAAGATCATTTTTGGTCAAGATTATGTCTACAGCTAAGCTTATAAGTATAAATATATCGTTTTTGCTCTTTCTCAAATAATTACCCGATCTTCATAAACGTAATTTAACTTTAAGCATTCGTTCTGTGTTATTTTTAACCGACTTCCAAAAAGGAGGAGGTTCTATGTTCCACTGTTTCTTTAAATATCATATGTATGCATGTTACCTTTAGTCGTATTCTTTCAAATTATTTAGGTAAGCTGATGATGGAAGGTGGAAGGTACAACTCCTCAACGGTTAGGAGTTGGAGGATAATTCTTTCAATTTCATACGTATCTAAAGACCTTTAGTCGTATACTTTCAAGTTACTTAGGTGAGCTGATGATGGAAGGTTAAACTCTTTAACAGTTAGGGATTAGAGGATGATTTTAATATTACACGTACGTATAGAACTTAATTTGTATTCTTTCAGTTATTCATACGGATCGTTTTATTGAGTAGACACCCACTAAGACATTCCACCCCTAAGAGGGTGACATAGGGGTTGAAAGATTGTATAAAAGTTCGTATTTTTTGAAGTTAGAAACGTCAAACTGATCAAGTCTTAACGTACAAACTTTCAGTTGAAAATAATACAGAACCTTTGCTTAAAGTTACATAAAGTTATGATGCAGGTTATGTTAAATTTTGGATGCATTATGTGGGTAGTATATTTTTTTTATTTAGGTACCTAGCATTAATAATTTTTTGTTTCTTAATATATAATTTAAATAATATAAGACACCATTAACTAATGGTGTCTTATATTGTTTATTTTGATAATTTAGGTCAATTTTAATAGATCTGTTTTGCAATTCCTGTCAGCGCTCTTTTATCCAAAATATTAACTTGTTCGTTATTTTTAAAATTTTATGCTTTTTCAACAAGATTTTTGTAGTGCCGTGAAAATTGACAACACTTTGTTATTTACGGAGTTTTTCTATACAACACTAAAAATCACAATTAGCAAACATCTTTTTGTATTAATTGAATATGTTTACCTATATCTTCAGTATCCATTCAGACCCTAAAACCATACAAACACAATTATTAGATCAAAAAGGAAATACTTCTGTAGGGCTTACAATTCCAAATATTTTTTTACAAATGTCTACGTCACATTTAAGCTACGCTTTTAGATACCGCAAACTATTCACAATACTTACAAAATAATATATTTTTTTTACAAAAAATATAAAAGGCCTGAACTCAATTCACGATCAAATCCTCAATTATATAGTTATATACATATATATGTATTTTAATTTGTAGGTATGTATAATAACTCTATTCAAAGTGTAGTGAGATTCAAATACATGTATTTACATTAGGTTTACTCTATATAATTGCTCCCTTAGGTAAATATCTACAAGATGTGTGATATTACAATCTAGAATTTAAAAAATGTCTCAGGAAACATTTCTTTTTGTGTAAAATTTTCTCTACTATTGGATACCTTGAGATTTATGTAAAAAAAACAATGGCCTAAAATAGAGGTACCTAATTACTTATTGGTATTGTTTTTTTTTTTAATTTGGAAATTTTCAACTTAAAGGCGCATCTCTATCGAAATTTGACAACACAAAAAAAGGTTGACAACACGAATATTGCCAACTTTTGTTCGGTGGAGACTTGGCTTTACAGAAACTTTTGTCACCAACACGTGTTGACAACACAAAAATTGCCAACTTTTGTTCCGTGGAGACCCTTGCTTTCTTATTCACTTTTAAGTTTATTTAAGTACATAAAAGTTTTTTTAACACTCTTTTCATTTTTTTTACTGAATAAAAATAAGTTTTTTTTTTACACAAACAACAAGGCAATCCAAATTACATTACTCTTAGAATGTGCATTTAAAATGACATGAGTGACTTATGTAATACTATTACTAATAAAGCGTTGGTTATTATTGTATCATACGTTTTTTGAGCGCGGTCTCCATTTTTCCTTTAAGACATTCTTACAAACTGTGCAGAGGGCTTGTCTATAATGGTAAACTAGTAAAACAAATTTTCGATTTCCATTCAGGTATACTTAGATAAAAATAACTTTTGAGGTTGATAAAAAAATATAACAAATAAAAAATACAACCTACATATTTGAGAATCAACTCCTTTTTGTTCAGAAATTTGATCTATCCAAACATGTTATATGTTTGACTCAGTTTGAATTTTTTTAAATTTTTTTTTAGTGTAAAAAAACGTGTAAAAATAGAAACTGACTCTGAGAAATAAATCAAATAGAAACATTAATGGTTTAAATTTACTTTTAAAATAAAAAGCACCATGTCACTATCCCTCTTGCCTCCCCAACACTCCTAGATATGTGCACGTAACATATTATAGATATGACTCAACATGACTAGTACAGTTTTTAATCACAATTGACAGTTAACTTGTCTTCGTATTCAGATTTGTGCTGCTTTTAGACTTCGAGTCGTGAGGAGGCAGAGGCCTAGCCACGCCAACTCTCACTATACCCCTCGGCGCCCCTTTCAAAGCTTGCACAGCCTGATCAAGTGTCGCATTTTTAATACTGACTCCATTCACTGACATCACACGATCTCCCGGTGAAATATCACCAAGTTTCTCTGCTACTCCACCCGGCACCAAACTCCTGACCACTATCACAGTTCCTAGAGGATCAACAGGGTCTTGGTAGTCCAATATTGAAAAGCCTAACCCCTGATCACCTTTTAATAACTCCACAATATCTTCTTTACTCTGCCACATTGCTAAACCTGATACACACTCTAAAGATCTTGACTTCTTTGAATGTCCAGAATGATTTGTAAGTGTTGCCGTGCTAGAGGTGTTGATCGAAGTATCTGACTGTGCTTTGACTAAATTTGTCAAGTTATTCAAACTACCAGATATGATCTTACGAGCTTCGAATCCTTCTCTGTCTGGTGCTAAGTTTATTAATGGGCGAGGACCACTCTCAACACTACTTCGGGCACACACTAATCTAACTCGGTTAGGAAGATTTTTTAAAATATTTACAACTTCAGTATGAGTTAGACCATGGAGCCTGTATTCATTCGCTTCTAAAAGTTCATCTCCAGCCAATAACACACCTTCTTGACCCACAGGACCTTCCGGGAGTACAGATCTGATATAATGATGAGGTCTAACTTCCTGACCTCCTTCTACATCTACCGTGCCTTCAAGACTGATGCCAAGACCATCTAGTTTACGGACTTCAGCAACGATAACCTCCTTTTCTTGACCGACTTCTTCCTGCCACTTTTTCTTCAAATCTTCCACATCAACTGCTAAAATTTCATCAAATTTTCTGTCTAATTCTTCTTGTGTTGGTTCATCTTCTTTCTCACCTACTTCTAAAACACCAGAGTCAATTGTTGTGTTAGATTCAGGCTCAGGATCTATTTCTACTGTACTATTTTCAGCTTGGGAAGGCACTGGGAACCAGGATAGGGTTGTAGTAGAAGGTGATGGAGATGATGGCCGCTCTTCATTGAATATAGCCAGCTGAAGATGCTCATATTTTGGACCACGCAAATATCTTTCTAACACTAAGTGCACAGATATTCCTGTGTTTCTTAATACCTCAACTGCTTGAGGATTAGTCTTGTCTGCTAAGGATATACCATCTACCTCTATTATTCTATCATTTAGCTTAATTTTACCACTCTGTTCAGCACTGCTGCCCTCAATAATACTCTTAACAAATATACCAGATAATTCTTCTTTTTCACAAACATAACCAGCTACTGTGATGCCCAACCCATAAACATTCTTATTCAAATCCACATGCACAATCTCAATCTCTGGCAAGTTCTGTATCTCTACTGGAACTGTAATTGTAATGGTTGGTGATATAGCATCTGATATGATCGGCCGGTCCGGTATTTGCTGAGGGTTATCACCAATGACACTTACAGCAGCTGCTACAATGTTTGGTTCATCTTCACTGTTTTGACCATTAATGTAATCTGTGTAGCACTGAGAAAGGTCATATACAGCACCATAGCCAGTTTCGATGAGGTGCCGATCTAGGAGTTCAGGGTCTGCGAGGATCTTGGTCGGTACGAGAGCAGTACCTGGTAAAGGAGCCCGTAGTGCAGCAGCCGGATCGGCGGGCCGAGCTACTAGAAGACGTACAGATGGACCGGACTGACGAAGCACTGCCGCGACCTGCTCAGACGTGAAACCTCGCAGGTTGACAGAGCCGACCTGCAAGACGTGGTCGCCGCTCTGCAGCCGTCCGTCCTTGTCAGCGACACCTCCAGGTAACACGTACTTTATCACAACACCGGTGCTCCGCCCGCCTACCAGGTTGAACCCGAGGCCGTTGCCATCATTCGTAAGCTCGACGACTTCGACCTGCGCCCACTCGGTACTCAGCACCATCGCGGTTCGTCTCACCATCAGGGCACTCCCGTTGTTACGTGATGCAGCGAGCGCGCACCGCGCGGAGGTTATGAGCCCCCAGCGCACACATTGTTACTTTTACGTCACAATCACCGATACAAAACGAACCGCCGAACGTAAAAAAATAATCGCGAACCGTTGATAACGTAATTTTTTTAATATTAAATGTATGACATTTACATACTTGCTGAAATCGGAGACAGCAGAATGTGGCCAGCCGCACGCAGGTGTGCCCGTCGAATAAATTTAATTTCTACTATTTTTATTGGGAAGGAATGTCAGTTAAATAATTATGTTACTTATTTTTGTCCAGGAATATATTTCATGAGACAGGCATGATTAACTTTACAGTAACGTTATGTGCGCTGGTAGTATGGTAGATTAATTATGATTGTATTGAATTAAACTGCGACATCAATTTTCGAGTCAGCAAAAAGTAAATGTCAAAAGGTATCAAGTAATAAAGATAGATATAAGTGTATTTAATTTGTATTGTGTATATTATTTTAGGTGATCTGTAAAAATACTAAAAATATTTGTGTCATGTGTTAATAATAATTGTATTTTTGGAGAGTTAATAATTTTTAGATTTCTAGAATAGCGTCATCTATTGACGGTAGCATGTTGGTAGAAAACAAATGTGCAAAAAAACTACTGCTCACTAGATGGCAGACCTAATTCATTTTATACTTACGGCAATTTTTGTAAGTCGACCTTATTCGAAAGTAGATGGCATTACTTGTATGAGTAACTTTACATTTATTGTGGATTGTAAAGTATACTTAACTAAACTATATCGAATCGAATTGACAATGAGACTTGAGTCCTTTAGACTTTAGACGGTTGTTTGATTTTCCATTTTTTTAACACATTTTGATATGTTAACGCCAGTTAACGCAATTATTTACTGCCTCGGTGTTGCGACTGCTGTGCTGATACTTAAATTCCCGAGTCAGATCAAATGTAAGTATGTATGATCTGCAAATATTTGTATCGGAATTAGGCATTACCTATGTTTATTAAAAATATGTAGATAAGCATTTACAAAATAATAATAAAAAGTAAGTCAGTATCTAAGTAAGTATAAGCTATGTTTAGTTTGCAACTAACTAGATGGCGTTAAGTGTCTTATCCCGAAAATATTACAGAAAAATGCTATTGCAAAGGCTTTTTTTAGCCGATTTGTTTTATGATCCGTCGGCCTGCAAGCTTTCCTTGCGAATGTTGACTTACCTAGTTTTCAGACGTTATTCAGATCATCCCCTATATATGAGGCTGCGACTAACTGTATAAAGGCTAACGTAGACAAGGGCATCGCCAGCCCTGAGCCTAGGTAGGGGCAAGTTGTCGGAGGAGATCTCTTGCTACCGGCCGTCATCCACTCCATGACCGGAAGCAGGCGCGGTTCTATTAGTCACAGGGGACATGCTTGAATATCACGCGTGCCGTCATAGAGGCCTATCTGCGCGATAGGGCAGTGAAGTTTGTCGATCGGAACGGACTGGCGAATCGAAGGGAGCTGCCCCTACCTGCCCCCTCTTGGCGACGTCCTTAAACTTAAGGCAGCATTCGTACAGGTTTTCGGTTTTTACCCGACTACGGTAAAACCAAAAAGAAGAGCAATAGTTTTTGAAGTCTATGTATTTTTTTAAAATATATATTATTTTACTCCCGCATTAGGAATATACATCCTGTGTCGCGGGGACTTTACAAACATACATGAAACGGGCACAAAGATCACCCAGACTCAAAACAACAATTTGCGGATCACACAAAATGTTATCCCATGTGGGATTTGAACCCACCGACCCACGATAAACAAAGCGGTGTAGACCACATAGGTACCTATTTTTTTTGTAGTCGGGTTGTAGTTTATTAAACTTGTTCTTGTTACTTCCCAACTTATAATGTAGGTAACAATAACTACCCAGACTACTACTACTTACTACTTAGATTATAACTACCAAGATAAGTGTTTCATTAAAACATGGCTGTTTACCTACGGCTACTAGTAGATACCTACATTTACTTGGGATTACCTCCCTAATTATGGCCTAAACATAATTTAAAATTCTTACAAATCTACTACATGTGTGTGTATACTTTCCGATACAGTTTGATAGTTTTGTATACAAGGCTGGCAACGCATTTGTGACGCCTCTGTCTGGTGTTGCGGTTGTCCATGGACGGCGGTAGTCGGTTACCATCAGGCGATACGTCTGCTCGTTCGCTACCTATTCTATAAAAAAATGTAAAAAAAACTACACACAGAATTTAAATAGTAGGCACACTGAAGTCATTGAACTCATTGATACTATAATAGCTACCTATCCTACTCAAGCAAGTTATGAATTTACTAAATAATATTCTTAACTAACTTTGCTGTTAAAAATTGTCTCCGTCCTAAATAGTAGATATCCACTTTATAACCTGAAGATACACCTATTTAATGTGAAGAATTTTAGCCAATTTAAAAAAATAAAACGCCTTTATATATATTTTAATTCTATTTAATTTTTAAAAGTAGTACAATACAATACAATAAATTCGTAATAATGGTCCGGGTGACACGAGTTCTGTAAATTTTAAACAAAAAAAAAACGCAGTCGGGTAATTTTTTTTTCAAGAGATGTTAGTAACTACCTAGCGACTATTGTCTATGGCAAGCGTTGCTGAACCCTAAGGCTATGTTCAGATGACCGCGCGGCACCGCGCGGTGACGCGCGGTTGAAGTGTTCACATGACAGAATATGTACGCGCGGGCGCGGCAGTCTGGTATCAACATTGATTGAGAATGGACGTGGAGGAGGCAATTTACTTATGGATTTAGTACCGAAAACTGAGATGTCGGAGAAGAAGTTTTTCTTTTTTCTTCAGTATCCTTAATAATGCAAAAAATTAAAACTAATTCTTCCCAACACATTCTTTTTATTATTTTACTAGCGACCCGCCCCGGCTTCGCACGGGTGGATTTCAGATGCCCCCGCCGACGACACGATTCGTGCATTTTAAATCTGTGATATCTTCGAATATATTCATTTAAATTAGATACTGTAAAGGGCCATTTTGATCTATATTAAATGCACAATGTATTTAATTTACTTAATTGTATAAGGATTCATTTTGTATGGCTTAAAATCACTTCGTAAATAAGCCATTATTTCTCGTAAAAAGAAAGGAATAAAAAATGGTTGTTGTGGGTTATCCCTAAGAGATAGACATATACCGTCGCGGACTTTTTTGTAGTACTTTTTAAGGTGTACAATACTGTAGTACATTATTTTGATCTATCTCGTAGGGTGCAACCAGCGTTTGCAATGTAAGCGCAAAAAAATGTGTTTATTTGCTACATCACATTAGAAACCTCGAAAATTAACAGTGTTTCCATACTATATTATGCATTTATTATACATAAAAACCTTCCTCTTGAATCACTCTATCTACTAAAGAAACCCGCATCAAAATCCGTTGTGTGGTTTTAAAGATTTAAGCACACAAAGGCATATAGGGACAGAAAAAGCGACTTTGTTTTATACTATGTAGTGATTTGAATATCCTTAGAGTTAAGATTCCAAATCGCATTTCTTTTTTCAATTTCGTCGATAAACAAATCGATAGACACAATACTTTAAAAAAAAAAAAATTAGAGTTATTGTTAGTAGAGAGATAGAGAGTCATAAGATACGATATGTTTTCCAAATAAAATAAAAATACCGTCTTCGCTACTCATTTTTCTTTGATCTATGTGTCAGTCCGCCTCAAACCACGCGGATCAACTGAACAGGTCGATACAGGTTTGTAGAACTTGTACCGCGCGCCAGCGCGCGGCTGACGCGCGGTACAAGATTAGGCGCGCGGTCATGTGAACATGGCCTAAGTGTGCCGAACACAGAACAAAAAATATAGGTAGAAATGTTATGTAGGCGGGGCAGGCGCGCCGCGAAATAAGTCCAAATACCTCTATTTTGTCTGCTGGCATTAACTGAACGGTCGCATTCGCATTTTACTTTCAACGGGAAAAAACAATAAAACAATCATACATTGCGTATTAAATTCGATTACTAACTACATTGTTTCCACAAGAGTACGCAATGAACTGCATTTCCTGCGTGAATATTTCGATTTATTTCACCCGAACAGATTTAATGTAAGGCATAGGGGTGTGCCCAAATATTTATAATGCAATCGATACCGCAAAATTGTGGATGTCGATGATATTAGTTTGTGTTTTTCTTAAGTAGAAAGAGTTGATTTGTTTTTAACCGACTTCCAAAAGGAGGAGGTTCTCAATTTCATCGGTATTTTTTTTTTTTTTTGATGTATGTACATTGATTACTCCGTCAATTGTGGACCGATTTTGAAAATTATTTTTGTATTCGAAAGGGTATGCTCCCCATGTGGTCCCATGGCCACCATATCAGGATCTGATGATGGAATCCCAAGGAAATTGAAGGAAACCCTCAAATTTACGTGAGCGCCTGCAATAAAGTTAAGGCAATTGTCTGCATGCTTTCATATTCTGTAAACATCATGTCCGAAATATTTATTTATTATTTTATACAGTATGTTGTATGTTACCTTTAGTCGTATTCTTTCAAGTTATTTAGGTGAAATGATGATGAGAGACTTGAGAGAGACTAAAAAGCGAAAAATAAAAAAAAAAGTTCGTTTAAAAAACCGACTTCAAAAACTGAAAAGTATAAAATAACTTAATTTGTATGTGCTACCTATTCATAGGTTTGAAGTCGGTGCCGAGCCAAAATGTAATAGTAGGACTCGCCGCGCGTGACCTTGAGCGGGATAGCTGCTCTTAGCGTAGGACAAAACAACCGAAGCGTCGGTGACGTCGTTGACGTTCGTCTCGGAATTTTTTTTGGAAAGCTTTTTGATGAAATGGAATAGGAATAATAGAAATATTTCTTTTAAAACTTAAAACATATTTTGAAGATTAACATTTTCAGGCCGTCCGACGTCTATACATTGTTTTTTGTATTTAAATTTTGATATAAAAAATGTACATCTTGTGAGGATATAAAAATAACCTCATAATTACTGTTGATTACAGGGTTCTACAGAAAATTTTTTAAGATTATGTGTGTTACGTCTATAGAAAGTTGTGTCGTGTTGATAAGTAGGAAAAGTCAAACTCCAAAATTAGATGTACAATATGTACTTATGTTTTGACAAAACAAATGTCTTATTTTGATATTAACACAAGAAACTAGTACAATTTCACTCAATCAATTTCTAAGACAGTGAATTTCATATAAAAAATAGGATAGCGATATTTAAAAGTAAGAACTATTTCATATAGAAACTAAGCAAATTTAATTATTACAATCGACAGGACCACATCTCTACGGTGGGTGGGTCATAAAGACGAAGATCCACCTCTAAACACAAAATTGCACGTAAAACTCTACTTAATGCCAAGAGCATAAGGTTGTAGTTTAATATTATATTCATTAAATCCCTTGGACGAATTAGAATAGACTTAGTTATGTGTGTATAATATTATTAATCGTTTATGTGTGCGTCCCGGCGACAAAAGATTACTTACGAAATTATGTCAAAGGCTTTTCTAGTAGTTCTGTGGTGCCGAATATATGAAGTCCCTGTTCCTGTCGATGAAAGATTACATTGGTCATCTTAAATTAAACCAGGATCTAAATAAATCTGAACAGAGGTTTTTAAGGTTACGGGGATAACAGGGTTAGGTAAAAACAATTAAAAACATGAGGTGTTTAGTGTTTTTTAAACATAAAAATATGAACGCAAAATAAAACAAGGTAGTGTAGGTACAATATCGGCTAATATAGGTCCCTAGGCAGGAATGTCTACTTAGATTTAATGAAATCGGCCAAGTGCGAGTCGGACTCGCGCAGGGAAGGTTGCGTAGGTACCCTTATTTATACATTTCAAGCGTCTACATGGCCGTTATCAATATCGAGCAAAAACAAGCAAGCACGTTTGTTGTATGTAAGTCCCTTTAAATATTTATTTTATTCTGTTTTACAAGTAGTAGGTATTTGTTGTTATAGTGGCAACAGAAATACATCATCTCTGAAAATTTCAACTGTAGCTATCACGGTTCATAATATATAGCCTGGTGACAGACGGACGGACAGACACAGATGGACGGACAGCGAAGTCTTAGTAATAGGGTCCCGTTTTAGTACGGAACCCTAAAAAATTGTATAATGTAATCTCAATGTAATTTATTTATCATTTTTTATGTTGTTATGTAACTACTCACGACAGCAGCACAGCAGAAAAAAAAAGCGGCCAAGTGTGAGTCGTACTCGCCTATGAAGGGTAGGTACCGCAGCAGCAAGCAATATAATTTATATTTTTATATTTGTGTTGATTGAATGAAAGGTAAAAAGGTAAATTGCAGTTTACGATTTATGGCGTATTAAAAAAAAACTACTTACTAGATTTAGTTCAAACCAATTTTCAGTGGAAGTTTACATGGTAATGTACATCATTTTTTTTTTTTAGTTTTATCATTCTCTTAATTTATAAGTTACAGGGGGGGGGGGGGACACTCATTTTATCACTTTGGAAGTGTCTCTTGCGCAAACTATTCAGTTTGGAAACAATTATATTACAAACCTCAATATCATCTTTGAAGACCTATCCATAGACCCCACACGTATGGGTTTTATGAAAAAAAAAATTTTAAGTTTCAGTTCTATGTATGGGGACCCCTAAAATTTATTGTCTTTTTTTTCTATTTTTGTGTGAAAATCTTAATGCGGTTTACAGAATACATCTACTTACCAAGTTTCAACACTATTATAGTTCTTATAGTTTCGGAGAAAAGTGGCTGTGACATACGGATGGACAGACAGACAGACAGACATGACGAATCTATAAGGGTTCCGTTTTTTGCCTTTGGCACGGAACCCTAAAAACTTGATACCAACCTACAGGTACTAACCCGTCTGGGGTGTCTGGCTGACTTGGTAAGTACCTACCTACAGTAGGTACTTAGGCCAAAAGCTCCTTACAAGGAAATGTCGATGTCCAACATTGGACCATTAACAGTTATTATAAATAAATAAATGAATAATAAATAAATACAAATATTTTTAAATATTTCGGACATCTAACACACAACGCCTTCTAGTCCCAAGCTAAGCAGAGCGTGTGTTATGGGTACTAGACAACTGATATAAATACATTGTATAGGTACTTTTTTTTGTAAATACATACATATTATATATAGAGTTTATATATATAAACTCCGAAACAAATGATCCGACCCGGGAATCGAACCCGAGATCTCGGTAAGTACAGTACAGCCGTCGCAAACGCTACCACTGCGCCACCGAGGCAGTCTAAGTAGGAAATGATGATTTCTTATGTTTGATAAGTAATTATAAAATGAATATTAACTATGTTTATTTTCGGATATTAGTTTTCGAATTGTTATGTTATGCATTGTTATGGAAGGCAAGTACCCGTTTTTTTCTTTTTTCCATTTTCTTACAATGTTTCTTATTTCCACACACATTTCTTTCTACTGTGAATAAAATGATGAAATGTAATACTGAGAATATAAGACTACCATAATAGGTATAAATAGAAGAAATAATTTAAAAAAATCTAGGTATAGGTACCTAAATATACCTATCTAACTAGAAATTCAACATTTTATAAAACATTTCATCTTACTTACTGAAATAAAAATAACTAGGTACGCAATTAGAATGAACAATACCTATAATCAGTTTTCTAAATCATAATTACAAGGATTATTAAAACATTTAAAAACAGGGATCACAGGGATGACGAAAACCTCGTGAAAGTTTGAAATGGAAAACAAAAATAAAATACCCCGATTTATCTCATAAGATTCTCGATATGGGGATTGTGGATTCGGTGATCATTGTTCCGATACTCCTGAATTGATCCACGAATTGATAGCCAAGAGCCTCGATCAACACCAGAAGCGACCCACTTTAGAAGGCAAGATCAATCATCAAGGGTCTGAAAAAAAGGCCTGTACTTTCTGTCTTTGGAGCCCGAAGTCTGTACCCGAAGTCGGTAGTGGTTTACTTTTAATAAAGAGAATGATACCTAAAGTACTTACCTACTTATCTATTGATAAAAAATTTCTTTTCCTAAAGCAAGAGTGCAGTAATTTGTTACTACTACCTATAAATAATGTTCTGGTGATTTATGTAAAATAGTTGTGTGATATAATAATTTTTTTATTTTTTTAAAGACAACACCCGTCCTAGGAATAAATCCTGTGTCGCGGCGGACTTTAAAAACATACATGAAACGGACACAAAGAACACCCAGACTCAGAACAACAGTTTGTGGTACATACCATACCACACAAAGTGTTGTCCTACGTGGGATTTGAACCCATTACACTTGGCGAAGTAGGAAACGGCGTGGTGACCGTTAAACCACTAGGCCAAACGTGCAGTCTTGTATTTTGTATTAATATGTATTAATAATATTGAAAGGTGAGTTCGTGTGATATTAAAACAAGCGGTTATGAATGGTCACAGGCAGATAGGTACCTACATTAGAAAAAGAAAAGAACAAACACATAATTAGTTTCTTTTTTCACTTAAATGAAGTGAAAACATTTCTTAGGCGCATTGAGCACTTAATGGGTGAACAAAAATCATGGCACTCGCGTTATCGTCACCGAAATCTTCCCATGAGCTATATTTTTTTACTTTTTTAGCGCGCATTTTATATAAGAGCAAAGAGGTTCATTTCAGGTGAACTTATACAACTATTTGTTTATTGTTTTGAGTTTTTACTTTTGTCGGCAGACTCATGATCTATGCTCATGACTGCTTTGTGATTTTTTGCATTGACAAGGCTACCTTGTGTTGCTGTGAATCTGCGTTCTTGTCTACCTATATTTAAATAATTTTGTTTATTAAAAGACAATTGACGATTTTGACTAGTAATAAATTCCAGGAAATTGCAAGTAAAATTTTAACAAAATAAAAACCGACTTCAGATCTTAGTGTCCTTATCATGGTACGACCGTTGGAATATCTCCTTTCCATTATAAAAAGAATCATTAAAATCGCTTCGTAACGAACGAGGAAGTTATCCGCGAACACACATAAAAAAAACACATAGGTACGATCGAATTGAGAACGTCCTCCTTTTTTGAAGTCGGTTAAAAAAGAAAATAATCATTGAGCAAATTAAATGAAATAGGTGGGAATTTAATGCTCAGAAAAAGTAGGTAAGTAATTTGTATTATTTAGGTAGGTAGGTACATAGGTACCTGTCATTAATTTTATATCTCCTTACGGTAGGAGGTATAAAATTAATGACACGTTGTATGTTATACCTATGTATCTAAGTAAAAAAAAAAAGTAATCAGTGAATGACCACAGAAAGGATTGATAGATGTACCTTTTTTTTGACGAGGTGGAAAATTCCTTCGGATCTCCGGCTCCTCGGGGATGTACAGATGGCAGATGTACCTAGTCCATAAATTTTGTAGCAGATTAGGTATGTTAAAATATATAGGTAGGTACCTAAATTTACCTATTATCTACTCACAACTATAAGCAGGTAGGTACTAAAGTATTGTACCATACTTAAGGTAGTAGTAGTAGTACCTAAGGTAGGTACTAGATAATCTATTTAGGTAATTAATTACCTACAGGTAAATACAATTAGGTGGGTAGGTGTATATGGGTGGGTATAGGTCGCTTAGGATAGCTGTACCTACTTACCTGCACGTAAACGACAGGTAAACATATCTAAAACAATTGAACTCACATCATAAACGTACCTACCCAATTACCTAGGTTCATGATCAACCTACCTATATTTTTCTAAAAGCCTCTCTAGCGACGTACCTAGGTATCTACATAGTGGCACTCATACCTATTTTATAACGCTAGGTTACACTACCCCGACATAACCAACAGGCGGTGGTGTCAGGGGGGATTACTGCACAAATAAAAAATGGTTACACTTAGGTACTTATCACCCATTTTAGAATTAAACTTACTTGTAATTATTCCACTATTTTATTGACTTTAAACCTGACTGATTTCACCCTATGGCATTATCAAAGATTGATACAAATATCAAAGAAATATTGATTGATTATAAATTACTTATTACCCAGGTACCTAGGTGGGCCACAAAATGTCACTCACGAGTAGTACCTAAGGAGTACCTACCTAACTTTTAAAAATCTAATTATCTAAAAGTTGTCAGAGAAAGATCGTTACAACAACTGCTCATACAATACGAATAGGTTTGTCTGTAGGTTTCGTCGGTCTAGATATATATCTAGTCTAGATGTATATGCAAACTGCCAAAACTTTACAGGAAAGATAAAAACTTATTTTAAAATCAAATTTAATACCTAAGGACCTACATATTTAATTTATTAACCAAAACAAAAAAATATATCACATCTAGACCGACGTATGGAAACATGATAGGTAGGTAATTATTTATGTAATGCACTGCAATTTATTTCGGATCCAGTCTTCCAGAAAGTAATTTACTAAGTAGGTACCTATATTATAGCACGAGTTGAAAATAAAATCTTTAGGGGTAAAATACCTACATAAAATGTAGGCGCCTATGAACTAGTTCACTATGTAGGACGTTACATATTGTTTTTCAGTTAGGTACTAGTTTTAATTAGGACCACAAATTAGTTACACTTTTTAGTTCTTAACTAAAATCACACTACCGTTCATACTCAATCGAACTAAAAATACAAAGTGCTTCCAACTAATAGAGTTATTGAAATGAAACATTAGATGAACCACATCAAAGTACGTATCTACCTACAAACAAACAATATAAACAATGCGAATACATAGCAGCGCTGTGACATGTAACTGTGGCGCGAGGCGAGCGCCCCCCCACAGCGGAGCGACTGGCGCGACTCCCGCCACCGCCGCCCGGCCCGGCCGAGCGCCCGGCGCCCGCCGCCCCTCGCCCGACCAATCGCACGCCTCGGCCCGCGCAATAGGATCGCGCCCGGCCCGCGGGGCGGGGCCCTTCGAGTGCCGTAACCCGCGCCGGGGGCTCCGGTCGCCACTCTCGCCCCGAGAGCCACTAGAGGCTGTGCCGTCGAGTGGCGTCGAGTGTCGGCCGGTCGGATGTCCGCGGAGGGCGGCGACTACTCGCCGTGTCCGGCGGAGGCGCTGCCGGAGCTGAGCGCTGCCGAGCTGGCGATGAGCTTGTCGCCAAAGTCGGCGCTGCTGCAGCAGAACCTGTCCCAGCTGCAGCTCCAACACTCCACACCGTTCTCCGTCACGGATATCCTGTCTCCGATAGAGGAGTATCGCAAGCTGGAGTTGGCGAACAACCCGCCGTCGCCGTACAGGTGCGTGGATCGATCGCCGGGAGGGGGGGAGGCGCCCTCCACCCGCTGATTTTTCGAGTGGCGAAGGTCCCGAGGAGAGTGCTTGAGCGTCGTTCGTAGTCGAAGGATATAGTTCTGTGACGTTTGTTTGTGCAGGTATGTTGTGATTAGCGGTCAAGTGGTGGTGTGTGCGCGGTCAACGATGTGGTGTAGGCGCGCCGCGGCGGTCACCCGCGACCTACGATCGATCCTCTAGCGATGCCTCGTATCGATGATACTGGACTTTACGTAAACCCTGAGGAACGCGTTTAACAATCATGCCGGTGGAAGATCAGTACTATATGTAGGTACCTGTCCGTGTTCTTCAAGCCACGCCTAATTAAACCCTAGTATCTATTCTACAATTATTTTAAAATAATATTAAAATCGGTGAACAATTATTCAAAATAATTTAAAAATATCTACAGAAATAAAATTTATTTTAATTAATATTTCAAACCAGCGACTATCTTCATATTTTTTAAAAAGTGAACTTTTTTAATGCTTCAATGCAAACATTACTTCAATAGGCCTAGGTATAAGCGGTAAATAATTAGGTAATCTTTTTCGATTGATAGATCATACTTAGGTATTTCTCATCGCCAATTATTGAAGTAGGTACTTTATTCTCTTTTATCACATGCCAATATGTAGGTACATTCATAAGTAAGTACCTAATAGATTCCAAGTAGTAACTCTTTATACCTACTTACGGATACGTTGAACCGGGAGAACCCGTAGGTACCTGTCTAGTTATTCTGAATGTCCGCTTATTCAAAGTCCGCATTACAGTGAAGCATTTTAATAAACGTTTTCATTTAAATTTCGTGAAAGTGAAGTGACTTTTAAATTAAAAAAGCTCAATAATTTATTTTGTTTCAAAATGAACAAATAGGTAAGATTTGATTTCTTATTTATTTCATTGGTGAATAATTGGGAAGGCGAAGTTAACAAGCTCTAATGCCTAATTAATATCTAAATAAGTTTAAGATATATCTAATAAAACCGTTTAAATAGAAAAGAATGCTAATTTATAAAAAAAAAACAAATTGAAAGATTCTTCCTTTTTTAAAGATGATTAAAAATAAATTTAAATTTTGGAGGTCTTGGTACCTAATAATGTTTGGCCAGGTACTTTCAGATGTATAAAAGAACGATTAGGTAATCAATCGTCCTTTTTGACTGGCTTAAAAAAAGGTTTTTTTTTTGCATTACATAAATTCACTTTGTTATCAATCAGTGCTCGGCATATTTTTTTATTCTAACCTAAATAGGAGTAGATAGGTACCTACCTTAAAATAATCTGTTATTTTAATGAACTAAATGTTTCTAGAGAAATTGAAACGAATAACAGACAGTGGTTTTAAAACAATAATACCTATGCCCAAATAACAAAAACCCAACTTATTAAAAGATTCAATAATACACATTGTAGAACCTAAAAACCGTGCAAACATATAATAATACTTTTCTATCCATATATACTAATATAAAGAGATAGTTTGTGGGTTTGTTGGGGAAATCTACTGAACTGATTTTAGAAAAACTAACTACCTGACCCACGCAACCGCAATTAGTAGGTACGTCTCCTATTGCCCGTAGCGTAATAATTTTCTCCCGTTTTTGAAACATTCTTCATTGATGCTCCGCTCCTACATACATAACCTATTAGTTTAAGATAAGATATAAAGCCACATTATTTGTGAGTGTCATAAGCATAAGAAATAACGGAATCTGGAATCACTCGATTTTTAAATATTGACTAGGTATTCCTGTGCCTATTTGTATAAAAATCTTTTGACTTTGAATCACGCGAGCGAGGCTGCGGACAAGAGCTAGTTTTTAATAAGACTTAAGTATTGCAGTTATCTCTATCTTTTTTCTTTTTCTTCGGATGTTCTTCACCCGTAATGCTGGCTTCTCATGCTCACTTGAAAGCTTAGTAGTTAGTTAAAAAGGTATAGCTATAACATATTTACGTATTCTCCTTTAAAAACTGATTAAACATAACATACTGATAACTGATGCTGTAATCCAGTATAATAATTATTATTTTTACGGGAATTAACGCGATCACTTATTTAAAGGTATTACATACCTCTGATTTACCTACCTGAGGTTTCGACCAGGTTGAGAGAGAGAGAAGAGTCAGCCTGTGACCACAGCCAGTGCAACCTGGTCGAAAAGTCAGGCAAATCAGAGGTATGTAGTACCTTTACATAAGTGATCGCGTTAATTACCATGAAAATAATAATTATTATATCATGGAACGCGGAAGTTTAAAAGCTACAATCCAGTAGGTATTAGTAGTGTTTTAAGCGCCTGGTGGAAATCCTGTAAATACAATAAGAAAAGATTCGTTAACTTTAATTCTACGCTGATTTGTTGTTTGCTAAGGATTCAAGGAAGAACAGACATCGTTAGAACCTGTCTAGCATGCAAAACTTTTTCAAAATCAAGAGTAATAATTTTATTTCCTTTCTTTTTTTAACCAGTTTCTTTTTCCTATAGATACTTATTACTCAGTTCCAATAATTATGTCTATATTTTCAACAGGATTAGTAAATTATTAAAAAATGTTTATTGAAGTTATTGCTAACTAACCCGCGCAATTTAGGTAGGTATACGCGTTTCAGAAATTTTACCGTTTTTGCAACATTTTTCAATGATACTCAACTCCTACTAGTTGCAGCGGGATTTTCTATCGCCATCCTCAACAACTATCTAACACTAAAAGGTTTTTCCAATTTAAACCAGTAGCTAGTTCTTGTGTGCTTTCAACCAAACAAACAAACTTCACATTTTAGTGGGCAGGTATTGTAGAGGTAAGCGTAGATTCCTAAGAATTTCCTTAATCATTGTGTTTTGATACGCGTTTTTTTATATTCTAATTGTGAATTAAACACGGAAATATCAGTCACGGATGGACTCAGAACGGATTACCAGATTTCGCAACTCCCGAAGGCCTCGCTAACCTTTTATATAAAGCCACACACCATTAAGTACAGGTTTCAATACAATTTAAACATAAAATTAACGACTTAAAGCCTTGATTTACACATTTAACATGCGTATAATCTCTAAAACGAAGCTCATTAATCTACCGTCGCCATGAACTAGATAACTGGCTTCAATACGCACTTTTTTTCTTAATTCTACATCACTTCCAGTTTGTTAAATAGTGATGCGTCACTCGTTATAATTTATTTCAATAATGACTGATTTGCTATTGACCTTTGACCTGAATTGTTTGCTATTACGTATATGTGTTTGTTGATGACGTAAGGAGTACCAACACCAGGAAAAGACGCTTTTGTGCTATTTTCACAATGAGCCCTGTCATTTTCAATGACAAGTTACCATAAATGCGCGATAAAAAATATGTACATACCTGTGTTTAATTAATTTTGATATGTTTGGAAACTATTTTGTATAGATTTAGTAAAAAAGCGATTAGTTTTTGGTTTGAAATAGATAATGATCAAAAAATCAATATCGTAATTTGCTTTACGTCTGTTTGCTTTTAAAAAGATTACATACCTATTAAGTACGTGTTGACTGTGTTGAGCTTATAAAAAACTTTAATTGGTCGTAGGCCTAAATATAATAAGTTGAAGTAAAATTATTTTATTAACGTGAAATCTCTTTACGGTAAACAAGTGAATTTAATTATTGGGTCCTCCGTCTTTCACAGTCAACTACTTTAATTGTTTATAGTTAGCAAGATGATAATTAAGACAATAATAGGTGTACCTACCTATTTCAAGAAATCTTTCATGAACAGCTCTATAAACCTATTAAAAAATCATATTATTAATTAAAAATTAATATCTATTTTGTCCATGTCAATTCTAAGGTCTACTACGTCCCAACTCTCAAATTGGGAGAACTCTGCTTTTTTTGTTTATTATTTTTATTTTCTATTGTAATATTAAGATTGTAAGTGTCGCGCGCTTAATTTCGGAGGGACGATGCTTGCATTCAATCAGTTTATTGAATGCAAGCATCGTCCCAGAAGATGCTTCTGATGTGCTTTTAAGATGGCTGACAGACAAATTTGGTTGTCTGTGGTAATTAAAATCTGTTTTATAGTCTATCGTACCTACCACAGAACTTTTTGTTCTGTGGTACCTACCATAGCTGTTGATCATAACTACTGCATATTAGATAGGTAGGTAGGTATATATCTACCTATATCAAATTTACCTTCGATTTCATTTTGGCATTAGTTCTTTGTGAGTGTAGTTTTTTCTTCTTTGTGTTATTGTCATGACACATTTTGGAGGATGTAGGTACTTATATCTACTCTGTTTTAATATATACAAAACTAGTTTTTGTGCGCGGCTCCGCCCACATGTTTTTCGGTTTTCGCGGCAAAGAGTAGCCTATGTCCTTCCCCAAGAATCAAAGTATCTCCATGCCAAATTTCATTGAAATCGGTACAGCTGTTTGGCTGTGAAATAAAGACAGACAGACAGACAGAGTTACTTTCGAATCTATACAAGTAAGTACTTACCTATGATTTTTGCAGGGCTAATGGTTTTGTAGTCAGTAGTCTTGAATGCCAAACCGAGAGGTCGTGAATTCATTTCCCATCCAAGACAATTTTTTTGCGTCCGTATGTACCTAACTTTTTTATTCAAAAAAAAAAATGTTATATAGAAGTACTTACCTACCTACCTATGATTCTGAGCAGTCTAGTTACCACATTAGGTACATGCTATAGGTACGTTAAACGACTAGGTATTTGTAAGGTAACAACTGCATCCCGGAAAACTCTCTAATAAATATCATATTATAATATGAATAATATCCAGGTTATTCTGAGTTTTTTCGACTTCTGTTAATCATTGTCTATCAATTGAGTTAGTAGTAAGTATTCTTTAAGTAGATAGCTGTGCAACGTTAATTGATTTGTTTTTTTCTCATGGCAACATTGCAAGTCATTGAGGTATTTCCTTGTATTGCCTAAGTAAAAAAATACTCGTAGAGGTGCTTAGGTATATCTAAATAATACATAATAGATCGTGTCATGGTGTTTGTGGTCGCACTCCTACGCAACGGCTCGATCGATTTAAATGAGTTTTTTTAATGTGTCTTTAGTAGATACAAGAATAGGTCGTGAAGTTTTTTCATCTTCTTACAACTAACTAATAGTTTTTAATCGCGATTCAAACATCCATTAACAATTTTCCAAAATATTGTTTATTCTTTTGAGAGACGAAAATAATTTCCATGATACGATAAACTCTATGGTGTACCTATATTACCTACTAGTTTTTACACGCGGCTTCGCTCACGCAAACTTTCAGCCGCTGATTTACCCCCTTAGGGGTGACATTTCAGAAATTCCTTTCTTAGTGCTCTCTTACATTATATAAAGAACATACATGTAAAATTTCAGGATTCTAGGTTCAGCGTTTTGGGCTGTGCGTTGATCTCTGGGTATGTCAGTCAGTCAGTCACCTTACTCGTTTATATATGTAGATAGATAAGTTATGTATTAATTTATTGCTTCTTTCATAAATAAACAGTCAGAGGCGTCTCTAAGAACTGATGATAATTTATTTTATTTAGGTAGGTATTCCTTTTTCTCGTCCATGATTTTGAATAATAAGTGATTGTGATTACCTATTGACCTTATACATTACTCTATACGGGGTAGATCAAACCCTTAAAGAGTTAGGAATGATTTACTTCGTGCTTACTGTTTAGACTGTACGCTAAAGTGTCTTAAGCGAATGACGTAACTGAAGCATCTATCACATGATTTGTACTACACTACTTGACGAAAAAATACAGATCCGTTCAGTTTATTCACATCTAAATAAAATTTCGCCTTTAGAATATCAGTTAGATAATTATAATCACCGCAAGAGCTTTTATTAGGTACGGTACCTACGTGTGAAGTGTGATTTTCGATATTATCACATTATTTCCATTGCGGTTAAATAAAAATCGTTATGAAAAAAAACCGGCCAAGTGCGAGTTGGACTTGCGCACCGAGGGTTCCGTACAAACCTGTAGGTATATTATACCTATGATGTACCTACCTATCTAAAATTTATGCTTTTCGAAATTTTTCTTCTATCTGTGCTATAAGACGTTGCTTCGTACCAAATTTCAAGAGTCTGAGTTCACAGGCAGTACCCTGTAGTTTTGATTCCCTTGCGAGTGTGGAAAATTTGCAGCATAAACGGCTGTTGGATTTTTTTACAGCTTCAAGGAACGGTAGACCTGACAGACAGACGGACAACAAAGTGATCCTATGTGGGTTCCTTTTTTCCTTTTGAGGTACGGAACCCTAAAAACAGCTATCTATCTTAGGTGGGTAGGTATATTATACAATACTGTTACATAACTCGTCACACAATTTAAAAACCTAAGTATCATACCAAAGAGATTGTATAGTTTGACAGACCGTTACTCAAGCGTTAGATTTAACTTTTTTTTTAAACCAAACATTGCAAGAGCATGTGTTTGGTTTGACCATAGATAAGTGCGTGCTCACACCTATCGATTTTTCCGCTGCAGATAAATAAACATTGTTTAACATGATGACAAATAGACAATCGCTGTTATTTTACTCAGCTTGGAAATCTCGTGGAATGATTTAAAGAAAATGTAAATAAAATATTTTCAGTAAGGCAACGATGAAAAGACGAACATCATAATCGGTTTATAATTTAAGGCTTTTGTTGACAGCTTTGCGCACGTCAACGTAAGTTTTAAATTAAGAAAGAATTATATTATTTCTAGTTTTTTCTCGCGGTGGCTTCTCTCCGCGCGAACCGCGCGTGGATCGGTTAGGTGTTGCGATAAAGAGTAGCCTATGTGATTCCTAATAGGCGGTACACACTACAACGATTTATCGTAGCGATTTAACTGTGCAGTTCGTTTGTGCAGTTTTATCGATAGTGTGGACGGAAATTGGCTCAAATATTTCTCAAAAAATCTGAACCAATTTCCGTCCACACTATCGATAAAACTAAACGTTAAATCGCTACGATAAATCGTTGTAGTGTGTACCGCCTATATAGAATCAAAGTATTTCCATCCCAAATTTAATAGAAATCGGTGAATCGGTTTAGCCGCTAAAAGCGTAACAGGCAGACAGACAGAAAGGTTACTTTCGATACTAGTTTAATACTAATACTTTCGAATATACAATATTAGTATTGATGAATTGAATAGCAACATTACGTAAATAGGTACTAATGAAATAAACGTAGTTTTTAATTCATGGTTTATATATTGAAACACGCTAATCTCACACTATCAGGCAGTACCTATTAAATACCTAATGTTTTTTTTGTACAGCACAGTGCTTAATGAACGAGGTCAATGAGTCATACGCTATTATAGGCTAGGTGTATTCCTACCAAATGACGAAATGCGTAGGTAGAAACTACGGAGCACTATTAATAAAAAAAAAGTTATTTTTGTTTTGTTACACACCTACTTAAAGTTTAGATGACCTACCTATGTAAAAGCGTCTAAAAAGGTATATTTAGGTTTTATTAACAACATTCTTTATATGAAAGATTCCTATTTAGAAAAAATGTTATTTTCCTGTTGGATAGTTAGGTAATTGGATGAACTTGATTAAATAAATAGGCTACCTCTAAAGACGTCGACACAGAGAATTAGGTATTTTGACGATGAATATTATTACGGAAAATTTCACCACGTCGATGCCAGGAAATAATTAATTTTAATTTAATTATCTCGAAACCAATTAAAACGCATACCGTATTAAATTGAATGATAACAATCTGTAAATCAAATTAAAAATTACTCCAATTATTACGAGGCCAACTAAAACGCTTCGCGCCATCGTTTCCCGCCCTGTCAAAACTCAATTTGTCAAACCAAACATCGTAATGGGTCTAAGGGTGTAACTATAGACAAGGATATATTTACAGATTAAAATAATTGTCAGATCCGTTACTGAGTTGAATTTAAGGTTTAAAATCGCCTTTAAAATATTTTTCGTAACGCAGGGATGGCTCGATAGGGAGATTAAATTGTGTAAATAGGGATTAGGCAGATAAGCCCGGTATTGTTTGAGAGTGACGTGTTGGCGCCTCATCGGGTAACGGTTAAGAAGACTGTGTGTGGCAGATTTGGGTCAAATTTGCTTTAAGTACGCGTTTAAGCATATAGATAATATTAGGGGCAAAAAGTTGACGTGTGAAAAATACGAGTCTTGAATGAACAAAAGTTATGAAAGAAAGATGTCAATCCGAGAGGTGTGCACAAAACAGAACTATATTGTATTTATTATTGCTTGTCATTCGTTCATTGATAAATTCAAACATATCTAGTGCATCTCTTTAATGTAGGTATTGCTCTCGCAGCTACCCAAACAAGACAGTTTGTTTTCTTTAGCCTATGCTTTGTAGTTTTTCTTTCATTGGCAAAAGTAACATTTGACTTCAAGTTTAGACCAGGTATGAGGGCCGCATATTTTTTATATGTATATGAACCTGCTAAAGTGACTCTACTATGTCTGATGGAAAGCATGAGCAGAATCCAAGGTAGTGGTCCCCATACTCATTGCAAATGCAGACATTGTAACAACGCAGCGTGGTGACCCACACTTTGGCGGCCTATAGTGATGTTTCTGCATTATTGGTCATAATGTTACAGACCACGCTTATTAATTTAAGATTTAAATTTAATTAAAAAAAACTTATTCCTATTTTAAGCCACGGTTAAGTTAACAGGTAATAAGGCCAAGCTTTTCCGAAGCTCCCATTCATTTTTAGCTTAGGCATCGTGACTTTTCCAAATAATATTAAAGTAAGTTTTCTTTCTTATCATCTTTCAATTCCATAACATAACTTTTATTTTTTTTCCAGATCGAATTCATCAGGCAGCAGTATTAATTCCCCACTGGGTCCGTCCTGCGGGATGGCGGCGAATCCGTACGCCGTCCCGCTGTACGGTGGGGCCCCGGTCCAGGGCTACGGTTGTGGTCCTGCGGACCTCCCGCACTATGGAGACATGAGAGGCGCTGGCTGGTATCCCGCGTCCAACGACCCCAGGTTTGCCAGTGAGTCGATAAGTCTTTTTATTAGTTACATTTGGTGCTAGGTATCTCTTTCCAACAGATTTCAGCAATTAGATTAAGTTTGTGTGTATTTCAGGTTTGTAGAGCCATAGATGTACATATCCACTTGTCTATAGCACAACTAAGTACGTAATTGTGTTGCACGATCCGTGCCTTTGAGAGAAAAAAGCAAAATATACTGTGGCTATAAAAACAAGCCAACACCTTAAGTTACAGTAATGAGTAAATTTATTAATGTCGGCATATTTAGTTGCAATGTTAGCTGTTTTTCTTATTTACTTTGACGTACTTTGTGGAAAGGCCAACGAATTAAAATAAATTCTAGTATCTACATATTAATGCTGCCGTCACTTCTGAAATATAATAACGCCGAAATGAATTTTTTAATAGCAATTTCCATCACGTCTCCGGCAACATTTATTTCATATTGAATTCTATACTTGAACCTTTATAAGAAAAGAAAAATAGTTTATGATACTTATTTTGCGCTTTATGTAGGTAATTATTCTGCACCGGGTTTTATCAATATAAAGTACCTAGGTACTTATATGTGTTTTATGTATGTGTAGGTATGGTATTTAATCTCCGAAGAGTAGAGTTCTCACGTATCTATTCATGAGAACTTGAACATTGTGTGAATCATAAATTGTTGTTCTGATTCTGAATCAGACATTATAATATTCTGTTCTGTACAGTTGAGCTCTTTGTCTTTTAGCAACAAAACATTTAGCTGATTATCGAATTTATAATCAATTAAAAATCTAATAGGTACCCCTAAACAAGCAATTATTGTATTACCTATATAGTCTGAATCTCGAAAATGGCTCCAACGATTTTTATAAAATTTAGTATGCAGGGCGTTTCTTGGGCTATAAATCGATTTAGCTAGTATTCATTATTAACCCCCGACGCAAAAGAGGGGTGTTTTAAGTTTGACGTCGATGTCTGTGTGTGTCTGTCTGTGGCATCGTAGCTCTCAAACGGATCGACCGATTTCGATGCGATTTTTCCAATTGAAAGCCAGTTTCCTTGCGGTGATTCTTAGCTGTTTGGTTAATATCGGTCCAGCAGTGTAAGTGTATCAGCTCTTTTCCAAAATGGTGTAAGGCATTTTTGGTGTTTGAATACTGGATTAAGTTCTTGCGTAGGGGCTTTTTTCAAATTTTAATTTTACCTTGTTAGAAAATATACCTATAAAAAAAAGTACCGAGAAAAGCTATCGGTCATTCATAGGTAGGTACCTACATTAATAGTCAGTCAGTTCAAACATGTTACATAACTATACAATGTAAAAATCTTAATAGAATTCAAATTATTGTCAATTACAGAGCACCCGTAAAAACAGCGCTGTGTACAAATATTTGATATAAAGACGAATTCATAACTTGTCTCTAAAAACTTGTGATTACAAAGCTTTATTTAACGAAGCTTATTCATCATGATTTTACTATTTTATTTATGCAAACTAGTCGCCATATATGTGATTGATGATGTAACTAGGTAAAGTACATAATCCTAATAATATTAGGTAATATGAATGTCAGTTTGCTTATGAGGTCCCATTCAAATTCAAAACAAAATTATTTATTCAATTAAGACACCAAGTGACATCCATGAACGTCAAATTGAAGCTACAGTCAAAAATCATAGATCGACACAAACAGACGCGACAGCATGTGCTATATTGTCGAGGTAAATTAGGCGAAAACACCAAAATCTACTGCCTGCCTGTGTCGATCCATAACTTCCAGTTTCCAAAATGCGTAGAGCCTCAAGAGAAGAATACTGGCAAAGAAACTTATGGCCACTCTTTTTCAAAGTCAGATTTTCTTACGCTTTGTCTTAACGCTTTAACTGCTTAACCGGTTAACATGAAGCTGCATACCGACATAGGTATCTACTGGAGAAAGGAAATGATCTAGAGAGGTAGAAAAATTACTTTTACTGTAAAGGCGGGCAAAATATCTTTAAATATTTTAGTGTGGTGACAGATTAATTTAGAGTGGCACCACCAGGGGGTGGTGCCACTCATCTCATTCATCCCATGAGCGTACAAGGCCGACTAAAGGAACAAATTACGCAGGATTACATGACTGCAAGGATAAGAAAAACCTGAAACCATGGACAAATTGGTTTGGTCAGTATGGTAGACAAAAAGCTGATTTTTAAAGATAGTCAGAGCAGTAGACTGTAAAAAGGCGTTGATGTTTTAAGTGGGTTAGACAGAGGGGTATATACCTATATGTTGTTTTATTTCACAAAAGGTAGTACCGAAAAGAGAGTAAGTATAAGTGATAGGTAGACTAGATGTCAGTGCTCTATATGTCACTTATAAACACATACAAATTTTATAATTTAGACACACATATACAGATGTTTAAAAGCAAACTAAAAAACCCGAATAATAAGTAAATATCAAATTACGCGTTGTTTATAAACCACAGACAATAAAATTAACGTTACAATGGCCGTGCAAGATGGCGGGCGGGTCCGCGCATGCGCCCTACTACAACACACGCACGTGGAGGCGTCGGATAACGCTAATTTGATGTAACTCGATACTACCTTTAGTATTGCTAATTTGAAATTCAGTGGTTAAATGATATATATCTACTTCTATTATACGTTAAGGTGTTTGACGCAGTGTCGGGTAGCCTTATAAGGATATCAATTACATATGTTTCACGAGACTTTGACTTTCATACACTTTTTTTTGAAATTTCCTTTTAGGAATAAAAGTGTAATATAGGATATATACGTGAAAATTCTGATAAAGGTCTATACTTGTCCTATCGAGGCCTTCAAAATTAAAACTTTTTAAGCTTGACCTACTGAATGGTTTTCACTCCACTGGCCTAAAAAATACCTAGGTACACTTAACACTATGGTGGGATCTTGAATTTCAAGCAGCAACAGCAGTAGACGGTGATATGTTAATGCATTTCCCTTCTGTAATTATTGCCGGTATTAATAATAAAGTGATGTGTTTGTTAGAGCATCCTTATTATAGCCACAAATCAACCCCAGGGGATTCCTGAGAAAGGATATAGGCTACTTTACCGCGATAACCGAGATACAAGCGAGGGAAGACGCGTACAAAAGCTAGTATTAAAGTAAAAGCAAAAGTAAGTACCAAAGTCGTCACATAAATCACAACTCATTTGCCAGATCATTTCCAAAACAGAAGTGTCTCAGATTGCGAACACGAAACTTCCCCAACAGAACAAACACCATTAGCTGCCGGTAACAAAAAAAGCAGATACGTGCCGCGCTACCACGCTGTCATCTTAGCCAAAGATTAACTTATCATCAGAGGTGTCGAGCCAATAAAATATTAGATTACTGCAAACGCTTCGAATTTCAACCAACTTAAGCATATTTTTTTTGCGATAACAAAACGATTTCGATCGATTTTGTTTTTTCGATTGACACTACAAACAAATGATCACTATAATCGCATTTCCTTTGGCAGTAAAATGAAGAAAAAAATATTGAAGATAGATTCATAGTAGGTAAGAGAAAATGAAGGAGGTACTGTTATTGGTAGGACCTCTACTAGTTATAAAATAAATATTCAGTTACATCAGTTATCAGTGTTACTTAGTTTCATATTGCTAATCACTAATCATCATGAGCCCGCTGCAGTCCACTGCTGGACATAGGCCTCTCCCAAGGCACACCACAGAGCCTGGTCAGTTGTTTTTCGCATCCTATCGCTTATATTACTACTGCTAACCTTATATTTTTGGACAATTTGTATGAAAAGAATTTAACGATACAAAGGCCTCATAAATGCCAGCCTAAAAGGAATATATATATCTAATTAAATAAAACTTCGTTCGTACATGTAATTTCTGTTACAATGATGCAAATATAATTAAATATTTACAATAAATCATTCCTCAAATAGTAGAAGAAACGAGTTTTAGCGAGATTATATACCTAATATATTTATTTTTTAAGTAGGTAAGTGTTTATGTAAAACCCAATAATTAAAAGTGAAAGAACGCAGTTATTAAATCGAACGTAATCACTGGTGTCATCAATATTCACATAATTAAAAACAATTCTAATGAATAACGTAAGATATCAATCAAAAGCAAAATACTGTCATATCTATTTTATAATCATTGCAATATATGTAATTCGATATATTACGGGAGCGTATTAACGCAGGTGCATAGAGTATCGCTTGATTACGTACACAGACAAGATTATTTGCCTATGGGTACGTTTTCGATGAAATGGACTACTTCTTGAGATTCCAACAGGTTAAGTTTACGTTAAGTGTTTGTTAACGGTTTGTAGACTATAAATAAATTATATATTACTGCTCATTTAAATAACGTTCCGAGAAATGTTGGATAAGAGAATACTGGATGCTTTGTAAGATTATGGTATAAAAACGTTTATGTTTACCTAGATGACGTAATAGTAGCGGTCGTATGCCTGTGTGTTTGGAAATAATTGTGAGCGAATTTAATAAAGTGATTTGCTTACATGTTTTAAAATAAAAGTTGTAATCACAGTCCACATGACGGTAAGCGGTTACCAGTCCATATAAAACTTTAAAAGCTATAAATACCTAATAAGTTTCTGTTTATAGCGTTACTTAACTTTTATCGTCTGCGTTTCATAAGTAGCATTGTATATTAAGAAGTATTAATGTCTTTTACTCATTTGAGAAATAATTTCCAATGCCTGATATATTAATTTAAAACACTCAGAGATTGGACTTCCAAAAGTATCACTCGTTTGAAGAATGTTGGGAAAAACATAGCACATGACAATGAAGTTTAATTCATGGATGTAAAAAAACGATTGGCACAATGCTAATTCTTAGAATAATATGATATCAGTGCTTCCATGAAGTGTCAAATAAATCAAACATTTATGGTTCAATAATGTTTATTTTTCTTAGTTTGTTTATGGTAACAAGTGACACAGCCTAGGTATATTTTGAAGTTGTTAGTTTTCGAACGTTATCTAAAAATTCAACGAAGTCTAGTAAAAAAAGAATATTTTATACGAAATGACAATTTGATGGAAAAAAGAAAAACAATTATGGAAAATGTACGTAATGACGTAACTGGAATTAGTAAAACAAGTACCTACCTAGAAGTAAGATATGAGTATTCAAATCAGCCATAAGATAGACAAACTAATTTTAATACATAAGTAGTATAATTTCAAAGTTAACGGTCACCGCAATAAGCCGCCACTTGAATAGAAGACAATACGGAGCAAACACAATCAGTAATTTAATCTAAGTTCCGAAGAAACCCCAGTAGTTCGGGAGAAAGTATAAATAGTGTTGTTTGTTATGGATCAAGATGAAGATAGAACTCGTGCAAACCGGTTCTGAAGTTTTAGTTTAGAGGCTGTTGTAAACAAATAGTTTGTCAAGGGTAATATTACATTTACATAAGGTAGACTAGCTTTTGATAGCGGCTTCGCCCGCGTGTATATCGGTTAAGTAGTCCTTCCTCAAGAATCAAAGTAACTCCATGACAAATTTCGTTGAAGTAGGTAAGTGCAGCGGTTTTGCGAGGTCATCGATATAACCCAAAGGATTAGCAAGCTGAAGTGGCAGTGGGCTGGCATATTAGCCGCAGAGCTGATTACCGTTGGGGTAAACGGGTTCTTGAGTGGAGACCGCGTCTCGGCAAACGTAGTGTAGGACATCCACAGGTCAGGTGGAGTGATGATCTGCGCAAGACGGCTGGCAGGAGCTGGATGCGAGAAGCCGAGGATCGAACCAAGTGGCTTGCAATTGGGGAGGCCTATGTCCAGCAGTGGACTGCGATAGGCTGATGATGATGATGAGGTGCAGCGATTTAGCCTTGAAACCGTAACAGACAGAGTTCCTTTCGAATTTATAATATTACAGTATAGATTTATTATCGTCTAAATTCGGAAGTAAGTAGAAACTCAAAGTCGACTTGAAAAAGTTTTTTTGTTCGAAAATTAAAATTATTTAGAAGCAAACCTGTTTTTCACAAGTAAAATTTTAACAAAAACCGACTTCACGGTTTGACTCTTTTTCTCTTTGGTGCCGTTATCAGATCTTAGTGTCCTTATCATGGTACCACCGTTGGGATATCTCCTTTCCATTAAAAAAAATCATCAAAATCGGTTCATAAACGACGAAGTTATCCGCGAACACACAAAAAAAACACGGTTGAATTGAGAACCTCCTCCTTATTTTAAGTCGGTTAAAAAGTACCTAGTCTGAATTAAATAAATAAAAAATAAGGATAAGTTGTGATGACCTATTTTAATGAAGATACGTGCTTGTTTGTAAAAAAATATTCTAAACGAAAAACGAAAAAATATTAATATCAATACTAATGTAAGTTGAAAACAAACAAAAAGAGATTGAGCACAATAATATAACTAAACAGACCCTAAACATTGGATGAGAAACATGGCAATCTATTGTGATTAAGGAGAGAAATAAAACGAAGGCAATTAATTAAACGGAGGAAGTATTAATTCTATTAGCTGTTGTTAAAGACTTACTTGAATTAAATTAATAAGTTCGCGAACTGACTATTAACATTGTGTAGCTATAAAATGTGAATAAATATAAATTGAAGTAGGTATATTTTTTGACTACGACTTACAATCACGATGTTCACAAACTCATTAGGTTTATTGTGATTCATAATGTCAGAAACGATCAGTAATCAAGGCCAAGCTCAATATATTGATTACACAAATACAGTCATAGTTAAGAAAGAAAACATAATACAATCAAACTAGAACCAATGGCTTGTTCAACAAAATTTACAAATAATTTAACACAATAATACACCACGCTTCCGCACGTATGAGTATCTTTGAGAAGAGATTAAAACGGTAAACGTCGAGTGATGTACAACGAAGGAAAAACATTTCAAAGGCCCACCGTATTGTTTGGGAAAAAAATGTCGAAGTGACCCCAAGAATTGTGCCTTGAGGCACGCCCGTCGGTCCATACCTGTTGTACTAGGGAGCCTCTGTAGACAGACAAAATAAGCAATTCCATTTGATCGGGCCCATATTTGCCCACCACTAGAGACTTGACTGTGTAAACTTTAGGCCTCACGTCCGCAAATAACGCCATGACGGTGCATTCGAACGCTTTGCTCGATTCAGGAGAAATTATTTATGTTTATGGTAATTGGTATTCTATAGTTTTTTGTCAGCAGCGTTAAATGTTTTATAAATCTACCTAGTAACATCATAGGTTATACTCAAGTCAAAAGCAGTATAAAATAATTTGTTCTTTTTGTCACCTATATGAACGCCGTTATAACTAAAAAAATACACCTAGTAAGAATAGTTAGCTAAAATCATTCCATTTTTTTCTGCCTTAAATCATAAAGATATTAAAATTTGACTTTTAAGTGTTTTCAGATAATACAAAACACTTTTCACATTTTTAGTTTAATAAACATACCTACAGTATGATCGTGTAGTTTTGCGAGAAGCCAATATGAACCTAATTTAATTTAGATAGAATATGTTTTGTAAAATTTGTGAAAGGTTCAGTGTGTCGTTCTAATAAAAAATAACAGTAATCTAAAAGTAGGTAACGTATGTAGAAAGATTTTGGTTCAGTTATATTTGCAAATTGCACAATAAAAATAACATGAAGTCTTTTAGATCATTGACCAATAAGTTCGACTATCAACACTATAATAGGTACCTGCTACAAAAATAGACGCACATTTTAAAACTGGCCGATAGCATTTTTCAAGTGTTGCGAGGTTGCGACATCAAAGTACCCACGGTCAGCGGTAAATTAAAATTGCCGCGGGGAAAAAATGAGTGTGTGACACACTTAGTTTCCGAGCAGGCGCGTCTAATGCGAGCGAGTGGCCGCGTCACCCACAGCCAGCCGTTTATCTTCTTTAGTGTTGCCACATTGAAATAGCTGCGGAAATGTTTGCTATTTCATTTCCCAACATCTTTGTTGGTTTGTTTATGTTTAGAAATGGTGACGGTTATGTTTGACTGTCCAGTGGTGGGTACTCTAGTTGATACGAGTATACTTGGTTATTGTGAGGTTAGGCTGTCCTACGTGTGGATTTCTGAGTCCCTGTAGTTATGGTTTGAGCGTAAGTACGTTCAGACTATTTTAGGTGGGTAACATTTTTATGAAGAAATGTTGTCTTTAACGAATTATAATTAAGTGACGCACGTAACATATTGTAGTTATGTTAGTGGTACCACAATCCATACTAACATATATTATAAATTCGAAAGTAATACTATCTGTTACGTTTTCACGCTAAGCCGTTGAACCGATTTGGATGAAATTTACACTGGAGATCCTTTGATTCGTGAGGAAATATATAATATACCCAGGCTACTCTTTACCATACACGCGAGTGGAACCGCAACCAAAATCTAGTACTTTCTTAACAGAAGAAGCTAGTCTTAGTATCACTTTAGAACTAGTTAAGATAGATAAATAAGATGTCCAAAGAGTTGCGTTTAAAAACATACGTACTATATAACTATTATTTACTGAAGCAATGTAACATGTGACTCTGCTTAGTAAGTTTTACAATAATCAAAAAGCTACCTAATTAGGCGTAGTGCCTAATTAGGTAGATTTTTGGTAAAAGAAAGTATTTCTTGAATCATTACATGCGATTACCGATCCTCGCGATCGCCTTTAGCGTGTGCAAATCACCCACTATGTACCAGTAGCTTATTTTCTACAGAAGCCCGCAGGCGATATTACATACCGAAGATTTCTAATATAAAGCTACTTATATCACGATATGACGGATTGAAGATTGATTGACTCTAATCAAGTATGACTGTAATATCTACCGAATGCAAGCAGATAAATCAATATGTCGAAAGTTCTATGCAGATTTATAGGGCCAACTCCCGCGCTATGTAGTATATTTGCTGTGTCGGAGGACTTTACTAACATTCATGGGATGGATACAAAGAACATCCAGACTCCCTCAGAAGCCAAAGGTCGATCATTTGTTCCGTGTTGAAGTACAATTGATCTATTTTATGTATGTATTTAGAAATATAATTTTGATTTTTCCAATGGACCATAGACTATGATACGTAATTATGGAAAAACCAAATTTTCATGTTAATTGTACAGGTTTTGTCTAGTTTGGAATCAGACGGTCCTGTGTGAACTCCTTTGTTGGATATCATTGAATGTATGAGATAAGGAGAAGCTTAAGTATTACCTCCTCCCATATGCCCGTTTATTTGACTGCCTCTGTGGCGCAGTGCTAGCGTATGCGACTGCTGTGCTTGAGGTCTCGGGTTCCATTCCCGGGTCGGACCAAAATCACTACAGAATACCAGAGGATATCTGTGCCTCGGCGTCCAGACCATACATATTTCTTTATGCAATGTCAATTAAGCATGTAGTACTAGTAGAACTCACGGTGCCGTGGGAAACGAACATCCCTAAAGACCACGCTTTAAAAAGAAACAAGTACTTTGACTTAACCAACGAAATAACTAAAAATGGTTATGTCGTTGCGCTGTATGCCGTGGAAGTGGGTGCGAGGGGTATACCAGCCAAATCCCTCTATAACCTGCTTAAAGACCTTGGATTGGCAAGAGCTTCAGTAAGCTCTTTTCTTGAACGAATATCCAAAGCGGCATTGCTAGGCTCATTTCAAATATGGTTAGGTAGAGGGGGCAACACGGCGGACAGTGGAGGTGAGCGTTGACGCGTCGTAAGGAGTGCTCCTTAAACCTAAGCCTGGGTCGCAATTCCCAGGCACTGTCGAAGTCCCATGTGTTGCCCCCATCTATCACGCGATAAGCCCGGCACCCGCACGGTGAATCCATGGAACGCTAAGAAATAGGTCTCTGTATGATGCGCAAATATCTGTTTCGGAGTTTGGGTGTTTTCTTTGTATAATATGTATGTATTTACAAAAAAAAAACGTATATATGTATTTATATCAGTTCTCTAGTACCCATAACACACGCTCTGCTTAGCTTGGGACTAGATGGCGTTGTGTGTTAGATGTCCGAAATATTTATTTATTATTATTTCAGAAAAACGTTTCATTTTCTTACGCTTTCATCAAATTTATTTAGTATCGGTGCAATAACTTTTCTTCTTCCATTGTTTTTAATCACTCACAATCAATCAATCAACCATCTTTAGATCTAAAATGGTTTTATATTACCTTTAACCGAGCAATTCTTGCATATAAAAATGTTTGGACCTTCCAAAACGACTCTACTCTGCCTGATGGAAAGCATAAGCAGAATCCAAGAGTGATGGTCACCATACAATGCAGACAATGCAACAATGCAGCAAATTTCATGAAATTTAGTCTGCAGGGGGTTTCGGGAGCAATAAATCGATCTAGCTAGGATTCATTTTTAGAAAATTTACAAAAAAAAAATACCGTCACCGGTCATCCAGGTACTTGTTATTAGGTACTTAGTCGTAGTAGTCTAACCTTTTAAATAATTTTATCACGAACTAGCTGACCCACGCAACGTCGTTTGCGTCTCCTATAGCGTGATAATTTTCCCCCGTTTTTTGAAACATTCTTCATTGGTGCTCCGCTCCTATTGGTCTTAGCGTGATGATATATAGCCTGTAGCCTTTCTCGATAAGTGGGCTATCTAACACTGAAAGAATTTTTCAAATTGGACCTGTTGTGACATAAAAAAAAAAAAATAGTTCCTGAGATTAGCGCGTTCAAACAAACAAACAAACAAACTCTGCAGCTTTATAATATTAGTATAGATAAGTCCTGCTGTTCTACATAAACTGTGTGTATGTAAAAATCGCCAAAGTCCATTATCGTACCTATTATACAGAAATAATGTCAGCTTCTCTACACAACGAGAACAAAACTTTGAAACACATCACATTTTCCGATCGTCGATAAGATTGTGTTTTCACAGCACACCCGGCTAGGGTTGCAACAATGGGAGTATTATTGTCAATGTTTATTCATGCACAATTTGCTTGAGTTTATTTAGCGCTGGCAACATTCACGAGGGGACGACTCAAGGCGTACAGAGTGCGAATTTTAATGCGATTATTATGAACTGTTAGAAACAGTTCATATGAGGATTATGTGACATTGCATGTTAGGATTTTTTGGACAATTCATTTAATAATAATACTGACATTATTTTACGAGTGATTTTCATTTAGTTTTTCAATTAAACAATTTAAAATTATTTATGTAAGCGAATTATTGACATGTAACTGATGAATGATGAAAGGTAGTAGAGCCACGCTGATCTCAGTATGAACGGGCCGGCTCGACCGGGCCGATCACTCAGAAGATCAACGTAAAATGACAGCATTCGTGCTGAAGTGTTTCGTTGGTGACTGCGAGACCGGAGGCCCAATGATGCAGAAGCATTGCTAGGCCGCCATGGTGTGGGTCACCATGCTGCACTGTTGCATTGTCTGCATTCGTAATGAGTATGGCGACCACCACTTTTGGATTCTGCTTATGCTTTCCATCAGGCAGAGTCACTTTGGCAGGCTAATACACAAAAACAAAATGTAGACTGTTTATGCCGGGCGTTTTAAGCGTTTGAACCTGGTTAAAGTAAAATCCCTCTGCTGTTAATTGCCGAATCATTAATATGCCTACAATAATTTCCAAATCATTAATAATAGGTCTACCATGTATTTATATAGATCATGGATTACCTACCCAAAATTATATGTTTTGTGTGATGATCGCGATCATATCGTCTGTATCTGAGTGAAACCAACTTTTTGGCTCTACCTAGTTTGGCACCTGCCGCGTGTGAAATGTGTACAGTTATCACTCTATTATAACTACATATTATAAAACAAAGTCCTCCGCCGCGTCTGTCTGTTCGCAATAAACTCAAAAGCTACTGTACGGATTTTGATTCGGTTTTTACCAATAGATAAAGTGATTCTTGAGGAAGGTTTTCGTAGGTATATTATTTTATGAAATTTTTGAGTAACGAGAGAGAAAATATAACGATATTTGTTGAAGACGTCGGAAAAAAATTAAACCGCACATCTTCTCGGGGAAACATAGGCTATATTATATTTTCCGTAAAGAGCCTGTGCGAAGCCGGGGCGGGTTGCTAGTTATTATTAAGAATAGTTATTACCCATAAATATTTTCTTAAGAGGTTACATATAAATTTTACTTTCAAATTCACACACGGAGAACCCTTTGCAGAATCCATTAGTAGTAGGCAAATATTGACGCGTGACGCGGGCGCACAAGCATAAGTTGCACGAAGTTACCCGAAGTTACACGAACACGTTCGAACTGGTTATGAACGTCCGACTTGAATTTTTAGTGGCTCGACAAATATTAAAACTTTTGTAATAAATATTATTCTTATTAGCTCACTTATAAGTACTTATCTGGTATATTGAGCGTTTCTAAATACTGATAAACTTGCTTTAATACACTTAAGCATATCTAACTTGTTTTTTACAGCTTCGTAGATGCTAATGCCTATTTTGCCCGATTGCAAATTTCACTCAATTTCTTTTATACGGTGTGGCGTAAAAGCAACAAATAGTCTTACATCCATTGTAACACTTTTGTGTCTATACCTAACAAGAAGAATTGGGATATTTTATTTGAATTGAAAATAATCTTGTTTTCTACGGCAATCGTAGTGCTTAAAAATCAAAAAGGGATAAAGAAAAAGTTATTTCTAAATCCATTCATAAGTGATGAAGTTCTGAAATAACACATGTAACAAATCATACAAACGAATTTCTTGGCCAACTTTTTGGTTTCCTTGGTCTTTAAAAAATCTGGCAAAATAAACAGTTTCTAACAATTAGTAAATAATTTATTGACATAAATCCTCCATATATTTTACATAACACTAGGTACTGACGTCCACTCAAAGTTGAAACCGAGGTTATGAGTGTGTTAAATAAACAGTCAAATCTAATGTAGTTTTACAGTTGCTTGTAATAATTGTGAAATTTGAAAGGTCAACCATTTCTGCGACACTAAAGTAAACAATAGGTACAAGTAGGTCCTTAATATTTGCAGTATTTTTTACTCGTAGTTCGATAGATGTAGCGTAGCGGGTTTGGTCAAAACTATGACTGTTATGACTTACTTGACTTAGGTCCTATGTCCCATAAATAGGGCAAAGGGTGTCTACGGTGCATCCCGTTCTGTCTTGAGCGTCTCGCTTGATTTCACTCCAGGTCTTGCCAATAGCCTTTGCTTCATTGATGATAGTCCGCCGCCAGCTTTGTTTTGGACGGCCACGCTTGGGTTTTCCTTGGGGATTCCAGTCTAGGGCTTGCTTCGGGATGACCAGCTCTATTTGCGTCGTTTGATCTGTTGGTTGATCGGGACTTCATCGATCGATATTAGATCGTCACATTACTGCTGCACATAGACACTTGGGAGTTAGAGTGCGTTGAAACCCCTTCTGATCTATCAATTATATTTAAATTATTCTTTTTGCATTGGATAGAGTATTCAATGAAAAAGGTTGTCAGTTATGTAATCTTATGCTGCGTTTTGAGGACTTTTAGGTTATTTCAGAGACCTAAAATGCAAGTAAAACTGCTAATAATAGGCAAAAATGTAGTTTAAGGATAAATATAACCGTTAGCATCTTTAATATGTCATAATTAAATCATAGAATATATTTATTTCTTAGGTGCTCATAATTCCTGATAACAATCTGTACGATTCAATATTTTACTCTGACGCAGTAGTAGTTTACGAAGTGTCATCACTATGACACTTCATTAATCTGCGTATCATTAAAACTTATCCAAAATTTTCAAGTAGTATTGTCTAGTTGTTAATTACCAGCGGTCAGTAGCCGTCAGATGCAGGCCCGTCCGCCAGCCCCTCGGTTAGCCCCTTATTTCGTCCCTCTGGCCCCTCGGTAGCCAAGTCCTGGCCAATTTCACGCCAATCGCGTCATCAAACGCACGCGTCGGTGCTAAGTGACCGTTCTGTTGTACAATTATTTATTTTCTGTGGATAGAATGATAATTTGGCGGGTATTCTGTTCTTAATGTGTATCTGATAATCCTTTTGGACATGGGTTGAGTAAAGATAATTTTCATATGTATCAAACTATTTACCCTGACTGAAAAACAAACTTCAAATTGTGAAAAATGACTTACTAAAGGATTTTGAAGGATGAATGGTTACTTATAAGGTATAAGCACGAAATAAGAAATAATCACACGAACGAAGCCACACACAATAGCTAGTAAATATAACTTGAATTAGAACACATTTCAATTCTTAGGTTTCTTAAGAATGAGTATTTTTGTGTATAGGGACTTCTTATCAAGGCTCATTTGAATAATACATTTATTAACAAGCGTTTGATACGCAACTATTGCTTTTGATCAACGAATCAAATGTTTAATGAATATAAGAAAGCTAATGATAATAGTTATCAAAAGATACACTACAAAATATAATAAATAATGCACTTCAGTATACTCTAGTTTTAAAATTTCACTTTTAAACCTTAAGGAATACCACAGGGCCTTATAATGGGTCCTATTTGATTTTGATGTACCTAATATGCATTTATGAAATTCAATAAATGAAAATTTTGATTCAATTGGAAATTCAAATCAATCGTATCCTTGTATCGATAAGAAATTTGTGCATGCAATAAGTATGTTTAAGTAAAATAAATATGTAAAATTCAAATTTGTGTTTACAGACCCTATAAGCTGAATCTAAACATTATTTAAAAAAAAAAAAAACCCGACTGCGCCAATATCTGTCATCTTTACTAAATTCAGTATTTTTTTAAGTTATTTTGATACCACACTCGATGTATTTTGAAAACATTTTTTTTGAGATTACCTTTGGCACCAAATATCCTTAATTTTATTTTTTTTATTTTTGATATACCCAGTGTCACTCTAACGACTAAGACGAATCTATTGACGCCACTCACATAAAATACGACAAGCCGTTTAGGCTCTAGGGCCTGCGAAAGAAATATACATACAAACATACATTAGAAAAAGATTACCCTCCTTCTTTCGCAGTCAGGTAATAACTGATTGTTTTCTCCACAGAACATAAAGAAGTTTTCTCAATCTGTAATACCCATGAGCTTTTGCAGAAAAATTAAAATGTATACACAACTATAACTACTAACTATAGAGTTAAGTTAAAATCGTGTTTTGTATCTACTCTATCTCAAATCGATTTTCACATTTATATCGAAGCTTAACATGTCGACCATGAAAATAGTTTCGTTGGCGCGACATGTTTTGACGCCCGCCGTCCCTTGTCCACTCCGGTTCAATTACATCGGTATTTGTTGTCAAAATATATGCGTCTAACGGACCCCTGTCACGCCATAAGTGTATGTATTTTGACAAAATTGTGAGCCACATCTCTACTTATAATGGGGCGAAGGGAATATGGTGCCTATGGTGGTGACAGGACTGAAATAAGAATCGAATAACCAATTTTTTTTTTTTTGGAAATACTACGACGTGTCAAGGTAAATTCTCGTTAAAATTCTTGTACTAAGCTAGCCTAAAAACGTACGTATCTTGTTGATGTAGCATTGAAAAAATCAAGATGTATCTGTAAATACAAAGTAAAATAAAACTAAATCTTAGATTTCATCTTATAATCTTGTAATTGTCGATGAAATATATCTTGTTAAGAGTAAGGTAAGAACCTATAGTAAAAGAAAATTAGGGTAGATATCTGACACCATCGAGACGTAGTACGTAATATCTCGATGTCTGACACATTAAAACACAATAGACCACAAATAACGAAAATAAGAGTTCATTTCTACACCAACAAAAAACTATTAATACGAATACCCAATTAAAAGAAAATCAAACTACTATTGAACTTTTATTTAAAATCTATTGAGTGTTTGTAAACAGCCCCTTTACGAGTCATTTAACGATTCGATAAAATCTAAAATACCTTCAATCCGCCATTGAACCGTTGAGCCGCCATCATGGAATAGCGTTCCAAATTTAAATTAAATCGAGATGCACAGATAACAAAATGTCCGGTCGTTCCTTGACAATGTGAAAACATTTGAATGTCGAACCCATCGTGTTGGCAGTTTTTTAGGGTATCGTTTAAAATTGAATCAATTAATATTTTGTATGGACTTACGTTGTAGCTTAAAATCGATCAGAATGGCGTGGAATGGGAGAGAGCGATGTCCAGCAGTGGACTGCAATAGACTTAGGTATTTAACATCTCGAAGTAGCTATAAATCATATTGCAGCTCAGAACTTGAACATATGTACCTGTTCTTTTATAACTTATGAACCTTGGCAAAAAGGATACCTAGTTGTTGTTGCAACCAACGGACGATTTCAAATTAAATTAGGTAATATTGATTTATAGAACCTAATATTCTTTCTGCTCTATATTTAAAGTAGATTAAGGACTTAGAACATTGTGCAAAATAGATTTTAGTATATCTAATATCTAGAGGAAAACTAACAGCTTTTTAAATGTCAAGAACCCACAGCTTCTGAACAGTTTTTTTTCTTTTTTTGATGAAGCAAAGATATCGCACAATACAGCCGTACGCACAATGGACGAAGACAGAATAGGGAGTAATATTTTATTGAAAGACCCTTTCGGTCGAGTGTTGTGTAAATACAAGCGGGCAAACGTGTGTAATGTTCGGGATATTGCTGCTGTTGCCAAATTTCCACACGAACCTTGTCTATGGAATAATGTTTCGACATTTTATTTGCAAGCTTCAATTTTTTAAATTTAATACCCGTGAAAAACTTACTAATACTAGTTGGTTTTTTGCCAATAATTTTATGTAATTTTTTGTTTGAATGTAATATGAATTTCAGTGCGTACGGTAAATGTGATTCTGTAAGCTTTTAAAGTGCAAAGTAGCGCGGGAAATCATCTCGTCTAAGTCTAGTGTCATTAGGAAAATGGCGGGCCGCTTAAATGTTGCCAGTACTGAGAGATTAATTTCTACTGCGAGAAAGTATTAATTTTAATTTTTCCTCGCTACTCTACTTGTATTATATGTAAGCTTGAATAGAAATGTTATTAAAATGATATAGCAATGTTCTTTATTGCGTATTTTAGTGAGATTTTCCTCCTTTGAGATTTTATTTTATTTTATTTGGAGGGGAAATCATGACATATTTTCCTTATTCTCACTTGACATGTCTAAGAAAAAAACCTATTTCATATAGTTGTCAGAACGCTTAGTTTATTTTTATCCGACAACGGCGAAGTAGCGCCCCCGAAAAGTGCCGAAAACCATGGCATACTAAATTTCATGAAAATCGTTGGAGCCGCTTCCGAGATTCCGATTATTTATTGCTCGTTTAAATGTTTTAAATAGACAATTCTGTGTTGCTAGTGACTAAAATTATACACGAAACGGAAACAAAAACACACAGACTCAGTACAACAATTTGTTTATCACATAAAGCATTGTCATAGGAGAGGATCTAACCTACACTGCAGTTGACGACTTAACGTTCAAGACCTGCCACCTTCCCCCATAGCATGTAAGTAAATATTCCAAGGTGTGCGTATCTGAGCGGCTGCTTTAGTTTCCAGGCTAATGACGTCGACATCGGGCGGGATGGGCCACGTGAACAACATGGGAGGCCTAGCCGCGTGCGCTGGACCTGATGCCAAGCCCATGCAGTTCCCCCTTGCCCAGAGACGGAAGAGGAGAGTGCTCTTTACGCAAGCACAGGTAAGACTTTTTCATTAAACCTTATTTTTAACCGACTTCAAAAGGGAGGAGGTTATCAATTCGACTGCATTTTTTTTGTTATACTCATAACTTGCGACTGGGTGAATCGATTTTGATTATTCTTTTTTTATTTGAAAGCTGGTGCTTCCCGTGTGGTCCCATTTCAATTTTGTCCAGTTCTTGAAGTCATTTTTTTTTGTTAAAATTTGTGATTATAATGGTATACTTAGAAGTATAAACGAGAATCCTGATACGTTAAGTAAGTACGTGAGTTGAAGAAGAAATGATCGTGAGGGTTCGTGATAAAATAGGTAGGCAGGTCCGGCTCCTGAGCTTGGCTTGGCTGGGAGTCGAACCTCAAACGTTTTGCTGATTAATCAGGAGCCGCAACCATTAGAATTACTGGCCCTTTATGTCTGATTAATTAGTAGATACCCTTTTAAATAACTTAGATAATATTCTAAATCGGTTCATAAATGACTGAGTTTTGGTGTATTAAACACAACAATAAAACAATTGAGTGTAGGGAACACTCTGGATTCAATTATAAATCAAATCATACTTTTACAGAATACCCCTGTTTCTTTAATAATACCTCCATAAGTTAATAACTCCTTCTCTCCTGTTTTGTAAAGACTGTAAAAATCCAAGCTAGTTTGATAAGGGGCAGGTACTCAAAGTTTACGGTAAATTAACATCACAAATAATAATACGGTATCTCGATGGTAGAATAGTCGATGTGGTCACCATGGCACCTCCCTGTAACTTTGCTATACCTACCTACTCGTTACGGTCATCACGCTTCATGCGGGACAGAGAACTCCTATTAAAGCCGTCTATTCACGGTAAGACAGAAGAATTTTATGAAAGAATTGTCTCTGTAGAAAGTCTAGATAATATTGAAAATATTGTAAAACATGTGCTGAATTAGAACAGTTACTATATCACTCAGATTAAGATATGTTAATCACAATTACTGATTATTACTCGTATTAATAGAGAACAAATTAAAATATACCTTGAATACTCAGATCAGAAAAAGTAGCGTAGTTTATAGCATAGTTAGTGCGTAACGCGTGTGTTCACTTGGAACTACGCTACTTTTTTTGCTTCAACAAGAACAAGGCGGTGCGACTACCTTTTTTTATTTGATCTTGGCTTGAATAAGACAACAAAAATATGACATTCTTCGACCGTTACTCTGACAGCGTACAATCGCTCTCCTTTTAATATTATCGTCAATATTTTGCTAAACAAATTACTAATTTTGAAAAAAGAATTCTCAATTTTTTAATTAAAATTTATTTGAACTTAGAATTCGAAGCCAAACAAAAATAATTATTTTGATTTGATGTGGCCAGTATTGCAGAACGACATTTTTACGTAAAAGCCCGAAACGCGAAAAGAGGTGATATTTTTTAGACACTGACACATGCTTATACCTAGGTTAATTACATGAGCGAATTTAATAAAAATTAGCTGAAATAAATACGGTAGGTACGTAATAAATAGGTGCGTGATCTGCGACTTTTAATCAACGTGCACAGCCTTCTTAATTCCACGAACTTGGGCATGTATCATCCCCTAGGCCGCATTTATTTGTAAAATGATCGGCAAATAAAGCTCCCCTCGGCAATTCACAAATACGAGTTTATACAGCGCGAGAATACCGTAGCGAAGGTACTTTGCGCTTTCCTAAGGGGTAGGAGAGGGAAGGGGAGGGGAGAGTCAACAGAAGTTCGTCGGAGAATTAGTTTTGTAGCTTCCTCTGTTTCGGTATAATTTGGGTGCACAGTGTGCACACTGACAGGATAATGTGGGTTTTTAATTTGTTTTCTTCTATAGTACATAGGTAGGTATTTCCCTTATTTAATTACCTAATAGTAATGATCTTAGGTAGGTACGTGTGTAGTGAATCGTTTTATTTTGAAGAGAGAAAGGAGGTGGTTGTTTGTATTTTGTGCTTAACTCAGAACGTCATGATTTATGAACCTTTGCCCCCGGCAAATCGTTGTGCCAAGTCTGGGTGTTCTTTGTGTCCGTTTCGTGTATGTTTGTATAGTTCCCCCGCGACAAAGGATTTATCTTCATGCCAAATTTTATTGAAATAGGTCCAGCGGTTTAACAGACAGACAGATAGGGTTAGTTTTGAATTTAGAATAAGTAGGTATTAAGTTGGATTTCTAATATTATCTAAGTACTTTTTTTGTAGAGTATAAGAAAGGTCTGTAGGTACTATAGTAACCAGAATAATGACAAATATACTTACATATTCCGAAATACGTACACACTATCTAAGTATAAGTAAATCTATCTTATATTTTTTTATTAATATTACCTATAAATGAGCAATTCTTGTAGATATGTTACGGGCAATTTGATAAGTACGGGCACTATTAATAATGGCCGGTTTGTATTCCTAATGCCTGGCTCAATTGGGGAAATGTGATTAAAACAGCATGATTAATCACTTTTCCCGACTATTATGAATAATGCCCACCCTATCTTGGACAAAGTAATAAAATAGGTGAACAGTAGTGTTTATTAAATGAAATTAAACTTATCTACATAATTTTTATAAAAAGTTAACAACAAATAAACCTAATCTAATACATAAGTAGGGCATTTTTCGTACTGCCCGGTCCAAGTGATAAATTCAAGCTAACTCAAACACTGACTTCTTACATGGACCACCGGCAGTCGGTCAAAAAAAATGTAGTTTATCACTTTGCCCGACGGTCTTGGTCATTATTAATAATGGCCGGTCCTTATTACTAATGCCCAGTTAATCACGTTGCCCGTAACATATATACCTAATATGAATCTCGTAAACGGCTCCATCGATTTCGAGGCGTTAAATCGGTCTAACTTGAATTCATTTTTAGAAAATTTACCAATAAAATACCAATGTACCAAAAACATGTATGTTTTTCTACCACTATGATCGCGGGTCCTTTAAGCGGGGCGTGAAAAAGCATCTCACTAAGCCGCCATAGTGTGGGACACCATTCGCAGTGAGTATGGTGGCCCCCACTGTTAGATTCTACTCAAGCTTTCCATCAAGCTGAGCAGAGTCATTTTGGAAAGCTGTCAAAAAAAAAATGTGGGAGTTGTTGTTTAACAAAAATAATATCTTTGATAGAAATTGAATCCGCAAACTTTGGCTTACAGGCAGGGTTACTAACCACTGTCCAATTGAACTGAGCAGCTAATTTTTTTATTTATTTTTTCGCCCTACCATAATACCTCTACTCTGCCTGATGGAAAGCATAAACAGAATCCAAGAGTGGTGGTCACCATATACTCACTGCGAATGCAGACAATGCAACAATACAGCATGGTGACCCACACCATGGCGGGCTAGTGTTGCTTCTGCATCATTGGGCCTCCGGTCTCGCACTCACCAACGAAACACGACGCTGTCATTTTACGTTGATTTTCTGTGCGAGGGTAGTACCGCCCCGGTCGAGCCGGCCCGTTCGTGCTGAAATCAGCGTGGCTCTACTACCTTGGGGTTGATGAATTAGGGTGAAAACTAAATAATGAACAATTCAATTTATTACAATTTATATTCTTAATATATTCTATAATAATAATTTCTTAGTAGGTACCTATTTAAAAGTTAATTATTATAACGAGGAGATCCTTGTTATTCATACTAAATTCGAAAGTAGCTCTTTCTGTCTAAACCGCTGCACCGATTATAATGAAGTTTAGCTTGAAGATACCTACTTTAGTTCATAAAGAAGGACATGGTCTACTCTATTCCGCAATAAGCCGACATAGCCGGCGGAGCTGCTGGCAAAAGCTAGTAATAGATAAAAGATACCAATAGGTAGAAACGAGCGTACCTACTCCTTCTTAAAAAGCTGGCAACTCAGTTGTGACGCCTCTTGTGTTGCGGGAGTCCATGGGCGGCGGTAATCGCATACCATCAGGCGATATATCTGCTCGTTTGCCACCTATTCAATAAAAAAAGGTAGGTATACTTTTATACCTAGCAAAATTAAGCAAATCATCAAACAAAAGTTGCATACTAGGAAGATGTACTTAGTCACAAAATATACGAACGTAGGTTATTTGTTATGATGGTCAAGCTTGTTGGCGGTATATACCAAATCTGGATCCATCCAGATCATCTAGGTACTAAAACTTATACACATATATTGTTTCTGCAAATTAATTTCCCATTAATTTTGTAATTTTCTTACAAAACTCCAATTTCAAACAATATCTACAAATAGATACACGTGTTTCAACTAACTTGCAAATGAAACTGTAAATATCATAAACAATTTCTACCATTATTTAAATTTAATACAATATCCACAAACGGGCATCCCCGCGTTCAAAAGCTAACTAAAGTCAAAATTACGTTAACGTCGTAGGGCGGCGCCCGCCCACAGCCCCGCCCAGCCGCCCAACGCTCCGTGTAATTAATTCTATTTCTCTGGAATTTTCCAACTCGCACACAGTGTGACTTTGACGTTGCTATGTGTGTGTGCAAACTGGGCAATATTTGTGTGTGTGTTCGTAAATTGTGCAGAATATTTGTCTTTGTGTGCTTTTGGACAATTGTGACGGCAAGGCAAGTTGAATAAAGCCTAAGTGTATTACTTTTGTGATATGGTGTTAGGATGCAGTAGGTCCGGTAGGTGGGTAGTTTTCTTCTTTTCAAACTAGCTTTTGACAGCGACTCCCTGTGGTTACCGCGGTAAAAAGTAGCCAATGTTACTCGCTAATATTGTAGCTTTCCATAGGTGAAATAAGTTTTAAAATAGGTCAAGTGGAATTATTTATAAAAGCTAAACAAAAAAAACTCACATTAGCATCTAACTAACATATAACAAAAAAAAAACTTTAATATTAGTTGGGATAGAGCAACGTCATTCCTGATGAGTTTTTATGTGTGTCCTTGTTATTTAGGGATTAGCTCGTTTATATTAGGTATCTAACATATCTATCTACCTTATACTACTAAGTGCTAAAAGCAGGTAACACCTATATGTGAAACTGGTTAAAAATGGCCGTGATTTCAAACTTTTACAAGAGAATATGTGCAACAGTGCAAGTATAGTTAGGCGAGTTTTTGAAGCGGAAACTGTAATAACGGAACGTTAATGGAGTTTGACAGATGTCATTTTAGTACCTTTAGTGAAAAAATGAATACACTAGTTGACCATAATGGCATGGGCGTGATGTTAACTATCCTATCTTAGGCACGCCACCAAAAGACACTTTAAAACAAAACGTGAAAATAGGTTAGATCACAGAACATAAAGAATAGGTAGAAATGTTATGTGTCAAAATTTACAACGGAACGACTGTCGCCAAACTCAGACAAATGAAAGCACTATTTTAATACTGCACACTACTAACGAATTGTTTTGATTTGATGTTTTTATTTGCTCAAAACTAGCCTACAATACATAAAGTCACACGTATGATAATATATCTTATCGCGTAATTTTAACAGTTATTTTGCCATAGCTTAAGAAGAACTTACAACGTTTCGTAATCTTGAAAGTAAGAATACTTCATTGCAAGCTATTCAAAAACAGATGGCGTTACTCTAAATGCACGCAATTATAACATTAACCACTATAAGAATAAATTCGATATTTGTGTCATTCTTCGATATTTACCGCTACTCGCTTAGTGTTGTGGCACATATTACAATATTATCAATAATATCGATACCTAACTTTTGTTGTTAGGACGGAGCATATTAAAAACATGAGTTGAAGGATATCTGAGGAGGTAACATTATAAAAGTGAAGAAGCTAAAAAATAAGTACATGCATAATAATGTTTATTAATTTTAAGAATCTGTATTTTAATCATATTATATTTAATAAAGACTGTTTAGCCACTTAACCGTTGGTATAGTGTTTAGCGATCCTGACTGCTGAGTTCGGAACAGACAGAGAGACAGAAAAAAAAAATGTTATTTTGGTATACGGCCCGTGCCTGCAAGTTTCGCAGAGAAAAGAATCACGCTTCGACATAAATGAGCTGGCTCGACCAGAGTGATACCACGGCCTCACAGAAAACCAGTGTGAAATGGCGCTTGCACTGTGTTTCACTGAGTGAGTGAGGATACCGGAGGCCCATATCCCAACTCCTCCCCCTCCCCACCCCCCAAAGGTCGGCAACGCGCTTGTGACGCCTCTGGTGTTGCGGGGGTGTCCATGGACAGTGGTAATCGCTTACCATCAGGTGATGCTCGTTTGCCACCTGTTCCGTAAAAAAAAAATTGTACCGTGTACCTACACATGCAGATGCATTTAGTAAAAAGCGGATATAAATGTTTAATAGTACAAACAGACACTCTTATTATATATATATATTCTTACTATATACTTATTTTTATAGATATTCAATGGTTAAAACAAGTGTTTTTCTTTCAAGGCCACGTAAACAAACAAGCAAAATTTAATATTTATAATTATTATAGTAAGTAAATATAACACGTTTAAAAGTATGGAAATCGATAAAGCTAACATCCTACCTGGCTACATCACTAATCGAGTAGAATAGAAAATACGAGAATAACGTTGAAAACTGATAAGACTCGATCATACCAGATTGAGATTTATGTGAATGGGATAAGGAAGAGTTTAGCTTAAATCTCTAGTCAATTATCAGTTAAATTAAATTTTAAGATTTTATTGATAAAACATATAAAATTGTACCTACAGATGGTAAGAAACACTTCCATTATCAATCTTTTTCCTTCTGCTATCATTTTTACACTGTAAAACAGAACAGTACTGCATTGTGGCATAAAAAAGAACTTTCATTGGACGACCTATTCAACGCAGCGTTGTAACACGACTATGATACAAAATACCTACAACTCATAAAGGTATGCGTTGCAACGCTTATCAGTGGCAAGCGCGCCACGCCTACTAGTCATTTCTACTTATATCTTTTTGTTTTGTGGGTTAGATAGTTTCGGACTTTATTGTTCATTCGACTGCCTCCTTGGTCTCGCGGTTGGCGTGTGCGACTGCTGATCGTGAGGTCTCGGGTTCGATGCCCGGGTCGGACCAAATGTTTGTATGATCTACAAATATTTGTTTTTTGGGTGTTTTCTATATATAATACCTATGTACTTATGTATTTACAAAAAAGGTATATATGTATTTGTATCAGTTGTCTAGTACCCATAACTTGGAACTAGATGGCGCTGTATGTTAGATGTCAGAAAAATGTATTATTATTATTTATTGCAAGCAACAACATGACACGAGAGTTATTTAAGAATGTACAATAGATAAACAAACCAAGTTAAAAAAATCTAGAGACTTCATTTAGGTCTAAGCATAGATATTCAGATTACCTAGATTGGTTTTAGATTTAATGAATTATTATTGTGACACATTTGATCCGATAGGTACTATGCACTGTCGCCGTCGCTTCGTGGTGGACGCTGTTTTCTTTTTACAGTTTCGCTGCCAAAAGATAAAATAAGTCATAGATAAGCTTCCCGCGCTATCCGTCTGTGTGCCAAACATAATAGATAGAAAATTCGCATATATACCTAGTGCATTTCTTTCGCTGCCATTATTAATACATGTAAAATTAAGATTTCTATAACGAGTCATAATTTGTAGGCAAAGGAAATTCGGCTTTCTGAGGCTGACCTGCGCTTGGCCCATATTTCTAATTTTGTTTTTTAATTTTTAAATTGGAAAATAGTTACCTATAAGTACCTATGCTGTTCTTTAATATACATCCATCAAAGCAGGAAAATCAAGCTGAAAGACCCTCACACAAACGATTTATTCTTTCTATATAGTCTGTCTTAAAATACAGGAGTAAAGAGATGGCATTTATTATTTTAGTACAGATTTAGCTGAAGACAGTACATTGTTTATCTCATCCTAATGTTTTAGGCGATTATTTGCGATTAAAGTGGTTTCGGGTTCGAATTTGAATCGTCAAAGAATTAGTTATTTCAGAAAAGTTTATATTGACTGATTGAACTTAATATTTAATCAAAGCTAATTAATCTACCTATATATCATTTTGTCTAATCCGACTTTGACTCATTACCTTACCCCTCAATGTGGCCAAGACATCCTTAGCCGTCAGTAGATCGGTCTTGTGAGTCTGCTCGACCGGCAGTGAGAAAACCATCTCTTAAAACTTTTTATAAAAAAAAAAACCGACTTCCAAAAACATCCAACGAAAACTCTCTGTCAAAAAACACTTAAAAGCGTAAAATAAACTGGTTCTTCATAAATTGCCTATACCTAACTCTTTATTCATTTAAATAGTAGTATTATAATGGGTGCTAGGTACCTAAAATCTGTTTGAAGTCGGTGCCAAGTGACTATCGCTTAGACTTTTGTAATTGTTCGTTTGTATTCTTTTTGGCTTAGCACCGACTTCAAACAGATTTTAGGTACCTAGCACCCATTATAATACTACTATTTAAATGAATAAAGAATTAGGTATAGGCAATTTATGAAGAACCAGTTTATTTAGATTATTTAGATTTTAGATATGAAGATTTATCCTCCAACTCCTAACCGTTAAGGAGTGGTACCTTACATCATCAGCTCATCATCATAAAATGATGACTACCAGACGCAAATACCGGAAAATATACGAAAAACATAGTATGTGCCTATAAAAATGAGGGTTTCCCTCGATTTCCCTGGGATCCCATAATCAGATCCTGATATGCTGGCAATGGGACCACCACGGAAGCATACCCTGTCGAATACAAAAAAAAAAATCAAAATTGGTCCACAACTGACGGAGTAATCAGGTAACATACATAAAAAAAAAAAAGAAAAAAAAAAATACATACAGTGGAACATAGAACCTCCTCCTTTTTGGAAGTCGGTTAAAAACAAGCTCCCTTCTCGTCTCCGTCTGTTGCCCTAGGTCTCCCGGTAACAGACTTTCCGCACTATCTATATATGTATATATATATACCTTCACCGCAGGGTCCATATATTGGTAGGGATAGAGAATCAGGGATTGTAATTAGGCGCAGGTTACGTGTGAGTATTGAACGGTTCACTACGGTGCCCGTTCGGTCACCGCAGTGAACCGCCACGTTCGCCCGTTCGGACAACGTGCCACACGTACTTAGGTCGTAATTAGATAGGTTTTCGGTATAACACGTACGAGTGCTGATTGGTGTTCCACGGAACCCGGACCGCACCCGTACAATACCTATCTGAGTTTGCCACCAATAAATATGAGCGATTCCAAGTTTCTTATTTGTATTGTCCAGGTGTACGAGTTGGAGAGGCGGTTTAAGCAGCAGAAGTACCTGTCAGCGCCCGAGAGGGAACACCTCGCGTCACTCATACACCTAACGCCCACACAGGTAAGACATTTTTAAATATCTACCTATACCTAGATGAATATGTGAAGCGAAAAATATTCATCTATACACAAAGTTTAGCGACGTTCATGATATCAACACTAGAAATAAAGATAAAATCGTGTTGCCAACCACTAGATTACAAAGAGTAAGCAAGTCTTTCCTATGTCAGGGTGTGCGATTTTACAATAAAATTCCAAGCAAATATCAAGAATTAAGTATTGCCAAATTTAAGTCCTTAATAAAACAGAAACTATGTGAAAACTCCTCCAGAGTGAGTCGTAGGAAATTCCGGTCTCTTCTAGCTGTAAAGTCCGACGTGTAAAAATATCTGAAAAGATTTACTTACGAATAAATATCATTTCATTTCATTTCGAAACACTTTGTGTCAAACCCTTTTTACGAAAATGAAAATGATGCGGTAAATGCATATTGGTTGTATTTCTAACCACTGGGTGATCACTAGTTTGTTATAAATTATTATCAGTAGGTACTTAGATAGATTAATATCTTGCTGTATTTAGGTACAGTCTGCTATGACATGTTTATGAAAAAAAATATATATAAATATAGTTAGAAAAAACTAAAATAACACACGTACAAAAGTCCGATACAAACAAGTGAGCCACCGTGGGAGTGGGCATCGAACCCGAGACCTCTTGATCTGAAGTCGGATATACTAACCCCTAGACCTCTAGACCAACGAGGGAGTAAAAACAAACCTACATGTTGAATGTCACTGTTACAATTTTAAAGACATTAAAAACAAAATAACATTTCACTTCTAAAAATAAATCGGGGTTCACCAACCGCAATAATACAAAAAAGAAATCTAATTTGTCGTCAATTGATTGCATCAAAAAGAGACTCCCCTATTTAGACGATACAGTGGTTACTACCTCGGGGTATTTCGAACACATTTGTGGGCGTTTTCTGTAATTGACTCCGGCCACCGCTAAAGGCGTTCTCTGTGCGTTCATCCTGTGATTTATGATCCCGTGCGGTTGGCATGCGACGCCCAAGGCGTGACGACATTGTATACACGCATTGTAACCCATGAGTGTAAACGTAACAGATTGTAAACACGATTGTGTTTTACGAGTGATTTTTATAGATTCTTGCTTAGCCTACCCTCATTTAACATGAAGAAAAATGTACGCCGTCTGTTTTATAAGAAAATAAATGAATCGTTTTCTGTAGACTGCACCATTAGGAATACGAAATTGTTATTGATTTCATTATTGATGTGTTTAAATCGATAACGTATCTCCACCTAAGTATTTGGTGGTCATGAAGTACAGAAAGTAGAAATAGACAAAAATGCTCTGCTCTGCAGAGAAACAAAGTAAACTTTATTTAAAATAACTATGCAGAAAGTTTATTTTCAGAACATCATCTTTGCTAATTGAAAATAATCGACCTTCAACAATTTGATACCCGAGGTATGTGGGCCCTTAAAGATATCCCATGTCTTTACAAATAATAGTACCATAATTAATAATGTTTTGTGATAATTTATTAATGTTATTGTAGGTCTACCTAAGCTGCAATTTACAAATAAAATAATTCCATTGTCCTCCGATCACAACCGTTCAAGCAGACACTTCACCAAATCTCAAATCAATAAACCTAATTAACCTGCACAAGCCAACAATGCACAAACTACGGCCCAATTATAATAACAACGCATTATCTTTGGATTAGCGCGCCGCCATTGTTCGCTTTTGACGTTTGTTTTGGCGCCAAACGACTGGTGTTGACAGCGTCAAAATGGAGATTATTCATGGACATAACCTATTGTCAGGGTCGTGCCGAGTTTATGAAATTTATATCGACATGGCCAGAGATTATAGACGCATTGTTGTAAAGGATTTGAATTTTGCGAATGTGGGAAATAGGGCGCGTGGCTCTGACAGTTTATATTAATAGAGGTGACGAATTCTCGTAATGTAAATATTTGGAATATTTCACGGTTAGTTAATATAAATGGGGGTTGATAGGATGTAAGAGCTTGACGTTAAGTTACATCATCCATTACCTACATACGCAATTTTCTTTTATTTTCTAAAAAATATTTTTTTTTTATTTATACTTAGGTGTAAAGGACATTTTTTTAAAGTAGTAGTAGTAGATAAAGGACTTTTCTTTTAAACTCAGTCTTTCCGGCAAATACGACTGCGACTAGATATACGACCCTGTTTTGCTCGAGTTATTAGATGTTTCAATTCCTCAATATTCCATTAAGTAAAAATCTTTTAAAATTGTGATATCTAATGCAAAAGGATTTTCAGTAAGCAGTTCCAAAAATTTGCGCTTTTAAAAAAAATGTGCTGATAAATTGTGTTATGTTATTGGAGCATCTCGTTATTCTTCGTCCAGATATCTAGAGTCCTTACTACAATTTTGACATCTAGTAACATAAATAATGTAATTTAATAATAATCGCTCCCTTTTTCGATTTCTCCCAGGACCTTCAAACAGTCATCGTCAATATTATCTAACAAATAACATTAAAATCCCATTCAAAAAGGAAAACGCTGAATCTGTGCATATTCATACCTACAGCTTAAACAGCGCTGCAATAAAGCGGAGAAGGCCACAATATCCGTCTGTTTGACGTTCAAACGCAAACAGAGGGCGTTTCGTTATTTAACTTAAGTAAATTTCTATGTTCGCGACTTGCTACCATCATACTGAGCGATGAAATCAGAATAAACTTTAATTTATTAAAGTTAATGAGTATTTCCCTCCCTGGGGAGTATTTCTTATTCTGGGCGAAAGGTCTGTTTTCTTTGATCTATTTAGGTAGACGCTATGTATATTTATGATTTTAGAACGATACCGCAGAGAATGAAACATAGGTACCTAAATATTGTTTTTTAGAATAATTCACTTTAATATACACCTACACCAGTTAATAAAGTTTTCATTCATCATATCAATTAAATGACCATGTACAAATGGCGGCCTTATCCCTAAAAAGCAATTTCTTACTCAACCTTTGGATGAAAAAAGGGTAGGTATGTAAAAAGATGAATTCATGGACAGGTTTAGTGCGATTTTTTTATTTATTAATTCTATCACAATCTGGTTATTCATTATTTTTGTACACGAAACAGCATTTACAAATTGTACCTACATCAGAAGAATCGTTTGCAAAATATTACCAGGACTGGTCTAAAATTTTAAAGAATGAAAAATGTCGTCCATGTAAAAGTTAGCCGTATAGTAGACATAAAAAAAACTTCGTTTAAAAAACCGACTTCAAAAACTAAAAAGTATAAAATAATTTTATTTGTATGTGCTACATATTCATAGGTTTGAAGTCAGTGCCAAGCCAAATGTAATAGTAGGTACCACACTCGCTATATTTCGAGACGAACGTCAACGACGTCACCGACGCTTCGTATGTTTTGTTCAACGCGAAGAGCAGCTATCCCGCTCAAGGTCACGCGCGGCGAGTGCGGTATCTACTATTACATTTTGGGTTGGCACCGACTTCAAACCTATGAATAGGTAGCACATACAAATTAAATTATTTTATACTTTTTAGTTTTTTAAGTCGGTTTTTTTAAACGAAGTTGTTTTTTTATTTTTCGCTTTTTAGTCTTTCTCAAGTCTCTCATCATCATTTCATTTAAAATTAAATGATGTCTACAGAATATGAAGGCATGCAGACAATTGCTCTTAACTTCATTGCAGGCGCTCAGGTAAATTTGAGGGTTTCTTTCGATTTCCTTGGGATCCCATCATCAGATCCTGATATGGTGGCCATGGGACCACATGGGGAGCATACCCTTTCGAATACAAAAAGAATTTTCAAAATGGGTCCACAATTGACGGAGTAATCGATGTACATACATTAAAAAAAAACAAAAAAAAACGATGAAATTGAGAACCTCCTCCTTTTGGAAGTCGGTCAAAAAGCCGACCCCTTGTTAACTGCCTTGGTGACGCAGTGGTAGCGTATGCGACTTCTGTGCTTGAGGTCTCGAGTTCGATGCCCGGGTCGGACCAAATGTTTGTATGATCTACAAATATTTGTTTCGAAGTTTAGGTGTAGGTAATCTATGCATAATATGTAGGTATATGTACCTATATGTATGTATTTATAAAAAAAGTATATATGTATTTATATCAGTTGTCTAGTACCTACCCATAACACAAAGCTCTGCTTAGCTTGGGACTAGACGGGGCGTTGTGTGTTAAATGTCCGAAATATTTATTTATTTATTATTATTACCTCAACCTATTCTGCGGAAAAAGGATCGGAGGAAATAAGATCAGTTTGTGACAATTCTCGTAAAAGATTTCAATAAGTATGTTTAAAGTCATTGCGTCAAGCTTAATCAAAAACATACCTATCTAAAATGAATTAGCAGAATAATTCCAAATTCTACAATAAAATGTTAGCACTTTTTCGTAATTTCGTCATTTATCAACCCCTACATCAGTTTATAGTTGCCCCAAAACCCTTTAAAAAGTTAGAAGGGTGTTCGAATTCAGAATTCAAAATGCATAGCTATCAAAAACCGTGAGAGCTGTCGATAAAATTAAAAAACAAAAGCTCACTTCTTTGTCTATGGTCACGAACTCTATGGGCGCGTCTCCGGCGGATGCTGTATGCGGGCGTTCGTATCACGTAATGAGAGCAATGAGATAATGGTGCTTCATGAGACAATGTGCTGTCAGCGATGTTCGTTCACTGGCCGAGACGTCAAGTTGATGAAAAAATGATGATTTCTCGTGTCATTATAACTGTGAATGCAAGTGATGAGAAACATAGTGAAAAGTTTTTATGTACCTAGTGCACACGACTCCATCTGGATGGACTTTGAATAACCCCTTTTTCCTCTAGGCTGTAGGCTTTCATCAAATTCTATAATCAAATACTCTAATTTGAGCAAAAATCTGCTATATGCAGCTGGCTTTTATTATTATTTTTATTGCAACACTTAATAATTGCTAAACTGTAATAATTTATTATACAACTAAGCAGTTGTTGTGAATTTTCATTTAGGTACATCAAAATTTTATGGTTTTAATAGGTACGCACTTATATGTCTACAGTCTAAAAATATTCATTCATATATGTAAGCTGCTGCATCTATTCAAATACAACGAAACAATAACCTTCGAGCATCAAAGGTAAATGCGGTTCTTTTTTTAAATTTCAATCCCAATATGCAGGTTTTCATAAAATAATATTTATTTTTAAATCATAATTACTTCAGCTAACCGGATTGAAAGCGGCTCATCCCTTAGCGGCTGTGATCAGTAATTCCACTTGAGGTTTTTATAAGCTCATAATCGCCGTGGGATTTCAATAAGCTTCCTGTTAAACGCGCGCCGAAATCATCTGCCTTATTTCGCCTTTTAAAAATATGCCTGAATTCCTTAAGGTATTATGTGTGGTTCTGCACCTACTCACTAATCTATGCGTGTAAGATTTAAACTTTAATTTCGGACGCTCTTAATTTTATACCCTACTTTATGTACTCAATTATTACATTTTGATAGCTTTTTTGACAGTAATTTTCCCGGTTTCTAATTCTTAAGTGACGTTTGTGACGTATTAACGTGGTATTGAATGTATTACAGAAATTATTCTTATTGTAATGCCTACCATAAAAATAAATAAATAGATTTTATTTTCTTATTAAAGAGAACCCTAAATCCACGATATTACCTCCAGCTATCATTGTACTAAAAGCGCGCGGCCTCAATGCGGCCAACCTGTCAAAACAAATTTTGAAAAAAGTTTTGATTCGTTTCCCGCGTTTAATAACCGCGAAAATTATTACCTAGCCTTTCGGTCGAGTTGCCAGCACAAAGTAATATATTTGAGATGTAATGCCTACCATAAAAATAAATAAATAGATTTTATTTTCTTATTAAAGAGAACCCTAAATCCACGATATTACCTCCAGCTATCATTGTACTAAAAGCGCGCGGCCTCAATGCGGCCAACCTGTCAAAACAAATTTTGAAAAAAGTTTTGATTCGTTTCCCGCGTTAATAACCGCGAAAATTATTGCCTAGCCTTTCGCTCGAGTTGCCAGCACAAAGTAATATATTTGAGATTAAAATCTTATGAATGGCAACGTTTTTACACGGTTCTGTCAAGGATTAATAGTATCAAGGGATAATGCACCTGACTCGGCCCTTTGTGGCACAGGTAAGGGCTTTTATTCCAATAGTAATTCACTATTGTGGATATTGCGGTGTTTGCGTAGGATCAAGGGTTTAGTGATATATTTTTTGGATAATTATTATACATTCTGATTTTTTTTTTCTGTTGTAGTAGGTATAGTTCCAGAGATGCAACTTAGATACTGCAATTAAAAGATTATTAGAGACTATCAATAGAGTTAACATAAACGCTGTAACAATGATTGATGTTTAACGTACAAAACTTATTTCATAATAAGTTAAATTAATAAAAATATGTTTAGGAATATTTTATTCATTATAATTTCAGTAGATTTTTGTTAATAATTACCACGGTAAATCCTCTTTGGGCAAATCAGTTTAAAACACAGCTCACTCATCTAAGCCTGGAATGTACAAAATACTACATTCCGGGCTTAGATTCCAGGCACCATCCTTTGGAAGCGTGGAGGATTTGATTTGCAACGCATATAAATATGTCATTGACTGATTTTTCTTACTCTTACAAAAATTATAGGTACATAGCAAGCCTTTTGCGTAGTTTCTCCTTTTAAATGTGTACTGTTCTGCTTCTAAAACTCATAGTACCTATCATGTAAAAGTGGATCTTTCGCAATCTATACCGTATCTAATACTAAGTCCAATCAGACTGATAGCAACAGAGGTTTAATACATTGAAGAAGGCAACGGGAAATTTTGTCTAGTGGTGGTTAGTGTTCCCAATTGCTAACTCAGAGGTGGTGGTTCGATTCTCACTCAGGACTAAGTTTTGTGTGACGAACAGGATCAGTTATTACTTACGTGCGTGAGTGGAATTTATTTATAAAATGGATGTATTTAGAAATACCTACCAATGTTTATCAGCTGTATGGTTACCATGCCTTTTTTTATGGAATAGGGGCAAACGAGCAGACATATGATCACATATCGCCTGATGGTAAGCGATTACCGCCGCCCATGGACACCCAAGCAACACCAGAGGCGTCACAAGTGCGTTGCCGGCCCTTGGGGATGGGGGGATGGGGGGATGGGCAGTGGGATGGGGATAGTCGAGGGGGTATGGACCGCCGGTATCCGCACTCACTGTTTGACACCGGCTTTCTATGAGGCCGTGGTATCACTCCGGTCGAGTCGGCCCGCGCATGCCGAAGCGTGTCACCCTGGTAGAGTCAAGCTTATTGTGATTATTTATTTTTGGTCTATCTTGTATTCTGAGTCTTCTTATCTTCTGTGGGATTATGTAGGTATAAGAAATCTATACTAATAATAAAAATGTAACAGGTTAAATATATTTTGAATTTTTTTTTGGAGGGCTCTCTATAACAGATACTAAAGCCAAAACTGTATTTTTTTCCGTCAAGTCACTGCTTCCGTTACTATCGACTGACAATTAGAAGTACAATGCCCTCAATAGAAGTCTAAAGTCCGCTATTACCTGTAAAAACATATCACCCTGATTTCTGTTACCAACATTCACTCACGTAGATTTTTCTTTGACCGCCGTCTTAATTTTGCATCTGTCAAATCAGTGTCACTGTCAAAATTCATATTCATCTTTGGATTGATCAATTTTGAAATTTTTTTTGGAGGGCTCTCTATAATCCATTTTTGAATTAAAATCACTTGTACTTATTCCACTATTTTATTTTTGTTTACACCTGACCGGTTTCGCCTTATGGCATCATCAAAGGTTTTAGTGTAGTTAAACTTTAGTGACAGAAAAAGAACGGTGGGCTCGTTTACCTTACATAGGGCAAATTTCGTATAGGTGTTCCAGATCCCTGGATATAACAAAACCAGCTTTTTACACGACCCGTAGCCTAAAAAACATAATAGGTAACAATATAGATAAGACTCCTATCGCAGAGAAAAGCGGGGTGTACGAACTCTCATGTGCTGTGTGCAACAAAAAATACATCGGCCAAACAGGCAGGGCTTTCCAGACCAGAATAGCAGAACATGCTAGGGGTTGGAGGCTTAAAAAGACGGAGTCCAATTTTGCGGAACATTTGCTGTCAGAAAAACATTCGTTCAATCCTAAATTGGACTTTAAAGCACTACATGTATGTGACAAAGGCAGAAAATTAACCGCTTTGGAGGCGTTAGAAATCAATAGGTTGTTATTAGGGAATCGGGACAAGGTGTTAAATCAACAATTAGATATCAACAATTCACCACTATTAAAATATTTCAAGTAATGTCATCTACAATATTTGTAAGGGGAGTTTGTATGATTTAGACGGGTTATAGTTAACACATTTAATGACTTTTATGAATTTTTTACATATAATTTAATAGACATATAGTATGACACAATTTTGGACATTAAATATAAAGAGGACATGACAAAATTTTTCAGCATTAGTGTCGATTTTAATAATTTTTAATTATTAAAATTAATATATTATTTGTAATTAGTATTTCATATCATAACTGGGACTTTGTGTAGCTGTAAGTTACTAATTTAACAAATAGCGTAGGTGGAGACAAATACAATTTCCCTGATTTCGGGGAAAATTCCTTACACGGACACACTGATATTTACATGTACCCGCAGTTGGTGGGTTTTAGATGTGAATATTTTATTTTGTATAATCAGTAACCTTTGATGATGCCATAAGGCGAAACCGGTCAGGTGTAAACAAAAATAAAATTGTGGAATAAGTACAAGTGATTTTAATTCAAAAATGTATTGTAACAAGTTCCATCAAGTGCCGACAATCGAGAGTATAAATTACTCTCTATAATCGATACTGAAGCCAAAACTGTATTTTTTTTCATTTTTGTCTGTCTGTCTGTATCTTGGCCGCGCATCACGCTGAAACTACTGGGTGGATTCAAATGAAACTTGCCATGATTTGAGTTCATACTACGAGGTAGGACATGGGATAGGTACTTTTTATCCCGAAATTCAGCACGGTTTTTTTGGAGAGAGGGCATGAAAGTCAAAATATGTACTTAGTTGTAATAAAATTCAATAACACATAGTCCGATTTCTTTCATTCTTATTTGCTAGAAAGATAAAAAATAAAAGATAACGAAAAAAGTCTTTTTTTTTGTCAGCGACTGTACACTGTCTGTGGGAAGCTGATACAGACATGCAAATATGGCGGTACGAAGTTCGCCGGGTCAGCTAGTTTATACCTAATAATTTGACTAGTTTTTTATATTTGACACTTATAATGCAAAATTAAATTTTTAAAATGAAATTATTAACACACAAGTTACATAATAATTACTAAGCCCCAGTGGCGTAACTTTTGGGAGTGACATAGAATGATCGTTTGGTACCCATATTACAGTTTGCAAAAGCGAGGACAGCGGGACGGAAAGCCTAAAAGCATATGGTTACATTAGTCAGGCTTCGGTACGAATAGACCAGTTCGACTGGGCTGATAGAAACTTACAGAAAACCTGAAAGCAATCTTCTTGGTGCTTTTTAACTTCAGACGCAAAAAGAGGAGTGTTATAAGTTAGACGTCTGTCTGTCTATGTACCTACTCGTTTAAGTGCTTGTGTAGGGAGTTTTAAAATTTTAACTTGTCACCTAGTTAGGTTACCAGAGCCCTCATTCTAACTCAATGGGCGGGCATTGTGTGAGTTTTGAGTAACATGTGTAAAAGGCGGCGTCATTCTTCCGTCTGGGAGACCCGACGCATCATCATTTTCCTAACCGTTATCATTCGTCAAGACTATTTGAGATATAATAATTATTATTTTTACGGGAATTAACGCGATCACTATTTCAAGGTACTACATACCTCTGTTTTGCCTGACGTTTCGACCAGGTTGCACTGGCCGTGGTCACAGGCAGACAGACTGACAGGAAAAAAACTATTTGAGATACTAGTTTCTACCGGTTTTACCTGAATATCAGTTTTTCATCATGTGACTGACATCAGACCTACGCAACCCTGAGGGCCGAACTGAGTTCGAAAGTTGAACTAGTTGTCAGTATATTTATATATAGGTATATAGTAAATTTCTTTCATTTTGTACCTAAAGATTTGCAATGATGATAAATATACCTACCTAAGTGCATGTACGAATAAATTAAAATGAAATATGTTTATTTAATGGTAACTGTTTGCGTATGAGCCAATATCTATGTACACAAATTGAGTTGTAGCGAACACAAGTAACGTTTTAAAATATCTTTAATAAACAAAGAATTAACAAACATTAATCCCATGGATTGTTGCGCAAATATTAGTGGGCGGGTGGGCGCTTTACGCTCGGGAGGCAGGGGTTGAAGTTATTATACACATATTATTTACAAATCAACTAAAATGACTAGTAGCTAGGTACTATCTGTTAAACTTCCATATGTATTATACATATCTAAGTAAGTTTCATCAACTTTAACTATGACTTGTGAAAGGTTCATACATACTGCATACATACATACCACTGACGAAATATATTTTCGTTGAAACATACCTACATTATAAATATACCTAGGTATACATATCGACGGCGGAAAGCGAAAACGTAGTCATCCACAAAAACGAAAATGTTCACCAGAGCCAAAAAACTTTTACACTTTTCTTCGAAAAATCATAACTTGCGTGTTTTTTGACTTAGACTTACGAATTTTGGATATAAGACTTGTTATTTTTTTCTAAATTATTATTCTAACTCTCAAATGTCACTATAACAATTATTTGCCAATATTTTGTTGACTACGACATTTTGAACTATTTTTATAGAATGTTAAAACGCTGTAATCGCACTATCGAGTTGACCTGGACCTGGGTAAAACACAATATTTTAAAGAAAGCGAAAACGTGGTAAGCCGCAATACTTATTTATTTATTTATTTTTTTTATTTAATGGTTTACCAATAGTTATTACACTAAAACATTCTTAAATACAAAACACAGTAAAGCCTTAATCTAAGTGTACAACTCATTTAGGTAAAAACTCCATGCATAAATTCTTTTAAAATAAGAAAAAAAAAACAGTATATATTTAAAGAGAGTGTCCAAAAAGTAAGGAAACAAACGTACATATAAATTGGTGTCCATCCATATTAGGGACATCAATTAATTCACAAATAGTTAATTGACAGCAAGAGTGTGGACCTGGTTCTTCAATCGTTGAAATGTGCCAAATATATCTATCTGACTACTGTAGTGATTATATTTCTTACTAAGCCGTGAAACAGGAGAGTTGGAACCTAAAACTGTCCTTCGAAAAGGTGGATGTAGGAGCATAATGGGTTTTCTGGGATACTTATGAGGTATACTAAATTTAAATTTTGAAAGCAGATTTGCGCAATCAACATTGCTGTTAAGTATTTTAAATAAAAATAGCAAATCAGATGAGTTTCTGCGTTTTTCTAAGGAGTCAATTCTAAAATACTTAAGGCGTTTCAAGTAGCTTGGTTGTTTTTTTGTAATACCCTTGGAGTAGGCAAGATGATTCAGGAAACGCTTTTGAATTCGTTCAATTCTTAGGCTATGTGTAGCATAGTGAGGACGCCATACTACAACGCAATATTCAAGTATGCTTCTTACGAGGCTATTGTAAAGTACAATTTTAGTTTGAGGAGACCGGAACGATTTAACATTTTAATCAGAAAACCCAACTATTTTGACGCTTTCTTTACAATAACATCCATGTGGGGAATAAAAGTTAGTTTAGAGTCAAGCATTACACCCAGATCTCTAACAGTGTCTACGCGATCGAGTGGTATGCCATTAATATTATAACTATAGTCCACTTTGTTTAGTTTACGGGTAAAAGTTATTTGAGCACATTTTTTAACGTTTAGCTGCATATTGTTATATCCACACCACTCTAAAAGACGATCAATATCACTTTGCAACAACAATGCATCAGTATTAGATTCTATTACCCGAACTATTTTTAAGTCGTCAGCGAATAAGTATGGAGTAGAATATAGGAAGCAATTCGGGAGGTCGTTAATGAAAATATTGAACAGAATCGGTCCTAAATGCGATCCTTGCGGAACGCCAGAGGTAATTTTGAATATGTTGGACTTATAGCCATCAGCCACAACGAAGAAAGTTCGATTTATTAGGTACGAATTAAGCCAATGAAGCAATGATCCAGCAAAGCCGTATGACGACAGCTTCTGGACTAGGATGTGGTGAGACACCTTGTCAAAGGCCTTGCTGAAATCAGTGTACACAGCGTCCACTTGTTTATTAGCATCAACTGACTCCAGAGTACTCTCAATAAACTCAACAAAATTACTGCATGTGGATCTAGCGGTTGTAAATCCATGTTGTTGGCTTGACAAATATTTTTTAAAATAATTTTGAAAGGAGGGACATATCAATGCTTCAAAGGTTTTTGCGAACGTTGATAGAATTGATATAGGCCTATAACCACTAACTAAACCAGCTCAAGAATCAGGTTTAAGAATAGGAACAACTTTCGCAAGTTTCCATCGATCAGGAAAGATGCCAGATCTTAGAGACAGATTAAAGATTAAGCCCAAAGGGATCGCTAACTCATCAGCACATTCCCGTATAAAGCCTGGCGGAATGTTGTCAGATCCCGGTCCCTTTGATATATCAAGATTTTTAAGTAGCTTATTAATTGCTTCATTATCAATACTTAAATTAGAAAATGAGTCAGAGTGATTCGATGACACGTGCAAGCAAGAGGATGATGAAGACAAACAGTAGGATTGATTTGTTGGGTTATACACAGAAGAAAAGTAGTCGCCAAACATGTTACATATGTCATGGCCATCACCGGCTACATTATTACCATCTGATAGGGAAGCAGGATAAGTACTCTTACCATTTCGCTTGGACTTAATGAATGACCAAAAGAATTTAGGGTTCGTCTTTATTTTATTTTCAATGTCATTAATATAAGAATTGTAGCACTTTTTAGCTAGGATTTTACATCGCTTATTACATAACTGCATAGAAATCTTATCTAATGGATTATTATTATATATTTTATATCTTTTTCTATAGATATCTCTTTCCCGTTGTAACCTTATTATCTTGTGATTAAACCAAGACGGCCCCGAGTTGTTTTTTATAGGAATAGATGGTACGTACTGCTTCACCAATTCGTCAAGAGTATTGTAAGATATGTTTAACATGATATCGGGATCAGTGATTCCCTGAAAAAGGGCACACCAATCAGTGTTATTTAGGTAGTCTTTGATAGCAGGATAATCTGCCTTTTTAAAGTTAAGTCTTGTATAGTTATTCGGTTTTAAGTAGTTTTGCTGAACGTACTCAAGATGAATTTCAAGAGGAGGGTGATGGGAATCTATTTTACAAAGGCCAGTAAGAGCCTCTGATATTTTACAACCCGGCAGATCAGTAAGAACCAGATCCAGGATCCTATCTTTACTATTGAAAATATTATTACACTGACTTAGGTTGTTTACATGCGTAAAATCAATAAGTTTCTGACAGATTTTAGAATGATGGAACTGACAAAAATCAGCCAGGCCGTTTACAACATTCCAATTTATTTGGCTTAAATTAAAATCGCCGATGAGGACGGTACGGAACTCGTTGATTCTATCAACCAAAGAATTACAATTGTCAATAAAGTGATCAAGAATTGAGCTTTGAACAGGTGGTGGTAAATACACTGCACATAAAGCTATTTTAAAGTTGTGTTTGACTTGAACCACTTACTTGAACTAGAGCTGCCCAATTGTACGTTGTAAACGTGGTTATTCAATGAAACTAATCTCTCAGATACGGTGTAAGCTAAAATAATTGCTGATTTGGGGTAAGACAAATTGTATTACACGTAAAGTGATTTAAATTTGACAGAATATTAAAACGTAGAGTTCAATAAATAATATACTAAAATTTATATTTAAAATGTTTATTAACAAAAAAAAAATTAGGCTTAAGAAAAAGGTTAAAAACATAATATGAATAAGTAGTTTACTGAATTACTTTGTCTTTAATCATAACAGGTGTCAATTTTGTTTTACCAACTCTATTAAAAATACTTTTTTTATGTTAACTTTTATATATCAGTACGTTATCCATCATTTATTAAATATTTAAAACAATTATTTTAAATTAAATCTTTTACGTCATTTAAAATCCTACCCTGCATCGTTTCAAGTGAAAAGTGCCCATAATACTAGCAGCGTTGCTCCGCTGGATTGCTACAGACATCCTTTGCACCAGGAACGAGCCAGAACAGAAGTTACTACAATTATGCGTAATTCTTTTGGCCTCAGAACCTCAATTGCCCTGATTCTCCACCGCAATAGACACAAAACAATAATGCGTTCCCATTGCCCCGTACTTCAGTCTCTTCCTATCATCGGCATCCTCCGCCGCCACCCCTGGAGTGCATAGAGTACGACTCAGCTACGAAGTCGCGACTGTGCTGATGCATGTTGCGTCCCACACCAAGCACTTGCCGTTCTTCCACTGCACCAAAGTTATTTCATCCGGCCGCATCCCGTCAGATCTGCTGAGATACGATGGCTTCAGCATACATTCAGCATGTATTGGCTGATATCAGAGCCCTTCGCACAATGTCATTAAGAGGATGATGTCACGAAAATCGACCTGTGTGATGACAACTCAGTGCGTGATGACCATCGGCCTCCTCCATGGTGCCGCATGTGCATCGATGCGGTTCGCACACCATGCAGCCCAGACAAAGAACCACTGCCACACACAAAGAGTCATCGTCTAGCAAGGTACCCAGGTGAGGTGACGGGAGTGCGTGTAACTATGCCCCCGATTCCGATTGCGACAGAGCTCTGTCTCGCTGGATTACCACCTATAGCATCCTTCAACATTCTCTTCAGTAATCTTTTGGCGCCAATGTCGTCCCATGCTCGCTGGACATGCGGAGCCACTGGACACGGATCTTCTGTGTAAAGGGCAGTCTATGCCAAAACTGCCTCGGACACATAGAATAATTTTGTTCGCCCTGTCCCCATGTGCCCACGCAAGCCAAGGTCCATCACACGTCTCAGTCCCCCATAAGTTATTGGTAGAGCTGCCTTGAGCCACTAACGTCCATCGAGGAGGACATTGAGGATCGACGCAGCAGCATCTCTCAAAACGCCATCGAATGCCGAGATGGCACTTTTGGCACTGCATAACACATACAAAGCAGCAGATTCGCAATATGGGCAGAGAGATGCCCCAAACGCTCTCAAGCAGCAAGAAGAAGATTTAAGAAGTGTATGGAAGTGGGTAAAGTGTTTCCAAGCCTCACAGTTTTTGAGATTTTAAATGTAGGTGTCAAATTTCCTAACACGTCTTTGTGTTTTTGATCAGTTTATAATCATAATTCGCAGCATCATACTCCTACTACCAGTATTGTACTTATTCTTGATGCCATAAATACGTAGTATTTATTGAAATGACATACGAGCATAATTACCTATTGACTTGCTAAAAAGTCGTTTAAATGCGCGATACATAAAAACACGAGTGGCAAAAACGTAGTAGTCCGAATTGCAGCCAGCAATACTGACAACGTCATCAACATGCATCTTTTTTTACGGAAAACGAATTGTTGTAATCGATATAGTATAACTTATTACTGAATTTTTCTGTAACTTACAGCCTTTTTGAAGGCAGGAATTTAAGTTCAAACATAGTTTTTCAAAATGTTGATTTTATAACTATTCATCGTAGAATTACGTGATCCGGACATCATTTGAAGCAGTTTTTTTTTCTGATTCGAATTGTGCAATAAAAACAAAATTCATACTTTGTGGACTACAACGTTTTCGCTTTCCGCCGTCGATATGATTATGGCTATAGTGTCATTATTATTTACACCTGAATATTATAAATATTATATAATTAAAAGTAGGTACTATAGAGGACAAATGACAGAACGTGTCACCTAATGCAAATCAAGAGCCATTTAGTGCATTATCACCCTTTGATTGAGTAAGGGGAGGGGCTTAAAGCTTACAGTATCCTCACTCATTGAATGAAAAAAAAAAAAAAAACTCTGAGACCATGGTATCACTGCAGTCCAGCCAGCCTATAGGTACCTATGTGTGTTTCGAACAGTCGAAGTAAGGCTCTCCCGCGTATGAAACCATATTAAAAGTCACTGCTTCCGTTACTATCTACTGACAATTAGAAGTATAATGCCCTCAATAGGAGTCTAAAGTCCGCTATCACCTGTAAAAACATATCACCCTGATTTCTGTTACCAACATTCACTCACGTAGAATTTTCTTTGACCGCCATCTTAATTTTGCATCTGTCAAATCAGTGTCACTGTCAAAATTCATGTTCATCTTTGGAATATGATTCAAAATTGTACGGCAACCGCTTAGTGATTTGTATTTAGAATTTTTATTCTCTATTTTTATAAGTTACTAAATAAATGAATGGTATTGATGCGCTGTCATGGCGTGCATCTGTGTTTACTCAACGTTCCGTCGGATACAGAGTCTTCGGTACAATATTGTGCGACAATCGGCCATTGTGGTGTACGCGATGGGGAATGACAAATCATTGACATGCTTCTTAATGAAGCCATGACGAAATAGATTTATATCATACTTCTAACGGTACTTTTTATCACTTACTTGTTCTCGCGCCAATTAAGATGCATACAACATCCCAACATCAACCGTTGGGCAGTTGGCCCGCCAGGCATGATCACCTCGCCTGGTCGGAGGATCCTACTTTTGTGTTGGAGGGACATTACACCCTGTCCCCCACAAAAGTAATGAAAGTGTAGGATAATATGGAAGTTTTAGGTATATATTAAAATTTTTGATTTATAATAAGACAACTATCATATATTTTTTTCACAATGCTGTAAGATATTAATTCTTTGACGCTATTATTTACTTTGAGATAATTTTGTCAAGTTTAGGTATAGGTATTATTTAAATGGTATTTATTTATGGCATTATTTTGCTCCGCAAACACAGTATAAGTGTTGTTACGATGCACAGAACTCAAAACCTAGTTTAATAAATACATGATATGACTGTTTAAATTCTTATTTATAAATTATTTAGATTCATAATAATCTAACTCAAGCGACACACTAAAGACACACACATGAGAAAACGTTCCAAATACCAAAAGCCACACTCATCGTTGGTAAAAATCACTGCAGCAAATGAAGAGCTAAACAAACAAGAGTGCAGCTTTATTTATTATAATTGTCATTCGATATTCCAAGTCATGGTTCAGAGAAACGGAACACCTACGCGCGGGCCATAGTTACTCTACTCCATTCACATGCCACGCGAGTTCAAGTCTTATTCTGTGCTCATTTGAGTAGTTTAACAAATAATCTGTCATTTCTGTCAAAGAAAACTATTGGCGCCAAAATTGAGTTGTATTGTCAAGATGACAGCTGACTGGGTGGCCGCTATTTTATTTAATTCTATTGAACGTGATTTGGTTTCTTCAAATAAGGGACCATGTCTTGTTATAAAACTTAAACAGGTCTACGATAATTATGTACCAAAAGATACGGATTCCAGTAGCGGTAAGCATAACATAAGAGAACAACATCATGGTCGACCACTAAGTGGGTGTAAACTCAAGTACAAAAGCCCTCGGCCACAGCCGAAATGTTTCATCACTCGACGAGTAACAACAGTCGTTTAGATGTAAAACAAATAAGTGAATGGCGTACTTAGAGTGGAGTGCGTGCGAGCCAACACCGAGCATAATACACAAGGAGATTGAAAGAAAGTGCTCCACACGAGAGCGTCCAAGCCTCGCCGGAGTGCAATAAGCGACGCCAGTCAACGGGCTCGTGCCTCGTTCATTAACTCTCACTTCCTTCATAAATAATCTAGTGAGCATCATCCCTGGACAAAAGCGCGCGTCTCTAGCGCCAACATTTCCACAACGAAGCACCACAGAGTAAACAGCAAAATATAGTCAATAAGCCTAGTAGCCAGTAAGGGATTCTTAGTTATGTAACATCTTATATTATTTTAACGGATCTATAAACAAAAATGGCGGGTGTTTATCGTAAGTGCGGCGAATCTCGGTACGGGGGAGCATACGTCCATTTCAAAGAATAAACACGAGGAAACGCTCTCGATGTATAAATAATAAATAAAGTGTATATTTCTGCGTCGGGAGCGTACGTAGACAAAGGCCGGCCGCTTGGTGCTGCAAAAGGCTGCAAACAAGCGATGTTTATTCTTCCGTCATTAAGGATGAGTGTTGGCTCTGCCTAGCGCTAATTTCAGGGAGGTCTTAGTGACTTCGCCGATTCACTTGTCACCTTGTTGACGATGAGATTAATGCACTTGTTCTCACATCGTGTGAAAAACAGTGAATGAGTTTATTAGTGGCGTGATCGTAAAACGTAGTGTAGATACAGCAATAAATGAGAATAAAAGTAAATTACCTCCTTTTATAAGATGCCAGAAATTCATATACTGGATAACTTCCTTATTTACCTTTCACAGAGTATACAATCAATCTGTGTGGCATATTTTACAGAAAAGTGGGAAATCATTATTTGTAGCATGCAATACTAACTAGTTTTTAAATGCGGTTTGCCTAATAGCCTAATGTCGATTTTGTTGGTCAACAGTTGGTCTAGGTCTCTAGGTGTTATTCCAGGCTATTATCTATCTCTGTGTCAAATCCATCTAGATTTATTCAGCCGTTCTGGCGTTCGCCAATATAATTTCTCAATCTGTATTATATTATGTGAAGCCAAAACTTTGTAACCTTTGGTACAAAATGATGTAAAAGGAGGGGTGTGAAATTCGCCACAGTTAAAGTTTATATGGAAGAGGAGTGTCAAAACCTAGAATCTATTTAAAAAAGAGCATACAACCATTGAATAACTAAATTATGACATAACGTAATACAATTTTTTTTTACAAAATACAATCACTCCAACTTGCCATTTGATTTTTATAACGTTTAAAAAATACTTCTCATTTGAGATCTAAATGGCATTAAAATACGAAGTTATTAACAAGAAACCGCAAATCAACATCTATTATCTAATCACCTAATTTGACATGACAGGTGACATTTACTATATTTATTTGATTGCGTTAGTCTTGAGTATTGTTTAACATAAAATAGAAAGTTTTTTAACTACATACCTACTTACCTATGTTTTTATGTATTAAAATCAACATTATTTTTTTAGTTGGCGACACAGATTTCTGGCAATATGTTTTGATTTCTAATAATAACAGTAGTAACAATAAATAATAATAACAGACAAAAAAGAGGTTTACCTACCTATGTGTTTTGTCTTAAAAGACGGCTATCTACGTCAATATATTTCAACGATTTTATTTTTTATAAATAAAACCCAATCTCTAATAAAATGTTTTGTTCCAGGTCAAAATATGGTTTCAAAATCATCGTTACAAATGTAAGAGGCAGGCTAAAGAGAAAGCGATGGCAGAACAGAATCAACACAACCAGGTTAGTGAAAATTTAGTAATCAGGCTGCAGGTTTAATAGCCCACTGTTACAGATAGGCCTCTCCATGGAAAATAAGTTTTGACCTACCACCCTGGTCAGACAGATTGTACAGGACTGTATCCTGAATCCTGTCCTGGTCAGACAAATTTGTCTGACCAGGACAGGATTTGTTTCAAGTTTTCCTTCTCTTTGCAGTGCTCTAAGTCTTGTCCGGCGTAGTTTGCTCTCTTAGTCGACTTTTACGATAGGTACCCATAGCCGCCCATAGGATAAATAGGGGTGGAGACACTCTCTATTCTTAATCAGTCACCACATGGATAACATCACACTGAACAGAAAAACATTACATGTATGAAACCCCTTAAAAGTAAGTTACGATGGCCGTTAAATAAAGCTACCGTGGTCTGAAAAAAAAAACAATACCTACCGTCTGGCATACAATGAGTAGTCAGGACTGTCATTTAACATCTGACATTTGAGTGATGATTGGTTTCTGTCTTGATTATTTTAAAGTGGGACGGTCCCTATTTCGTCTCATCAACATTTTTTATCATTAATTTTATCACGACGAAGACTTTAGAATTGAAGACATTAAATACTTGACATTGGCAAAAATAGCTCATCCGGCTGGTTACCATCACATCAAAAGAAGGAGAAGTGATGATTGTCATGTTATTGATTGTTTCATTCATTATTTAATATGTTTGGTCATCCGATACTTGAAAAGTTCCCTTAAAACAAGGAGAATTTTAACTGGTCACCACCCCTTTCATTCTACCTGTCAAACGATCGTGTTTGTATGCTTTTGTATGTACTATAACAAATATTAATCATAAGTCATAAGGATAACTAGGTATTTAAGTTATAAGGATAACTACCGAAACTACCGAAATAATAGTTGAAAATACAGATGAAATAAACAAAAACACAATATTCCAGTAATTTGTATAAATCCTATTTGATTTATGTGCTGCAGCAAACTTATGCGACAAGACCAACGAGGCAGTACAAACAGTTTGTGTTCCACCAACTATTTTATAAACGTATTTGAATTCATATTCAAAAGGCCCATTTTTCACGACCTTTCACATTTTATTAATTCAAAATTCTTCACAATGCTAATGAATGATGAATATTAACGCGTAAGCGATAAAAGTCGTCGCTGACGAAGACAGGGGTCTGCTTAGCCCCTGTTTGCAGAGGCGATAGACTTTACCCACTTGATAGGAATCTCCCGCTGCGTTTCTCAATGGGTAACAAAATACGGGACCCGCACTACCCAAATCTGGCAACCCCATGGCAATTAGAATTATATTTCGCGGGAATGTAGGGCTGTGTCGCGAAGTCACTGATCTGAACATCCTTTTTTTTATTTCTGTGTAATTGTAAGAAACTAGTGAGATTTACATGTTGCAATCCCACGGATTAATATCGGAAGATCTTTGCATTATCACTTCTGATTAACATTGCCAGAGTGAGTCAGATTTCGAGAGTGATTACGTACCTATGTCGTATTTTTCTTAAAAGATTTCTAGGTTTCAAAAAAATACACACATTAATGAAGGAAATTCAAGAATCCTACAAAACAAGCACCTAATTTATGATACTTTTTAAAGTGTTGCCATATAGATATTTAAATAAATACGAATTTATAACGAGTGTTCAGATTATACTAACCCTGTATAGGCTTCAGAATTGGCTTAATTTGTTCGTAGTACGGAGCGTGAGCGGGGAAGAGGTATCTCTTGATTGTTAAAATTTGCCTCACTGGGGCATCGTCCGCACGCTCGCTATGGATGTGTTATCGTACAGTTAATGTTTAGTGTGTTTCTTTTATGATTTAGTTAGGTATGTACATACTTACTACTGAAATTGATTTTATTGTATTTTCGGAGTCGTGTCTCCAAAAAACAAGCATATTATTAGGTATAAGTAATGATTTGACTCCTCTTTATGAACATGAAACGGTATAAAAGATAATTGTCGCCAGCTGTTTAAGACCCAAAGTAACTTTGCACATACTGGAAATGAAACGGTTTTTGATTAAGCAGTATGTTATTGAAAGAACTACAAAGCTAGTTACCATTTTATTGAAATACTAACAGAATAAGCTAACGTAATATTTTCTTCACCAGTCGTCATCATCACCCCGACGAGTAGCAGTCCCCGTCCTCGTGAAGGACGGGAAGCCGTGCGGTTCCGGAGAATCCTCATCTCCAGCGCATAGCCACTGCGCCACACCCACGTCAGGGTACTCAGCTCCGCAGTCTTCGCAAGCAGCCTGCAGCAATCCATTGGTTTCGTCGTACCGTCAACCGACAGCCTACCAACAGCAATGCTCAGGCTACCTGCCCCTACAGGGCCGAGCCTGGTAGAAATTCCCACAGCTTTATCATGAGACAATGTTCAAGGAGGAGATGTACTTCGATTAGGATTTACAATTTGTGGTTTGATAGTTTAAAGACCGAACATTTGTATATCTGTGCTTTAATTTTAGTAGTCTAAACAGTGTTGCAAGGTAATAAATTTCCCAAAATCACCGGTGGTTATTAATAGAACGGTCATCCTAGATTTTTTATCAATTTAATTTAAATTCATAAATCAAACCACATATCTCCTTTAAGAACACTGTCTTGGATGAAGCGTCGCTGGTTGCAGCAGCCATAGACTTTTATTAGAAAAAATAGTGAATTTCAAAGTGTTTATGTGAAAGTGAACAATCTAATGATCGTACGGGAAGTGGGAACGTGTAAATAATTAGTTATAGCTTTAGATAAGCACACGTGAGGATTTGAATTGATGCTTTGTGATATTTTCTTACTGTCAAGCAAAAGAAAACCTGAAGAAAAAAATATTCCCACCATTTTACTTTTCACAGTTTTTAGCGCTTTTTGTTTATCTTGTGTAATATTATGCTAAATCATCTAGTGCTCCAAAATAAAGGTAAAATCTTGATTTTATTACTCTCACCATAATGTTTCCGTATATTTTTTTGTTCAGGTTTATACCTTAAGAGTGCCAAACTTCCAATTTATAAAGTCTCTGGTTTTATACGACGAAGCACAATTGTTTTGCTTAAAAATGTTGAAAAAAATGACTTTTCACCACCTCACCTCACTGTTTTGTGTAAAAAATAATAGCTGTCATATTTGACAGGCTCAATTTGTTTTAACCTACCTGTCAAGTTGACACTTGACACGGTAATGGAAATTGCTTCTTGAAAGTGCGAACCGCATTAGCTCTGAAAAAAGGTTTTAATATTTGGTGGTGAAAATGTCTGTAGGTTCATTATTGTAAATAACTGATAATGAGTAGATAATTGTTGTGTGAATAGAGGATAATTTAAACAGAGTCAGTGTTTTGCGTGTGTAGATAAAACTTGTAAATAAATAGTATTGTCCCGTGCAATGTTACAACCTTCTAAAATATAACATCACTTAATGAAAAGAGACCTGCGTTTATTTTTTAAAATATTCTTTGATATATACTTATTTATTTTTAGTACAATAGCTAAACAATTTAGTTTCCTTTACAGATAATAGAAAATGTTTTTTTTCTTTAAAAAAATAACATAAAACAACGAATTTATAGTTATAATGAGCCATTTTCACATAAATTAGAGGTAAACAGCTTTCATTCAAAACTGGAATATTTTAATCATTTTATTTAGTTATTCAGTAAACAAAAAAGAAGGAGATATTTTCAATTATTTCTAGCATTATTAATGTTCATTACGTACTTAAGTCATTTTGTAACTTTTATTTTAACTAAAGGAATAATGCCAATTGACAAAATGTAAATAAAAAACAATAAAAACTGTTTTATTGAAACTGTCGGCAATAAAGCGACAAGATGGCGCGTTTTATAAATTTGCGCGTACCGACAATGAAATGATAGCAATAAGAAAATAATTAAAATTAGATTAATTCGTCAGTTTTAACAAAATTGGAGTTGTAATTAATGTTTTTCATCTTAATTTATATGTTCTGAGAAATTAGATGGATGTATAATTTGTAGGTTTAGGGGAGTTAATGATTATTATAATAATTATAAATAATAGTAATAACGAAAAGGAATTTGTAACTATACTGAAGCAGGCAGGTGTAATGAATTTCGATTTATAAAATTAATAAAATTAATGAGTTTTATTTTTGGGTTTCATTTGAACTTTGTGTCTTTGATGTTCGAGTGGGGTACCTCAGCCATGGGGTCGAGTCTTCGGGAGCAGATAGTTATATCTAGGTGGAACACTTGTGACTCAAGTACACGCTTCAAAGAGAAGATGTTGACGTCGAGTTTCAGAAGTTCGTGTTCAAAGGGATCATATTTTTAGGTACTCATGTTTATTTCCTTCCAGTGATGTAAAAGTAAATCATATTGATATAAAATAATGCAGATTTCGCGATGGATAAAGATTTAGGCCTCTGTCATGTTGCTCTCTTACGCCGCTTCTAGTTTATGATGAACTAGTTGTTGCCCGCGGCTCCGCCCGCGTATATGTCGGTTATCGCTGCAAATAGTAGCCTATGTGTTATTCTGATGTATAAGCTATATTACTGTGAACACAGAACTACTAGAAAAGCCTTTGACGTAATTTCGTAAGTAATCTTTTGTCGCCGGGACGCACACATAAACGATTAATAATATTATACACACATAACTAAGTCTATTCTAATTCGTCCAAGGGATTTAATGAATATAATATTAAACTACAACCTTATGCTCTTGGCATTAAGTAGAGTTTTACGTGCAATTTTGTGTTTAGAGGTGGATCTTCGTCTTTATGACCCACCCACCGTAGAGATGTGGTCCTGTCGATTGTAATAATTAAATTTGCTTAATTTCTATATGAAATAGTTCTTACTTTTAAATATCGCTATCCTATTTTTTATATGAAATTCACTGTCTTAGAAATTGATTGAGTGAAATTGTACTAGTTTCTTGTGTTAATATCAAAATAAGACATTTGTTTTGTCAAAACATAAGTACATATTGTACATCTAATTTTGGAGTTTGACTTTTCCTACTTATCAACACGACACAACTTTCTATAGACGTAACACACATAATCTTAATAATTTTTCTGTAGAACCCTGTAATCAACAGTAATTATGAGGTTATTTTTATATCCTCACAAGATGTACATTTTTTATATCTAAATTTAAATACAAAAGACAATGTATAGACGTCGGACGGCCTGAAAATGTTAATCTTCAAAATATGTTTTAAGTTTTAAAAGAAATATTTCTATTATTCCTATTCCATTTCATCAAAAAGCTTTCCAAAAAAAAATCCGAGACGAACGTCAACGACGTCACCGACGCTTCGGTTGTTTTGTCCTACGCGAAGAGCAGCTATCACGCTCAAGGTCACGCGCGGCGAGTCCTACTATTACATTTTGGCTCGGCACCGACTTCAAACCTATGAATAGGTAGCACATACAAATTAAGTTATTTTATACTTTTCAGTTTTTGAAGTCGGTTTTTTTAAACGAAGTTTTTTTTTTATTTTTCGCTTTTTAGTCTCTCTCAAGTCTCTCATCATCATTTCACCTAAATAACTTGAAAGAATACGACTAAAGGTAACATACTACATACTGTATAAAATAATAAATAAATATTTCGGACATGATGTTTACAGAATATGAAAGCATGCAGACAATTGCCTTAACTTTATTGCAGGCGCTCACGTAAATTTGAGGGTTTCCTTCAATTTCCTTGGGATCCCATCATCAGATCCTGATATGGTGGCCATGGGACCACATGGGGAGCATACCCTTTCGAATACAAAAATAATTTTCAAAATCGGTCCACAATTGACGGAGTAATCAATGTACATACATCAAAAAAAAAAAAAAATACCGATGAAATTGAGAACCTCCTCCTTTTGGAAGTCGGTTAAAAACAAATCAACTCTTTCTACTTAAGAAAAACACAAACTAATATCATCGACATCCACAATTTTGCGGTATCGATTGCATTATAAATATTTGGGCACACCCCTATGCCTTACACTAAATCTGTTCGGGTGAAATAAATCGAAATATTCACGCAGGAAATGCAGTTCATTGCGTACTCTTGTGGAAACAATGTAGTTAGTAATCGAATTTAATACGCAATGTATGATTGTTTTATTGTTTTTTCCCGTTGAAAGTAAAATTCGAATGCGACCGTTCAGTTAATGCCAGCAGACAAAATAGAGGTATTTGGACTTATTTCGCGGCGCGCCTGCCCCGCCTACATAACATTTCTACCTATATTTTTTGTTCTGTGACTGTGAAGTTTCATCCAAATCCGTTCAGTAGTTTTTGCGTGAAAGAGTAACAAACATCCATCCATCCATCCATACTTACAAACTTCGCGTTTATAATATTAGTATAGATTTTAAGTAGGTATATATTTAGCACCAGATAAACAACATTTAAAAACGAGGATCGAACCAAGTGGCGTGCTATTGGAGAGGCCTATGTCCAGCAGTGGACTGTTATAGGCTGCTGCTGATGATGATGACACGTTTCTTTTTTTCACAGTATTTTTTTCATAGCTGTGCTCTATATTCTATTTATTTATTTATGAAAGGTACACTTACAGATCACTGCCAGTACGTGTTATGAGACGGGAACATAGTCTGACAGTAATCCAAATTTAGCATACACAACATGAGTATACAATCATTTCCTACGCCTAATCTACAAAAAAAATATTGTTTATTAAAGAAAGTAAAATAATATAAAAAAAGAAGCATCTCAAAATAGAAATAAAAGGAATACTCACACGAACACTGTGACTTTCTTAAACGTGTGATGACACTATTTTATTGGGAGAACCTACTATTAAATATTTCAATTTATGTTTCAATATATACCCATTTATGTGAAAGAATTAAAAGTCACAGGCTCCACTTAATATCTTGGAAGTGGAAAAACGCCAAATAATTTTGCATATGAGATGAGGTATCGTCAAAGATTTCCATTTCTGTCAAATTTCATTAATTTAAATATGAAATAAAACATATTGTGATATTTAATAATTACCTCGCCAAAAGTGTTCGTAACAGTATCAAAATTCTGTTATTTATTAAAATACACACATCAAAAGTGTCTAGGGATCAACATATGTGTCTAGGGATCAACATATATTTTTGCAATAACTTTTCTCCTGATTGATATTAATTAAAATTTTCTTTAAGGATTCATCAAATAAAGTGTTTTCGTTTGTCACAGTAACGATAAACCAAGTCACCTTTGCATTAATAAAGAAATTTGCCATTTTCCTAATAAAGGGATTTTTGACATTTGAACCACTAACATTAAAGTTCAAAAAAAAGACTGAAATAACAGTTTTCTTTAAAATTTTATTAGGTAACTTAAACAATTAATAATCCGTGTTTCTACCGCGAACACTAACAACACAAGAATCGGTTTGGCATACTCAAAATGAGTTCATCCAAATCACGCTGTGGAATGGCCGCCCATGTTCGTTGCAACAACAAAAAAAGGTCTTCTTGCGACTGGATACCCTCCATATTCGGCAGAGCTCTTCTCTGTAGCATATCCCATGCATGCTCAATCGGGTTCAAGTCTGGCGACTGAGCAGGCCAGGGCCAAAGCCACATCTCAATCTCAAGAAATCCGCATAAAAATGCTTGATCCCTAGACACTTTTGATGTGTGTATGTAGTAGAATGGATGGGCTATGATTATTCAAAACCTTCGAAAATCGAACATTATTACATAATAAACAATGATTTCAATTCAAGACATCGCTATCCCTAATGCGTTTGTTTGTAAGATTATTGGTCTAATCGTAGACAATAACGTAAAGAAAAAATAATCGTAAAGCTACGATATTATATTATCAGTTAATTACATATTTGGGAATACTAGCTGAACCAGCAAACGTTGTTTTGCCATAAAAAAAATTGGGGTGGGTCACCCTTATCATTTAGGGGTATGAAAAATACCTAGATGTTGGCTGATTCTCACACCTTCTCGATATGCACACAAAATTTCATAAAAATCAGTCCAGCCGTTTCGGGGGAGTTTGGTAACAATTTTACCTAGATTATTATTAGGTAATATTACCTAGAAGAAACGCGATGGTAAACAAAAAGGAAATCTCCAGAATTGTCACAGGTAAGCACAATTTCCTAAAGCAACAAACCTGGGAAACAAAAACCAATCACCCCTCGAACAATAAAGTAACAAACGTTTAGAATACAACCCCTGTTAAACGTAAGCTCATTCTTATTGTCTTCAATATTCCCAGATTACGCCATAATCTCTCATAACTCGTATTACAGTTTATTCCGCATGGCAACACCGACTTTGAACGTCAGTCACGACCCGCCAAAACAAAATAATAACATGGCCGACATCACTTTGGAAAGGGCACAAGTATTCTTTGCTGATCTTCGTGTTTGAACTTAAAATCTTAAACGTTAGAGTGTATTTTCCATTAGATTTTTTTTTGTAGTTCAGCAGTAAATTTGGTAGACAAAAGCCGAGGATGCACACGTGCGAGTCGTTACGTTGTACGCTAATAAAATGGTGGATTAAGTCTAACGGACAGGTGAGGGGTTGAAATTGAAAACTATTGGCCTCTCGACGTGTTCCCGAGTATATTGCTCGGGATTTGTGTCAATAATTGGTGTGATGGAAATTCCTACAAGAATCACGGAGAGTAAGTTCTAAGAGGGTTCAGATTTGTACAATACCTACCTATCTACTTACTTTGGATACTGCAGACACAATTTATATAGCGGAGGGAAGTTTCAAGAAAACTTTTCATTTAATTAATTAATGTAGGTGCACTTTCTGGAGTCTATCCTATTTTATTCGTCCTATAGGTCCTACAATCTTCTCAGGCTGCCTTGTACACTGCTTATACGGGCCAATAACCGTACATCCGGCTCGAAGGACCATTAGGTATATGTACGGGACGCATACAACACAGCTTGCTGAATGATAGACGTTGCTTTATTTGATGTTATTTATTTGTTGCACACAAAATGACTTATTAAACTAATGATATAATATGGAATGATTAATGCTAGTGAGTACACCCTGTGATTGTTGAAAGTGCATTGATTTAGGTATTATTTGTTTTAAATCGACGTTGTGGATGTGAGACTGCTCATCTGTGTTATATAGCTACGCAAATATGCTAAATTGCCAACTGAAAATACTTTAAACATTGATTATTTATTTTCTGGAATTGTAACTTTTTTTTAAAGACCATTCCTGTATTAGGAATTTACATCCTGTGTCGCGGGGCATGTCGCGTGTATCCTGTGTACATACATGAAACGGACACAAAGAACACCCAGACTCAGAACAACAATTAGTGGATCGCACAAAGTGTTATCCCGTGTGGGATTTGAGTCCACAACACTTGTTGCAGTAGAAAGCGGTGTGGCGACCGCTTTACCAACCAGGCCAACCGTGCAGTCAGAGTAATCACATTTCAGATTTTTACAAACCTCAAATCGCAGACCACGGGACTTCGCTTTGCAAATCTTTGCTTAGAGTAACAAAAAAAACAAAGTAAACATAATATTTCACAGTAAAACACATAATTTTTAGTGTAGTCAAAGCAAACTTGTGGTTTTGAAAGTAACGTGTGTCGCAGTCAACGTAGGTACCGAATTTTTAGTTGTCTTATTAACTTCAATTGCCAAATCTTATACATTCCAACGAGCAATTCTTGTACATAAATATATAGGTATAATAGTTGACCGTGGGAGAGCCACGCTTCGGCATGAATGGGCGCGACCGGAGTGATACCATGGCCTCACAGAAAACCGGTGTGAAACAGCGCCTGCGCTGTGTTTCACCGAGTGAGTGAGGATACCGGAGTCCATACCCCACCCCTCCCCCTATCTCCCCCACCCCCTTACCCTATCTCTCTCCTTCCATCCCCCAAAAGCCGGCAACGCACTTGTGACACTTCTGGTGTTGCATGTGTGTCCATGGGCGGCGGTAATCGCTTTCAATCAGGTGATGCTCGTTTGCCTGCCAATTCCAAAAAAAAAAAAAAAGAACTGAACCTCGGAAACGTCTCCAACGATTTTCTTAAAATTAACAATGCACACACGTCAACAAAGTCTATTAGGGATATCATAATCCTATACTATTGACGAGTTTATAGATAAAAATCGTTTTAGTTGCCATAAAAAGCGTATAATATACTAAATGAAACCTCTTATATCTATTTTCAAAATTTAAAGTTATAAACGAATATCAATGCTAAAAACAAAATACGGTGGCAAAATTGTTGGTAATTCATTACGACAAGAAAAATTAAAATTGTTTTTATGCTGTTAATGAATTAAAATTGATTAGATTGTCTTTTTTTTAATTGAACTTGCTGTGCTAGCTTCAAAAGTTATGTCACGTCGCCATTTGAGTCGAGATGAAATGTTACGAGCCGTGGGCATGTTAGAAAATGGTGCTATTCAACGCGTCGTTGCTGAGACCTTACATACCAGCCAAAACGTGATATCAAGATTGTGGTCACGTTATCGCAGTACTGAGGATGCGGCTGAACGGCACAGTGGTAGACAACGGGTTACTACGCAAAGACAGGATCGATTCCTCCAAATGAACGCCAAAAGACAACCCAATATCACGACATTGCCACTTGTGCAAAGGCTCCAGGAGGACCACCTGCTGCTGGTAAGCGATCAAACCGCGCGAAGGAGGTTGCATGAAGTCAACCTTCATGCTCGAAGACCGCTACGTGCTCCAGCTCTGCGACGTGGCAATCACGGTCGGTGGCTTTCGTGGGCTCGGGAGCATTTGTCTTGGAGTGATCAACAATGGTCATCGGTGCTGTTCACTGATGAGTCCCGGTTTGGATTTCATCCGGATTCAAGAAAGACTCGTGTTTGGAGAACTCCAGGCAGAGTTAGCCGTCTGTGGCACCCTCATCAGGTCCACTCTTACCGAGGCGGGACAATCATAGTGTGGGCAGGAATTCGTCTTGGTGGGCGAACCCAGCTCGTTTGGATTCAAGGCAGCATGACTGCACGAAAATATCTCGAAGAGGTAGTAGAGCCTGTGATTATCCTACACAGAATCCAAATGGGCCTGGAGTTTCAATTCATGCACGATAATGCTCCTTCTCATACGGCGCGACTGGTATCGACAGCTCTTCAAGATCATGACATTCAAGTTTTGGATTGACCTGCGCAGTCGCCTGACTTAAATCCTATCGAGCATGCCTGGGACGTGTTACAACGAAAAGCATTGCGAGATTTCCCGCCAAATTTGACGACGGAACAAGAACTATACAGACACTTGCAAAGACCTAATACCGCATCAAGACATTGACAATTTAATTTCAAGTATGAACAATCGATGTCGATGTGTAATTAATGTAAAAGGTGGCAGCACTGATTATTAATAATTAGATTTTATTACATTTTTAATTATTTTATTTATATTAATAACGTTACAAAAATTCTATGAAATTTGTCTTCGTACCAATTTTCTACAACAATTAACAAGTTAACTTTTTAATTAAGAACAAAAGAATCACGAATCGCTTTCTTCTTTTATTAAAGTCCCCAAAATATGCTACTTTTCTTCCATTTACTATCTATGAAAATTCTTCTTAGATTTTTAGATATTTGATGAAATATAAAATATCCCTAGACTTTGTTGAAGTGTGTATGTTTACTGTCTATACTTATAGGTGGCGGTGCAATAATCATCAATTAATTGTGTACCTAAGGTCAACCCTACTGGCTACTAATATTGCAAATCGAAAGTAAATGTTTGTTGCTTCTTCGCGCAAAACTACGAACGGATTTAGACTGTAATATAGCTAATACATCAGAATAATATGTAGACTACTTTTTACCGCTATTGCCGACATACAATACAAAATATAGTAAAATATACGTCGTTGTATACAGGCACCGGCACGACACTTGGCCAGATTTCGGCATACTGGGGGTAAGTTTGCGAATAGTATACACTTAGTGCAACAAATCAAAACAAACGAAATCGAAGTGTACCTAGTCGACTGACGCTCCAATTGCCTGCTCGAAACGGTGCTACTACAATCCCCGCGTCCCTCTATCACCAAAGGGACCTAAAAACGACTTTTTGCCCATCTAGCATCTAACGAATCTGGCCAAGTTACGTGCCGGTCTCTATAGTGATTAGTGATAATTACTGCTGAGGTAGAGGTTGTAAGTTCAGTTCCCATTCATGACGGTGACTATTGCACGCCAATAATGTTCCTTCCTATTATCACAGTACTTAGATTGATTGATGTATTCATAAATTCATTGCAGATAGTTCATTATTGCAAAAAACTTAAAGAAAACTTGCATGAAAAGTGAAAATAGTTTATCAGTCTATTTCAACACAACTTTCTTCTGTGAAGATTTCGAATTTAAGTACTCTAGACCTCATCAAAAATGTGGTGCTGTTAACCCTGCATAACCATCTACATTGTGTTGCACCAAGATCTGCTAACATCAAAAATTGCTCTGGCCGCGGGCTCAACTTTTCCGGCAAGCTAAGCTTTTTTCGCAGATGCAGATGTGGTTTTTTTACCCCACTGCGGCGAAAAAAAAGGGGAAAGGTAGTAGTTTTGGCAGGATGTTTCTGTTACACCCTAACGCCTAAGCTACTGAACCGATTTTAATGAATGAGGTTTCAATGACCTGGGTGATATAGGCTATATACATTTTTCCAAAACTTTTTATAAAAAAAAAAAACCGACTTCCAAAAACATCCAACGAAAACTCTCTGTCAAAAAACACTGAAAAGCGTAAAATAAACTGGTTCTTCATAAATTGCCTATACCTAATTCTTTATTCATTTAAATAGTAGTATTATAATGGGTGCTAGGTACCTAAAATCTGTTTGAAGTCGGTGCTAAGCCAAAAAGAAGAAAAGGTCTTTAGATACGTATGAAATTGAAAGAATTATTCTCCAACTCCTAACCGTTAAGGAGTTGTACCTTCCACCTTCCATCATCAGCTTACCTAAATAATTTGTAAGAATACGACTAAAGGTAACTTATATACATATGATATTTAAAGATTTATCCTCCAACTCCTAACCGTTAAGGAGTGGTACCTTACATCATCAGCTCATCATCATAAAATGATGACTACCAGACGCAAATACCGGTGTAACTTCAGAAAATATACGAAAAACATTGTATGTGCCTATAAAAAATGAGGGTTTCCCTCGATTTTCCTGGGATCCCATCATCAGATCCTGATATGCTGGCAATGGGACCACCACGGAAGCATACCCTGTCGAATACAAAAAAAGAATTCAAAATCGGTCCACAACTGACGGAGTAATCAGGTAACATACATAAAAAAAAAAAAAAAAAAGAATACATACAGTGGAACATAGAACCTCCTCCTTTTTGGAAGTCGGTTAAAAAGGTTTTACGTAGTCTGGTTAAATATTTTGATTTTTTTCGTAATTTAAAATTGCAGATAGATAGATAGATAGTCTTTATTTCTATAAATATGGTGTACATACATTGCATGCAAGATATCGATAAACAGTAACAGTTTCAATCATGTTTAGCCGCATTTATCGGCATACAAATTAGTTTAGATGGTGCATAGGCCGTGCTAGCCTAGCGTTAATCTAGCTAGCGAGATAAAAATGACATTAAAAAAATACTACAATGAAAAGGTTACAATGGACTTATTGTTTTAAAACTAATCCTTTTATTCCACATTGTTATATATATTTGTTAATGTCATAATAACACAAAAGAAGTTAATACTTTACCACAATTTCTTTTATTTCTCGACTGATTTATTCTCCGTCACATTATTTGCATCTATATATAAACTCAAACATACACTTTGGCAGAAACGGATGCCATATCTTCTACATCTCTACTTACTTCTGGTTGAAAATACCTGTTTTTCGATTTCAAATTCATTTAAAACTCTCTTTGTTTCAACCCGTTGATTTACCATTTTTGTTTAGATTGTCTGCATTTTTGTTATCCATTATAAAAGCAACGTGTGCATCACAAATATGGTTGGCTATTGTTTGGCACGTAGCTGGTTCGATCACCAGATACGACACGTGTAAGCTTTCCATTGTGCCGCGCGACGGTGAGGGTAGATCGAGATAATAATATGACGGTAGTCTATGGTATAAAAAATAAAAATAAATAACATTACTATGGCCTCCGCTAGGAGTATGTGTTCTGTGACTATGGCTTGGAATGAGAAGGTGAAAGAATTATGTTGTCATTTAGAAACGGCAATTAAACTCTTTTATCAGCACTTAAGTATATTTAAAAATCTATCTAATAACTATATACGAGCAATTCTTGTATAATATTTTCATGAATATAAGTATGCAGTTGGTTTTGGGGGCGGTAAAACGATCTAGCTAAGATTCATTTTTAGAAAATTTCTCAAAAAAAATATACCGAGCGGAGCTCGGTTATCCAAGTACCAACTACTATTGCTTAAAACTACAATATATCTATAAAAATGTGTGTGTACTCAGTGGCGGATTTATATATTTGCCGCCAGTAGGCTATTAAATTTTTGCCGCCCCTCCTAATTCCTACAATTCAAGACCCATTTTTAACTAGTGAAAACCATTTCAAGCTGTCATTCTTCAAGCGTTTGTATGTAGTGTGTATGAATTCGAAATCGAACCGAGTAAAGCTATACGGTGTTCATGGAGCGGAGGGGGGTGTTAGAATGTGTCTCATTTGTGGCTCAGTCATCTTTATCGCCCTAATGAACAGATTTACAATTATCGTCATTTGCACCATCAGGCCTTTATTTCAGAGCTAGGAAGAAAGTGGTTGAAGGTGTTTCCGTACAACACAGGTGTAACACACGTCCCTGTTTATGGCCTTCTTGACCAAAATCGATGAGGAGAAAGTGGATGATGTTCCACCCTTCACGGATGGGGCGATAGAGGCTACGGCTATGGGACCGTTGAACCACCGCTGACGTCAGATCAAACGCCCCGTGTGTCTTAAGCTTGGACCAGGCCTGTCAATGGTTATTTGAGCGCCCAGGTACTAATGCCAACAAAGCTGGTCTTTTTCTGCCGTGTCGAATTGAAATATATTCAGATACCCCCCTACCGGATCGACCATACCGATCAGCGATGTGGTTATGTCATACTCAGACCGATTAAAACCACACTCTGTCTCGGGTACTAGTAGCCGAGAAACTAGATGTAACCTAGAAAGGAAACTTCCGATTTTGATATATAAAAAAAAATAATGTGAACTTGCCGCCCCCTAAAATTCGACGCCCTAGGCTCCAGCCTACTCAGCCTGGTGGTAAATCCACCACTGTTTGTATTTACTGCACGGTTGGCCTAGTGGTTTAAGCGGTCGCCACGTCACTATCCACTGCGCCAAGTGTTGTGGGTTCCAATCCCACACGGGACAAAACTTTATGTGATTCACAAATTGTTGTTCTGAGTCTCGGTGTTCTTTGTATCTATTTATAATTGTAAAGTCCCTCGCAATACAGAATAAATATTCCTAATACTGGAGTTGTCTTTTTAAAACAAAAGAGTAAGAAATGTTACACACCTTAACGTGACGTCCGATGTAAGAAGCTATTTACCTACCTAAAATCAGTCTTAAATCAAGACAAGGCATAAATATATACCCGTTACTATTACATAGGTAACAAAATATCATTATTGGCCTTAAGTAGATCACCGGTGGAAAAAGGTTTTTCCTTAGAAAGGGCTGAAAGGAGATTTCGGTCTACAATGCACGGGGGCCATCTCGCAAACATAACTTTCGGGGCGGTTTTCAAATAGAGAATGACAAGTTCGTACTATTTTGTATAAAATAAAGTAAATAAATAACATAATAGAAGATAATAAATAGTATTTTTAGAGGCATTTGTTACAAACAGTAATAGAAAAAACTGATGTTATTATAAAAACCGGTTTTGAGAGTGTAGAACACAAAATAAGTTTCCGGTGCTAGACGGGCACACAACAGGCGACACAGTAGAGGTTACGGGGGTTATCTAGTAGTTTATATAAGCCCATTACTGTAGCACATTACATAAGTCACATAGTAGGTAGGTACCTACTTTTAACTAGGCAAAAACTGCCTGCTTCCTCCCTCAAATAAACATCATCCCCTCCTGAAATTCAACGCGTATTGTGCAGTTCGCGATCTGTAAACAAATTTGTGAATATTATTCGTATTTATGGGCTCCGGTCCCCATGAATACGAGCAAGGGGTGAGACACCATTACTGCTTAAGATTTTCCATTCATGGGGTTAAGAAGGACGTCTTACTTTAAATGCATGGGGTACTTGGAAAAGGGGGTTGTAATTGCTGTAATTATTATTGTTCAGAGATATATACATATATATACAGGTTTTCGTCTAATATATGATAGGAAGGATAGCATTTATGTACAGCGAGGCAATGTTGCAATTTTAAAAATATTTAGTAAAAAAAAACTGAAATAATATTATTATCAGGTTTTTTTATTGATTTTGAAGGCACCTATCACAACACGCATGAGTTGAGTTGTACAGTTGAGTGTACCTAGGTTTACAGAAAAGTCAGTAGGATGCTTGAGGCCGGCCGTTCGGACTGGTTTTTAGAGCATCAGATATTCCTGGCTACTACGTCCCCTAAGAGCCGAACACTTTTAAGTGAAGTCGTTCAAAAGTCACATAGCGCTTAGATTAAATTAACGCGGTAAGAAGTTAAGGAGAAATAATATTTTTGAAAAGTTTAAAAATAAAAATTACATTGCATTGAAAGAAATGGCTGCCTGCGACGAACATTTCACTAAACTGCAAAGTCCATTTTATTTAGCGCATATTCGGCTTACATTTTTTTGATTTTTTATATATTATTAATTTGCTAGCTTTTGCACGCGGCTTCGCTCACGCAGACTTTCATCATCCCCTGATTTACCCCTTAGGGGTGGAATTTCAAAAATTCCTTTCTTAGTGCTCTGTTACAATATATTAAGAACCTACATGCAAAATTTCAGGACTCTAGGTTCAGCGGTTTGAGCTGTGCGTTGATCTCTGGGTATGTCAGTCACCTTCCTCTTTTATATCTACACATATATATATATATACTAGCTTTTGCACGCGGCTTCACTCACTCAGATTTTCATCCCCTTATTTACCCCTTTCGGGATGGAATTTTTCAAAAATTCATTTTTTAGTGCTCAGTTACGTTAAATAAATAAGCTACATGCAAAATTTTAGGACTCTAGGTTCAGCTGTTTGAGCTGTGCGTTGATCTCTGTGTATGTCAGTCACCTTCCTCTTTTATATAAATAGATAGATATACGCTGTCACGGTTAAATCACTGCATCGATTTCAATTAAATTTGACATGGTGATACTTTCATCCTTGTGGAAGGATTAAAGTGCTCTTTACCGCGTTAACCAACGTACAAGCGGGCGGGCCACGGGCAAAACCTAGAGTTGTTTCACAACAAACACGGTGGATACATTAATAGGTATAGATATCAAGCCTTCATGCTTTTCTGTTGCAATATTAACTACTTATACGAGACCCGCTCCAACTTGCTTAGTATTTTGTACTAGCCGACCCACGCAACCCGTAGCGTGATAATTTTCCCCCGTTTTTGAAACATTTTTCATTGGTGCTCCGCTCCTATTGGTCGTAGCGTGATGATATATAGCCTATAGCCTTCCTCGATAATTGTACTATCCAACACTGACAGAATTTTTCAAATCGGAGCAGCGGTTCCTGAGATTAGCGCGTTCAAACATGCAAACAAACAAACTCTTCAGCTTTATAGGGTGTCCCAAAATTCAACGATAAGCGGGCGCCTAAAGGTAGACCTGCTAATGAGTACATAAGGAAAAAGAATATATATATATACCTAGTTTTTTTTTTTAGTTATAAGAAAAATTTAGAATTTCTTTGAAAATTTATACTTTTCATGATATTGCTACTATTCACCACAACTCTTAAAAACACCAAATTGCCCGCAGTTTTTACACAAAAAACGTTCAAAATAATTTTTTTCCCTACAATTTTGAAATATTTTTACTCTTAGTGTACTTTGACTCATGGTCTTGTAAAAAAAAGTATGGACACCACTACGTAATAAATAAATAAAAAAAAACGAAGGGTGTAAATTTTCAAAGAAATTCTAAATTTTTCTTGTAACTAAAAAAAAACTAGGTATATTTTTTTTATTTTTTTCCTTATGTACTCATGAGCAGGTCTACCTTTTGGCGCCCGCTTATCGTTGAATTTTGGGACACATGGTATAATAAATATAGATTATTCAGCGTTTTCTTATTCTCTCCAAAACAACAAATATTTCCATTTATATAGGTAGCTCCCGTACGTCAAGTTCAACAAGAGTAACTCAGAAGAACGCCAGTCACTGTACTTGGACCCTTCCTGGAAAACTGAAACTGACTTGAAACGGTTTAAAATAACTAAACCTATTTGTACAAGATCAAGCTGTGGAAATTGATTGTGTGCCCAATTTCTCTAATTTTGTGTCCAATGACACCGAAAAATTTGTAATCATTTGCAGGCATTCAATAAATTAATAAGTTTTTGTATCTTCTCGCCAAAACAGTAGCGCCATTTTCGTTGGTCGTGCGGAGGTCGAGGATTGGGCAGACTAATTAGAACAAAAAACGCGCGAAACATAAGCACGCTTGACAGTGAGTCAGAGACAAAGAGCGCAGAGTTTTCCAGCAAAAAGGTTTTATACCAACCGTCAGAGAACGTTATAAAAAGGACTCTCTGTTTAACAGGTTACAGTCGAATTTGAATATGATAACAATGCTTTGACCGAAACATTTATTTTTTGAAAACTTTGAATTTAGAACAACTTAGGGATATTGTATTTTGAAATGAAAACCAGCTCTTTGCAGATTTGTATAAAGTTGAAAATCGGTTAGGGACGTAGTATTGATATTGCTTATGTAATTGAATAGGGCTGCGTAGAGAAGCGCCATCGCGTCGATTGTCTCTGGCACGTTCGGGTGAAGAGGCCACAATCGATAGAGCACGGGCGTGCGTTGTAATGAATTTATTAAAGAACCTAGTATTTTCCGTTGTTTTATTTTTATTCGAATACTTAAATTGACAATTGACAACTAAAGTAAGTGCATTGTAGATTTCTTTGAGTTTTCGTTAGTATTATGTATAGGTACTTAGTCGATGAAATAGGCTTATCTTTTTTATAAAATTATATTACAGGTCCTACTTTTATATATAAATATGGCTGGCTTTCCATATTTTTTTTTCTTACGCTACGATGCTTAAGCAAACGAACTTACAACGAATACATGTGTTTCGTTATTTCTCAAGCTATGGATAAGTTGCGTATAGAGTTGTACCTTTTATCTCATTCTGAGGATTAATATCAGGGTTGCCATGGGTCATGTTTTTTTTTTTTTTTTTTTTTTTATGTATGGCCTGCCATAATGACTCTACTCTGCCTGATGGAAAGCATAAGCAGAATCCAAGAGCGGTGGTCACCATACTCACTGCGAATGCAGACAATGCAGTATGGCGACCCACACCATGGCGGCCTAGTGATGCTGCTGCATCTTTTAGTCTAGTCAACAAGTATGTAACTTGTTGACTAGACTATTTGGGCCTCCGGTCTCGCACTCACCAACGAAACACGACAGCACGATCGCTGTCATTTTACGTTGATTTTCTGTGCGAGGGTAGTACCGCCCCGGTCGAGCCGGCCCATTCGTGCTGAAATCAGCGTGGCTCTACTACCTACCATTTAATTTTACCATACTTTAATTTTAAGACCATACTCTGTCACCTAAACTCTGGAAAATTAATGATTATTATTAAAAGAGCAAATATAGTAAGAGCTCTATCTATCAGGCAGCCTACTTGGGAGTTATTGGGCAGACTTGGTATAGTTTTATTTACTGTTATACACGAGAACACAGAATCCTGACATTGATTTGCCGAAAGATCCTTGGGCCAAGTTAACCCGACACTATACCGAAGATATACCTACCAGACGCCAGCGTGTACGAGATTAGTATGACTCTCAAACAGCTCAAGAACTAAAAAGCACCGGCTGAAAACAGAATCATGCTAGAGATCCAGAAGATGGGTTGAAAGAAGTCTTAAAAGACCTTCAGAAGATATTTTATTCCGTCATACTCAGTAGGAAGCCCCCTGAAACATAGTTTAAAGGTTCGGTGGTTCTTTTCAAAAATGAAGATTATATCCCGCTAAAGAATTATAGACCCAGAATGCAGATTTGAAGGCTTCCAGCCTCCCGAACAAGGTGATTTCCGAAAAGGTTTCAGTACCATAGACCACATACTTGTATACGCGCAAGTTATACAAAAGTCCGAAGAGTATAACCTTCACTACGCTTGGCTTCTATGACCGTGAAAAGGCTTTTGATTCGATCGAAACTTGGGCTATGCTTACATCTTTCCAGGGTTCTGAACCCCAAAACTATAAACTGCCTGGGCTACGCCCGTGTCCCAATTGCATGAATTTATACCCCACTACTTAAATAGGACCAAATTAGAATTATCAAAATGGGTTTTCCGGAATACAGGTGTAAATAAAATAGCAAGAATTCTATACTCTAAGTCGCATTTCAGTCTGCAGGTCTACTAGACCATTGGACCCACCACTTCACACTAGGCGTGGCGTGGAGTGACAGTCCCTCGTTAGTGCTGTCTGTGGCAATTCGACCACCTCAGAGCCAGCTCTAGCAACATATTTATCAATGGTTCCGTACAAGAATTTACTGTCAATTATTATTCTGCATCGAACTAATGTAAATATTCTGTATCCAACTAATGTAAATATTCTGCATCCTGTTGGCGTAAGAGTGTTTATTAGTTATCCTGATGCGTTAGTGATGTGTGTGTGTGATCGATTTAAATCCAGAATTAAATAATTGTATGGTGGGCACGGATAAGAACCGACGAAGAGGCAAACTACGAAGGACATCATCACTGTAAGGAGAAGTATTAATTAGAAACTTGAAACAAACCCTTTTTTTTTTTTTTAACGTGTGGAAATCCCATCGGACCGTCACCCCACCGGGGTTTGGGTTTACGGCAGGGCGGTGTGTCGGAGTCGAACCGACTAAAACCACACGGTGTGCCACTCTGCGCCTGTGAAGGGAGGAATCCTGGAACTGCAGTTATTAACACATCCGGACCCCTCCCAGCGCTTGCCCGCACTGAAGCGGGCACCGTCTGCTGTTAAAGTCACAATTTAGGCGACGTACGGCACACGCGTACGTCGCCCCCTCGCGGGTGGCCACTAGAGCGGATGGAGGGGAAAACCCGTCCCGACCATCCGCGGCCACACTCAAGGCGGCATGAGGCGCTGATAGGCGCGCCTCCGCCGCCCGGTTCGCCGGCGGCGGATTGGGTCCGAGTGGATGTCATCCTCCCGGGCCTTCTCCGCCACCTCCTTCTGCGAGATGACTTCTTCGCAGAAGGTTGCGACCGCGGTAAAACTGCTATCGCTACCGGCCATGGAGCGTATCACGGCCGGTAGCGAGAGATCTCCTCCGATGACTGCAGTGAGGGCCCGACGCTGCGGCGCCCAAGCGGGGCAAACGGGCGAATGCCACTCTCCGCCCGATATTCAGCCACCCGTCGATAAACTTCGGCGAGCACTTCCGCCTCTAAATCCCACGGGGGTGTTCCGGCCAAGGCGCACGCCGCCTCGGTCGACACCGTGCGGTATCCGCGTATGGCTCTGACTGCCAATACCCTCTGAGGCAGCCAGAGGCGGGCCTTATTTAGGGCAGTCAGAGCCGCCACCCACACCGGTGCACCATACAGCGCCATCGACCGGACAACCCCCGTGTACAGGAGTCGCGTTGCGACGCTGGCTCCACCCAAGTTGGGCAAAAGTCGCCCAAGGGCGGAGGCAGCGTCGACCAGCTTCGGACCAAGCTGTCGGAAGTGCTCGTCAAAGAGCCACCTACCGTCGAGAATCAGGCCCAGATACCTCATCTGGGCCGGAACCGGTACGAGGACCGAGTTGACCTCTATGGAGGCGACGGCGGGTGGACCACGGCGAGGCCCATGGAACAATAGGGCCTCCGTCTTGTCCAGGGCCACCCTTAAGCCCAGCGCCTCGATGCGCCCGACCACCAGAGAAACTCCCCTGGTGGCTAGGCACGCCGCCTCTTGGAAGTTCGCTCCCCGGGCCGTGACCAATGTGTCATCGGCGTAACAAATTACGCCCAGCCCGGGGGGCAGACGACTCCGAAGGACCCAGTCGTACCCCACGTTCCACAGGAGTGGTAACTTGAAACAAACCCTATACCAACCCGGATGGAGTGGTATAGTAGGAAAAAAAAATACCAAAAAATAAAACCGACTTCAATCTGGACCAAATTTAAATGGGACCACACGCACCAGCTTTTAAATAAAAAAAGAATCATCAAAATCGGTTCACCCAGTCGAAAGTTATGAGGTAACAAACATAAAAAAAACAGTCGAATTGAGAACCTCCTCCTTTTTTTGAAGTCGGTTAAAAAGACTCCTTGCTGGGAGTAGGTAGGTTATTTATCTATAGTACCTTTGTGCATATTTAGAAAAACTAGTGGTCGCCCAGTGATCGAAATCTGACCATAGTTCATTATTTTTCAACTTTCTGCACTCCTCCATATAAACTACTAGCTGTTGCCCACGGCTCCACTCGCGTGTATGTCGGTTATCGCGGCAAATAATAGCCTATAGGTATGATATTTTGATGTATGAGCTATATTACTGTAAAGTTTCATTCAAATCCGTTCAGTAGTTTTTGCGTAAAAGAGTAACAAACACACACACATCCTTAAAAACTTTCGCATTTATAATATTAGTAGGATAACAGGAAGTAGGATAACTGTGCCAAATTTCATACTTCTGCGTGCGCATAATTTTTGTAAAAAGGGGCACAAAGTTTTTGCTTCACGTATTCATACGTAGATAGAGTACATATAGCGTATGTATACTTTGAAATGAATGCAATACCAAGAGAGGCAGGAGAGTGCCCGTAATAAACTAATATAGCCTATTAAGTATAGTTCTCTAGATGTGCTATGAGTGCTATGTCTAAAGCACCAAATAGGATAGTCTAGTGTTATGTATGAGAAATAAAACTGATATGATTGAGATAGCTTGGACAAAAAATGAAACCAGAAAATGTTGGTTTTTAACCGACTTCCAAAAGGAGGAGGTTCTCAATTTCATCGTTTTTTTTTGTTTTTTTTTAATGTATGTACACGTACACGGATTACTCCGTCTATTTGTGGACTGATTTTGAAAATTCTTTTTTTATTCGAAAGGGTATGCTCCCCATATGGTCCCATGGCCACCATATCAGGATCTGATGATGGGATCCTAAGGAAATCGAAGGAAACCCCTTAAATTTACGTAAGCGCCTGCAATGAAGTTAAAGCAATTTTCTGCATGCCTTCATATTCTGTATACATCATTTAATTTCATAATATATTAAACGGGTCCTAACGATATCAGAGTTTACCTCAGATAGTCAGTTTACCTCAAATCACTTGAATTATAGTAACCTATAGAAGATAGTCCATTTGAGATATTTTTACAAAAAAATACCTGAAGTCCTTTCGATTCTATACAGTATGTATTTTACCTTTAGTCGTATTCTTTCAAGTTATTTAGGTGAAATGATGATGAGAGACATGAGAAAGACTAAAAAGCGAAAAATAGAAAAAACTTCGTTTAAAAAAACCGACTTCAAAAACTAAAAAGTATAAAATAACTTAATTTGTATGTGCTACCTATTCATAAGTTTGAAGTCAGTGCCAAGCCAAAATGTAATAGTAGGTACCGCACTCGCCGCGTGTGACCTTGAGCGGGATAGCTGCTCTTCGCGTAGAACAAAACAACCGAAGCGTCGGTGACGTCGTTGACGTTCGTCTACCGTGTGTTGAGTGTGGTACCTACAATTACATTTGGCTTGGCACTGACTTCAAACCTATGAATAGGTAGCACATACAAATTAAGTTTTTTTTTACTTTTTAGTTTTTGAAGTCAGTTTTTTTTAAACGAAGTTTTGTTCATTATAAAACACAATACTTTGTAAAATTCAATTCGAAGTTTTCAATTATTTTAATCTATATTTTAATTAAAAAAAAAATGATTTTATCGTCATCATCAGCAGCTTATCGCAGTTCACGAACACGAAACGATGATCTTTGTTTGAAATGATTTATCTACTTACAAACCGCTACAAAGATGTCTTCATCTATTTATCGCTTCAGTTTACTTATTTAGTTCCTATCAATACAATTTGTCACAGCTAAGCGTGACAAGGTTCGTATAAAATTTAAAAAAATAATTTCATATTTCTATACTGGCCCCTAGTTCCATCCATCGCCAAGTGTGTCGAGATGACTCGACAAATATTACAGTGTTCAATAAACCAGCTTTTATTTTAGTTCGCTCTGTTGCGAGATATTTTGACAACCCTCGACGTGATGACAGGCTCCGGTTATATTTGAAATAAAGCTGTAGACATAATGTAACAAATTTTACAATGTAACAACTAAAATGCTAATCATATACACGAACTGTTAAAGTAGAACGTTGCTAACTGGATGCTGGAAATCAGACACTGACACAAATTAACCTTTTATAATGCCACAAGGCGAAATCGGTCAGGTGTAAACTTCATTCAAATAGTGCAATAAGTACAAGTGAGTTTGATTCTAAAATGTAAAAAGCATCTCCGTATCTTGTCCCGGGCAATGTTCTAAGAGCCTAGTGTGAGTTTGTTCCACAACAACTCGACCGTGATAGCGACCGCATTGAGCGTTGCGATTAGACAAAGCTGATCTCTTCACCAATAGCAGTGGTGAATATGGTTACCGTTGAGAGCACATCGATGTGAAATAAACTCATACTAGGCCTCTCTCTTCTCGATATTTCTACATTAAAGTAGCCTCCCCCTTAATTCAAATTCAAAATCATTTATTCAATTAAGACACTATGTGACTTTTACGTACGTTAAATTGAAGCTACAGTTAAAAATCATAGATCGACACGAACAGACGCCACAGCATGTACTGTGTTGTCAAGGTAAATTGGTGAAAACACCAAAATGTGTAGAGCCTTATGAGAAAAATACTGGCAAAGAATATCAAGCCACTGTTAAGGCTGCTAGGTCGAGATCAAAGTAACCAAGTTCAAAGTAGCTCGAAGAGACCAAGATCATGTATCTAGATGTATTTCAGCCCTTCATGTCTGAAGACCGTCTTTAGCATCAGAACTGTATGAAATTTTTATCTGCAACGTCTGAAACCACTCTACTGGTTGCTGGCTAGCACGTCTCTTACGACCGTAATTAGGCTACAATAAATCTGTAATTTTTCATGTTGCAACATTTTCATTTAAAACAAAAAACAAAGCTTATGTATCCTATGATACGGCCAATGATATAAACCCACCTTTACTTGTTTCAAGCGCTCATTATAACAGTTCATATCATTGCGTTGTTTTAATGAGTCTAATAAGAAAACGAATTGACGTTTGTTTGGTTATTATTGTTTAAATAATATCCACCATTCTTGATTGAAATTAATTAACGACAGAATTATATTTGATAATTTTTTTGCAAGTTTGGGAGGCCTAAAGATGATAGACATAAGGACATATTCTGCTTGAGTTCAATTTAAAAAATTGACAAAGTTGTTTCCTAGAACATAGTGAAAACTTCACAATCCTTGTTTCTAAGAAAACCGTCAAACGGTACGTCAAACGAAAAATGATTGCATCTGTTAAAAATAGGATACGAAAATGCCAGAAAATAGTTCTGTCAAAATGTGAGTGTGGGTGAAATCATTGGGGACTAAGTTTGTCATTTGTGGGTTTAATGGATTTTTATTCAAATGAACGCAGAAATGCAGAAGTCTGACACAATTCTCGTTAAATAAGTTTTTAATGTTTGCCACCACTTATTATGTAAAAAAGAAATAGTCTAAACTTTACAAAATATAAAATAAAGTACCAGTAGCTAACGTTCATAAATAGATTTATTTCTTGAATTAATTTAGGGATGAAGATTATTTTTTTTAAAGTTAGTTTTGATATTTTACATTGGACAAACAATCTATTTTTAATATTTGAATGGGCCGACGCGCGGCGGAACCTTCGCAAGACTAATAAAATTGCTTAAATTAAATTATTTTCATTGTATTTTAAATCGAATCAGAGTACCTACCTTTGGGGTATTTTGTATAAATGTCTACTAACTTCTTCGATCAATTAATCGAAAACTAACTTCATTGTTCAAGAGTTTACCTGTGACCAAGGTTAGTGCAAAATGGTCGAACGCCAGAAAACACAAAAGTATGTAAAATCTGTAAGTTTTAATATTCTTATTCTATTTTAATTAGTATGTAAATTACCTACTGTCGGCGCACGGGCACCGAGCAGCGGCGGGGGACAGGAGGACAACGGCGCGAGGAGGGAGCCTTCGGTTTTACGTCACTCCGCGCAACGCATTAGACAGCGACGCTTGCCTTACATATGTATTTAGTTATCCTAAATACAAGTCTTATTTATACAGTTCACTCTATTTTATTTACATTTACCTAAGTAATAGGACCCTACTAGAACTACCGTAGACACCTACATTAAGTACATTTCTTAAAATTGTAAGTCCTGAAATAAAGTACGATTTGTGACTGTTGTCACTAGTGTACTTTTAGAACTTACGAGGTTGTGATTTTTATTTTCCACTTCAATTGTGATAAAACTAGCAAGTAAAGAATAAAAATACCTGTATGTAATTTGTATATTATCTATATCTCTTATTAAAAATAAATCGCCATATTTGTTGCTAAGCGCAAAACTCTAGAATCGCTCGACCAATTAGGTTTTTTTAAAAATTTATTTCGTTAAGAAATAAGGTAGGTTCATTAAAAAAAAACACGTATAAAGTTTAATTTATTTTTTTACTTTTAACTTTATACAGAACGAAGTATGTCTGAGCAGCTAGCACAAAATAAAATCGCTTGTCTATGGTTAAGTACTCGGTTTTATAGATTTCTGTCTTAAGAGATCAAGCTATATTTTAAGGACTGTAGTTTTAAGTATTTAAGTAGATACCTACCTAACAATATAGTGAGAGAATCAAATATCCATAACTCAATACACCTATCGAATGTAAACCCTCAAAATACTTTTATTTTAGTCTTTGATACTTAACACAAAGAGAACGGACATATAAAGGATTACTTTTACTCGTGAAGGCAAAGGCACGTCGACTTTCATCCTCTTCAGGAAAATGGCGCGCGATCTGACAGCTAAGAGGTTTGGCGCGCTTTCATTTGCACGATTGTTGCCCACTAATGGTACGCTGCGAAACAATAGGGAAAATATAGCGATCTTTGCGCACAAAGGACATTCGCGTTTGATGTCGAATTGCGCTGGTGTAGTGCTGGAGGCATTAGAGGCTTATTCCTTTTTTATGTATACACACACATGAACGATAAAAATAAATTTTATTTGTTGTAGAGGTAGAGGCGTGATAAATTGAATTTATTTATTTAAACCTTCTTTTGTAAATAGAGCCTTATGCCCAGTGGACTGTTAATTTATTATATAGAGCGTATTAGGTATACATATATTACATATACATATACTACGTATATCTTTATATAATACTATAAAGAACACTTTAAAATTGAATAAATGAAAATATACGTTCAGTAAAAAGTGTCAACAGTAGGTATTAATCAATTTTGAAGTAGGTACAAATTTTTTACAGTACTCGGAGAGCACGTTAAGCCGTCGGTCCCGGTTATCATGAACATCTATGGCAATCGTTATTGGGAAGTCAGTACCCTCAAATATATTGACAACTAGTTCAATCTTCGAATTCAGTTCACCCTCAGGGATGCGGAGGTCTGATGCCAGTCGCTCCGTGGAAAAACTGATATTCAGGTAAAACCGGTTGATCTAGTAGCCGACCGACCCCAAATAATCTTGGGAATAATAAAGGCTAGGAAGATGATGATTATTTTTTACAGTAGTTTTGCTCACCATAATGCATTTTTGGTCTTTCCTATTTTGTAAGTATTGGCTGCCAAAACCGGTGTATTTCACAGAGTGAGTGACGATACCGGAGGCCCATACCCAAACCCCGCCCTCCATCCCCTCCCCCCATTCGCCAAAGGCGGCCCCAGGCGGCCCGCAACGCACTTGTGACGCCTCTGGTGTTGTGGGTGTCCATGGGCGGCGGTAATCGCTTACCATCAGGCGATACGTCTGCCCGTTTGCCACTTATTCCATAAAAAAATGACTTTACTTTGCCTGATAGAAAGCATGAATAGAATTCAAGAGCGGTGGTAACTATCCTCAATGCGAACGTGGATTATTAGTTGTACACAATAGAGTAGTTGACTGTATCGTAAATAAATACCAATGCCTCCTTCGTTAAAACGAATATTTTATACTTATTATATAATTATTACAGCTTTTCATTTTTATTACAAATTTTAAGCAATTAAACATTGAAATGTATTGCTCAATTGAGTAGTTTAAAACCGTGACGTCACAACGTTGGTTTTTAGTACATTTTTCATACAAAGTTTTTGACAGACGATAAAAGTATCTGATTTGACTAAGGTGGCAACTATCCTATTAGAGCGAACGTTCAGTATGGTGACCCAAACTATGGTGACCTAGTGGTCATTCTCATATACTTAGAAGTGTTTTCATTCTAATTTACTTTGTCACGCTTTTTTAAGTTGTAGGCTTATAGATAGAAAATTTAAAAATTATTTCATAATCTCTATGGCTTACATAGAAATAAAAATATACATATGAAAATATTTCATTCATGTCATGACGTTATCATATCCACTATAAAATGAACTAGCTTTCTTGTACGCTTGGATTTTTCAAGCAACGCATGGGATTTTATGCGGTTTTCACAGGCAGAGAGAGTGGGTTCGAGAAAATTGTTTTTTTTTTATGTTTGGCCCTGCCAAAATGACTCTACTCTGCCTGATGGAAAGCATAAGCAGAATCCAAGAGTGGTGGTAATCATTCTCACTGCGAACCCAGATAATGCAGCATGGTGACCCACACCATGGCGGGCTAGTGACGCTTCTGCATAATGATGCAGAAGCGTGGAAGCCCCAATGGGGCCTCCGGTCTCGAACTCACCAACGAAACACGACAGCACGCTGTCATTTTACGTTGATTTTCTGTGCGAGGCTAGTACCGCCCCGGTCGAGCCGGCCCGTTCGTGCTCAAATCAGTGTGACTCTACTACCTATTGATATATATCTAATAAATGTATATTGACTCTATGACTCTACTCTGCCTGATGGAAAGCATAAGCAGAATCCAAGAGTGGTGGTCACCATGCTCACTGCGAATGCAGACAATGCAGCATGGCGACCCACACCATGGCGGCCTAGTGATGCTACTGCATCTTTTAGTCTAGTCAACAAGTATGGAACTTGTTGACTAGACTAATTGGGCCTCCGGTCTCGCACTCACCAACGAAACACGACGCTGTCATTTTACGTTGATTTTCTGTGCGAGGGTAGTACCGCCCCGGTCGAGCCGGCCCGTTCGTGCTGAAATCAGCGTGGCTCTAATACCTTTTAATAATAGACAAATTATAAAATAAAATAAATGTAAAAAAAAATATATAAAAAATAGACAAAACCAATAATTTTATAGATTTCCGTACGAAGTTAGGGCGGGTCGCTAGCTCTATTTATAAATTAGTGTAAGTATAACTCAAAAGTAAAGAAGCATGACGTAAATTAGCCTGAAAACACATAGGTATACCTATCTGAAAATGAGCAACCTGTATTTTATTACTATCGAACAATAAACTGTCAATATACCTGAGACTGACCTACGCACCCGTTTAGAGTCTACTGTGACCACGAGCGGTATCCCACGTTCAAAACGTCGGGAAATAGAAGGTTTGGTAACTTTTTCAATAATTACCTATATAGCGAATCAGTTCCGCTATACTACAATGACTTGTGTATCTTTTGCTCTATTGGTTAGGCATTTTGAGGGTCATGGTTTCAATTACTACACAGAATAAAATATAAAATAAATCAACGCGATCGTTTTTACTGCACTTATCAGTAGTCTGGATATCACTTTGGTTAATTTACGATCAAACGGTTGTACATAAATTGAGTCTAGTTATTATTATTATTTATAATGCTCTATCGTTATCTGCCCTCATCCTAAGTACTTACATTTTTTTTTAACCGACTTCCAAAAGGAGGAGGTTCTCAATTTCATCGGTTTTTTTTAAATATATGTACATCGATTACTCCGTAAATTGTAGACCGATTTTGAAAATTCTTTTTGTATTCGAAAGGGTATGCTCCCCATGTGGTCCCATGGGTCCCACCATATCAGGATCTGATGATGAGATCCTAAGGAAATCGAAGGAAACCCTCAAATTTACGTGAGTGCCTGCAATGAAGTTACGAGCAATTGTCTGCATGCCTTCATATTCTGTGGACATAATTAAATTTTAAATGAAATGATGATGTGAGACTTGAGAAAGACTAAAAAGCGAAAAATAAAAAAAAAACTTCGTTTAAAAAAACCGACTTCAAAAACTAAAAAGTATAAAATAACTTAATTTGTATGTGCTACCTATTCATAGGTTTGAAGTCGGTGCCAAGCCAAAATGTAATAGTAGGTACCGCACTTGCCGCGCGTGACCTTGAGCGGGATAGCTGCTCTTCGCCTTGAACAAAACAACCGAAGCGTCGTTAACGTTCGTCTCGAAATATAGCGAGTGTGGTACCTACTATTCCATTGGCTTGGCACTGACTTCAAACCTATGAATAGGTAGCACATACAAATTAAGTTATTTTATACTTTTTAGTTTTTGAAGTCGGTTTTTCTAAACGAAGTTTTTTTTTATTTTAAGAAATATTTTATTTTAAAAAAATGTGACATTATTGATAAAAATTAAAAACTAAATAATTTAATTAGACAGACGTATATCAAACGCCCATATTTACCGGCTGTAATTTATTATTGTTGGCGAAATGTTTGGTCTACGTAAAAGGACCAATTGAAGAAAAGCATAGGCTCCGTAAATGCCCGTTTAATAGTAGGTAATAGTACCTAGTACCTACTATTAAACGGGCATTTACGGAGAAGTGGAGGATCGAACCAAGTGTCGTGCGATTGGAGAAGTCTACGTCCAGCAATTGACTGCGATAGACTGATGATGATACGGTTTTTAATTCTACATATGTATTTGTAAATACATTAATTTAATGAATGAATTACACAGAAAAATAAGACACAGAAGACAACCGATACCTCGATTTCTGGCTTATTAGATCCAGTAACCACTAAACTAGACTAACAAGTTCATAATTAAATATTCAATCTATATAAATAATATTGTCGTGAAGTGACGAATTAAGAATATAGAATTTCAACACCCGTATTCATCCCATGAGTGTCGTAAAGCCGACTAAAGGAGCAAACGACCAGGACAACATCACTGCTAAGGGAAAGGAAAGCTTGACCAAAGCCTAGGTACATCAACTCGTCAGGCCAGCGTGGTATAGAAAACCAAAATCTATTTTCTTAGGAGATGCCTATGTGGACTGTTAAATTCTGTTGATGTGATGCGCTTAAAACAAAACATCAGGATACTTGTCGACAGTTTGTAGCTTTCTAATTATGAAGGAAATGCCTAACTCATTACGCGATAATTAATATTTCTCCACAACCCTTTCAATCAAAACTTTCTCACATATCACACATAAACACAACGGTTCTGCGAACCACTAGCTCATTACACAACGACATAGGCTGGCACCTCCACATGGCATGGCTGTCCGCTCAATGGCAGCCTGGCAGCCACTCGAGACGAGCACAGGGGAGATTACGAAACAATGGATTTTTTCCAAAATACATAATAATTCACGGCGTTAAATGAGGCAGCTTTTTGTACTATAGTAGGGTCCTGTATTTTACTTGGTAAGTGGTTCCAGGGAATAAAAACGTCGGAGAATTGTTTTCTGTTTCAAATAGTACTAATGTTTCATTTAATTTTAATGAAAATAATAGTTAATAAAAAAAGTTACAATTATTTTTACTCCACCATAAAGGATTGATTTATTGTTCATTTAATTTATCACTTAACCTAATTATTCTGGGAAAAAGGGGCATTTAAAGGGCGGTAATTAGTGTATTTTGAGGTGTTGTCCATGGACAATATTCACTTATCTAAACTTGATAACGTTTGCTCTACAATAAAAAAGAATTCGAAATTAAATAGGACGATATACCTACCTATTCAACGCTTTCAATAATACCTTAAATGTTTAAAATTACGTACCGTTAAAACTGTAATAAATTAAAGTTCAATGTTTGTATTGATTGACGCATATATTAGTGCCAAAATATTACATACAGAACCACTATAGTTCGCGTCAAAATTACCGCAACACATGGGTGGATTTTTGAGATTTTTTGGGTCCGTGCTCAAGTGGAGTGCTTGAGCCGCGACCGCTGCGCCGCGCGAATTATTAAAAAGTAAAAAAATAAAAAATATATATGACCCTTGAATGTGAGGTCGCTTGTAAAATATAACATGCTAGCTTAGCTGTGGACGAATGATTATGATTCTGTTAGGCTTGTTGAGTGATCGTAATGAATAATTAAAAATAAGTTTATTACCTACTAGGTAAACTTTTATCCTCAGTTTCTCACGCATATATGTCAAATTTTATTCATAATTTGTTTTACTTGTCGTAATCTGGATATTTTAGTATAGAGTTTAATTATAATAAGTACGTTAGGCACTAAGTTGTACGTAGTCTGTACTAAATTCATGATCAAATTAATATTTTTTTTTATTTAATTAGTAATTTAAATATATTTAACTTACTTATTCTATAATATTGTCCCAACTTTCAGAGGCGATTCTTTTAACTTTTTTGTTTTTGTAGAATAGATAAATTGGGTCACTTTATCATACCTTTTCAACTTACTTCGAAAATAATCTTATAAAATTTAATTTGTATTTAAAATTGTATTTAAAACATTTACTTGAAGATATTGATATTTCTTGACAACTTTCTCTTGGGATAGATGTAAGTACCTAACCCACATTTTTATCGTCTGTTTTATTGCGTGTACCTCTTATTGGCAGACCTATATAATAGTACAAGCTGACCTACGCAACCCCGTTTGCGTCTCCTATTCCCCGTAGCGTGATAATTTTCCCCCGTTTTAGAAACATTCTTCATTGATGCTCCGCTCCTATTGGTTTTAGCGTTATGATATATAGCCTACATAATAATTTTAAAAAAATGTACTAACCCACACTGAAAGAATTTTTCAAATCGGACCAGCTGTTTCTGAGATTAGCGCGTTCAAACAAACAAATAAACTCTTCAGCTTTATCTTACTCCTACTAATATTATAAATTCGAAAGTTTGTAACGATGTGTGTTTGTTGCTCTTTCACGCAAAAACTACTGAACAGATTTTCATGAGACTTTGCAGAATTATAGCTTAGACATCGAAATAACATAATAAGTTAAAAATTATAGAGATTTTTAAAATTTTAATACCGACATAACCGCGGGCAGAGCTGCGAGCAAAACCTAGTAATATTATATATAGTATAGATAGTATGTGATACCTACTATAGTGTTCTTGACTGCCAAAATATGAAAGAAATGTATCCACCGGTAGGCTAGGTACTTACCTAAGTGTGGTTTTTTTTTATTAAATATATGTATATTTAATTAGAGTACAGAAAATGGACAATTTTTTTTTTTAAAGACAACTCCCACATTAGGAATAAATCCTGTGTCGCGGGGGACTTCACAAACATACATGAAACGGACACAAAGAACACCCAGACTCAGAACAACAATTTGTGGATCACACAAAGTGTTGTTATACGTGGGATTTGAACCCACGACACTTGGCGAAGTAGGAAACGGCGTGGTGACCGTTAAACCACTAGGCCAAACGTGCAGTCAATATAGGTAATACTAGATGTTGCCCGCGGCTGCGCGCGTATGTCGGTTATCGCGGCAAATAGTAGACTATGTGTTATTCTGATGTATGAGCTATATTACTGTAAAGTTTCATCCAAATCCGTTCAGTAGTTTTGCGTGAAAGAGTAACAAACATCCATCCATCCATTCATCTATCCATCCATCCTTACAAACTTTCGTGTTTATAATATTAGTAAGTATAGATGTGTATTGTTGCTTGCCATCTTAGTTATAAATAACTCGAAAATAAGTAAATCCTACTGTAAGCATATTAACTATGTAAGTATAATAAAACATTAAGTTCTTAAATTATTTATTAAATAACACTATATTATGACTTTATGTTAATTAAACGCTTAACAACGACAATTACACTATCATTTTCAAAATTATTTCATTACGACATAACCAAAATACTCCAAACATTTAAAAAAATATCATTAATCATGATATCTTCCTTAAAACAACATTTAAAAACCGGTAGTCACGAACAAAAACTCAAAATGAGTTATTGCTCCCCTTGTCTAACCAACCGCACGACAAATGAATTACGTGAAATAATAGAAAAAAAATTGTACAATAGCTTTACAAAACCAGTTGTGGGCGAATTTGTTACTAAAATGTAGCAACATCTGTCTAAAGGGGACAATGCAATCCCTCACTCAACTGAAGTCTACATTTTTGTTCAAAGAATTATCGACTGTAACACGTACAGTCAAAATTCAAATTCAACAGTAAAAGTACGTAGTTAAGCTTTTTTTGTAAAAGATGCTTCGATTTAACGCCATTACTGTCAAATTGTGGGCCAATCAGCGTTGCGTAACGCTGACCAATCAGTGTATCCTAATGAACGTGTTCTGAATATAAAATTTAGGGGAATCAGAATATTTTTGTAACTTTTTTCATCTCACTTATTCGGAGATAAGACAAACTATGTGATTTTATGAATACTAATTTGGAGATAGCTGCCTGGCTGGTCTAGTGGTTAGCGTAAGCGACTGCAGATCCAGAGGTCTCGGGTTCGATTTCCGGGTTGGACTGCTATTGGGAAATTGAGAAATTCTCAATAGCAGCCCGAGTATGGAAGATGGCGGTGTTTCCCGCACGTGCCGCGGAGAGCAAGTTAAGCCGTCGGTCCCGGTTGTCATGAACAGCTATGGCAATCGTTATTGGGAAGTCATTGCCCTCAAATATATTGGAAACTAGTTCAACCTTCGAATTCAATTCACCCTCAGGGTTGCGGAGGTTCGATGCCAGTCGCTCCGTGTAAAAACTGATACCTATTCAGGTAAAAACTGGTTGAACTAGTAGCCGACCCTAAATAATCTTGGAAATGGTAAAGGCTAGGAAGATAATGAATGGTTAAGGCGTAGGACTTGCGATCAAGTGGTTGCAGGTTCGAGTCTCTCAATTTTTTTTTTTTTTTTTAAGAAGACAACTCCCGCACTAGGAATAAATCCTGTGTCGCGGGTACTATACAAACATACATGAAACGGACACAAAGAACACCCAGACTCAGAACAACAATTTGTGGATCACACAAAGTGTTGTCCTACGTGGGATTTGAACCCACGACACTTGGCGAAGTAGGAATCGGCGTGGTGACCGTTAAACCACTAGGCGAAACGTGCAGTCATATTACACTCCATGTGAGTTCAATTCTTACATAAGTACCTATTTAGGTTAGGTAAGTGAGACTGTAGGGCTCATTACTAGACTGCACAGTGCACATGCGTAGTGAAAACTTCTTAAAAAATAAATATCAAACAAATAAAATAAGTAAGTAGCTACCTAATATTATATTTTTTTCTTAATTTCGTATATGAAACATAAATAAATATAAAAAAATGCGGGGCAGTCTGTGGAGACTGCCGATAGAAGTGAAAACTTAGTACCTACCTACCTAGTAGGTATATATCTCTCTATATATATACTCATATGTCTATGAGTATATATAGAGAGATATATACCTATTCTTTCTTTAAATTTGATAATATGTACATAGATACTAATAACACATGGAGGTATATCTATGTACTTACATAAATACACAGTTTACATATTATGTCCATGGGAGGGAAGCGTGCGGTGACGATGACGCGAGTTCCATGATTTTTGTTCACCCAAAAAGTTACCAACGCCTCTAAAAAAATTTTCACTTCAAAACATGCCTACTGTTGGTTATAAAAACATATAGAACTAAGGTCACAGTAGAGTATTACACGAGCAGTGCTTATTAAGTGCGATTTTTTTCAAGAAGAACGTACCTAATATGTGTCACCAATTTTAACGATAGATTCGTTAAAATCTAAGTAGAAAACTACTTTGGCTGCTATCCTGTATTAAAAGTTAAAGCACGATAATTTCACTCCACATTTAGTCCACTGCTGGACAAAGGCCTCTCCTCAACAGGAAGGTTTTGACCTACGATACCACGCTGGCTAGACAGATTTGTATAGCCTATAGGGTTTATTAAAAATTTTAAGTAAGTAATACTTTTACATTCTAAAAACAATGATTATTTTTTCTTTAAATGCACAGAAGCTGCCAAACTTCCAAAGTTACAAAGAAATCGAATGATTGGAAATAAAAACGCGACAATTCTTCAAGCCAGTTCTTCTCAATCAAGAAACTATTCTCCCGCGAAATGCTAATACGTTTTGACAAGAACCATGAACTTGAATGGAAGAATTGACGACCGCTGAACAATCAAGTACATCACGAATTCACGAATAGCCACTTGACCTCGCCATTTCTCACAAATCAATCAAATTCCCATCAAAATTTGTAATTGCTTATTCACACTCTGACGACTAAGAAAGACATTCTCAAGGAAAAGTTATTGAGCAAAAGTCACATGCGCTCACATGTCGTATCGTATGAATTCGTCAAAGTTCGGAAGCGTGCTGAGCAAGCGCTGCGTGATGCGATTGAGAGTCACGCGAACGCAGCGTGACAGAGGACGTCACGCTGGCGACGTCACTCACCCCGCCCGTCATTAGGCCGAACGACAATGCTACCTTTGACATATTAGTTTACGGTAAAGTGAACATTCTAGATTTTGGCGTTTATGGGAAATGAGCATAGGTGAGGTCAGGTTTATGGTTGAAGGGTAATGTGTGTGAGAATGCAGGTTGGATAATATGCATATCAGTTGATCCGAGCAGAAAAAGATATTGTTTTATGAAAGACTGTTTTCTGCTACACGATAATTATAAGGAACCTTTATAGGTTGGATAGTAGGTACAAGGACAGACCCGTCGTCATTTCATCAAGACTCAACTTCCTTCCGGAATTAAATCGTGAGTCCTGATAACACAAAAATACTAAATAAATATATTTCGGACTTTTTGGATTTACGTTCGATTTGGATCCTCTAGCTAGCTTAGATTTATTTGGAAGATTTTTGTAACCAAAACGTCCATATGATCTCCTGCTTATTATAAAATAATATTAAATAATAAGCAGGGAATCTTTATAAATTGCTACTTTTTTTACAAATACATATCTACTACATACCAAACTCCGAAATATTTCAAGATCATACAAATATTTGATTCTACCCGGGAATCGAACCCGATACCTCAAGCACAGCAGTCATATACTCTACCATTGCGCCACTCAGTTAATGAAAATTACGTTGATCCTTCACTTATTGTTTGGCAGATTAACAAACTAATAGATACCTACGTATTGACAAGAATACCAGTAGAATAGAAAACCGCCTTAACTTAGGTACACAAATGTATAAAATATTATATTTTATTTCTACTTCAAGAACTACCTACATATGGAGGGAGGTTATGATCAGCTCTGGACGTCTTTCGGATGCGATGATAGTAATTAAAATATTTTATAGAGACGGAAAATTAAGACAGACACGCTTGCTGCTTGCAGAGGTCAATGATGCGATAAATTAATATTCCCTATATTACACACATCAAAAGTGTCTAGGGATCAACATATGTGTCTAGGGATCAACATATATTTTTGCAATAACTTTTCTCCTGATTGATATTAATTAAAATTTTCTTTAAGGATTCATCAAATAAAGTGTTTTCGTTTGTCACAGTAACGATAAACCAAGTCACCTTTGCATTAATAAAGAAATTTGCCATTTTCCTAATAAAGGGATTTTTGACATTTGAACCACTAACATTAAAGTTCGAAAAAAAGACTGAAATAACTGTTTTCTTTAAAATTTTATTAGGTAACTTAAACAATTAATAATCTGTGTTTCTACCGCGAACACTAACACAAGAACATCGGTTTGGCATACTCAAAATGAGTTCATCCAAATCACGCTGTGGAATGGCCGCCCATGTTCGTTGCAACAACAAAAAAAGGTCTTCTTGCGACTGGATACCCTCCATATTCGGCAGAGCTCTTCTCTGTAGCATATCCCATGCATGCTCAATCGGGTTCAAGTCTGGCGACTGAGCAGGCCAGGGCCAAAGCCACATCTCAATCTCAAGAAATCCGCATAAAAATGCTTGATCCCTAGACACTTTTGATGTGTGTATTTAAACAAAAGTTATGACTATGATAGAACTGAACTCTTAACTTTCTGACAGGAAGTGTTTGTATACTACCTCAGTGGTTAAAAAGCCGGATATAACCCATTTAAACCCTTTTTTTTTTATTTGTGTTTGCGGATAACTTCGTCGTTTATGAACCGATTTTGATGATTATTTGTTTAATGGAAAGGAGATATTCCAACGGTGGTACCATGGTAAGGACATTAAGATCTGATGATGGCATCCAAGTGAAATCGAGTCGAACCTTGAAGTCGGTTTTTGTTTTTGTTAAAATTTATTCTCAACCTGTAGCAATACTAGAAGGAATCGTCATTAATCCATGACGTCCATCGTCAAGAAATCAGTTAATTTACACATCATAATTTAAAAAAAAAAAACAATCTTCATTCATAAACTTAATGTGAACCTGATTACTAAATACCAATACACTTCCGACATACCATAGACATTCGCGCCATAATTAAAAACATTAGTCTCACATGTCAAAACGTTTTCCAATATGGTGTACAAAAGAGTTCTGAAGTGGCTCGCGTTTGTGTACGATCAATAGTTTTTCTTTTTTAAATTTCTTTTATAATCGGAGGTTTGTTGAAAGAGCCACTTGAGTATGAATGCAGTTAACGGCGAATTTTTAAGATTTTTTTGTCCAGGTAGCATGTAGTGGACTGTTAGTAATTCATTGCTTTTTCAATTGGCTGAAGCTGGGTTTTATGATTTTATTCTTTTAGATATTAGGGAAATGTATGTACCCGCTTGTATATAACGGTTACGGCCGTTATTATATCAAGGTAGGAATCGTTAGAATTTTTTAGCCTTTTTAATGAGCTAATATTGTTTTCCTTGTGGTTTAATGGGAAAATAAGTAGACAAGTCACCCGAAGTTGTGATTACCGCACCCATTGGAGATGATAAGAGCAAGTGCTAGGCTCCAGAAACCTCTTACCATAACCTGAACACTGCTCAAATGGCGTAGTGGCTTAAACGGTCATTTCGAGGCTTAATACTGCGCTTGTGGCTTCAAAGCACTTCAAACCACATATGAGATAACACTTTATGTGACACACAAATCTTTGGTCTGAGTCTGGATGTTCTTTGCGTCCGTTTCATGTATGTTTTTAGTCCTCGCGACACAGGAATATTTCTGGTGCGGAGTTGTTAAAAAATGTATGTTTGTAAAATAGATAAAATATTTCGGACATTTGACACACAACGCCATCTAGTCCCAAAGTAAGCATAGCTTGTTCTCTGTGTTTACTTTTTTTTATAAATAGGTACATACACTACATACGTATTAAACACCGAACCAAATATTTGTACAAATTGATAAAAACATTTGGTACGAACCGGGAATCGAACCCGAGATGTCAATCACAGCAGTCTCGAACTCTACCACTGTGCCAACGGATTAGACGAATTTGAGTGGATTATTTTATTACCAAAACCAACATTTACCAACCGTCACAGGTTTTGAGGGTCACTGTTCTCATTCTGTTCAACGGCTAACCTACAGGATTCAATAAATGTTTATGTGACATGTAATTTCAACATTTACTGTGTCCAGATGCAAATCTTTAGTCTTACCAAGGTAATCGTGGTAAGAGTTCGTAGATAATTAATGATTATGATAGAGCGGTTCGGACTTTCACCATTAAGACTTGGTGAATCTTAGATTTTACTGGTAAATCTTATGATTTAGCGCAGTTCAAACTTTAGCAGACACATGTATAGAAACTAGCTGACCCAGCGAACTTCGTACCGCCATTTTTACATATCTGTCTCACCTTCCCACAGGCAGTGTACAGTCGCGGACAGAAAAAAAATGACATTTCCCGTTATCTTTTCATTTTCTTGTACACAAACCTTGTCCTAACAATAACGTAGGTACACATAAAAGAAGAATTATTTAATTTGGTGCAGCTGATCGGATTTCGGAAGTTATGCGCGTACATTTCAGCGATTCATTTTTCTATACATATTTAGATAAATAACTGTTGTTTATCAGCAGTGTGATTACCGCCTGCAGTGTATGTAGGTCCATGAATAATGCTCTAATACATATATGAAGGTTCCATACCTGTCTCGGGCACATATGACGCGCAGAGACTATAGAGGAGTCTAGAGCTTCTCGGTGAAAAGGCGGGAAAAGCTTATTAAAAGGCGTGCGTGTGTGGGCGATCCAGGGCGAAGGAATTAAATAAATAAATCACTACGAGTACATTATACCTTAAGCTCTGGCTAATTTGGGATCAGACAGTGAAACCAGTGAGAGACATGTGTGAAGTTAACATTATTGTTTTGAAATATTTAGAAATCAGTAGCCATTGGATGCGGCATAGTGGGACCGTTCCCATAGTTCACCGTGGGAGAGCCACGCTTCGGCATGAATGGGCCGGCTCGACCGGAGTGATACCACGGCCTCACAGAAAACCGGTGTGAAATAGTGCTTGCGCTGTGTTTCACCGAGTGAGTGAGGATACCGGAGGCCAATACCCCTATCTCCCCCCCCCCCCCATCCCCCAAAGGCCGGTAACGCACTTGTGATGCCTCTGGTGTTGCGGGTGTCCATGGGCGGCGGTAATCGCTTACCATCAGGCGATACGTCTGCTCGTTTGTCGGTCTATTCTATTAAAAAAAAAAAAAAAGTGAAGCAAACAGTAGACATTGCATGCGGTAATGTCATTAGGTTAGTAATTCCAGGTGGTTAAAAAAAGTACTAAACAGTTGCGTTGCGATTTTATTATTTTATTTATATTTTTATTTGCTCAATCATAATTGTCACAAACAATCATCACATTGATTGACTTATAAAAAAAATCTTGGGATTTGACGGCCATGTGTGTCATGTGTGAAGCTATTGTCATTAGTGTTGCTGTATACACACCCTAAGGTGTATTTAACTTTGTAACAAAGTTTAGAACCAAAATAAACGGCCTTAGTTATCTTCTTCATACATAACCAGCTCTGTACTGTCCTGCTCTGAACTAAACTGTCTTACTTTCTTCTAGGAAATCGTATTGTGTTGTGGCCAAAAATACCCTTAAAATAAGTTTTTACCTTTGATTTTACAATATACCTAACTGCATTCTACAAAATCGTTCTTATCAAGCTAACATAAAAAATATATAAGTATGAATCAACATTGGTTTGAAAATTTAGTTAAGAAATGATAAAAACAGCTTCGTATTAGGTACACTTACAATCAGGTACTCAATGTATCTTTAAATCATTGTTTTACAATAAAATTCTATTTATTTTAATCTAGCTCCCGCGTTACCCGCGGTTCTTGTTTTTACTATTTCCCTCGCAATTTTTACGTTTTTTCTCTCCATAAGAACCTTCCTTGTGCCTTAAATGTTAAACAAAAATAACCAAATTGGTCGAACGGTTCTCGAGTTATGCGCTCAGCAAAACATTTGTCAATTAATTTTTATTTCATTTATGTTATAAAATGTAGGAAATCGCAAGATACGACACATTTTACTTATTAACTGCACTGGTATTGCCACTGCTAATAACATGTAAGTTACAAGCTAATGGTTACTAAGCACTATATGAACTAAAATATGAGATCTATATAGAACGGCTCAGTCTTATAGTTTTTGTAATTCGTAACTTACGTCTTCACAAAAGCAATCTTACTAATACGCTAGAAGGCGCTACTAGCACGTGAGACAAGTATGATTGGCAAGTCAAAAAAAACATAATTCGTTATTATATAACATAACTGTTTCTACAGTGAATAATACTGTTTCATACATTTATTCGTAAAATAATAATCGAAATATGACCATAGGTAGGTATGTAGAACTCTACATTTTAATTAAATCGATCATCTATGCTATTGATTGGCATAAATATCTTATAGCACATAAGGCCAGTTTCACCAGTTCAGTTGACAGATAAAAATTGCTGATATCTCTGTCCGAGACTTTTGTGAAACAGAAATCTGTGGTTATCTGCCAGATAACTTAAAAATAGGCTGGGCCTTAGACTAACCCAATATCAACATCTGTTTTGACAACATTGAATTTAAATCTAGAATCAGATATTGTTATTCCAGAAACTCAGAATAATAACAAACAGTTAATAACTTAGCCTTCTAAGTTAAAATTCCAATTTGACTTCAATAAACTTAGCATCTAACATAAAACTACTATATTTTGGACAGTCTAACCAAATTATTTTACCCCAGTATTTATCTATAATGCTATCCTAAACTATCATTTATACTTAATCTTTCCATGAAATAAACTTTAAAAAAAATCTCTAACTTTCATTACATGTACCGACATTTCATTGTTTATTTGACAGAACTAAGTAAACTTAAAATACGGTTGCGGTTGGTCAATATTGTACCTATTTCTGCCGTGGTCCCTAATACTTGGGAGTCCAAACCTCAGCTTCCTTTCTTTCATGGGCTGCCTTGATCATCTTGAATTTTTCCATGTGCTCGTCTCTTTAGCGCTCGCTGCATTCTCGAAGATTCTACTCTAACTCCTCCTTCTATTTTATGACCTTTACTACCATGGGTAGTGCATCCCCTTAATCTTGGGTCTGAATCTGTGGTCGCAGCCTGGGGTACATGTTTCACACCCCAAATGATATAGGGACGGAGTGCATTCATTTTTGGGTCATTGGGGTCTGGTTTCTGGGAAGGAATTGGTTTTGGGTAGAAGGGTTTGCGAAGATATTTATCCCGCAACCTATTTGACTTACTCTCTGAAGTCTGACGGCTGCCCTGATCATCTTGAATTTTCTCATTTGCTCGACTCAGTAGTTGTCGCTGAATTCTCGACGGATCTACTCTAACTCCTGTTCCTATTTTAAGTCCTTTACTACTATGGGTAGTGCATCCCCTCATTCTTGGGTCTCCATCTGTGGTTGCTGGTGCCTGGGGTTCATGTTTCACACGACAAATGATATAGGGAGGGGATGCCCTCATTTTTGAGTCGCTGGGCTCTGGTTTCTGGGAAGGAATTGGTTTTGGGTAGAAGGGTTTGCGAAGATATTTATCCCGCAACCTATTTGACTTACTCTCTGAAGTCTGACCGCTGCCCTGATCATCTTGAATTTTCTCGTTTGCTCGTCTCAGTAGTTGTCGCTGAATTTTCGACGGATCTACTCTAACTCCTGTTCCTATTTTAAGTCCTTTACTACCATGGGTAGTGCATCCCCTCATTCTTGGGTCTTCATCTGTGGTTGCTGGTGCCTGGGGTATATGTTTCACACGACAAATGATATAGGGAGGGGAGGCCCTCATTTTTGGGTCGCTGGGCTCTGGTTTCTGGGAAGGAATTGGTTTTGGGTAGAAGGGTTTGCGAAGATACTTGTCTCGCAATCTATTTGACCTACTCTCTGAACTCTGACTGCTGTTTTCCTTTTTAATTTGTGAACTTTGACGGCCAATTTGTTCTGGATTCCCTACTCGTCTCGCACCTGAGGAGTCGCAGCGATTTCCTTGATTGTTTCCTTGATGGCCTTGGCTGTAATCCTGGTTACCCCGGGTGCTTTGTCCGTAACCCTGATTGTAGCCAAGGTTGTTCTGGTTTCGTCCAGATTGATTTTGAATTTGGCTGAATGGTATATACTTACCGGGTCGAGGTCCAAATAATTGAGATCGATCTGCAACAAAGAAATGTCTTTCAAATAAGAGTACAGTTAAACGTATCGCTCGTGATATTTTTTGCCCATTCTATTATTTTTGTGCTCCCTATATATTATACTAGCTGTCCCACACAACCTCGTTTGCGTCTCCTATTACCCGTAGCGTGACATTTTTCCCCGGTTTTTGAAAAATTCTTCATTGGTGCTCCGCTCCTATTGGTCTTAGCGTAATGATATAGAGCCTATAGCCTTCTTCGATTAATGTACCTACTATCCAACACTGATAGAATTTTTCAAATCGGACCAGCGGTTCCTGAGATTAGCGCGTTCAAACAAACAAACTCTTCAGCTTTATAATATTATCTATACTAACATACCGTTTTATATGTAAAAGTAAAAACTAAAACCCAAATACGACAACAAACGACGCTGAAAAAGTATGAAACAAGTTTCAAAAGCCGTAGTCACACGTTACGTAGAAATGTACCATAATGCATTAACAGCGCGTGACTACGGCTTTTGAAACTTGTTTCATACTTTTTCAGCGTCGTTTTTTGTCGTAGTTGTTTTTTTATTTTATTTTTTATTTAGGTAAAATAATTCGGTGTATAATATATTAATATTATTAATTTCTCTGCAAACTATATTTCAAATAGGTACCATAGAAATATCACAATTATCGAATAAATTCGGACAAAGTCACGAGAAAATTCTCGTGTCACAATGAAACAGTGCTCACGTGGGAGACACAAGCCTAAGCTACTACGCCTACTCACTATCGCTGGTTGTCAAAAATTTGTCCCGCTACTCACCAGCCAGGTCTGCAGTTTCGTGTTGGGGTATATTAGGTCCTCTGAAACGGCTGGACCGATTTTTATGAATTTTGGTGTGCATATCGGGTAGATCTGAGAAACGACCTACATCTATTTTTAATACCCTAATTATTTTTTTATGGCAAAACTACGTTTGCCGGATCAGCTAGTAATATATATATATATATTTAAATGTACAAGTAACGCCCTTTTGAATGATATCAAACACGGCATACTTATCTCAAATTATTTTTTAATATAGTACTTTATGTTGGCTAGAGGGCGCCACATTAGATTCAGTGACACGTCATATAGATATAGTCTATAACCAGCGGACGATCAAGACGCTTCTAACGATACCTCATTTGACCAGTTCCAATAAGTAGTTATGGAGCTATGAGGGAACAAATGAACATACATACATAGCCTGTCAAAATCAAAACCCTCCTTTTTCTTTGTCGTAGTCGGGTAACAAAATAAGTATTCTATCAGCCAATCTAGCTGTTATAGAACAAGCTCCGCTTAGTTTGAAGCTAGATGGCTATTCATGTTTTTTTGTATGATATAGAGACGTAGATGATCAGATTAAGAAATAAAAAAATCATACATATTCCCTATCGAAGAGGCCATATCCAGCAGTGGACCGCGATAGGTTGGTGATAATCATGACGTAAATTAGGAATGCATTTTCTTGTTAGAGCAACCTTTCGTTTACCACGGTAGAATAAGTTTTTGATGTAAAACGTCTTTTGTGTAGGGTCAGATTAAGTCAGACCGGATTTTAGTATATGTAACATGTTAAGCTTGTGGCGACTCGTCCCCATACGCAAGTAACACTGCGAATCTCTCACACTGATTTATTGAAGTGATTTTATACTGATTGTTTCACATCTACCAGACGTCTAGCGACAACTCCATTGTTATTGGTAGCTATCATTTTAATCACTACATAACATAGACTAAAGGCCTTGCATGCGGGACGACGTCGAGAGCTGATTTGAGCGGAGTTATCATTAAAAAAAACTCGAAAAATATACATATTGTAATGATCTATCAAGTCTTTTGACTGCAAATATTAAATTTTCTTTCAGTTTTATTCTATCCTTCATGTGGCGACATCCACATACAGCGCAACAAAACATTACAGCGCCGTCTATCGAAGACCCACCCAACTACAGCGAACTGTAATCTTGTATCGTGATATAGAAATTTTCGCTCTGATTAGGATTTGGGCAACTTTCCAGCATCAACAGCATCTGTCTCCCGTCTATGTCGCAAACAGAAATTACGCAGTAGTCACTTGGGACTAGGTTGAGGATTTCAGGAACTAGCAGCCCTCGGTTCATACTCACTGGAACTACCCACTACCGGTACTGTCACGCTCCACAACACAGCATAGACAGCCGAATCATCCATATACCGTGGGAGATCCACGCTTCGGCATGCATAGGCCGGCTCGACCGGAGTGATACCACGGCCTCACAGTAAACCGGTGTGAAACAGCGCCGAGTGAGGATACCGGAGGCCCATACCTAACCCCTCCCCCACCCCCAAAGGTCGGCAACGCACGCCTCTGGTGTTGCGGGTGTCCATGGGCGGTAATCGCAAACCATCAGGCGATACGTCTGCTCGTATGCCCCTTACTCCATAAAAAAAATACAGAGAACTAGAAACATACTGTAGCGCCATCTACCGAAGAACTGAACTACAGAGTATAGGAAAAAAAAACATATATAGTATAGTATAGTATATACTACTAGTATCTTGTATAGCAATATAGAAATACATATTTACGCCAGAGGAACCTCCCTTTGTGTTGAAGGGACATAAAACTTATTCTGCCATAATTCTGCCGTGGGTCGTATGCCCTCGATTTGAAGACACTCCCCTATCTGCCTCAGCCAACATTGGAATACTTGGTGTCGAGATTTCGAGTGAAGTCCAGTTCCGTGGCCATTTGGAGGATAAGTCCAAATTGGCCACGAAGAAGCTTGGTGTGTTCAACAGATCGAGACAGTATTTCACTCCGGCCCACCGGCTTCTGCTTTATAAGGCGCAGGTTCGGCCTCGTATGGAATACTGTCCTCATCTTTGCACCCCAGAACCAGCTCCTCCCTCTGGACCGCATTCAACGAAGAGCGATTTGAATCGTCGACTGCCAGGAATTTTCAATTCGGCTGGATCTCTTTGGCGCTGCGTAGAGATGTGGCTTCGCTTTGCATATTCTACCGCATTTACTATGGGGAGTGCTCCGAGGAATTGCTCGGGCTGATTCCTGCCGCCTCTTTCCGCCATCGTCCTACGCGACAGCAGTTTCATCCCTTAGATGGCTGGCAGTCCATAACTGTACGGTTTTCTAGGAACTTTCTGCCTCGCACAACAAAACTGTGGAATGAACTGTCGCCTGCGGTATTCCCGGACCAATACTTTCAATAAAAGAGCGTGCTCCTTCTTAAAAGGCCGGTAACGCACTTGTGACGCCTCTGGTGTTGCGGGTGTCCATGGGCGGCGGCAATCGTTTACCATCAGGTGATACGTCTGCTCGTTTGCCCCTTATTTAATAAAAAAAAATACTCAAATTGACCGTTAAAAGGATCTAGTAAGTGTCATACAGTATGACAGTTACTAAGCACATTTAGTCAAGATTCTACAATTTCAGAATCTTTAGAAGGCAATACTCTGAAGCAGACAGCTTTCACTGGGCAATATCAGTGATCTAGAATTGTCTGCGGATCTCCTCATTTCTGATTAAACCACGTATAGAAACTCTGTCTCAGTTTTCCTTTACGTAAGACATTTTAAGGGACTTATTGTAAGCGACCACGTCGGTGTTATAGTCATAAACGGCAATATAAACTGGTCAAAATTTGCCGTCAAGTCCATTGCAGTCCAGAAGCTTAAAGACGTGTCTTTCGGTGTCGCAGTGGTGAAGAATTACATCTTTCTGCATCACTTATGGCAGCAATATGATGGGTTTCGATCTTTGATCGTCTAGAAGAACTGAGTAGTGTTCTCGTACAAATACTTCAAGACTTCGATGTACCGAACCGATAGTCGATTAGGCATTTTTAGAGAAATTGAAGCCCGAGTTTCGATCGAATCAAAAGGTTTTGTCATAGTCCACAAACGCCCAAAATTGTGAAAGGTTACATTCTTCGGACTTTTGTGTGTATTTCTTCTCTGCTACAAAAGTTTCCTAAAACCGTCTTCGGGAGACTGGAAGTCCTCAAATCGGAGTTTGGACACTCATAATTTTCGATAACAGCGTATAGACACAGCTCAAGAGGAGAAATGGATCCTTTTGAAGAAAAACACCAATACACCTCTTAACCAAGCTTCAGGACATTTCTCGTCCAGTATGATATTCAGTTTCTTCTGAAGGACTTTCGGGGGAAAAAATTTTTACAAGGCTTGAAAGATATCACTGTTACTAGCAATTCTACCAAGTGTCGGGATGTCAAGAAGATAAAGGAATAAAAATGAACTTCATCGTATACTTTTCAAATCATAAGCTTATGCTTATCTTGCTTATCAATCATAAGTGATAACTGTCTTGACATCCTGACACTTGAGTCCTGACTTTTTTTTGTATGTGTGGCCCTACCAAAATGACTCCTCTGTCTGATGGAAAGCATAAGCAGAATCCAGAGTGGTGGTCACCATACTCATTGTGAATGCAGACAATGCAGCATGGTGACCCACACTATGGCGGCCTAGTGATGCTTCTGCATTATTGGGCCTCCGGTCTCGCACTCACCAACGAAACCCGACAGCACGAACGCTGTAATTTTACGTTGATCTTTTGTGCGAGGGTAGTACCGCCCAGGTTGATCCGGCCCGTTCGTGCTGAAATCAACTTAGCATTGGTGATACCGTTGTACGATACCGGCTTGACGTGGATTTTGACACTCAGTATGTTTATACATATTATCGAATGATGATGAATTTAAGAAAATGCCAAAAAAATTTGCAATGTAATGAAAAAGTGCGTGAAAAAGGGTTTTGAGTGACGGAGAAGAATGAAAGAAGAAACCTCCAAAAAATTAGGGAAATGGTAAAATGAAGATGATGAGAAAATGAATTGCCAAAAATTACTCTACCTTTAGATGACAGGAAGCTGCAGCCGTTAGAAAGAAATTTCTGTACATTTTAAATGGCAGAAAGAGATTGAGAATACCAAACACCAAGTAGCACTTTCTTCAAAGATATTTTGTAAAATGAATGAATGATTTGCTTTACTAGACGAGAAGATAAAATGGACACTGTTATGGAAGGAGTTATCAAACCACGTAAACGATTAGTTGTATGTATAAGGTAATAATAAAAGCTTTTTATAAATTTATTGTAGACATTTATTACATATGTAACATTTTAGTTCCAAGTAGTATCATACATAGAGATGATAACAAAAATTAAAGACCTGTAAGCTTAATGTCAAACGTGTATATTCTCTAAAAATAATATTGTACCGTATTGGTAAAACTCATATAGAAAATTAGTCAAATATTCAAGCGTATGCTTTTTCGTAGCAGTTTTTGAGCCATCGATCACATTATATTTTTAGAGACAAATAATGCAAAAATGTAAAGAATACGACACAGTGTATTTCTTGAGTCTCGTCAATTTTGAAGAGGCATTTGACTAAGTCCGTGTAGTGAAGGATTAAGGATACGGAGTGCCATAACCCCAAGAAGACACTAAATTGTACAACATCACTGCATAGAAGGGAAACTTGAAACAAGTCTGGTGATTGTAATATGGTAAGTCAAGACCTTATTTTTAAGGACAGACCTGTCTGGACTGTTAAAGGCAGTAGGTGCAGACTCAACTCTAATTCAAACCTAAATAAGTTTTGATTAGACTTGAGTCTAATCTCAATCATTCTCAACAGTCCTGGATATCATATTTCAGGATATAGATTAGAACAATTACAGACTCAACATCAATCGGGGCATGGTTCAATTTCCAGGATGCCAAACCAAACTGCCAAACAGATGACAGTTCAAACCAAGATGATCATCTACTCCTGTTTATTTATTTTTAAATGTTCTGGATTTTTCGGAATAAACTTTCATGCATATCTGATGCAATCAACAATGAAATTTAAAAAAACAATGAAATGCCGATTCAAAATAAAAGATATACAATACTTGTATATTATTCCCACCTTTAGATGTGCAAGATTAGACTTATATGGATATGTACACATTAAACCAATTTTTGAAGTCCATTTTGTTTTCTACAGTGCATATACTGGCAGTGATGATGTAAGAACCGGGAAGGGTAGAACGCGGTTCTAGCTAAACGTTCGTCGACGATATTTTTCTATCTTTTGGTGCCACGGTGCTGTCCCGTATGATCTTTCGGATACATTTTGTATATTACCAAAACTTATCGTCGCGTTCCAAACGGATTAAAATGATCTCCCTATGCAGTGAACTTTAATCAACTCAATCGCAAGTCGTAATGAATATCTACTAAGTCTACCAATATAACGGTCTAATCTTGGAAAATTGGTGTAGTTTATATCTAATGTCTTTACAAAATTATATGTAAAATAGATGGCGCTACTAACACGTGAGTCAAGACGGGATAAATCAAGAAAACATTTATTAATTAAATTATTATGTGAGACGCATAAAACTGTTTCAAGCAGTTATAATTGAGAATTGTATTTCATACACTTATTTAATCAATAAAAATTATAGTATAGGGACGTAGAACCCTCTACATTTTAATTTAATCGATCAACTATTCTAGTAGTGACACTAGTTATGACTATTGTATAACATACAATACATATATAAAATATTACAGGCGTAGTTTGATTTTAGGAGCAATATAAAAGACAAATAGTCGATTCAAAGTATTTCGTATCGATTTTTCGATATTGATTTCTTTTGTGTGCAGACAACTGTATTAAATACCTCTTAAATATAGTAACAACTAAAGCCCTCTCACGAAACCTTTATAATCAGTCATTTTTCAAATTTAATTTTTCAGTTGCATAATGCGATTATGAGTCGTAAAAACCACGAATTTTCGTTCTTTTTTTTATCTTAGTTCATCTACCGCCGACGAACCCAAAGAAACTACTAAGTATAAATTTATATCGATCTATAGTTACTCTAAAACTAGATTCTAAAAACTTTACATCAGAATCATATTTATGCTATCCTAAACAAATTCATTTCATCTGTCCATATAATAAACAATCTAAAAAACCTTCCCTTAATATATTACTATCCGATATTTCACTGTTGTCTATAAAAGCCGCGACGATTGCCCGAATTATAGTTAGAATACGCTTGCGGCTGGTCACTATAGGACTCAGAACCCTGCCGGCTGGGGCCTTGGTTATAACCTGAAGAAGTTTGATGTCTTCTACCACCTTGATCTGGTCGCCTCTCACCTGGGGTGTTGTAACCTTGGCTATGACTCCTGTTCTGGTGTTCGCCTGAGTTTGAAAAGGATCTGTACTCGTTGTTAGAGGCGTAATTTGAGCGATTGCCTTGACTGTTTCCTTGATTGCCATGGCCGTAACTTTGGTTACCCTGGTTTTGCCCGTAGCCCTGATTGTAGCCACGGTTCTGGTTATACCCTCGTCCGGATTGGTTTTGGCCTTGGTTGTGTGGGACGTATCTACCGGGCCGAGGACCATATGATTGAGACCGTTCTGTAACAAAGAAATATTTCTTTTAAGTCAAGCAACAGTTACCTGACGTATTTCTTTTTTGGTTTTTGTTAATATGTTTATGTTTATAATAAAAATTATTTATATAAATTATGTTTATAATAATCAATAAATTGTTTTAAACTTTCATGGTCAGTAACATTAAAATAGAAATCTGCGGGATTGCTACCATGTACCTTTTTGTTAGTGAGTATCCGATATTTCGGCGCTGTTGCAAGCGCCATGATCACGGAGTAACTGAGAGTCTCAGTTACTCCGTGATCATGGCGCAAAAAGGTACATGGTAGCAATCCCGCAGATTTCTATTTTAATAATCAATAAGCCCTCTAAACATATCAGTATTGAAAGAAATAGAGTTACTGCTAACAAAATAACATCTATTTATTTAGAGATGGTACAGGTACAGAAGATTTTCGAGAATTCTCAAGTCATCATAACGACATCACAGCACCTTATTCATTGATATAACCTAAGATTAATTGATATAACAAAATCTAGAAGAACATCTTCTGCAACATTTGTATTAGAGTACTACATGGATCTATGAAATGAAATCGTTTATTCTGCATTGGCAGAACAAAATGTGTAACACCCTAAACCTGTCAGGGGGGAACAAGTCGCAACCCATGGACCACCATGGAGGAGGATTCGAACCTGCAGTCCCCTAAACCTGAACAGGGGGTGCCACTCACCGGTTAGACCCAGTCAGTCAGAAGAGCAAGAGTTACCCAGGGCGCCGTTATAAAATAAAAATACTAATTTTCTCAACAAAAGAGAATAAGAAAATAATTAAAGAGATAGATGTGTGTGTGGGTGGGTTCCTTAATAATCCTTAATAATAATAATCACATGTTCTAAGAAATTATAATTAATTATAGTATAAATTTTATCTCCCCACAAGCTCGAGATAGCTTGTGGTTTGATGCCAAATGTGTCTCCCCACCAGCTCGAGGTAGCTGGGGATCGACATCACCATTATCTCCTCATATTAATAAATAAAAAATACATGACCTTTTTCTAAGGAAGGTTGTGCAAAACAGGGAAACCGTGTGCCACCGTGACGTACCCTCATGCGGCACAACCGTCTGGCACACCTGATGACGCACCCATGGTCAGGTTACATGGTGCGGCAACCATCAGTGGTATCCCTGAAGCTAAAATCTAGAAGCGGGAACCATTAGCTGGACCCTTGAAGCTGGATCCTATAGCCAGACCCTTGAAGTGGGAACCATTGGCTGGACCCTTGAACCGGGAACCATTAGCTGGACCCTTGAAGCTGGATCCTATAGCCAGACCCTTGAAGTGGGAACCATTGGCTGGACCCTTGAAGTGGGAACCATTGGCTGGACCCTTGAACCCACTATGTAGCGGGTATGTTAAAACTACTATAATAAAAGTCTACATTATTACAGACAGTAGGTATCAATACTTCTTCAAGACAGGAACAGAAAAACTTTGAGACACAAAACATCCTAATTTATATATTCTTGATCGAACCTTCCAGAATTAAATCAATACCCCTCCTAAATTTTGACAAGGCATCTCCTCATTCATGACTATATTCACTCAACTCTAACTTCACATCAAAGTATCGTGAACGCCATCTATAGCTTAATAACCAAACCATACAGCACATTAACTCAACTCCCAATATTACGTCATCTCTCGTACTATCGGTGATAGTATCAGTGCGAAATGATTCTAACAGATGGCATGATTACGGTATTGGAATAAATAATTTCTGTTTTCTAGAAAAAAAGTTGTTACAAATGATGTGCGTTAAATCTAAATAACTTATGGAAGAAAATCTCTGGCTTGAGCCTAAAAATCCATATCCACATTACAGTTCTTGAAACGGCATCTTTCATTCGACACTTGCATGAATATAAACGCAATGCTTTGTGTCGTCGTATTGCGACACTCGACTTAAAGGCGGGGACACGTCGCGAATCGCACGTCGAGTGTTTAATCGCTCGCTTCGTTCAAATGTATTAACAGAGATTGTGGTCTCCTGGATGAGATATTTAACCTTTTAGAACCATGCTGTTTATTTACAATCGGTAGTAATTAGCTTATTAAAACTACCTTTTAAATAAGGGGGGCTTACTATTTTGTCGTTTATTTTTGTTTTCGTCATTTATGAACCAATTCGGATAACTATTTTTATTAGCCGACTTCAAAAAAGGAGGAGGTTCTCAATTCGATAGCCTTTTTTATGTTTGTTACCTCACAACTTTCGACTGGGTGAATTGATTTTGATTCTTTTTTTTTATTTGAAAGCTGGTACTTCCCGTGTGGTCCCATTTCGATTTGGTCCAGTTCTTGAAGTCATTTTTTTTTTTGAAGTATACTACCTGTTTATTACTCAAATTAAAAAAAGACGAAGACCATAGTGTAGTTAGATTAAATACAGTCCGTTCGTTCGCCTACCAGTATCGTCTTAGTTCACTAACGCTATTTTTTACATCTATAAGTCATGTGTACTGAGCAGGCTTGCCAAAGCTTAATATAGTTAAGTTATAAGGCATACAGATTATGAAATGTCAATAGAAAAATGGTCCCCTTGATTCTTTACATACCATTCAAAAGGTAAGGATTAAATTAGAACCACAAAATACAACTGGTCCGGACTCTGATGTTAAAATGTATCTAAAAATTTATAAGAAAAAGTTAAAAACTATAACATGATTACGTAAAAAAAATTGATAAAACTTATCACCCGGGTCATTATTTCGAAACTATTAACACCTCATTCATTAAAATTAGTTCAGTAGTTTAAACTCTACGATGAAACGTAAGTACATAGACTCCCAAAAATATTACCCTCCCTTTTGGTTTTGGCGTAATCTGGTAAAAAGTGAAATTCTTATTAATAATGTTCTCCTAGCCGATAACGGCCACAGCGGCCAGTCTCAACGGACACCAGCCAACTACGCAGGAGATATTATAGTGCACAAGTGTGTGCGCGAACACAGGTGCACTCTCTGTTCCTTCGCTCTCATAATCCGATGGGACTATTAAACGACACGATCTAGGCAAGATCAGGCGCAGGACCGACTTTACGTGCTCTTTGAGGCACAGGGTTCAGACCCCAACTTTCAAACTACGATCTGTTATTATTTCTATAATCAGACAAACTCAATAACACTTTTGGCCCGACCCGAGATTCAAACAGTCGCATACCTCAACCGCAAGACCAACGAGGCAGTTATGTTACTAAAAACACACATCATCAGCCTATCACAGTCCATAGCTGTACCAAGCCTCTCCCATTACATGCCACTTTGACCGATTTTTGACTAACTCAAGCGATAATCGTGGAACAAGTTTTACGGTAAAAAAAACAAAATGGGCGGTCTACCGCACATTTTGTTTTAAAGTCCTTTCTTTTCTCCTTCGAGAAATGAATTCAAAATTTAGCAACCAATGTATATAATATAAATAACTCTATACCTATATTAATAGTGCAGAAAACAGTCTGCACCTGTTTCTAGTGGTGGTTTAATAGGAGCTCGTGTTGAGTGCGTAACGACGCGTCCCTATTAGCTCACATTGTGGGCGCCCAACGTGGGGCGGCAAGATTCGCTCACAACGAATAGACAATTACTACTGCAATTCACAAATACCTTTCAAGATTTCGTTCGTGTTTTAAACTGTTCTCGTTATCTCTGAATGGGGGTTTATGTTTTTGTTTGGATGTATTTTGCACTGCGCGTACTTTTACTACTTAAGATATACTTCATTTATTATTTCTCAGGCAAAAACAGTTCTGATTGACCTTATGTATTTTGTAATTAACTAATTATTTATTTATTAAATATATCTTATTATTTTATTTTAATAATTTAAGCTCACGAAATTCCGTGGTACTTTATTAGGAATATTTAGAGATACATTTTAAAGTCTGTTAGATTTTTTTTTTCATTTTAGCTCCATTCCAAACTTAATTTTTTATAAGAATTTTTATTAATACCTCTTTTATACAATACTTTTTTGCATACGTTTTACAATACGTTTTGCAATTGGTGAAAACAATCTTGAAAAATCCTATTTACATAATATAGATAAATATGTCTATGGGATAAGGCGAAGTAATCTAAGTTCTATGCTGGTATTATTGAAATAAAAAAATACGTGTGGCATTTGACTGCCGCGGTAAAGCTATTGCATAGCATTTTTTATCAACTTATGCAATTATATATTTTTTTTAAGCAGTACGTTCGTGCGTGACAGTGACACAGATTCGTTGATTCGTCGTTCGGAGCAGCTCGTCTCGATCCGTGCCAGCTTCGGGTGTCAGGTTTTTTTGTTACGTTACGGAATTTCTGCACAAAGGCCCCAAAGCCTGCGATAAAAGCTATGCAATAGCTTTAAAAAAATACAACAGAATCGAAAACCTATTTCTCTAAGTTATATAATTTATGTATTTTAATTCAGCGGCTTTTACTCCTGCATAGAGCGAACGCGCTAAAGCTTGAAGGCGCCAAAACTGTCAAAAAATCCTCTTTCACTCTGCCACAAGAGTCTTTTCATATACCCGAAACTTGTCCCTAAAGACTGCAACCCACTATGACGTATCGTAAAACTTCACGACATAAGTACAATTTTTTTTATGTCTTTGGAAAATTGGACGTGTGTTGTATGTTTTTTATATGTTACGTTAAACTCCGTACAGTATAAATAAATTATTTAAAATATTAAAATTACGAGCTGGCCCACGCAACTTCATCTGACTCTCTTTTCAACCATGTTCCTCTCCTATTGGTCTAAGCGCGATGTTAACTTATTCTTAATAGTTAATTAATTTATGCTTATTATAAAAACACATATTTATAAAAAAAAAACCTGAAAATCGGTTAGACAGTTTCGGAGTTCATCGTGAGCAAAAATGTGACACGAGAATTATTATGGAATGGATAACTTTGGTGAGACCATGTATAAAACCAAAATACAATACAAAAAATATATGAATCGTTAACTTTTGTCAAACGGAATTCTTTAAATTTAATATCTCCATTACATCTTACGATATACGACATCAATTCGATCAAATAGGTATGCTACCACTTCAGTTGGAAGCAACCCTTGCTTAGTGCAGTTGTAAAAAATCAAAAAATTCAGGTGGCTCGCAGACATAATAGGCACCTAATGGTTGCGTCGCGACACGTTCATGTCAAAGAAAAGCTGGACGCGGTGCCCAAATTATAACGCGACGTACATTCGACACCATCTTTTAGATATTTAATGTCTTTATCTTGATATTCTTTTGACTTAAGGTCGAATAAACAGTAACGTTACCACTTAGCGTTCGAATATCAATGAATGAGTTAAAATTTTAATCGCATCGCATTGAAATCAAGCCGAGACGGTAATTTTTACCAATATTAAGTAAATAATTAATATTAAAATGCAATTTTACCTAATGAGATGAAAACAATTAAAATAAAATCAAAAGTTTTCCATTCTTTTAGGTCAAGTTTAAAACAAATCAACAAGAAAGAACAAAAGGCATGGATAGTTATGTATCATATCAGCCCCCTTAGCTAAGTTGCAAGCGTTCTTCTTTCTGCAATCGTTAACGCATAAATTCTCGTGTGTCATTGGCTAATACTTTGTCTCAGAGTACTTTGTCTAAGATTAGCCAGTTACACACGAGAATTCATAACAGGCAGTATAACATTCGCTAAGTTAAATTCGTGAGCCGCGTTCCATCTCCTGTGTATTACTCTTCAAAAAACATTCTAGAATTAAAGTCACTTGTACCTACTTGTTCCAGTCTTTTAATACACTTAAATCCTGATTTCAGTATCAAAGGGTCTTATAGTAGTTATAGTGTTATCAAAGGTCCATAGGACGAAACCAGTCAGGATTAAAGTTAATTAAAATAGTGGAATAAGTACAAATGAGTTTAATTCTGGAATGTATTTAACAAGTTTGATCAAGTGCCGAAAATCGAGAGTATAAATTAAACTCCTTCGCTTCTTGCAACCAAAAGTGATGATATTTTTTTACTGAGTATGTATATCTTGCTTGTATCTGTGCTGTTATGTAAATGTGTATTTCTATTTATTTCCACTTACATGTTCTGGTATCTGTGGAAACTTTAATTTGGCCGTTTTATTTCGTACTAAGTTGGTTTACTGTAATAATATAGCTGTAAGTTTTCCTACAAATATAAAATACTAGCTGTGCCCGCTACTTCGTACACGTGACATTTAAATTTTCAAGTTGTTTTATCACCTTTTAGACCTTCCCTGGACTACGACAAACATTTCAAAACCAAAATCAGCTAAATCTGGCCAGCCGTTCTCGAGTATTAGCGCGACAAATGAACAGCAATTAATTTTTATATACAAGAAGATTACTCTTCAAATTCATATTTACCAACTCATACATTTTGCTGTATAACTAAGGGAGAGTTTTTTTTTAATTAGCCACAGTTCAAGAATATCCTTGTAATATGATATTTGCGAGTATAAAGTAAGACGTCATCACGCATCACGCATAACGAACCTCCTTCTTGCCTCGCTCCCTATAGCGCAGATAAAAAATAAACGAGCCGGCCACTCGACATTGTCGCAGGCGGGTTGGTGTAATTAGAGGCACGGCGACGCGTGCTCAAGTACTTAGAATGGAGCGACGATTCTGACAGGGTTTTGTTGCATACCTGTACAGATATCTACCTAGAAATCTCTAAAGCCAGGTCTGTTTTGTATTTTAGACTGTTGCAATTTGAAGGCATGGGGAATCCATTTGTAGTCAGAAAGCAACAATGAGATTTTCCACTGTTCTAATTGTCGATTACTAGCGACGATTCTAGTGGATTTTTGGATAACACCTCCCTTGAAAAGTTGCCATTCCACAAAGTTAAACATAGAAAACTAAAAAACTTGATATCGTGGCGTGCATTTGTAGTTAAAAAACAACAGTGAGATTTGGTGTCGATAACTTTAGACAAGCCTTGAGGTAATAAATTCTGTAACTCCAGCAAAAATACCTACCCGTATGTGCATCATATGGTTGAAGAACTCAACATGACAGGGTCATCAACTGACTTTCTCTTAAATGGAAAGATATAATTCCGTATGAAAACCAAAAAGAAATAATGGCCTAGATGTACTTCTTACTGCTAATGAGTGGATTATTACATTTAATTTTTATAATGTAACCCATAGCTCATGGACGTCAAAAAATGTGTTGCCGTCCTTCGAGTCTTCCTCTCCTTCAAGAATAGGGGGACGAGTGTGGTTTGGACCTCGGTAAAAACTGTCTCAAAGTGGGTTCGTCGTTTGCCGTGAATTCGAATCCCATATTTAGGAAAAAAATTGTGTGATCAGCATGACCATTTATTCTGTGTTTAGGCATAGTCTTTGTATCCACGAATATAGCTATAGTGTTTGTTTCAAAATATTTGACAAAGTATTCACTAAGAAAACTAAAAATAATATTTATAAACTCGAAAGTAAGTCTGCTTATCTGTCTGACTGACCGTAAAGTTTTTACAACTAAACCGCTGCACCTTAGAATAATAACGCATAGGAAGCGAGTCCGCTCGTCCGTTTTGAAGCACCTCAAATGGAGCCATGGCTCCAAACGCCGGGCCGCTTCGTAGTATTCAAGGTCAAAGTACGCCAAACGTTAACGAAAAAAAACAATTATGACGGTTTGTTCAATTAAATTGTGTCACAACGCATCTGAAAAACAAAAGAAGTGTGATAACATCCCTTTTCACAGGTAATTTTTTAATATTTCACAGTATTTTGTAAGTAATTAGGTCAAAATAGAAATGTTTTGTTTCAATATTCCGTTTGCATGTGTGCGTACCGCCGCACGTACCTACGTAATCGTCACACCTATGTGAATCGGTTCAGTGCTTCAGTTTTGACAGGGAGCTTGTATGAAGACTAACTTTCTATGCGTTATTATTCTAAGCGCTGCACATATTACAATGAAATTTGTCATGGAGATACTTTGATTATTAAGGAAGGACAAAGGCTACTACACGCCGGCGGAGCTAATAAATTACACCAAGATTGTTCTATCTTGGTGTTCTATCTTGTTTATCACACAATATTTGTCCTGGACGGGAATCGAAATTAGTAATAAGGGTCACTAACCAATATAACCTTAACCCATGAGTTACGTGACGACATACACATAAAAATACATAAACACGTCAATCTTAAAAATAAAATAAGCGTGTTCAATTAAAATCTACCCTTGTTGGGGAGAGAGCTCGTAATTGGGCCGTGTGCCGTCTACCCCCGGCTTGTAATCATTGTGGTGCAAAAACCACCCTTGTGACACCCCAATAAGGGCTACAGTAACTATTTTTTATATTCAATTAATTTAATTATAATTGGGAGTCGTTCTAAATTGACTTTTGATGGATTGACAGCGTTGATAGGAAATTCATTGGTATATCGACTAGTAAGAGCTTTAAAATTCTAATAAAATATCAGTATTCGTAATTTTTAATAAACTAATTAAATCATTAAGGTGGCAAACCATTCGTATTTCGGATCGGTAACCGCTTACCATGCAGAAACCTATTAGGTAGACTACATTATATATAGCACTTTTTTCAACTTCGTTCACTTTGAATAAATAAGAAAGCTATATTTTTCGAATAAGTAGCAAAAAAAAACCAATCAAATTGAGAACCTCCTCCTTTTGGAAGTCGGTTAAAAAGAGCTAGTTTTTTTTTTTAAAGACAACTCCCGCACTAGGAATAAATCCTGTGTCGCGGGGGACTTTGCAAACATACATGAAACGGACACAAAGAACACCCAGACTCAGACCAACAATTTGTGGATCACACAAAGTGTTGTCCTAAGTGGGATTTGAACCCACGACACTTGGCAAAGTAGGTAGGTAGGTAAGTAGGTAGAAACAGCGTGGTGACCGTTAAACAACTAGGCCAAACGTGCAGTCTAATTTATTTTCAAATAAGCTAGCTGCATCCCGCGGTGTCACCAGCGAGGCGAAGTTAAAATAATCTAAAATAAGTAGCCAAGTTACTCTTAATATCATCACCTATCTGCCAGTGAAAGTTGCATTAAAATCAGACCAGTAGTTCCAGAGATTAGCCGGAACAAAAGACAGACAGATAAAAATTTATTTGAAAAAATGATTTTTTGCCTTAATAAGGTAAAGTATACTTTCATATGCATTTAGTGAAAAGCTGTTAATTTAAAATTACAAACAGACACTTCAATTTTATTTATTTGTATAGATGTACCTAGGTACGTACGTTCTTCATAATAAAACTTTTTAAATGTTTTTTTTTATAAAGTAGCTGTCTCATCTCATAAAAGAAATAAAGAGTATAACACTTAACACTGCAAAATAACCCACATAATATAAGGATCACGAGATATCTTTATCCGATTAAAAAAAGTCCTAAACCCGTATTAAAACACCTGGTTAAAAGTAACAATAAAAAATAACTAAAAAAAAAACTTCCGACATTGTATCCGTAATCCTCTATAGGAAGCACTTGAGCTTCGATATTTTAAAAAAAACCGCCCATTGTTGGCAACCCTCTATAATTATTATTTTCGTAGCTGGCAACACACAATGGCGCGTCCCTACGCACTTCCTGTTTGCTCTCGCGCGCTATTTAACGTGAATGCGAACGATTGGCCAATTTGAATTTCGAATGGAATACATTTGTCGGCTATTCGCTTGTAATTTAGTTTTTTAATAGTGATGGGCTGTGATTATCTATTTAGTGTGGACGAGGCGATTTGTTGATAGACATTGTGTTGGGGTATGTTTTGAGATATTGTTTGATAATTGAGGATGTAAACATTATGCTTTGTAAGATTTGTAGTAAGAAGGTTTAATAATGATGTCTTAGAATATCACAATGAAAACATTGACAACAAAATTGACTGAAATGTTTAGTGTAGGCACACAGCTTATCAGGCTGAATGCATAATATTTTTATATAATCTAGCAAGAACGGCTGAGCTGAACGGTTCTAGATGAATTTATTCTCAATAATAGATTAGAAAAATAGTTAGAATAATACATAAGCTAATTTATATCGAAACTTAGCTTTTAATAAGGTAAAATTAAGGTACATTTTTTTTATTTTTTCGGACATTTTAACACACAACGCCATCTAGTCCCAAGCTAAGCAGAGCTTGTGTTATGGGTACTAGACATAGAGATACTTTGATTTTTGAGGAAGGGCATAGCCTGCTCTTTGTTGTGATAACCGACAAACACTTGGGTGGAGCCGCGCGCAAAAGCTAGTAGTCAATAGGTTGAGGTAAAAAAACAAAAAATACTGAATTTTGAACTTTTTATTTCGAGAACTTATCTTTTGACCCCTCGTTCCCTTGGAAAGAGGTACAATCCTCACATAGCCCGCGGTTACGTGTCAACACAATAGAAAACACCGGTAGCGATCATTACACAATCGGTTCCAGAGGAGAACCGCATGAGGGTGCGCCGTCTCTTTCTAATTAGACGAGACTATTCTGTTAGTACAAAGCTTGGGGCAAAGATATTCTCTTTTTAATCGACTTCAAAAAAAGGAGGAGGTTTTCAATTCGACTGTATTTTTATTTTTTATTTGATACCTCATAATTTTCGACTGTGTGAACCGATTTTGATGATTTTTTTTTTATTTGAATGCTGGTGCTTCCCGTGTTGTCCCATTTCAATTTGGTCCAGATTGAAGTCGGTAGATATTTTTTGTTAAATTTTGTATATTATTTAATACTAGCTTTTACACGCAGCTTCGCTCACGCAGTCTTTCATCCCCTGATATACCCCCTTAGTGGTGGAATTTCAAAAATTCCTTTCTTACTGCTCACTTACGTTATATAAAGAACCAACATACAACATTTCAGGATTGTAGCTTCAACGGTTTGGGCTGTGCGTTGATCTCTGGGTATGTCAGTCAGTCTGTCAGTTAGTCAGTCACCTTCCTCTTTTATATATATAGATACATATATGGGGATTATGGGCGCCCCATAGGGCGCTACTTTCATGGGCATTTTTTTTTTTAGTAAAGATAGCTACCGCACAAGAAACACATCATGTGTCACAGGGGACTTTATTAAATTATTAATAAATATGGGGACGGACACAAAGTACATTCAGACTCTTTCGAAGACTTTATTACGGTCATACAGGTATTATGTCAGTTGACAATAAGGACCGACGGCTTAACGTGGCCTACGAGGTACAGAAAAAAAATCCAAACCAATATTACCGTTCCACTTTCACCGCTAAACTGCTGTACCGATTTCAATGAAATTTGGCATGGAGATACTTTGATTTTTAAGGAAGGACATAAGATAAGCTTTTCAACTCGATACCCAACATACACGCAGATGGAGCCGCGGTTAAAAGTTAGTAAACTCATAAATCAAATAACACACCAGGTAGGATGTCAGACGTCATAATACCAAAGTAACAACATGATGGCTTCGGGCGATCTTCAATGAAACATGATTGCTTCACAATCGGCGCCTCTAATTAGACACTCCCTCGCGCATTGGGGTTGTTTTCTGAGCTACCCTAACGACGATTGTTCGTTGATCTACGCTTACTCAACAATTATACTGCTTCTAGCGATGTGTCGGGTCGCTTATAAATGTATATCTAAAGATACGAATAGGGTTTATTTATGTTTGGATCCGGAAATACGGATAACATACGGATATCCGGCTGTCCGGTCAGATAATTGTGACTTATATATAAACAAATTGATGATAGAAAAATTGGTAACGAAGGCGCAGGATTTCCAAGGCTCTTTACAATTTTTTTTAAATAATAAATCATAATAAACTCGTCATCTCCATCTAACGTTATTCATTTCTTAATTTTTAACATTTGGCGGTGTTTTTATAAACGCGGAACTTACTCTTCTAAAAAAGAAATAATATTTTCTAATTTGGAATGAAAATTAGGCAATTTTCGGGTAATAAACATATTAAAAAAGCTGAATTATGAAATTTTTTATGAAGTCATTTTAAAAAGCAAAATCTATTACATTAACGACAACGGGCCAAACGGACCAGTAAGTCATAATTAAATGACAAATCAATAAAATCTCAAACACCAATCATCAACGTATTAACCCCAAATTCGCGTACGTGCCCTCTGCCAGCCAATCACCGACTGAACTCCCTTTATTCTCCGTGATAGCAACCTTGCATAGTAAAATTACCCAAAAATTTACTGAAAAGGGACTGATGATAGGAAACATTTTTTTGATTTCTTGGATGCTTTAAGTATATTGACGATAAAGTGTAACAATGGTGTTTGTTTTTTATGGAACAACAAGCGGATTTTCTGATGGTAAATGGCTTTCGTCACCTCTAGCAACATTTGCAACCCGAGAGTTCAAGAATTCAAATTAAACACATTTCAGTAAACAAGTGTTTCAAGTCCAGAAAACTCGTGATGTAGGGATGAAAACAATAAATGAGCTCAACAATTCATTAGAGCTATACAGAAGCCCTCTTCAATATAATCTTTCCACCCATTTCCTAATTATCCTTGCTAAAACCTATATCACGTTATTATAATTTCAAGATTTATCCATCTCTTAAGGGAAATTTCGTGGAACTGGTAACACAGTCGTAGCTCAGAAGGGGTCAGTCACGGTGTCGTGGGGCGGGGGCGGCCCCGGGGTCACGTGACTCAATGACACGTGGCGCACGGCGTGCCATTGTGTGCGGAAGTGACGCGCGCCCGAATTAATTTTTAATAAACTTTGTACCGTTTGTTGTGTTGACGACTTGATGCCTATTAGTTTGACGGTAGACGGTGTCATTATATTTTTGTTTTATTTATATTAAAAGTATGAATTAAATTTATTTATATTTCAACGCTCGCTGTGTTATTAGACTTATTAGTTCCGTAAAGGCGCGTATCCACCGAAATTGTTGGCAATTTCAGTGTTTCTAACTGTTTGCAACTCTTCAGAAAATCGCCAACTTTTGTTTCCAATGTGTCTACACCGAGTGGCCAACAATTTGAAAAACATTCCAACTAATCGCCTCCACAGAGCCAATAAATATTTGCAACAAGCGTATTCTTTTGATGTTTGTCAACATTTGTTGACAATTTTTGTTGCCAACACAAGGAAATTACATGAACTTTTGTCACCAACTTTTGTTCGGTGGAGACTCGGCTTATAGTAAGAGATCCCACCGCTCGATTCTGCATGTATCTGTTTTTTCGATGAAATTAATTTTAAATGAAAGTTGAGGAAGTATTCAATGGATTAGTGACAGGTTGCCTATAAAAAATTAGACGCAACTACCTTTAATGAATTTTTGAAAAATTAATTTGGAAACATAAATTGCATCCATGTGTTTTTTAATCATTTTTACGTCATTTTAAAGAAAATGATGTAAAGAAAAGAAAAAAAGATGGTTTCCAGGTCTCAGTCAGCCCCAACCCTGAGGTTTCCAGGTGTAAACAGGTATATTATTGTTACTTATTTACAGTCATCTGTTTTTTTGATATTTTTAATACAAAATTAAAGTTTTAAATTTCCTGTTTACAATAATCCATGGTTGCCAGTTCAAAAATGGCCGCAAGCAGAGGTTGCCACGTTGCAGGTAAATGTGAGCGCAAGAGAAAAGATGCTCCATTCGTTTCGTGCGATTTTTTTTTATGGAATTGGAGGCAAACGAGCAGACGTATCGCCTGATAGTAAGCGATTACCGCCGCCTATGGACACCCGCAACACCAGAAGTGTCACAAGTGCCTTGCCGGCCTTTGGGGGTGGGAGGGGAATGGGGGAAGGGTAACGTTAAACGTAAAGTTGACAATTATTATACTTCTGACAAAACATTTATATGTAACTTTAGGACATACATACACATCTGTACATTTAGACGGCAATGTTTTAAACGCTTGAAACCCATCTACAGAAGTTCCAGTTTCGTATCGCCGAACATGCATTGTAGCAACTCAGCAATATGTACTGCTGTCAAACGGAAAACATAGGAAGACAATTATAAATTCGAAATTAACTCTGCGACTGTTACGTTTTCACGGCTAAACAGCTGAATCGATTTGGATGAATTTCGGTATCAAGATAGATTGGACGTTGGAAAAGGTTACTTTATGTTGCGATAACCAACATACACGCGGGCAGAAGTTAGTAAAAAAATAAAAAAATGGTAAGAAATTAAATATATTGATCCAAGGTATTAAAATAAAACTTACCATGGTGCTGTGGTCTTTGCGGTGGCGGTACAGCACCGTACGTGTTATCTCGTGGGAGATGGTGGCCCAGCATCCGTCGGCCAGCGGCCTCCATCGTAGCTATCGTGTTTGACCTCGCCATACCTACGTGAACAACACACTCATTAAGATCAAACTCGCAACATCAGCAACAGCCCTTAAATATTATTTTTAACAGACTTCAAAGGAGGAGGAGGTTATCAATTCGACTGTATTCTTTTTTTTTTGTATTTCAATTTGGTCCAGTTGTTGAAGTCGGTCCTTTTTTTGTTAAAATTTGTGATTATTATTGTATGAGCCTGGCAAAGTGCCCCTACTTTTCCTGATGGATAGAATGAGCAGAATCCAAAGAGTGATGGTAACCATACTTATTGCGAATGCAGACAATACAACATGGTGACCCACACTATTGAGATGCTTCTGCATCATTGGGTCTCCGGTCTCGCACTCACCTACGAAACACGACAGCAGGAATGTTATCAGTTTAGGTTGGTCCTCTGTGCGAGGGTAGTACCGCCCCGGTCAAACCGGACCAACCGTGCTGAAATCAGCGTGGCTCTACTACCTTTGTATACACCTAGACTGCACGATATGCCCAGTGGTTTAAGCGGTCGCTTTCTACTGCGCCAAGTGTCGTGGGTTCAAATCCCACACGGGACAACACTTTGCGTGATTCACAAATAGTTGTTTTGAGTCTGGGTGTTCTTCTTTGGTTTCATGTATGTTTGTATAGTCGCCCGCGACACAGTATAGTATATTCCTAATGCGTGTGGAATTCTAACACAGTGTGTTCGCATATACCACTACACTTGCCGTGCAGTCAATCAATAGCTAACTTACCGATCTGAGGTCGCCAATTCCTATTCTCTTCGTGTGACAGGTTCCCTGGCTTCAGGACCCTGGCAGGTTCTATGGCGCCATGGAGCCTCCTCGCCGGGAACTCCTTGTCGTACGACGGGTCTAAGAACCTCACGCACACTGCGTAGTTGCCGATGACCGGCTTCAGACCGATGACTGGTGATGGCAACTGTCTGTTGGAGGAAAAAGCAGAATAAGTATGAAGTAGACGTCATCATTATCTCCTAATAGTCCACTACTGGACATAGGCCTCTTCATGGAAATTGGAAAGAAATGGAAATGCTACAGTGAAAAGAGTATAGTTAGTCTAAGAGGCCTACCACACGCGCAAGTATCACCACAGTTTTGCCTGCGCAGGCCCGGCTTGTACACGAAACAAACGTGCGTGTGGTTGGTAAAACTGTATCACGCGCCAAACAAATGTATAACGACAGTTTTACCTCATCCACAACCCATAATGTCCCACTGCTGGGCTCGGGTCTCCTCTCAGGAGAGGGTTAAGGCCATACGTCCCCACGCTGACGAGTGCGGGTTGGGGACTGGCAACACAACGTTGTGGCTACGTAATCTTGCCGTTGGATGTTTTTAAGCCGCCCAAAGGCCTTCAACTAAGCTTCACGACAGTTATCCTATAACTACGGGACCGCCTGCTTAACGTGACCTCCGATCACGGAGACGCTCATGGTAACGTGCCCCCAGCGGTCACCCATCCAAGTACTGACCGCGCCGTCGTTGCCGTTAATTGTTTCTAATCACCGATTGCAATGCAATCTAATCACAGTTTTATCTGCGCAGTTATAACTGTGCTGTGGTGATACTTGCGCGTGTGGTAGGTAGGCTTATAACAATCGTTCCATCAGTGGAGTGATAGAGAATACCTCAGGCATTAGGCCATTCCATATGTACATGAAGTTGTAATATAAATAACATAATTACTTACCCTCCAATAACAACATGGTCAGCGCTGACCATGACCTCCCCGGTGAGTCCCTCGGACCGGTAGGGGTACTTCTGCTTGTTTTCGATAAGGGCTCGGAGATTGTGTCCAGCCTCCTTGTACAGTCCCAGGAGGAACTCGTAGCTCTTGTTACCCGTACCCACGTATAGACGGTCGTTGCCACGGATATTACGTTTTTCTGTGAAATGGGGAAGTATTATATGTCTGTATGAGCGAAGGGGTAGGCAGAGGTGTATACCCCACCTTGTACTAACTACAATTTGGTTTCCCTTACATATCTTAACACATAAAATTGCCTAATGCTTTTCTAGAAACTCTCTGCCTCGAACAACAAAACTGTAAAATGAACTGCCGCCTGCGGTATTACCAGACCAATACGACCTTCAAACTTTCAAGAAAAGAGCTTCCTCCTTCTTAAAAGGCCGGCAACGCACTAGTGACGCCTCTGCTGTTGTCCATGGGCGCCAGTAATTGCTTACTATCAGGCGATCCGTCTGCTCGTTTGCCCCCTATCCCATTAGAAAAACAGATCATAAAAATAACACAATACTTACTCTCAGCTTCCGTCAACAGATCATAGTAAGGTTCGAGAGCTTTGAACAGTCTCTCCTCGTCCACAAAAGGTAACAAAGCGACGCCTTGCCAAGCGAATTTCTTCCCGTTCAAGTCTATTTTGAAGTCCGTAGGGTAGAAATCAATGATTAATGAATACTGTGGACAGAGAAACATATTATTATTATCTTTAAAAACTGAGCCTGTGTCGCGGGGGACTTTACAAACATACGTGAAACGAACACACAGAACACCCAGACTCAGAACAACAATTTATGGATCACACAAAGTGTTGTCCCATATGGGGTTTGACTCTACAACACTTAGCGCAGTAGAAAGCGACGTGGCGTCCGCTCAAACCACTAGGTCAACCGTGCAGTCAAATTATTTCTATTTACTTTTAGAGTTGTTTGTTAAAATTAAAAGCCAGCCTTAGCTTCGGTTATAAAGAACATCCTGAACCAGTCAAAAATAGTGCTGCGTATACGGGCACCACTGTACCCTCTTTATCGATAAAAAGAAACTTAAGAAAATGGCGTCGTTTTACTTCATCTATAAAAATGAAGTAAGTGTTATGGCTAATTCATCAACACCCTTTAACAGTCCACTGTTGGGCAAAAATCTCTCCTTAGAAAAAAACACTTAAAAGCGTAAAATAAACTGGTTCTTCATAAATTGCCTATACCTAATTCTTTATTCATTTATTCATGAATTATATTCATGAAGAACCAGTTTATTTTACGCTTTTAAGTGTTTCTTTGGCAGAGAGTTTTCGTTGGATGTTTTTTGGAAGTCGGTTTTTTTTTTTTATAAAAAGTTTTTATTTTTCAGTTTTTAGTGCAAACAATCGTAGGTAAGTAGTGAGTTGAACTATTTCATCATCAAGAATACAAATTAAGGTCTATACGTTCGTGTAATATAAAAATCATCCTCTATTCCCTAACTGTTGAAGAGTTTAACCTTCTATCATCAGCTTACCTAAATAACTTGAAAGTATACTACTGAAGGTCTTTAGATACGTATGCAATTGAAAGAATTATCCTCCAACTCCTAACCGTTGAAGAGTTGTACCTACCACCTTCCATCATCAGCTTACCTAAATAATTTGAAAGAATACGACTAAAGGTAACATATATACACATGATATTTAAGGATTTATACTCGCAACTCCTAACCGTTAAGGAGTTGTACCTTACATCATCAGCTCATCATCATAAAATGATGACTACCAGACGCAAATACCGGTATAACTTCAGAAAATATACGAAAAACATAGTATGTGCCTATAAAAAATGAGGGTTTCTCTCGGTTTCCCTGGGATCCCATCATCAGATCCTGATATGGTGGCAATGGGACCACCTCGGGAGCATACATTTTCGAATAAAAAAATAATTTTCAAAATCGGTCCACAATTGACGGAGTAATCGGTGAACATACATTAAAAAAAAAAAAAAAAAAAATACATACAGTGGAACATAGAACCTCCTCCTTTTTGAAGTCGGTTAAAAAGAGGTCGCTAATGAGATGGAATCGGAAATAGACCGCAGTAAATTATTGACAATAATTATGACCGCGTCCTCAAAGAGTAAATAATATTAAAGTTAGGTATTTTGAGTTTTCAAGGTCAAAATATTTGTAGTGCGGGATCCCCGGAACAAATTTTACAAGTTATTACTATCAAGCTAATTTTTCGTGAGTGGCTTCATTTTGATGAGGGCCCACCGTTCACCTTAAAAAAAAATCGATTGTAGGAACTAACAGGACTAGCAAAGAAAAAAAAACTTTGGAGCGTAGGACCGGGATAACGTACTACGCAATTTGTAGGACAGTGTGTCTATTAAATTATATTAACTAAGCAACTGTTAAAAATCAGCTGGTTAGTATGATTTTTTATGTCCTCGCTATTGATATATGTTGGAAGGATCAAACCATGCATTTTGTAGGACAAATATTTGTTTCCATTATGTAATAATGTCCACAAACAGCCACATTGTCCTACAAATTGCGAGGTACGTTATCACGGCCCTTTGCTCAACAGTTTTTTTCCCTGCTAGTCCTGTTAGTTCCCACAATCGAATTTTTTTTAAAGTGAAAGGTGGGCCCTCATCAAAATGAAGCCACTCACGAAAAATTAGCTTGATAGTAATAATTTGTAAAATTTGTTCCAGGGATCCCGGACTATTATGTTCCAATGCCAAAATCAGAAAATTTTGTTATAGTAATTAATATTGGCGGTAGCTAAATCTTTAGCTTCAGCTAAAGTATTAAATACTTCATTAAAAGCATATATATTTAAACGATAGTTTGCTATATAAATACTTACAGGATCACTCATTAGTTTGGCCCACGGTTTAGGTACGTGCTGTGAACTGGCAGCCGGGAACACACCCATCAACTGTTCCAATGGACGGAACTAAAAACATAGGAAAAGACATTAGAAACATAGAATTCATTGATTTATTTAACAATTTACAGCATTACATGCGGTTGTATGAGCAACACCGCTGTATGAGCATGTACAGGCATGTATGAGCCTGTCAAAGTGACTCTACTCTGTCTGATGCAAAACATAAGCAGAATCCAAGAGTGGTGGTCACCATACTTATTGCGAGTTCAGATAATGCAATAATGCAGCACGGTGATCCACGCTATGACAGCCTATTGAGATGCCTCTGCATCATTGGGTCTCCGGTCACACTCACCTACGAAACACAACAGCAGGAATGCTGTCATTTTAGGTGGATCTTCTGTGAGAGGGTGACCAACCGTGCTGAAATCAGCGTGCCTCTACTACCTTAAATATAAGAGTGGGATCTTACCGGCTGTGTCCCCTCTTCGAACTTGGTGGAGAGGCCGCATATATTGACGAAGTCGGAGGCGAAGGGCGCGTAGTGGTAGGGGAAGTACCACTTCCAGCTGGCGCAGCCCTGGTAGTAGTAGCGGAGCACCCAGCACAGACCGCGCACGTACTGCAGGGCCACGCGGTACCTGGTGGAACATCATGTTATGGATTTATTAATATCTATAATATATTTAAAAATTTCGTGTCACGATGTATGTTCGCGATAAAATCCGAAACTACTGAACCAATTTTAATCAAATTTTGTAAGCATCTGTAAGTTGGTCCAACTTGGGAGATTGGGTAGTTTGTGTCTCAATATTTGTTATTGCAAATTAAATGTTTATTATACGACTTTAGTGTGTATTTATCGGTTAGTTCTATAAAATCCTAATAGATGGCAGTTTGGCATCTAAGTTGCACAGATATCCGGTAGATAGCACCGTGTGACCGTACTTATATTTCTAGATTATCCGGTAGATGTATTTCTAGAATTTACATAGAAATGTAGAAAATATTTACAAAAAAAATGTGGCGGTACGAAGTTCGCCGGGTCAGCTAGTTAATAAGCAAATAAGTAAATTTGAAGTGTCTGTTTGTAATTTAAAATTAATAGCTTTCCACTAAATTAATATCAAAGTTTATACCGTAAAATTTTAGGAATAGCTTTTATAATTTACTAGCTGTTGCCCGCGGCTCCGCCCGCGTTTATTTCGTTTATCGCTGTAAACCTATATGTTAGCCTATATGTTATTCTGATGTATAACCTATATTACTGTAAAGTTTCATCATAATCCGTTCAGTAGTTTTTGCGTGAAAGAGTAACAAATATCCATCCATCCATACTTACAAACTTTCGCATTTATAATATTAGTAGGAAGTAGGATATAGTACTTACATCAAAAAAGCTATTTCTAAAATTTTATATGGGTGAAGAAATGTCTAGAATAATCCTAAATATTCGACAGAACATTCTGGACCAAATAGTTCTAGAGCTACTTGCAGCGCCGTCTAGCATTGAGGAAATCGGAATCACCAGTCATAATCTCCACAGTTGCGCGCTACCTGACACTAGATGGCGCCTTCCTCGGTTCTCGAATGTTCCCGTCCATACGAGACCCATCTGCTTATGGCGGCGCAACACTATTATAAATTCGAAAGTTGTCTGTCGTTACGCGTTCACGTCTAAACTGCTGCACCGATTTCAAAACCTCTAAATATTTACCTGAACTCAAGATTGTCTCTGCCAACTTCGAACTTGCTCTCATAGTAACGTTCCTTGAAGCCGTCCTCCCAAAGACGGACTTCGTCATGTTTGTCGTCGTCATCGTCGTTATCCAGGCCTGCTGCTGAAGCGGTACGTTTGCGACGACCCTGATTATCTTCACTTTGCTGAAAAGTTGTATCTTAATGAAAACCCTGCTGGCAACTCGATAGGGTACTCTCTACGCAGGCGTTCCCCTCTGTCAAAGTATAAGCCCAAATGGGTGAAGCGTTACACTATTATGACACAGAATGTATTTATGTACTTGACATTCTGAATGTTTTGTTTTAATTGTTATGTGTGAGTTCTTGTAAAAGCTGCAAGAATAATATTTGCCGAGATGTCGTGAAATATCCTTTTTAAATGAAAGAGACATCGGTATTTATTTACGATACAATCATCTATATTATAAGTGTTGGATTTCGAACGTCATTGTACTGGCAACATTTTTCGATTGTCACTTGTGTGTTTGACGTTTTGACGTTTGAGGTTAATGTGAAAAAGAACTTGAAAGGCGCGTGTTGAAACCGGCCGACGATTTATTGTTATTGTTAAAATTAATTGATAGTAAGCTAATTGTATTGTCCATCGACCCGCGGTCTCTTTAGTGATAAACCGTATTGTGTTAGGTCGTGGACTCGCGAGTTTTGTAGGCGCGTTCCGCGTTAGCTGAAGCGAGTTGTTGTAATTCGAATACCTTGGAAGTTGTAGAGCACTTTAGGAGTTTATGTTTGTGTGAAGACGCAGAGCAGAGAAGAATCTACCCAAGAGATATCTCTTTTAACGCGGAGAACATTGAAGCCACACACTCCAGTAAGTGCTTGATGATTTTAGTTTAGATTAAGAACACAGTGTATCGCCGTAAAGCTCATTCTTCTCGCCAATGAATTAAGTTAGTGATTGAATGTCCTATCTATGGGCCGTGGGACGTCTCAAGTATCACAAAGTGATCGCTATCATTGGTGGGAGGAGTGATCAATAAGTACTTACTGCAGCTACACTGTTCATGCCAGCGAGACGAATGTTGGCCGCCTCCCGCCGAACATTCTCCACGGGTCGAGACGACTGCTGCCCAATGGCCTGACAAACATACATTTTATTTTTTAAAAGACAACTCCCAGATCAAGAATAACAAATATTGAGATCAATAATTGAGATAAAAACTACTCTATCTCCCAAGTTGGACCAAATTACAGATGCTTACAAAATTTGATAAGAATTGGTTCATTAGTTTCTGAGTTTATCGCGAACATACATCGTGACACGAAATTTATATATAATATAATATAGAATATATAGATATAGATATCAAAGTCACCTGTGGTGCGAACTGAGTTTTCTCGAGCAGTCCAAAGTTAGGCCTCTGTTGCCTCTTCATGTTCTTATTCCTAGCTTTAAAATTGAGTTCGTTTTGATGCCGCCGTTTGAAGATCTCGTCCTCCATGTGGCCAAGCTCTGTCATGATCACTTGAACTCTCTCGAGTTTCACATCACCGGAGTCTGTGAGCCACCCCTGGTGAACAATACAAGTTTTATGGATTATTTTACTTATCTTTAGGGAAATAAGTGCCAATCTTTTCTACCTTCTTTGACTATTCATATAGTCTAATCTATTTGTTTAAACAAAATATGTTCTATAATATTGGTATAAATATGGTTTATAACAGATTGCCATGCAATAGCCAGTGTACAATAAAGTATATTATATTTCTTATTTATATTCTTAAGTCTCACCTTAGTCCGATAAACACACTTCTTATATAAATTCACAAGCCGGTCCACAGCACCTTCTCTGATTTCCAAACTCGGGAGATGAGGTAGAAAATCATTGCCGACAAAGAAACACATGAACACCCAGTCATCGAGGGCCCTCTCGAAGTCATATCTGAAGGGTAGGTTCGGCATCTGCAGCTCCCTCTCCAGATACTCCCGAAGTACGCTGAGCCGTACGAAGATAAAGCTGTCCTGGTTTCCGAAAGCCGGATCAGAGCGTACTAATGCAGCATCTGGCGAGGTGCCTGTACATTCTTTCATTTCATGACCTGTCGGGAAGTGTAATTTAAATTTAATTTTGTTAAAAAACTAACAGTGCGGTGACAGATTAAGAATACGGAGAGTAATCACCCCCATTCTGGACAACAGCAAAAGAAGGAAAACTTGAAATTACCTGTGGAAACCCCCTCGGGCCATCACCCCACCGGGGTTTGCGGCGGGGCGGTGTGTCAGAATCGAACCAAGTAAAACCACTCTGCGCCTGAGTCGGGAGGGATCCGGGAACTGCTGTTATTAACACATCCGGACCCCTCCCAGCCATCTGGCTAACCAAACCTTCATTTCTAAGGGAAAGAACTATGTCCAGGGTCTAAAAGTATTTTCTTTTTGTTTGACCCTTCCAAAATGACTCAGTCTACCCTGCCTGATGGAAAGCATAAGCAGAATCCAAGAGTGGTGGTCACCATACTCACTGTGAATGCAGACAATGCAGCATGGTGACCCAGACCATGGCGGCCTAGTGATTCTTCTGCATCATTGGTCAAAAGTTAATGTGATCATAAGTGAACTGCTGTCGATCCCAGTGCCTAGGAGGTGTGATAGGCATGCAGGAGGGATGAATCCCATTAAAAATAAGTGTGTGTGTCAACTCCGACGGACGACCGAAGTTTACGTCAAGTGGCGCCACAAGCACCTTTGAACGCATAAGCACCATGAAATTCTCGGCGCCCCGAAAACTACCCCAAATAATAAGCCTTCACAATAGCTGAGTATTTTAAAAGTTTCTTGGAAAACATAACTAATGACAAAGCCCTGCAGCGTAAGGCCCGGTTCCCACTGTGCCGGACCAGCGAATTTGCCGTAACCCGGCTACCAGACTATAGTGTTCACATTACATCAGATTCCACAAGAAAACCGGACATTCAAGTACTCACCTCAATTAAATTCAGACCTTTCCTCACAATGTATTTCGCCACCAGCTCATCCGGCAGTTTTACTGTGCTGGAAAATCTGCATAGTGGGAAGTGGGAACTCGGCCTAACGCATCACTTTTAGTTAACGCTCTATTTTACTCTTAATAAAATGTTCATGCTGCAGGTTAAATATGAAAAACGTTTTGTAAGAGTAAACATAAATAAAATGTACTTACCCAATTGTCCACAAACATCACAGGGTCTTGGTTTGTTGGGTTTGAACTCCTCCCGAATAATGGTGAAGTTTGGCTCGTGAGTCGCCAGCCCCAACATGATGAGATCTGCATCAGCGCCGCACAGAACGTGTTGCGTGTTGGGGTCGTGATCCCGTTGGACTAGAATATTGCAAATAAACATGTGTTGTTACGTTTGTATAGAACTCAACACACCGAACCTGCCGAACCATGGGAGAGCCACGCTTCGGGCCGAATGGGCCGGCTCGACCAGAGTGATACCACGGCCTCACAGAAAGCCGGTGTGAAACAGCGCTTGCGCTGTGTTTCACCGAGTGAGTGAGGACACCGGAAGCCCATACCCCACCCCTCCCCCCATCCTCCAAAGGCCAGCAACGCACTTGTGACGCCTCTGGTGTTGCGGGTGTCCATGGGCGGCGGTAATCACTTACAATCAGGCAATACGTCTGCTCGTTTGCCCCTATTCCAATAAAAAGAAAACGATACATGTATTCTTTGCATGCAAACAATACTTTTGAAATATATTTGCATTCTCAAAAAAACATAGTGAAAGTCAATACTCAGTTTAAGTCGAAATTGCAGTGTTAAATATTGTTTTTTTTTTTTAAGACAACTCCCGCACTAGGAATAAATCCTGTGTCGCGGGGGACTTTACAAACATACATGAAACGGACACAAAGAACACCAAGACTCAGAACAACAATTTGTGGATCACACAAAGTGTTTGTCTTATGTGGGATTTGAACCCACGACACTGGGAAACGGCGAGGTGACCGCTAAACCACTAGGCCAATCGTGCAGTCATTCCTACATTCATTCATTCACACGTTCATTCATTCACTCGTTCATTCATTCACTCTCTCTACGCTTGTAAGAATTAATTACGTCCTTATTTCATTAGCAATATGTATATCTAATGTAACACGGATATTCAAAGAATTTTATCATTCATCACTGAGAATGAAATAATAAGGCTTTAAAAAATAATAAGGCTCTGCATCAGTATGTAACCTGCACTTAACTCTTAAAATTGACGTCGTACAAATAACGGGTGCAAAACAATGATGCTGTCTCATTCACACACATTCTTACCTCTCTGTCTTCTGATGTAGTCCATGATTTTGTGTTCGCCTTCCCCGGGCACGTTAGCATCAGACAAAATGACTTTAATACCCTTCCATCCAGGATCACTGTTTAATCTGTGGACAAAACAAATCCTGAGAAATTTAACGAGAATGAAACCCTGGTCTCTGGAAATCGGTGTGAAGTATTTAGCTGTTTTTCAAAGAATGAGTCTTAATTGAGTCCAAACCCCAATGAGGAGGAGATTCTTAAGTTACGTCATCCATGGTCACTGACCTCTATTATACAAGTACGCTGGACTAAATATTCTCTAAGAAATGACAGTTGTTTTTGTGCCGTTTGAAGTGCCCCTCATGAGGGTCTCACATACTAAAATTGACATTTGTTGCAAATGACCGTTGTTATTTTGGTGCATCTCTGTTTATTTAAGACTATACTTGTTATGTTTGGTGTTTGCCAAGTGATATTTAAAACATTTATATAATAAGAGTTTGTGTATTTGAACTTGCAGTGAACTACTAGTGAATAAGGGAGTTACATTTTATTAAAACTGAAAATGATTGTTAGTTAAGTTGATTTCTTAAATGCTAACAAATTATTGGTAACTGGGTGAAATTCCTTTTATGCCTTGTAAGTACACATATAAAGGAGAAAACGACACCAAGTATTTATATCGATAAAGTGATGCAATACTTCAAGTTATGTCTCATCCCTAATATTATTTCCACGGAACTTCACACTGTTATCAGCGCCAAAATGGCGAAAATCAATGGCTTCATTTAGATTACGATGTATGCAGTCCAGCGTACTTGTATAATAGAGGTCAGTGTCCATGGTTGTCTTTAGACAATTACTGTGAGGTGGCCTATCAGTTCGTTTGCCACTATGTCATTAAAAATAAACATTATAGATAAAGCCAGACACAGATACTCATTCCACAAGTATTTGTTGGAGTTGAACCCGCAACGAGACAGACAGGGTTTAAAACTATGAGACTAACAGGCCTGTCACACCATATTTATATTTCAATGGATACATTGCCATGTGTTTCCACATCAACAACTGTAGGTAATAATCCAAAGCTGAACATCGGTATCTTCTTGCCACTTCTACCCACACTGGCCAGAAGGGTCGGTTAGTTGTTTTTTTTTTTAAAGACCACACCCGCATTAGGAATAACAAACATACAAGTAACGGACACAAAGAACACCCAGACTCCGGAGTCAGGACAACAATTTGTGGATCACACAAAGTTTTGTACCGCGTGGGATTAGAACCCACGACACTTGGCGCAGTAGCAAGAGACGTGGCGACCGCTGAAACCACTAGGCCAACCGTGCAGTCAAACTTTTTCTAACCAACCGGTTCTAAATAAACTATTATTCAGATCATCACATACCTGTCATGTATATAATAATGCAAGCACTTGCTTAACCGGTCCATGAATGGGGTTCCAGGCGTAATGCAGTTGGAATCGAAGTGGGCTTCCTTTGGCCTCTCTGGGGGAAGGTAAGCACCTTTAGCCCGGAGTTCCTCACGGATGCGAGCTACCTCCTCAATCTTCTCCTGCGTCTCTTTGGAGGCACGGAATCGTCTGGAACGTTGTTGGTTCATCTTTGCTCTGGGGGCCTAAATTAAAAGAATTGAATATCATTACTTCTTTTAAATGGTTCTTTAAAGAAAAGCAGTCATTTCTTTGAGTGTCAATTTAGCTCTGAGTGCCTAGTGTGTAGTTCATTTCACGTCTGCTCGCTCTGGATAGCGAGCGCACTTGGCATTAAGATGGTTTAAGATTTCAGAGCGGGCTAATCTTTTTTCTATTCTTTTCTTTTAAAAAGACAACTCCCATTAGGCATTAGGATAATACATCCTGTGTAGTGGGGAACTTTACAAACATACATGAAACGGACACAAAGAACACCCAAACTCAGAACAACAATTTGTGGATCACACAAAGTGCTGTCCCATGTGGGATTTGAACCTACAACACTTGTCGCATTAGGAAGCGGCGTGGCAACCGCTTAAACCACTAGGCCAACTGTGCAGTCAGCCGAACATGGCAACGTGATGATTGAGTAAATGGGTTAAAAACTGATACTAGGCCTCAAGATTTGCTTAACCCTAGCAATCAATTCAGTTGCTAGTATTTTCTATACAGAAATTTAACAGTTGTGGTTAACTATTATTTCAAATAAATTTTATCATGTCAAGAGTACACAAATCAACATCACATTCTTATAATTTATAGATCAAAAGCTACTTACCACTCCATCAATAGCCATATATAACAACTTCCTGGGCCTCACAATGCGGAACAGCCTGTCGATACATTCGAAGATAGCCACCATCATCTCATCTTCATCCTTTGGTGGGGGTTTATCTTCAGGATGTGTACATGGGTGGATAATACCATTCATGTCCAGGTACAAGTTGTCAAACTCCACTCCATTTGGATTGGGGAGGGAAGAGTCAATGTAAACAAGCTGCCCGTCGACATCGGTGGGCTAAAAATCAATTTTATATAATAATATATAATAATTTATGTACAGTTAATATCAGTATTAATAGTAAAGGATTTATATCTGTTGTAGCCTCTCTCGGCAAGAATCTTTATAACAATACTCCAGAATATCACATTACCTACATTGGGAAACAAAGATATCAATAAACTAGGCAAGTCTCTATGTAAGTAGCTTGCGTAATTTTTTTTATGGAAATGGGGGCAAACGAGTAGATCTACCCCTGATGGTAAGTGATTACCGCCGCCCATGGATACCCGCGACACCAGAGGCGTCAAAAGTGCGTTGCCGGCCTTTGGGGAAAGAGGATGGGGGGAAGAATTCTGCAAATGATATTGTGATATTTTCGAAAACAGCTAGAAAAGAAACACTATAAATAAATAGACCAATCTTGACATAGACTTTAATTTTGAGGTAGCATATAAGATTCTAAAGCAATATTCTTGTAAAATGTTTTGCTCTTGTATTTTAAATGTGGGAGCCTTTAAATACTTATTAATGGCTACTAAAAATGATCACACACATAGTATTTATGTAGGTATCTCCCCCACTTCATTTATAAGAAATATAAAAAAAAGTTGATTTGTACTCTATATCCGTGCATGCAGCAAAATATTGTTATGAATTAAGATTGCCGTGTGATTTATTGTAGTCTTTGATACTAAAAATACTTTTAGTCGAGTGAGAAAGTTCCATGTTTCGAAAGGGCATCACACGATACAGCGAAAGGGTTGTGGTGGGTATATTTATGAACATGGCGTCCACAGGTATAGCGGAATATCCTTGATATTTATAGCAATTTATTTAAATCATTCATACTTTAACTATCTATAGCATATACATAATTCAATTGATAACATAAATTGAAGTCAATAAAGACCACGAAACAACAAATTTCATAGGTTATGTCTTACCCTCTGTTCCACACATTCAACAATAACACTTGCATATTTCCGGCTCAACCAGCGGAAAAATGCTGGTACTCCCATCTTGAATAACACTTAAAATTTATAGTCTTGATATTTCATTAATGTCTACTCAATACAAACAAACCAACGCAGATGCCATTTTGAAATTTGAAATGAATAGGCTAGTAGGGAGGGGAGGCTGAAGGGACCTGGAGGAACTCGAAAGAAGTATCGATACTTTGACTCAATGAGCACTTTTGGACTGGACAGGTATCGTTTCGTTAAGTACTCTTTAAAACTTGCATGTATTCATTTTCATAACCATAACAGTTAACAGTATTCAAAAAGTAATTGGAACTAATTTCTTTGCTTAGAATGAATATTTTGTGAGCAGGTTATAAATTAGAAAAAACGTCAATCATTCCGTTTCTGAACAAACTGGCTCTTACTCAAAAAACAAGCACTGTTTGTTCTTCTTCTTTTGATGAAATGGCAACCAGCCAGATCTCTCGGATCAGCTAGGTATTTCTGCCAATTACAAGAGTTTATAGTCTTCATATCATAAGTCTTCAAGTCTTTAAGTCTTCGTCGTGATGAAATTTATGATAAAAAATATATAAAAAATGTGGATGAGACGAAATGGGGACCGTCTTTCGAAGAAACAAAAAACCGCACTGCTTGTTTACGTAAGTTTCTGTTAATTTTCATTCTTATTAGATTGTGGATAATGCCTTATAATATTTCGATAAATAAACCCGTTTCTGTACATTTGTCCAAAAGATACCGAATTTAGATTTTTCTGAACGGAACAAAAATTACTAATTTTTTTTGGCAGACTTCAACTGACTGTCACTGTCACGCCTACCTAAAATTTTGCCTGTTTTCTGTTTTCCTTGACAATGTTAATAAAAATGAAAACTTTTTGTTATATAAACTATTGTAGGAAATTATTTAAGAATATCCGAATAAAAAGATGTTATTCAATCAGTGAATCGAGTGACAAAAACAAAATCATCAATATACGTAATATTGGCATATTAGCGCACATAGATGCAGGTTATAATAATTCTTATTTTGATATTTTTGTATTATCTTGTAAATTTATCTAATATCATAGTTTAAAAGTACAGTATATGTACGAGTAGTTTTAATTTATAAATTCTCTAAATGAATACAAATATTGTCATTCTAGGCAAAACCACTACGACGGAACGAATGCTTTTTTATTCCGGTACTATAAGATCTATGGGGGAAGTGCACCATGGAAATACTGTCACAGACTACATGGAACAGGAGAGACAGAGAGGAATCACAATCACATGTAAGGATTGTAGTAAACATAAGTAAAATTCTGAAAGATCCCATTTAATTTGCAACCTTTGAAAGCATTCCTGCAAAAACGCCGGAATGACCATTATTATTATTAGATTAGACAAATAGGCCTATGGCCAGCAGTGGACTGTTAAATGCTGTTGATGTGAAGACACTAGCAGCTAGAAATCTAATGCATGTATTGTTGTGTGTGTTTTTTTTTGTTTGTGCGTTAGATTTTGGAGCTTTTTAATAAAAGGAATTTCAGGTGGCAACAGCTTGCATACTGTTTACCTTACATGTAATACTAACACTATTGTACCTGAAAATCTGATTTTGAAAAAGAGTAGCTATGAGTTTCTTTGCCAGTATTCTTCTCATGAGCTCTACGCATTTTGGAAACTGGAAGTTATGGATCGACACAGGCACGCAGTAGATTTTTGGTGTTTTCGCCTAATTTACCTCGACAATACAGCACATGCTGTGGCGTCTGTTTGTGTCGATCTATGATTTTTAACTATAGCTTCAATTTGACGTTCATAAGTGTCTTAGATGAATAAATGATTTTGATTTGATTTGTATTTCAAAGAGATATTATTATTCTAATCTCCAGTATAATATACACAAGTACAGTTGTTTTCACTTAAACTATAATCTAACATAAACATTGTATATTGGAAAGTAGATTAGGTTCATTATGTCCCTAAAAAAAATAACTCAAAATACTTCCTGATTCCCAAACAGCTGCCGCAGTATCATTTCCCTGGAGGGAGAGTCAAATAAACTTGATAGATACACCAGGACACATAGACTTCACCATGGAAGTGGAACAAAGCCTTGCGGTGTTAGATGGTGCTGTTATTGTTTTGGATGCTTCTGCTGGTAAGGTCTATTTTCTGTTTTAAACTAAGTCATTGTCACCTATATGATCCAATTGTTAACCATTCTTTAAATATAAACATTCACAGATCTGATTAAATGGCAATAAAAATGTTTTTTTTTCTAATCTGTTCTTTAATCAATTCTCCTCATACCTCCTGTAGTTTTTCTGTTAACAGCCTGACAGCTAATTATCAATTCTTCATAGGAGTAGAAGCCCAGACCCTAACAGTCTGGAGACAAGCAAGTGGTTACCGTGTGCCCCGAATCCTGTATTTGAATAAGATGGACCGAGGTGACGCATCTGCCACAGCTTGTGCAAACTCAGTGAGGGACAAACTACAGGCTCAACCACTTTTGTTACATATGGATGTAAGACATGAAGATAAACTCATTGGTAAATATTTAATGAATAAGTTCCGGGATGACTGACCAGATTAGCTATTACTAGAGACCGGATTATATTATGCAATTGCATACTTAAGCCATCTTTAGCGGTAATAGCATATTTTAATAGCATATCTATTTAAGATGTATAATATTATCGGTACATTTTTTTTTTTTTTTTTTTTTTTTATGTTTGGCCCGCCAAAATGACTCTACTCTGCCTGATGGAAAGCATAAGCAGAATCCACGAGTGGTGGCCACCAGACTCATTGCGAATGCAACAATGCAGCATGGTGACCCACACTATGGTGGCCTAGTGATGCTTGTGCATCTTTTAGTCTAGTCAACAAGTATGGAACTTGTTGACTAGACTAATTGGGCCTCCGGTCTCGCACTCACCAACGAAACACGACAGCACGAATGCTGTCATTTTACGTTGATTTTCTGTGCGAGGGTAGTACCGCCCCGGTCGAGCCGGCCCGTTCGTGCTGAAATCAGCGTGGCTCTACTACCTTTGTTTCCCAGTTCAGTACACTTTTATCACAACACAACCCCGTTTCAACCGTGGGAGAGCCACGCTTAGGCATGAATGGGCCGGCTCGACCGGAGTGATACCACGGCCTCACAGAAAACCGGTGTGAAATAGTGCTTGCGCTGTGTTTCACCGAGTGAGTGAGGATACCGGAGGCCCATACCCCAACCCCTCCCCCTATCCCCCCACCCCATCCCCCAAAGGCCGGTAACGCACTTGTGACGCCTCTGGTGTTGCGGGTGTCCATGGGCGGCGGTAATCGCTTACCATCAGGCGATACGTCTGCTCGTTTGCCGGTCTATTCCATAAAAAAAAAAAAAAAAAAAACAGGTTTTATCACCCTACATTTCGAAGAGCGAAAAAAGTGATATATCCAGAATCCAACCAAATTTAATAGTCAAAAAATATAAGGGTAATGAATATTAATTGGGACTGGTCGGATTCGCATCGCATCGGATCGCATGCCGGTCAGTAGCTGCGCATGTCTTTTGTTTTGAAGAAATGATTGAAGACACAACCTTACCACTGAATATGTACTTGGAATAATACTTGATTGTTACAACAATAATAAATAATTTTATTGTCATGTAATGTTACTGTACCTATTATAGCCTCTATCAAAGGATAATTTACTCATTGTATAATAAAAAAATTAAAATTAGGTTTTTTCTTTTTTGATTCCTAAAATTAGTCATTTAGTTTTCAATATTTTGCCAAATGTTCGTGCATATTTCAAGCATTTTCCATGCATATTTGCATGCATATAACAACCTTTTTATGTTGCATATAATCCGGTCTCTAGCTATTACAATAAAGAGGCAAAACATAAAACAATTATTGGATAAAGTATTGGGGATATAGAAATGTCGCTGTTTGTCATTTAGGTATTTCTCGGAAAAAGCATGATGAAATTTTACTTCATTGGCCAAATAGAATAATTCTTTTTACAATTATTTGCTGAGCTACAAATGCAAATTTGGAACTGTAAATACATTAATGTAAAAAAAAAACTAAAAATGAATCCTAGCTAGGTCAATTAATTGCCCCCTAAACCCCGTGTACTTATACTAAATTTCATGAAAATTGTTGGAGTCGTTTCCGAGATTTAGATTATAAATATACCAGAATTGCTTGTTTAAAAGTATTAGATGTAGTCTGTTTGGTGGTTTTTTGTGGACAGGATCAGTCAGTTTTTTTTTTTATGGATTATATTTTATATTACATATATATATATATATATATATATATATAATATAAAATAGGAATATAAATAGGCCTTAGGATGAACATGGACAAGACGAAAGTCATGTCAAATATCCATGTTTCGCCCAGTCCCGTATTACTGGGAGGCACGGCTCTCGAAGTTGTTGATGACTATGTCTATCTGGGACAAGCGGTCCAACTAGGCAAATCCAATTTCTAGAAAGAGGTCAATCGACGAATACAACTCGGCTTGGCTGCGTTCGGGAAATTACGCAGCGTTTTCTCGTCCAAAATACCACAGTCCTTAAAGACCAAGGTCTTTAATCAGTGCGTGTTACCAGTGATGACCTACGGTGCCGAGACGTGGTCTCTTACTATGGGCCTCATAAGGAAGCTCGGGGTCACACAGCGAGCTATGGAACGGGCTATGCTTGGGGTCTCTCTACGAGATCGAATCAGAAATGAGGAGATCCGTAGACGAACTAAAGTTACCGACATAGCAGAGCGAGTCAGCAAGCTGAAGTGGCAATGGGCAGGGCACATAGCTCGGAGAACTGATGGCCGATGGGGCAGAAAGGTTCCTGAGTGGAGACCACGTGACGGCAAGCGCAGCGTAGGAAGGCCTCCCGCGAGGTGGACGGACGACCTTGTTAAGTTCGCAGGGACTCGTTGGATGCAGGCTGCTACCGACCGGTCGAAGTGGAAATCAATGGGGGAGGCCTACGTTCAGCAGTGGACTTCTTACGGCTGATATGATGATGATGATGATATATATATTATGATTATACAAGGTGGATATGACAATAGGTACGACATTAAACAGAACCGTGGGCTATTTAAATGTATTGGTTTACTTTGGGATTGTTTAAATTATCCGAAAACGAATATAAAAAAAACAAAATTTTCAAACAAACTAAATAACTTTAAAATTACAACCAATAAGGACACCATTTGGAATTTAAGTTCACTAACCTGAGGGGCGCGGTCCCGGCCGTAAAATAAGTACCTAAAGCACCGAACGACGCCCGACGTAGGTTTATAAAGTAGATACCTACTTTATCGACACGTAAGCTAAATAGTACAAGTAATATTATGTATTCACGTTTTTTTAAATTACACAGTCACCATAATAATCAGAAAAAAACGAAAACCGCAAGGTTTTAAATTAGGTCATCTCGTATCGAGGTTACAACTGTAAGAGCATTATCTCTATTCTCGTATCTCCTTGATAGTTTGTACAATAATCCGACTATTAGTAGGTAGTAGGATAAACAAACATTATCCGTAAGTTAATAGTTTATCCGTAGTAAATTATTCATTAACCGTAGAAGTGTATAACCGAGTGGAGGTATTGTTTCATTTAACAAACTTAACTAATGTGCCCTGTCACGTCACTATAAAACTATAAAATCACTACAAAATACATATTAAACACAGGGCTCTCGCGCCGATGGCAGGGCGCGGCGGCTGGTTCAAAGGGAGTGCGTGCGATGGCGCGACCCGGCGACGATAGGTAACATCGGTCATTGACCCAACAACATCGTGTAGTAAAATTCAAAAACGGAAAATAGTATCCTATGGCTAAATTACTGATCCAATTTTTTTGGAAATTTTGTAGCTGTAATTGTAACATATGCAGGTAGGTCTAGTTCAAATTAATGTCGCATTGTCATATCCACCCTGTATATTAAACGAGCTGGGGTTGGGGGGGAGGGAGGGGGATTGGGGTATGGGCCTCCGGTATCCTCACTCACTCGGTGGAACACAGCGCAAGCATTATTTCACACCGGTTTTCTGTGAGGCAATAAGCAATACCGCCGCATAATCAGCACCCTATTGTAGTCCCTTGCTGGACATAGGTCTCTCCCATTTTGATCGATTTTGGGCTTCTCGCATCCAGCTCCTGCCACTTGATAGCCCTCTTGCGTAAATCGTACACCTAGGCTGTGGGCTTCCGGCTTCTTGGATATCTGCAACTTAAGAGTGTTGCCCCTCTTTGAGGCTCCCTATCTCCTCAGAATGAGAGAGAGGGGAAATCTGTGTTACAATAATTAATTAGGTATTGTTTAGCACCAGTTTCTTATTAGCCTATCGTGCTATCACTCCAATTGAGCTGGCCCATTTGAGCAAAGTGACCCTTTAAAAGGAACTACTAAGAGAAAACCATGTTATTTTTACAGGTCTCATAGATTTAATAACACTAGAAGAAGTCATATGGACCCAAGGACGAGGCAAGAACTATATCCGAAGAAAAGTGACAGAAGTGTCAGATGGACACAAATGGGAAACAGCAATGTCCTACCACAAGGACCTGATAGATGTACTGTCCAGCTTAGATGACCAGCTAGCAGAGACTATTATAGCTCAAGAAACCCTAGACATGAGTCCTAAGGAGTTAGAAGCGGCTGTCAGAAGATCTACCTTGTCTATGAAGGCATTTCCTTTGCTCTGTGGTAGTTCTTATAAGAATATTGGTGTCCAAACCTTGATGGATGGCATTATTTCATATCTTCCATCTCCAGATGAGGGTCATAGGTTGTATAAGAGCTTTGGTACAGACCTGGCTGCGAGAGCATTCAAAGTTCAGCATGATGATCAGAGGGGTGTGCTGACTTTCATGAGGCTCTATAGTGGTGAGCTCAGTAAGGGACAGAAAATTTACAATTTGGGACAGGATAAGAGTGAACAGGTTTGATACAATTTTGGCACATTTCAATTGATCGTTGTGATGGGAATGTTGGCAAATTTAGAACACTTCTTGAATATGGAATAATGGTACCTAACTTAAAAAACAAAATACACGTTAATAATTTTTGGCTTAGAAATCGCGGTCTTTTGGCACGTGGAGTTGCTTTGAAGATAAGAATATTGGTGATCTTATTTTCTACTTTTTTTATAGATTGGAGCATTGTATATAGCACTGGCTGACGAGTACAAGCCTGTTGAGAGAGTTACCGCGGGAAATATCGCTGTTGTCAGCTCTTTAAAGGTAGCTATTTTATTTTATTGATTATAAATCTTACTCGAGTATACAAACAAAATCTATAAGAAATCGATACATGTAATAAAATTGCAAGAGGGTTATATCTGTACATTAAATATGTTGAAAAATTTTAGACTTCTTGTCTGTTTGACTGTGTACTCTCAGAAGTGGTTTAACTAATTTGAATGCGATTTTCTCTTATATATTGTAGTGAACTTCACTTTACATTAGTGTTTTTTTTGTTTCAATCAGTTGACAAATAAGTTATATCAGTTTAAAGAATCACCGCGATTAACAACATACATGCCAGTGGAGCCACAGGCAAAAGCTTCTTAGCAGGAAATTCTTCAGACGCAGGCGTTCCTCAGATTGGTTGTTATACCACCGAAGCCCACATACCGAAATACCGTATTATACTCCTAGATTCCGAATCTGGTGGTGAGGCCCAGTGAGGTTTTCCAAAAATCCCCCCTTCTCCCGCCTTTTTCGTTAAAATAACAGCTACCATAACTAACATAGTCTTCCCCAGGCCACCATGTCTGGCGACCTGATTACAACCACGCAAGCAGCTGCCAACCGCGCTAAGACTCACCTGGCGAAACTCCTCCAAAATCCTAGCAGTAAGGACGAGCTGATGCTGCCCAGCACTCGTCAAAGGCTCCAGGCTATGGAGTCAGAACCGACTAGTGAAGAATTAGCTGGTGTTTTGTTAGGAATTGGTGAGTTTCTATTGTCTCTGCTAATTTCTTGATAAGACCTGTGATTAGATGCCTGAAATCGAAACCTGATGCCTGCAAATGGCTTTGATTACATTTACCAGCCGTTATCATTACACCAATTCTCATAATGCATTTTTGTTGGTAGAATCCAAGTGGGACCGGCAGGGTTCCTCTCATCTTAGGTTCATTAAATTTACACCCTCCTGGACATATACATGTCCTTAAAAACTAGGTTTGGCCTTCGTGGTTAAAACAAACTTAATTCTATTTTGTGTTACTAGGTTTGGTCTACTCAGTACCACGCTGACCAGACGGGTTGGTATACAGTTTGTTTACAAGTTTTCCTGCCCTGCTTCCGGTTGCTGCTGCTCTTAAAACACCCACCGGATGAATTGGGGTCCGTATACTTAATCTGACAAGACAGTCGACCAGACAAACAAAACAGTCGTTTAACTTACCGTGGGAGAGCCACGCTTCGGCATGAATGGGCCGGCTCGACCGGAGTGATACCACGGCCTCACAGAAAACTGGTGTGAAACAGCGCTGGCGCTGTGTTTCACCGAGTGAGTGAGGATACCGGAGGCCCATACCCTAACCCCTCCCCCATCCCCCTCCGCATCCCAAAGGCTGGCAAGTCACTTGTGACGCCTCTGGTGTTGCGGGTGTCCATGGGCGGCGGTAATCGCTTACCATCAGGCGATACGTCAGCTCGTTTGCCCCCTATTCCATAAAAAAAAAGCTTCAGGTTGTAAATATGCGCATCAAATGCCTGAAATCAAAATTCTAGTTAATATTCTCAGGTACGACAATTCCGGAGCCAGTGTTCCTGTGTTCCATTGAACCTCCGAGTTTAGCGATGCAGATTGCTCTGGAAACTGCGCTGGCAGAACTGCAGAGAGAAGACCCTAGTCTTAGGGTCACCACGGATTCTGAAAGTGGACAGATGATCCTCGCCGGTGAGTTTACAAAGATATTATTTACATGAAACATTCAATGTGGAGAATCAGACCGATTACCACTAGGACGTGGTGACGCGTCGCCATCATATTACGAAAAATTAAACAAATTATAGAACTGCTGCTTTAATAATATCTAAATGTAAAATTGCAAAAATATGACTCCATGAGGAAGGGAGTCTCACAAGTGACCAGCACAGGGGTAGGTGTCAAAAAACCATGAAATTCGTTTGACGTTATTTATGGATGATTCCTAATTTATTCATTTTGGCGTGAAACTAAAAGTATTAAATTTCAAAACTATCGCTTCTAGGCATGGGCGAGCTGCACCTAGACATCATCAAAGAGCGTATCATTAGAGAGTACAAAATCGCCGTAGAACTAGGCCCACTCCAGATCGCGTACAGAGAGTCACTTCTAGGCTCTGCCCGTCTCACGCAGACGGTGGACAGGAAGATAGGAGGGGTCAAGCAGATGTGCAAGGTCACCATGTCTGCAAAGACCGTTAAGGGTGTACCGCAGGAAAATTTGTTGAAGTGAGTATTATTTCGTATGATGATATATATTTTGGAGATGCTGTAACCCTTTTAGTTATTGGATTTTTAAGTTATGTTAATAGTTATTTGTTATACAAGAGTGCAAAGTTGCTTTTTAACCGCGTGCTCAATGTTGATGACCGAGCAAGTGAAGGATTCTAAAATTAGAATCCTGAGCGTTAGCGAGGGAATTAAAAGAGCACTAGGTAAAAAGAAATTGCACTCGAGTGCAACACGTAACTTTTCATCCCACCTCAGCGAGGAAATAAATTGGCGCTGGAAAAGCAAATCGAAAAAAAAGTACACCAAGAAGTTTCCGAGTCTGAATTTTTATTTTTTTTTACTTTATCCTCTAGCGAATAAAAACGGCTTTTGCACTCAAATATCGAAGGGCAAAAATACTCTTTACGAGCTGGTGGGATGAAAAAATAATTTAAGTGGTTTTTGGTTGCGAAAGCGTGACAATATTGTTTCTTGGTGATCTAACGTGAATTTACATCGTCATCGACGCTGTGATTGGCCTACTCATAATTACAATCGCAACAAAATTAAAAAATAAATAAATAAAGTTAAACTTGGCCCTCTGGCCAACCTGAAATAATATGGTCCGGGTCCTCCTCAGAGCAGGGCGAAACCTTGAGGTGGTTTTTAGTGGAAACACCACATATTCTAGGCTCTCTGACCATCGGGCTAATTTTACCGATATCAAGCTTTTTGGCCTGATATCTAAGGAAATCTGCTCCACTCTTGACTTTAAATAATCCCTGTCACTTTTAATATTTATTCAAACTTAATGCACACGCTGTACATAGGCGGACTTAATGCCATGGGGCATTCTCTGCCAGTCAAACTTTTGGTATTTAATTCTTTTTTTTTGAGTTTTTTCCAAAAATCACCTACAACAAAGCCATAGTTTGGATCTGTAAATACAAGATAAGTGTATTTGCAGGTTAGATAAAAGTGGCGACAGTGCAGCCAATCTCTCTCACCTGCACCCGCGGAACCTTCAAGCCATCAAGCAAGGAGTCAGCACTGCGATCCTGCACGGACCTAAACTTGGATGCCCTGTGAGTTAGGACAATCTATATTTGGGAGGGGTAGGGGTATGATTGGGTAAACACAGCGCAAGCGCGGTTTCACACCAATTTTCTGTGAGGCCGTGGTATCACTCCGGTTGAGCCGTCCCTTTCATGCCGAAGCGTGGCTTTCCCACAATTCATTATTATTTATTTATTCATAATCCGTCATCACGCTAATACGGAATGGGCTGTAGTATAAAAATGTAAATGTTGATACAGGTGGTGGATGTCCAAGTGACCCTGCACTGGTTCGAGACGGGCCGCGGCACGTCTGACTCCGTGGTCACAGCAGCTGTGGCACAGTGTCTACGGAAGGTGAGAATTATCACTTGGCTTATGTGTTAATAATGACTGCCTCGTTGGTCTCGCGATTGGCGTGTGCAACTGCTGATCATGAGGTCTTGGGTTCGATACCCGGGGCCACCAAATGTTTGTATGATCTAAAAATATTTGTTTCGGAGTTTCTATGTATAATATGTATGTATTTATCAAAAAAAAGTATATAATTATATAATTTTAGTGTCACATTGTTGCTTATGATTAACTCCGAAACTATCTAACCGTTTTCACGATGTTTTAAATGTGTGTTTTGCTGTCGTACCTAAGATAGGATAGTTAACATCACGCTTAGATTAATAGGAGCCGAGCATGATTGGTTGATCGAACCGGCCTATTTCTGATGCAGCTTCATCACTCTCCTACTAGGTAAATCTAATATATTTATTCTAAATCATTGAATTTCCTATACAGGTATTCGAACAGTCAGAATCGGTCCTGCTAGAACCCCTAATGTCTTTGGAAGTGGTTTGCCCTGAGAGTCACTCGTCCCGTGTCCTGGCCGACCTCGCGAGGAGACGCTCGCAGATCCAGCATATACAGATGAGACACCAGAACAAGGTATGGGATCAGGGCTATGGGAAATTAGTATGGTTACCATGTGTATGTATAATCCTAGTAAACGCTTCGGCATGAATGGGCCGGCTCGACCGGAGTGATACCACGGCCTCACAGAAAACCGGTGTAAAATAGTGCTTGCACTGTGTTTCACCGAGTGAGTGAGGACACCGGAGGCCTTCACTCCAACCTCCCTCCCCCTATCTCCCCTCCCCCCAAAGGCCGGCAACGCACTTGTGATGCCTCTGGTGTTGCAGGTGTCCATGGGCGGCGGTAATTGTTTACCATCAGGCGATACGTCTGCTCGTTTGCCCGCCAATCACATAAAAAAGGTTGTGTACAAAAGCCAGTATATACACAAATAATACAATATCCCTTCCAGGTAGTGGATTGTCTAGCTCCACTCTCCGAGCTGCTGGGCTACTCCACCACTCTTCGCTCACTCTCTTCCGGACTCGCTTCCTTCACGATGGAGTTCCATTCCTACCAGCAGATGTCGGCTTATGACGAAGAGAAAGCCATAAGAAGCGTCACTGGATTTTAACATACTGCCTACACTAACACATTTAGATGAAATTGTAAATATGTACAGTGAAATTAGTCTCGAGAAATTTTTGCATATGTAGTGGTGTGTATATTACTCAGATCTTAGAGCGCGTTTCCACTATATCGTTCTGGCCTATACAAAAATGTTTCGATATCCTAACATTACTATTTAATTTTATACTTATCCCTAGCAACACTCTGATTTTTGGTTTCAATAAAAACAAGTTTTTATTTTAAAGAAAAAGGTTTTGACTTTATAAAAACCGACTTCCAAAAAACATCCAACGAAAACTCTCTGCCAAAAAAACACTTAAAAGCGTAAAATAAACTGGTTCTTCATAAATTGCCTATACCTAATTCTTTATTCATTTAAATAGTAGTATTATAATGTGTGCTAGGTACCTAGAATCTGTTTGAAGCCGGTGCCAAGTAACTATCGCTTAGACTTTTGTAATTGTTCGTTTGTATTCTTTTTGGCTTAGCACCGACTTCAAACAGATTTTAGGTACCTAGCACACATTATAATACTACTATTTAAATGAATAAAGAATTAGGTATAGGCAATATATGAAGAACCAGTTTATTTTACGCTTTTAAGTGTTTTTTTGGCAGAGAGTTTTCGTTGGATGTTTTTTGGAAGTCGGTTTTTTTTTTATAAAAAGTTTTTATTTTTCAGTTTTTAGTGCAAACAATCGTAGGTAAGTAGTAAGTTGAACTATTTCATCAAACTTCATCATCAAGAATACAAATTAAGATCTATACGTACATGTAATATTAAAATCATCCTCTAATCCCTAACTGTTGAAGAGTTTAACCTTCTATCATCAGCTCACCTAAATAACTTGAAAGTATACGACTTAAGGTCTTTAGATACGTATGAAATTGAAAGAATTATCCTTTAACTCCTAACCGTTGAGGAGTTGTACCTTCCACCTTCCATCATCAGCTTACCTAAATAATTTGAAAGAATACGACTAAAGGTAACATATATACATATGATATTGAAAGATTTATCCTCTAACTCCTAACCGTTAAGGAGTTGTTTCTTACATCATCAGCTCATCATCATAAAATGATGACTACCATACGCAAATACCGGTGTAACTTCAGAAAATATATGAAAAACATAGTATGTGCCTATAAAAAATGAGGGTTTCCCTCGATTTCCCTGGGATCCCATCATCAGATCCTGATATGCTGGCAATGGGACCACCTCGGAAGCATACCCTTTTGAACACAAAAAAAATTTTCAAAATCGGTCCACAACTGACGGAGTAATCGGTGAACATACATAAAAAAAAAATACATACAGTGGAACATAGAACCTCCTCCTTTTTGGAAGTCGGTTAAAAAAAAAGGTGTGTGTGCGATTCACACACGATAGAAGTGAAACTTCAAAGAGGAGAGACCGATATAAATATATATTTTTTTCCTTTCCTTTCATCTAGGTTTTTAAAACTCCGGGGGGCCTACGGGGGGGTCAAAATTTATGCGTTTATTTTTGGCCTAGGACGCACCGTTTCCGAGATATTTCAATCTAAAGCAAAAAATCGTCACTTGATAGTGGAAAGTGGAAACACGCACAAAACCAGAATAAACCAGTTTACGCTGTCCGCAGGTGCCACGTGCAGTCCGGCGTCAGTCGCTTGGTACTGTTAGGACATAAAGCACACATTTCATTCAAAAATTATAATTATTACGTTAATTGTTAAATTTTGTATTTGTTGATTGTTGTTATTGTTTGTTATTATTGTTATAATATTTGTTGAAGTTTTTAATTTGTGTGTAAGTGTTGTAACTTTATATTGTAAATTCAAAATGGCTCCAGTGTTAAAACATGGTCGAGGCAAGCCTTTGACTTCTCAAACTAAAGAAGTTTTGTACTGTTTGTACAAATATTTCGAAAATGAGTGTAATAACAACCCGAGCAGTATTATGACCCCCACTCAATTAGTTGCTAAATCAACAGGAATTTCAATAGCATCCGTCAGAAAGGTAGTATCAGAAAGCAAATGTCGTCCTTCAGATCAGGAAGTAACATTTAAATCTCCTAAAAAGAAACCGAATCGTAAACCTACAATAGTAATCGATAACTTTGATCAGCAAGTTATCAGAAGAACAATTCATGACTTCCACATCACAAATAAAGAAGTTCCCACTTTGAAAACTTTGCACGCAAAATTGAGAGAAGATATTGATTATAAAGGTTGTGTCAGCACGTTACGAAAACACGTCATGTCATTAGGTTTTAATTGGAAGCAAACAGAAGATAACCGGAAACTTCTTATGGAAAAACACGAAATTAGATACTTGCGAATTAATTATTTGATGAAAATTGCTGAATATCGTGAACAACGCCGACCAATTGTTTACACCGACGAAACATATATACATACATCACATACCCTCTCGAAATCTTGGTCAGATGGAAGCACTTCAGGTTTGAAGCAACATATATCGAAAGGCAACCGCTTAATCATTGTTCATGCCGGTGGTATGGATGGCTTTATACCAAATGCATTGCTTATGTTTAAAGCCAACCAAAAAAGTGGAGATTACCACGACAATATGAACTATGACAACTATTCAAGGTGGATTCAAACTCAATTGATACCCAACTTACAACCAAATAGTGTTGTTGTTGTTGACAACGCACCATATCATAACTCAATACAAAATCCTGCACCGAATAGTAATTCTAGAAAACAGCAAATGATTGACTGGCTGACATTGCGAAACATTGAGCATTCATCCACGTTGCTTAAGCCTCAATTATATGAACTGATTCTGCAAAACAAGGCGAGATTTGTAGAGTACAAGATAGACGAAATATTACGACAGCACGGTCATACTGTGCTGCGTTTACCACCATACCATCCGGAGTTTAATCCTATAGAAAATATATGGGGGATAGTGAAAACATATGTCGCAAAAAAGAATGTCGCAATGAATATGAAGATTATAATGTCATTAGCTGAAGAAAAAATGAACGCCATAACTGTAGAGGAATGGAGAAAAGTTTGTCTGCATGCTATTGAGGAGGAAAACAAATATCAGGGTAGAGACGCAGCTTTAGACACAATATCAGAACGAATCATAATTAATTTAAATAATTCATCTGATGAAAGCGAGGATGGGGATGATTGTGATATGCCTGGGGTTGATGAATTATTAGAATAAAACATTTATGGCCGGAGAACACCTAATTCATACACGTCTTCACTGAAGTGAAAACCGGCATTCACTGCTTGTAATGTTTGGAACTGGCTTGTCTGCCTCATATAGTTCCATAGATTACAATGCAGTGGATACACATTTTCACGTCCGTATTAGTACGTAGTGCGTATGCGTAGACGTGTACGCATTTGGTGTGCTCCAGCCACAAACGTATATTACCTTTAAAAAAATAAAAACTAAAAATAAAATGTTGTTTTTTTTTATTTGCTGACCATACACTACTACAAACGCAAAAATTTCTCCAAGCTAATTTACCTGTATTAATGTAAAATTAAGAAAATTTAATAAAGTACTCTCACCTATGAAGACATTAAGTAACTTACTTACTTGTAGTTTCCTGAGAGCCATACTTTGCAATTCTCCGTATGGTTACGGATTAAGGGTCCGTTCACACAGACCCGCTCAGAGAGGAGAGCACATTTTTAACACGTTGGAAACAGAGTTTTGAGTAATTGTAGTAAGGTTTATTTTTGCATGTGCACTTCTTTTGTCATTAAGAATGCTTGAACGCGCCTCGTGTGAAATAATAAGAGGAGCTGACCGGCTCCGATTGCGTGCTCATTCTCGCTCGCGCAGCCGATCGACTCTGATTCTCTTCCACAGCCAGTCTATGTGAAATAGTTGGCGGCTCCGCTCCGGCCAATTCTAAGCGTATACGATCCGGTCTGTGTGAAAAGAAAAAATCGAGCCGATGCTCTCCGAGCCGGTCTGTGTGAACAGACCCTTACGACACCAACCGCGAGCAACACCGCGTGGCGTAGCTAGTAAAAAATAAACAAAATATGTAGTCATTATATTTATTCACATATTCATTTGTTTATTATACATTCAACATTCATGTTTAATTAATCAAATCGCACTAGTAATAAATAAATACAATTATTTCACAATTCACGTTTCTACCATTTTTGACACATGTAAGCAACAAAACCAGAGTCTAAAATTTTGATTTATGTTAGTAGTGATGTAACAATAAATAAAAAAGAAAAACCGTGTTCAAATAATTAACAATATGACGAAGTTTATTACACATAAACTGAATTATTCATTCTTTAGTTTTCACTTACAAAGTACAGAGACTTTAAAAAAAGCTAAATCGGATCTTAAATAACGGAATTCTAAAGTAATAAAGTAACATACAAAATTGTTGCCAAATGATTCTTAATTCCTGAGACGCCCTTTTTATAAAGTCTGTTAAAAGGTGGTCTTTACAAATGCGGATACGGCTCTGGGAAGACGGGTAAAGGCTTTAGACTTCTTACAGGCTAACTCCAGGCCAGGTTTTAAGGCTAACTCCGAAGTTAATGACAGGCGCTTTCAATATTTTGACTGCGACTGTTGTTTTTGGTTCGTAATTATTGTGATGGAGCCTGAAAATAAATTATGATATTTAATAATTTGGTTTTATTTTTACATACACAAATAGTTCAAAACGGGAGGATCCTTCGACCAGGCGAGGGGATCATGCCTGGCGGGCCACGGCGGCCACGGCCCAACACGCAACGGTTAATGTTGGGATGTTGTAGGTATATATGCTAATCAGCGTGAGAACTTCTGCAGGATTGGTAGTGTCTTCGTTCAGTACTTTACTCCGTTGTTTAGTGTATATCCGGCAGCTGGCACTGTAATGTATTTTATAACATATTTGCTCGTAAAGGGTCTCTTATTTCATCAATTTCAATATCGTAATGTATCTCATTACGTACTTGTGCGTTATTATAATGTGAAACGCACGTTTTTTTAAATAAAGTAAAACTCACGGTTTATCAAGATGCTCGAACAATAGGTACTCTTTTAAATATTAGCAAAGAGTTTGAGTGAAAATAGTGGAAACGAGACCACAGAGTTCCGCAGCCGCCTCCGCCGCTGCCACCGACTGCTGAACTCTGTGGTCTCGTTTCTCCTACTTTCACTCAAAGAGAGTGAGAGAGAGACTGGTGAAATTTTAATTAATAATAATAACTTGACAAGCTTAAAAATGCCAACTGGCAACGTAATAATCAATTTTACAAATTATCCAAATTTTTATAACTGCTTTAACAAGTAATTGAAGATTTATTCGATCAAGAAAGTCCAAGTTTTATTTATTTCCTCGCAAATTTGTTATAAAACGTCGTATGACATACGTGCGCTTTGATAATTACAGCCTCAGCTTTCTTGTAGCCCTCGCCTGAGGCTCGGGCTAGCAATATCGCCTCGGTTGTGATTTTCAACTTACCGCACTTATTATTCTTGTTGCGCTGTATGTGGAAGTCGCCACGTGTCGTTTAAATGGACGTGTACTTCTTTTACCAAGGGAGAAGAGAGTTTCAGCAAACATGCGTCCCGCGAATTTACACTTACCATGAACAAGTTGTCCAGCTCCTCCTTCAAGGTCTCGTGTCTGAAGGAGATCCTCACGTCTGGTACGTTGGTGTGGGTGATGTCGTTGCCGGCTGGACCCTCGCGCATGTACTCCGGCCCCAGCCACCGTTGTTTCTGCTATACACGCAAATATACAAAAATGTTGTCGTAATTACTACTAATGTCACTACATATTACAAAACAAAGTCCTCCGCCGCCTCTGTCTGTCTGTTCGCGATAAACTTACAATCTAATGCACGGATTTTGATGTGTTTACCAATAGATAGAGTGATCCTTGAGGAAGGTTCTCGTATATAATTTGTTAAATTTTTGAGTACCTAGGTATATTGGCTAAAATATAACAATATTTGTTGAAGACGTCGGAAAAAATTAGGCCCCACATCTTCTTGGGGTAACATAGGCTATACTATATTTTCCGTATAGAGCCCGTGCGAAGCCGGGCGGGTGGCTAGTAGATTTTTTTTTTTTAACATAAACTGACTTCTTCGACTGACTTAAATGCTTACTTCGTGTGAGAATCCTGACATGAGGACAGAATTCATGGCCAACTCGCACATGTCGCAAGAGCTGAACTTCCACGCCTGTGCAGCGATGCCATACTCCTCCATTAATGCTTCCTGAAAAGAAAACAGTATTTGTAAACATAATTATATTCAAGTATACCTATCTCATGTATAGTCCATAGGTACCTACTAAATATTTTCTAAATTTCTAAAAAAACTTGTTGTACTAATTAAATAATTATGCACGTAGGTCGCGGACGGATAAAATATTTTTGCCGTTTATCTTTTAACTAGTTTTTGCCCGCGGCTCCGCCCGAAAATATCCAAGAATCAGTCAGATGATCAGATGGAGTTTACCTTCGTGTAATGGAACTGGAGTGGGTCATCAGTGCTGAGCGTGACCCTGAGTCCTCGCGCGAAGAAATCAGGCAGCGGGTTGCGATGGTAGTTGAGGAATAGCGAGTTGTTGGAGAGGGGTGACATGGCGATGAAAATTTGAGACAAATAATAGATGTACTGGAACACCGGGTACTGTGGACAATGAAAATACTAGTTTATAACGATAGCTGTATTTGAGGTGTACCATTTCAAAAAGCCGGTTATGATAAGAAACTTGAGCAAGCGGTTAACAGTGTTAGAAGTAAATTAGACATAATAAATAAGTCAATAAATATTTCGGACATCTCACACACAACGCCATCTAATCCCAAACTAAGCAAAATTTGTATTATGGGTACTAGACCACTGTCATAAATATGATACACTTTTTACCCCGACTGCGAAAGGAGGGTTATGTTTTTCGAGTGTATGTATATATGTATGTATATTTCTTTGGCACGCCCTAGAGCCTAAACGGCTTGTCGTATTTTTATGTGAGTGGTGTCAATAGATTCGTCTTAGGCGTGACACTTGGTGACACAGTGACACTGGGTACATCAAAAAAAAAAAAAAAAAAATGAGAATTTTTGGCGCCAAAAACTAATATCAATATCAAAATACATCGAGTGTGATATCAAAATAAAGAATTTTTACGGTGATTACGAATATATATATAAAACTTATATGTTTTTATTGTTAAATATTGACGCAGTCGGGTTTTTTATTTTTAATAATTTATTTATTTAAAATGTAATTACATACATATTAAAAATAGAAAACTCAACAACATAGAAACAAATATTTGCAGATACAGATACAGATCATGTAACATTTGTCCTAACCGATTTGGTCGCATAAGCTACCACTGCGCCACCGAGGCAGTAAAAACATGGAGCAAACATGGGCAGTAAACATGGAGAGACAGCAGAAAAAAATAAAAACACATACGGTCCTTAAAATATATATAGCTTATTCATTGTGGTACGTGGCATTCTGTACCAACCCGTCTGGCCTGGTATAGTAAACCAATACCTCCTTTCCAAGCAGCCAGCATTGGACCGGTAAACGCTACTGATGTAATGATATACATACTTATAACAGTGGTGGTAGTTATATACCAACATGGCCTGGTGACATTAAATGAGCTAATATCGAGGGTTAAGCAACTATCATACCTTTCTAAGCATAAGACCATGAGATATGTTGTCGGCGAGAAGAAATCCGCTGCTCAGATGTGAAGACGAGCCTGCCTCACCACAATGAGGCCGAAGCACAAATGTATTTAAACCTTGTTCCCTGGAAATCAATGGCACTTTTCGTTGTAATTTTATAACTCAAGAACGGGCTCACCTATCCAAACCAAATGTTTAGGTTTTGTTCGGACTATTTAGTAGATGGTTTATGTGAAGTTTGCACAAAATCGGTCGAACAGTTCTTCATTTATCACATTTCCAACGAAGTGGGCACGAGTCAGCTAGTTCAGCTGTTATAGCTATTCATAATATTTAGTTACATATTTACCTAACATAATTAAAAAGTAGAGAGGGGGTAGCTAGTCCTCCGGGAACCTACCACACTCGGTGACACAGACAAGCAACGAAAGAATTTCTAACACTGGTTCTTTGTGGGCCCCTAATGAGCTAAGGCTCATTAGGTGCTGTTGAAAAAGATGTTTTTTTTATATAATATATTAATATATAAAAAATATCTTTTTAAATCACTACTTTCGACAGTAATAGACCAACACTGGTATTACTGCTATACTTACTTCCTCAACTGGTTGAGCACGGTCATGTTGGCGTACATGTAGTACAGGTAATACGCGTACGGGGGGTTCACTTCGTCATCCCACTCCTCAGGAGACTTCAGGTACTCCGACAGGGTTGCGTTTCCTGTCTTCGACTCATCGTCCACGCTGTCAAACCCGATCACATGCTGCAATATTTCAGTCAGTAACTTGCAACAGTTTCTCTTTTATTTTGTTGAAAAACTCTGTCAATAGCAAGCTGGCTTTTGTGATTCAGTTTGCTTTACAGTCGTATATCGTGGGAGAGCCACGCTTCGATATGCATGGGCCGGCTCGACCTTGTGAAACCACGGCCTCACAGAAAACCGGTGTGAAATAGCGTTTGCGCTGTATTTCACCGACTGAGTGAGGTTACCGGAGGCCCATACCCCAACTCCTCCCCCCATCCCCCAAAGGCCGGCAACGCACTTGTGACGCCTCTGGTGTTGCAAGTGTCCATGGCCGGAGGTAATCGCTTACCATCAGGCGATACGTCTGCTCATTTGCCCACTATTCTAAAAAAAAATATATAAATAAATAAGAAAAACATAATCTATGACATTTTTTAAACATCTATACTTATAATAAAAATGTAACAGGTCAAATTCTGTACATTGAAGATATTTTGAAAATTTTTTTGGAGGGCACTCTGTTATCGATACTGAAACGAAAACTATTTTTTTTTTCATTTTTGTCTGTCTGTCTGTCTGTCTGTCTGTCTGTCTGTCTGTATCTTGGCCGCGCATCACGCCGAAACTACTGAATGGATTCAAATGAAACTTGGCATGATTTGAGTTCATACTCCGAGGTAGGACATAGGATACTTTTTATTCCGAAATTCCGGACGGTTTCTTTGGGAGGGGAGATGAAAGTCAAAATGTGTAATTAATTGTAATTCATTAACGAGTAGTCCGATTGCAATAATTCTTTTTTTGTTAGAAAGGAGATACTCTGAAGATTGTAGCATAAAGTATTTAATTTATCACAATCTCTCTATCTATTGGAAAAAAAATTATAAAGAATTTATCATTACGTAAAACAACATGTAGCGACACCTATTGCCAGCCATGCGTAGTTAATAACACTTTGATTAATATATCGTGGAATAATCGTAGAACGTATTACGTATAATTCGGTGTAGCATTAAGTATTTGATTTATCGCAACCTCTCTATCCATAAATTCAGCACGGTTTCTTGGAGAGGGGGGATGAAAGTCAAAATATGTACTTGGTTGTAATTCAATAACACGTGATTTCATTCATTCTTTTTTTGCTAGACAGCAAGTACTTTAAATATTGTTCCGTGATCTATTTATAAATATATCACGTATAATAAATCTGTAGACGTTGAGTTTGTCAGTTTCTTTGCTTAAAACAGCGACATCTCTTGGAATCAAGTAACTAACTTTACAATAGGTACGTAATATGATTTTCTTTTGAACGTATAATAAAAATGTGATGTAACAGATCAATTCTGTACATTAAAGAAATTTAGATGTTTTATCGGGAGGGCTCTCTAATCTCAGTTTACGATTTATGACGTATTAAAAAAAAAAACTACTTACTAGATTTCGTTCAAACCAATTTTCGTTGGAAGTTTGCATGGTAATGTACATCATATTTTTTTTTTAGATTTATCATTCTCTTATTTTAGAAATTACAGGCCGGCTCCCCCCCCCCCCCTGTCACTTCACACATTTTACCACTTTGGAAGTGTCTCTCGCGCAAACTAATCAGTTTAGAAAAGTATGATATTAGAAACCTCAATATCATTTTCGAAGAACTATCCATAGATACCCCACACGTATGGGTTTATTGAAAAAATTTTTTTTGAGTTTCAGTTCTAAGTATGGGGACCCCCATAATTTATTGTTTTTTTTTTCTATTTTTGTGTGAAAGTCTTAATGCGGTTCACAGAATACATCTACTTACCAAGTTTCAACATTATAGGTTTTATAGTTTCGGAAAAAAGTGGCTGTGACATACGGACGGACAGACAGACGGACAGACAGACGGACAGACAGACAGACATGACGAATCTATAAGGGTTCCGTTTTTTGCCTTTCGCACGGAACCCTAAAAATGAATTGCTGTTCGTTTGTTTCGCTAAAACTCGAGAACCGCCGGGCCGATTTAGCTGATTTAGGTTTTGAAGTGTTTGCCGTGGTTCAGGGAAGGTTTAAACGGTGATAAAATATGGAAAAATTGCGGGGAAGATAATAAAAACAACAATTTCCTTTTGCCCATATAAACTGTTCTACCAACTTTCCTGTCAAACTTTTGACTGTCAAATTGAAGCACTTATTAAATTAAGGGTTTTAAATAGGCATCATATATTATTACACGAATGAAATTAAGGGTTGTGTATAAGAAAAATTAAAAGATAGCGGGCAAAGTCTTTTTTTTTTGTCCGCGACGTCTGTCTGTATCTTGGCCGCGCATCACGCTGAAACTACTGAATGGATTCAAATGAAACTTGGCACGATTTGAGTTCATACTACGAGGTAGGACATAGATTTTTTTTTAATTTTTTTTAATTTATTTTTTTTTAATAACGGGAAAAGAATTTTTCTTTGTCCGCGACTGTACACTGCCTGTAGGAAGCTGAGACAGATATGTAAATATGGCGGTACGAAGTTTATTTTTATTCTACCCTTCCTGAATATTTTCGCCCTATTCTTATTCTTCCTTTCCTGAAAATTTTCGCCCTATTTCTATTCTTCCCTTCCTATTCAAAGTGCTGCAGCTTTCAGAATTTACTTACAGACAAGTCTGTTCTGATTTCTGAGGACTTTTTATTTTTTATTCTGTAATTTCTGAGATCTTTTTATTTTGTCTAAATCTGCCTAACCATAAAACTAGATAAGAAAAATTTAAAGTTATGTGGATTAGGATTTTTAACTCTTACCACAGTAAAAAACAAAAAAGGGAACGCCTCAAGACGATCGACGAGAGATGAGACCGCCTATGCTCAATTAAAGTGTAAAATAAAAATATAGTTTTGTGACTAATAAGAAACATTGTTTTTTAGTACTTAAAAATATTTTTAAATTATGGTGTACCTCCAAAATTTTTAATCTTCCTAGATGTACCTTGAACCCAAAAAGTTTGCGGAACACTGAATGTACTATGGTGATGTGTGTTACTTCGACCTGAATGCAGACCTCCTTAACAAGCTTGACCGTCTTCTTAATAACTGCATTCGATTTATTTTCAATATTCGAAAGTATGACCATGTGTCTGCTTTGCGTTCCCAGTTAAAATGCAATCCTATTCGCCTACAGTGCAATCAGCGAGCTCTTACCTTCCTATTTTCATTTCTCAACTCGCCATCCTTACCTACCTACCTTGCTCCGTATTTCCGATACCTGTGCTCTAATCACGATAGAAATCTTCGCTCAGTTAATAATCTGCTTTTTTTTTATGGAATACACCGGCAAACGAGCAGACGTATCGCCTGATGGTAAGCGATTACCGCCGCCCATGGACACCCGCAACACCAGAGGCGTCACAAGTGCGTTACCGGCCTTTGGGGGATGGGGGGGGGGAGATAGGGGGAGTGGTTGGGGTATGGGCCTCCGGTATCCTCACTCACTAGGTGAAACACAGCGCAAGCACTATTTCACACCGGTTTTCTGTGAGGCCGTGGTATCACTCCGGTCGAGCCGGCCCATTCATGCCGAAGCGTGGCTCTCCCACGGTCTCTGCTTCTCTCATGTCCGTCTCATTACTCCGACTTCGTGAACTGTTCCTTCTTTGTTCAAGCAGTACCACTCTGGAATGCGCTCCCGCTCGAAATCAGGATGTCCACTAACCGATATACATTCAAAAATAAAGTACATGAGCTCTTTCTCAATGAACTGGCAGAATTATGTAATCTATAGCTTACCGTCCTTTTTAAACGACTTCCAAAAGGAGGAGGTTCTCAATTTCATCGTTCATCGTCACAATGTATGTACGTACACGGATTACTCCTCCGTCAATTTGTGGACCGATTTTGAAAATTATCTTTGTATTCGAAAGGGTATGCTCCTCATGTGGTCCCATGGCCACCATATCTCCTGATATGGCGTGACCTTGAGCGGGATAGCTGCTCTTCGCGTAGAACAAAACAACCGAAGCGTCGGTGACGTCGTTGACGTTCGTCTCGAAATATAGCGAGTGTGGTACCTACTATTACATTTGGCTTGGCACCGACTTCAAACCTATGAATAGGTAGCATATACAAGTTATTTGATACTTTTTAGTTTTTAAGTCGGTTTTTTAAACGAGGTTTTTTTTCCATTATTTAGTGTATAAATGTTGTATTTATGTATACGTAATCTGTATATCTATATCTACTTATATATGTATATTTGTATGTATAACGTTGAATATGATGTGATTATTGTAAATTTTAACGGACTTCTTATGTATATGAGGTTTCACACACCTGCCTTATAAGATTTCTCCACCACCCAAAGGTCGACTGGAAGAGAATGCTCTGGGCATTAAGTCCGCCGATGTACATTCTTAGTGCATAAAGTTAATAAATAATATATAAATAATCTACATTGTATTTATATTTCCAAAAAAGTGTGTGTGACCAGTTCCTAAAATTATCATCTCAATGTAACTAACACAACATCCACATCTGGTAGTTCTTAAACAGTTTCTAAAAGATACTTTACAATAGGTACGTTATATGATTACTTTTTTATCGTATAATAAAAATGTAAAATATCAATTTTAAGTTTGAAATACTTGAATTAGGAGTTATAATTTTTAATATAAACAAACATATAACTTAATAGTTATGATAATTTACCAGAAACAAAACACAAAATGTGTGTGAGTGTGTGTGTTTGTTACTCTTTCACGCTAAAACTACTGAACGGATTTGGATGAAACTTTACAGTAATATATCTTATACAGGATACTATTGGCCGCGAAAATCGACATTCACGCGGGCGGAGCCGCGGGCAACAGCTAGTGTATAATAAAACTAAACCTATTCCATTCGCATTAAGAAAATAGTGACACAGAGACCAAACCCGACAAAATCGTAATGTTTCGTACGAAAACTTGAACTCATTACCTCTAGATTAACAGGCAGACTCACTAACCACTAGACAAATATGCCAGTCAGAAGTCATATCAGTGGTTTGACAAGATAAGAATAGTTTCATTTATAATACTAGCTTTTGCCCGCGTTCTGATCGAAGGTATGTCGAATATCGCAGCAACAAGTACTTAGTGTACCTATTGTGTTATTTTATAATCTATGAGTTATATATGTAATTGTAAATTTGATATCAATACGTCCAGTAGTTTTTGCGTTGAACAGTGACAAAGATCCATACCTACATCCTTAGAAACTTTTGCATTTATAATATTAGTAGGATGAACTTAGGATTAGGGACCTAAGAAGAAGTGAATTTTAAGCCAAAACAACTACCAAAACTTAAGAACTGTCATCTAAGTACCAAGTTTAACATACCGTGAGAAACCTATTAAGATCAGGATTGCTGCTGGGGTTGATAGACACTTGGAACAGCGGGTCAAACAAGTTGCTTAAGAACTCCTGGAAGTTCTTCAGCAGTTTCTTGTACCGATAGATGTCGCTGTGAATATAGTAAAGTGTATTGAGATACTTGCAGTGTAATGAGATAATGCAAACAAATATATATAAACTAGCAAACCCGGCGAACTCCGTTTCGCCACCAGATGGCTTCGTTTTATGTAACACTTTCCCGCTTTTCTGTTGAAAATTTTCCTGAATTTTCTTTGCTATAAACCTCACGGAGCCCAAGACCTTTCCAACGAATGCAAAATCGTGGAAATCGGTTCGTGCGTTCTGGAGTTATAGCGTCAGGAAGGAAAACCCGACTTATTTTTATATAGTAGATAAATGATTTGCGTGGAGCATAGAGTAAGTTTAAGTTTTTAAACGATGCAAAAACGATGATGTTATTATCTACTTATATCACAGCATGATCTGACCTGATGATGATACCACCGCCGGTGTGAAACAGCGCTTGCTCTGTGTTTCACCGAATGAATGAGGATACCGGAGGCCCATACCCATACCCCATCTTCCTCCCCATCTCTCAAAGGCTGGCAGCGCACTTTTGACGCCGCTGCTGTTGGGAAGCGATAACCGCCGCCCATGGACACCCGGTTATCACTTCCCATCAGGCGATCCGTAATACGTCTGCTCGTATGCCCCCTCTTCCATAAAAAAAAACTGTCTGATGACGCGGCTACTCATTTGCCACAAAGATTCAAAATTGATCATTAATTGATTTCAAGCCATTACGATACCCCCTCCAAAATACTAACAATAGCCTGGGCACTTGTATCAACCACTTGACTTGGTGCGAGTAGACGTTGTGTTTGAGTGCCCATGAGGCCAGTTTGTCCCACTCGTCTGGATTCTTGCAGTAGATGGAGATGCGAGGCTCTGCGTACGTGTATTTGTTATCTTCTAAGTCTACCATCACCTCCTGATGAAGCATATCGACATCAAAAGACAATTATTTGAATCACATACTCTCTATGTTCATACTTAAAGCAGTAAGTGATAGATATTAACCCAGGCCTATATTCTAGAATGTAACTAAGTAATAAGAATATGTATATGCTTTTATTCATTCAGACACTATCAGCATAAAAGCTATAGTAACGACTCGAGAAAGTCGGTGACACTAACAACCCGCTCTGTTTGCCCATCTTTTGCAAAGACCAATTCTTTCCAGTCCGTTCTGATTTGCACTTTCCATCTCCATGTTATTCCTGTTATGATCTCACCACTTTTCAAGCTGTCTGTCTCGTTGTCTTTTTCTATTTCTTCCGTACCAAATACTTGTCCCACTTTTCTATGTACCTAATCTATATAATAGGTCTTTACCTATGAAATTGCATGCAATAAGTGAAAGTACTTATTTTTTCAAACTTTTTTATTTCTGTTATTCGAAGTAATCACCCATGCAATCGACGCATCTTTGCCAACGCATTGGCAGTTTATTGATGCCCTTCTTATAAAAATCAGCTGGACGGGAGGCAACAAACTCTTCAAAGGCATTTTGTACTACCTCTCGGGAATTGAATTTTTTACCCACTAAAAAGTTGTCTAAATTTTGGAAAAAGTAATAGTCGGTAGGTGCAAGGTCTGGTGAGTATGGCGGATGAGGGAGAGCTTCCAACCCCAGCTTTTGCAGCTGCTTCACGACAACGCGCGACCCCATACTGCGCAACAGACAGTCTCCAAGCTGCAAGAGCTGCGGTAGGAAGCTCTCCCTCATCCGCCATACTCACCAGACCTTGCACCTACCGACTATTACTTTTTCCAAAATTTAGACAACTTTTAGTGGGTAAAAAATTCAATTCCCGAGAGGCAGTACAAAATGCCTTCGAAGAGTTTGTTACCTCCCGTCCAGCTGATTTTTACAAGAAGGGCATCAATAAACTGCCAAAGCGTTGGCAAAGATGCGTCGATTGCATGGGTGATTACTTCAAATAACAGAAATGAAAAAGTTTGAAAAAATAAGTACTTTCACTTATTGCATACAAAACGGCAATTTCATAGGTAAAGACCTAATATATGAACTTACATAACTATAAGTACGAGTTTATAAATGATTAGATTTAGTAACTTTAAATTCGAAAAAGAAAAGTGGGTAAGATAAACAAGGGCAAAGTTATTTACCTTGATTATTTGAGCGAAGTATTTTCCATTCATGTAGTTATCCGTTTTGAGGAACACCTCTCTCAGTCTGCTTTCTCCCACAGGATTATATTTTGCATTAAACTTGTCAAAGCGGTGGAAAGTGTTTCGGTCCTTTACAAGAAATAAACAACAGATAAAAATTTATGCCTAGAAACAATGCACGTACTCCAAAAGATGATTTCTCATCGTCACGATACAAATTATCGTTAAAAAGATATCATTACCGCATGCACATCCAGGATATCCACGTTCAAATCATACGCATCAAGGTTCATCTCTTCAAAAACTGTTTTAAGTGTAGTAGGTACTCCATCTGTTATTAATACCACCTCGTTGGCATTCGTACGTAGCATCCGTTTGATGAATCGGAGTAAATGCTTCTGGTTCATACATGAAGCGGCGTGGATGTGAGTGTCAACTTTCCTGAAGCAAAAATCGAAGAAAGAAAAGGATATTTGCCAGCGGGATTCCTTTACAGATTGTAATGAGACAATTTTAGATGCTTATTTATTTAGGAAAAAGAGAACTAAGTCCTAAAGTATCCAGAACAAGTATGTCTTTCAAGGCAATTCAGAAGTAAGAGACTTCACCCTGGTCACCAGGTGTTTTAACTGCCAACAGTTCGGACATGCAGCCAAATACTGCCGTGAAACTAGCCCAACATGTAACCACTGTGGAGAGACGGGACATTCCTTCAAATAATGCAGCAACAGAGCTACACCACCTACTTGCGCGACGTGCAAACGGTTCAAGCGGACAAGTGATCACCAAACTGGTGATTCAAGTTGCCCGGCTGGGAAATACGCTGAGGACAAGTACATAAATTCAATAGACTATGAGGGCGCCTAAGAGCGCCAGTAATTAGTTATTAGTTTGAGCACTTAAAACTCTTTATATTTTACTAGCTGACCCGGCGAACTTCGTACCGCCATATTTACATATCTGTCTCAGCTTCCCACACGCAGTGTACAATCGCGGACGAAAAAAAACACTTTTCCCGTTATCTTTTAATTTTTTTCTTTCTAACAAAAAAAGAATGAATGAAATCGGACTATGTGTTATTGAATTACAACTAAGTACATATTTTGACTTTCATCCCCTCTCTCCAGGAACCGTGCTGAATTTCGGGATAAAAAGTATCCTATGTCCTACCTCGTAGTATGAACTCAAATCATGCCAAGTTTCATTTGAATTCGTTCAGTAGTTTCGGCGTGATGCGCGGCCAAGATACAGACAGACAGACAGACAGACAGACGGAGAGACAGACAAAAATGAAAAAAAATACAGTTTTGGCTTCTGTATCGATAATAGAGTGCCCTCCAAAAAAAATTTTCAAAATATCTTTAATGCCTGTTACATTTTTATTATAAGTATAGATATTTAACTTTATAACATACTAGCTGTTGCCCGCGGCTCCGCCCGCGTGAATGTCGATTTTCGCGGCAAATAGTAACCTGTATAAGCTATATTACTGTAAAGTTTCATCCAAATCCGTTCAGTAGTTTTAGCGTGAAAGAGTAACAAACACACACACTCACACACATTTTGTGTTTTGTTTCTGGTAAATTATCATAACTATTAAGTTATATGTTTGTATAAATTAAAAATTATAACTCCTAATTCAAGTATTTTAAACTTAAAATTGATCCTTTACATTTTTATTATACGACTAGCTGTTGCCCGCGGCTCCGCCCGCGTGAATGTCGATTTTCGCGGCCAATAGTATCCTGTATAAGATATATTACTGTAAAGTTTCATCCAAATCCGTTCAGTAGTTTTAGCGTGAAAGAGTAACAAACACACACACTCACACACATTTTGTGTTTTGTTTCTGGTAAATTATCATAACTATTAAGTTATATGTTTGTTTATATTAAAAATTATAACTCCTAATTCAAGTATTTCAAACTTAAAATTGATATTTTACATTTTTATTATACGATAAAAAAGTAATCATATAACGTACCTATTGTAAAGTATCTTTTAGAAACTGTTTAAGAACTACCAGATGTGGATGTTGTGTTAGTTACATTGAGATGATAATTTTAGGAACTGGTCACACACACTTTTTTGGAAATATAAATACAATGTAGATTATTTATATATTATTTATTAACTTTATGCACTAAGAATGTACATCGGCGGACTTTATGCCCAGAGCATTCTCTTCCAGTCGACCTTCGGGTGGTGGAGAAATCTTATAAGGCAGGTGTGTGAAACCTCATATACATAAGAAGTCCGTTAAAATTTACAATAATCACATCATATTCAACGTTATACATACAAATATACATATATAAGTAGATATACATATACAGATTACGTATACATAAATACAACATTTATACACTAAATAATGGAAAAAAAACCTCGTTTAAAAAACCGACTTAAAAACTAAAAAGTATCAAATAACTTGTATATGCTACCTATTCATAGGTTTGAAGTCGGTGCCAAGCCAAATGTAATAGTAGGTACCACACTCGCTATATTTCGAGACGAACGTCAACGACGTCACCGACGCTTCGGTTGTTTTGTTCTACGCGAAGAGCAGCTATCCCGCTCAAGGTCACGCCATATCAGGAGATATGGTGGCCATGTGACCACATGAGGAGCATACCCTTTCGAATACAAAAATAATTTTCAAAATCGGTCCACAAATTGACGGAGGAGTAATCCGTGTACGTACATACATTGTGACGATGAACGATGAAATTGAGAACCTCCTCCTTTTGGAAGTCGTTTAAAAAGGACGGTAAGCTATAGATTACATAATTCTGCCAGTTCATTGAGAAAGAGCTCATGTACTTTATTTTTGAATGTATATCGGTTAGTGGACATCCTGATTTCGAGCGGGAGCGCATTCCAGAGTAGTACTGCTTGAACAAAGAAGGAACAGTTCACGAAGTCGGAGTAATGAGACGGACATGAGAGAAGCAGAGACCGTGGGAGAGCCACGCTTCGGCATGAATGGGCCGGCTCGACCGGAGTGATACCACGGCCTCACAGAAAACCGGTGTGAAATAGTGCTTGCGCTGTGTTTCACCTAGTGAGTGAGGATACCGGAGGCCCATACCCCAACCCCTCCCCCTGTCTCCCCCCCCCCATCCCCCAAAGGCCGGTAACGCACTTGTGACGCCTCTGGTGTTGCGGGTGTCCATGGGCGGCGGTAATCGCTTACCATCAGGCGATACGTCTGCTCGTTTGCCGGTCTATTCCATAAAAAAAAAGCAGATTATTAACTGAGCGAAGATTTCTATCGTGATTAGAGCACAGGAAATACGGAGCAAGGTAGGTAGGTAAGGATGGCGAGTTGAGAAATGAAAATAGGAGCTCGCTGATTGCACTGTAGGCGAATAGGATTGCATTTTAACTGGGAACGCAAAGCAGACACATGGTCATACTTTCGAATATTGAAAATAAATCGAATGCAGTTATTAAGAAGACGGTCAAGCTTGTTAAGGAGGTCTGCATTCACGTCGAAGTAACACACATCACCATAGTACATTCAGTGTTCCGCAAACTTTTTGGGTTCAAGGTACATCTAGGAAGATTAAAAATTTTGGAGGTACACCATAATTTAAAAATATTTTTAAGTAATAAAAAACAATGTTTCTTATTAGTCACAAAACTATATTTTTATTTTACACTTTAATTGAGCATAGGCGGTCTCATCTCTCGTCGATCGTCTTGAGGCGTTCCCTTTTTTGTTTTTTACTGTGGTAAGAGTTAAAAATCCTAATCCACATAACTTTAAAGTTTTCTTATGTAGTTTTATGGTTAGGCAGATTTAGACAAAATAAAAAGATCTCAGAAATTACAGAATAAAAAATAAAAAGTCCTCAGAAATCAGAACAGACTTGTCTGTAAGTAAATTCTGAAAGCTGCAGCACTTTGAATAGGAAGGGAAGAATAGAAATAGGGCGAAAATTTTCAGGAAAGGAAGAATAAGAATAGGGCGAAAATATTCAGGAAGGGTAGAATAAAAATAAACTTCGTACCGCCATATTTACATATCTGTCTCAGCTTCCTACAGGCAGTGTACAGTCGCGGACAAAGAAAAATACTTTTCCCGTTATTAAAAAAAAATTAAATTAAAAAAAATTAAAAAAAAATCTATGTCCTACCTCGTAGTATGAACTCAAATCGTGCCAAGTTTCATTTGAATCCATTCAGTAGTTTCAGCGTGATGCGCGGCCAAGATACAGACAGACGTCGCGGACAAAAAAAAAGACTTTGCCCGCTATCTTTTAATTTTTCTTATACACAACCCTTAATTTCATTCGTGTAATAATATATGATGCCTATTTAAAACCCTTAATTTAATAAGTGCTTCAATTTGACAGTCAAAAGTTTGACTGGAAAGTTGGTAGAACAGTTTATATGGGCAAAAGGAAATTGTTGTTTTTATTATCTTCCCCGCAATTTTTCCATATTTTATCACCGTTTAAACCTTCCCTGAACCACGGCAAACACTTCAAAACCTAAATCAGCTAAATCGGCCCGGCGGTTCTCGAGTTTTAGCGAAACAAACGAACAGCAATTCATTTTTAGGGTTCCGTGCGAAAGGCAAAAAACGGAACCCTTATAGATTCGTCATGTCTGTCTGTCTGTCTGTCTGTCCGTCTGTCTGTCCGTCTGTCTGTCCGTCCGTATGTCACAGCCACTTTTTTCCGAAACTATAAAACCTATAATGTTGAAACTTGGTAAGTAGATGTATTCTGTGAAACGCATTAAGACTTTCACACAAAAATAGAAAAAAAAAACAATAAATTATGGGGGTCCCCATACTTAGAACTGAAACTCAAAAAAAAATTTTTCAATAAACCCATACGTGTGGGGTATCTATGGATAGTTCTTCGAAAATGATATTGAGGTTTCTAATATCATACTTTTCTAAACTGATTAGTTTGCGCGAGAGACACTTCCAAAGTGGTAAAATGTGTGAAGTGACAGGGGGGGGGGGGAGCCGGCCTGTAATTTCTAAAATAAGAGAATGATAAATCTAAAAAAAAAATATGATGTACATTACCATGCAAACTTCCAACGAAAATTGGTTTGAACGAAATCTAGTAAGTAGTTTTTTTTTTAATACGTCATAAATCGTAAACTGCAATTTACCTTTTATTCAATCAACACAAATATAAAAATAAAATAAAAATTGTATTATGCCACTTGCTGCTGCGGAACCCTTCATGGGCGAGTCCGACTCGCACTTGGCCGCTTTTTATAGGATATAAAAGAAGAAGAAGATATACAAATTGTTTTGTCAACTTTGCAAGTTTTTTCTAGTAATCTATTACTGTAAAACCAGCAAATTAAATACAGTCTACTGAAAAGACGTCTTCCTTCATACATTTGGACCTTGCTCCTTTACAATGACCATTTAACGTTATTATGATATTTTAGTTTTTGGTTCAGAATCGATTAGAGCGTCCTCCCAAAAAATTTCTCTAATGTACAGAATTATTATAAGTATAATATAATTATATTAATCTGTTTTTTTTTATTATACCTACTTTAAAAATTAATCATATATAGATTACTCGTATATAGGATAGGTATATCCTACTGTGAAGTTAGTGTTACTTAATTCCAATACATGTCGCTGTTAAGTTCAGAAACAATTTTCAAGAAAAATTCATTGCTTCAGTAACGATTAGAGAGCCCTCCCGATAAAACATCTAAATTTCTTTAATGTACAGAATTGATCTGTTACATCACATTTTTATTATACGTTCAAAAGAAAATCATATTACGTACCTATTGTAAAGTTAGTTACTTGATTCCAAGAGATGTCGCTGTTTTAAGCAAAGAAACTGACAAACTCAACGTCTACAGATTTATTATACGTGATATATTTATAAATAGATCACGGAACAATATTTAAAGTACTTGCTGTCTAGCAAAAAAAGAATGAATGAAATCACGTGTTATTGAATTACAACCAAGTACATATTTTGACTTTCATCCCCCCTCTCCAAGAAACCGTGCTGAATTTATGGATAGAGAGGTTGCGATAAATCAAATACTTAATGCTACACCGAATTATACGTAATACGTTCTACGATTATTAATTAAAGTGTTATTAATTACGCATGGCTGGCAATAGGTGTCGCTACATGTTGTTTTACGTAATGATAAATTCTTTATAATTTTTTTTCCAATAGATAGAGAGATTGTGATAAATTAAATACTTTATGCTACAATCTTCAGAGTATCTCCTTTCTAACAAAAAAAGAATTATTGCAATCGGACTACTCGTTAATGAATTACAATTAATTACACATTTTGACTTTCATCTCCCCTCCCAAAGAAACCGTCCGGAATTTCGGAATAAAAAGTATCCTATGTCCTACCTCGGAGTATGAACTCAAATCATGCCAAGTTTCATTTGAATCCATTCAGTAGTTTCGGCGTGATGCGCGGCCAAGATACAGACAGACAGACAGACAGACAGACAGACAGACAGACAGACAGACAAAAATGAAAAAAAAAATAGTTTTCGTTTCAGTATCGATAACAGAGTGCCCTCCAAAAAAATTTTCAAAATATCTTCAATGTACAGAATTTGACCTGTTACATTTTTATTATAAGTACTAGCTGTTGCCCGCGGCTCCGCCCGCGTGAATGTCGATTTTCGCGGCAAATAGTAACCTGTATAAGCTATATTACTGTAAAGTTTCATCCAAATTCGTTTAGAAGTTTTAGCGTGAAAGAGTAACAAACACACACACTCACACACATTTTGTGTTTTGTTTCTGGTAAATTATCATAACTATTAAGTTATATGTTTGTTTATATTAAAAATTATAACTCCTAATTCAAGTATTTTAAACTTAAAATTGATCTTTTACATTTTTATTATACGATAAAAAAGTAATCATATAACGTACCTATTGTAAAGTATCTTTTAGAAACTGTTTAAGAACTACCAGATGTGGATGTTGTGTTAGTTACATTGAGATGATAATTTTAGGAACTGGTCACACACACTTTTTTGGAAATATAAATACAATGTAGATTATTTATATATTATTTATAAAATTTATGCACTAAGAATGTACATCGGCGGACTTAATGCCCAGAGCATTCTCTTCCAGTCGACCTTCGGGTGGTGGAGAAATCTTATAAGGCAGGTGTGTGAAATCTTATATACATAAGAAGTCCGTTCAAATTTACAATAATCACATCATATTCAACGTTATACATACAAACATACATATATAAGTAGATATACATATACAGATTACGTATACATAAATATAACATTTATACACTAAATAATGGAAAAAAAAACTTCGTTTAAAAAAACCGACTTAAAAACTAAAAAGTATCAAATAACTTGTATACGCTACCTATTCATAGGTTTGAAGTCGGTGCCAAGCCAAATGTAATAGTAGGTACCACACTCGCTATATTTCGAGACGAACGTTAACGACGTCACCGACGCTTCGGTTGTTTTGTTCTACGCCAAGAGCAGCTATCCCGCTCAAGGTCACGCCATATCAGGAGATATGGTGGCCATGGGACCACATGAGGAGCATACCCTTTCGAATACAAAAATAATTTTCAAAATCGGTCCATAAATTAACGGAGGAGTAATCCGTGTACATACATACATTAAGAAAAAAATCGATGAAATTGCGAACCTCCTCCTTTTGGTAGTCGTTTAAAAAGGACGGTAAGCTATAGATTAGAAAATTCTGCCAGTTCATTGAGAAAGAGCTCATGTACATTATTTTTGAATGTATATCGGTTAGTGGACATTCTGATTTCGAGCGGGAGCGCATTCCAGAGTATTACTGCTCGAACAAAGAAGGAACAGTTCACGAAGTCGGAGTAATGAGACGGACATGAGAGAAGCAGATTATTGACTGAGCTAGGATTTCTATCGTGATTAGAGCACAGGTATCGGAAATACGGAGCAAGGTAGGTAGGTAAGGATGGCGAGTTGAGAAATGAAAATAGGAAGGTAAGTGCTCGCTGATTGCACTGTAGGCGAATAAGTAACCATTTTAACTGGGAACGCAAAGCAGACACATGGTCATACTTTCGAATATTGAAAATAAATCGAATGCAGTTATTAAGAAGACGGTCAAGCTTGTTAAGGAGGTCTGCATTCAGGTCGAAGTAACACACATCACCATAGTACATTCAGTGTTCCGCAAACTTTTTGGGTTCAAGGTACATTTAGGAAGATTAAAAATTTTGGAGGTACACCATAATTTAAAAATATTTTTAAGTAATAAAAAACAATGTTTCTTATTAGTCACAAAACTATATTTTTATTTTACACTTTAATTGAGCATAGGCGGTCTCATCTCTCGTCGATCGTCTTGAGGCGTTCCCTTTTTTGTTTTTTACTGTGTTAAGAGTTAAAAATCCTAATCCACATAACTTAAAAAAATTTTTATCTAGTTTTATGGTTAGGCATATTTAGACAAAATAAAAAGATCTCAGAAATTACAAAATAAAAAATAAAAAAGTCCTCAGAAATCAGAACAGACTTGTCTATAAGTAAATTCTGAAAGCTGCAGCACTTTGAATAGGAAGGGAAGAATAGAAATAGGGCGAAAATTTTCAGGAAAGGAAGAATAAGAATAGGGCGAAAATGTTCAGGAAGGAAAGAATAGAAATAAAGCGAAAATATTCAGGAAAGGGTAGAATAGAATTAGGGCGAAAATGTTCAGGAAGAGAAGAATAGGAATACGGTGAAAATGTTCAGGAAGAGAAGAATAGAAATGGAGCGAAAATATTCAGGAAGGGTAGAATAAAAATAAACTTCGTACCGCCATATTTACATATCTGTCTCAGCTGGTCTCAGCTTCCTACAGGCAGTGTACAGTCGCGGACAAAGAAAAAGACTTTTCCCGTTATAAAAAAAAAATTAAATTAAAAAAATTAAAAAAAAAATCTATGTCCTACCTCGTAGTATGAACTCAAATCGTGCCAAGTTTCATTTTAATCCATTCAGTAGTTTCAGCGTGATGCGCGGCCAAGATACAGATAGACGTCGCGGACAAAAAAAAATACTTTGCCCGCTATCTTTTAATTTTTCTTACACACAAAACTTGTCCTAACAATAAGGTCCTACACATAAAAAAGAATCATTTAATTTGGTACAGCCGATCGGAAGTTATGCGCGTACTAACATTTCGGCGATACATTTTTATATAAATAGATATGTTGATACTGAATTTTAAAAATATTATCTAATATCTTTACCATTTTTATTTGCATTCTAAGCAGTGACAACCAATAAAATATGTCGATACAATGACAATTTCTGAATGAACCAACAATAACAACCATCAAAATAATAATATTAAAATACGCGATAATAATATATAAATAATATGTGGTGTCTATTTAAAACCCTTAATTTCATTCGTGTAATAATATATGATGCCTATTTAAAACCCTTAATTTAATAAGTGCTTCAATTTGACAGTCAAAAGTTTGACAGGAAAGTTGGTAGAACAGTTTTTATGGGCAAAAGGAAATTGTTGTTTTTATTATCTTCCCCGCAATTTTTCCATATTTTCTCACCGTTTAAACCTTCCCTGAACCACGGCAAACATTTCAAAACCTAAATCAGCTAAATCGGCCCGGCGGTTCTCGAGTTTTAGCGAGACAAACGAACAGCAATTCATTTTTAGGGTTCCGTGCGAAAGGCAAAAAACGGAACCCTTATAGATTCGTCATGTCTGTCTGTCTGTCCGTCCGTATGTCACAGCCACTTTTTTCCGAAACTATAAAACCTATAATGTTGAAACTTGGTAAGAAGATGTATTCTGTCAACCGCATTAAGATTTTCACACAAAAATAGAAAAAAAACAATAAATTATGGGGGTCCCCATACTTAGAACTGAAACTCAAAAAATTTTTTTTCATCAAACCCATACGTGTGGGTGTGGGTAGGTCTTCGAAAATGATATTGAGGTTTCTAATATCATACTTTTCTAAACTGATTAGTTTGCGCGAGAGACACTTCCAAAGTGGTAAAATGTGTCCCCCCCCCCCCTGTTACTTCTAAAATAAGAGAATGATAAATCTAAAAAAAATATATGATGTACATTACCATGCAAACTTCCAACGAAAATTGGTTTGAACGAAATCTAGTAATTAGTTTTTTTTTAATACGTCATAAATCGTAAACTGCAATTTACCTTTCATTCAATCAACACAAATATAAAAATAAAATAAAAATTGTATTATGCTACTTGCTGCTGCGGAACCCTTCATGGGCGAGTCCGACTCGCACTTGGCCGCTTTTTATAGGATATAAGAGAAGAAGAAGATATACAAATTGTTTTGTCAACTTTGCAAGTTTTTTCTAGTAATCTATTACTGTTAAACCAGCAAATTAAATACAGTCTACTGAAAAGTCGTCTTCCTTCATACATTTGGACCTTGCTCCTTTACAATGACCATTTAACGTTATTATGGTATTTTAGTTTTTGGTTCAGAATCGATAAGAGCGTCCTCCCGAAAAAAATCTAAATTTCTCTAATGTACAGAATTAATGTTTTTTTTTTATTATACCTACTTTAAAAATTAATCATATATGGATTACTCGTATATAGGATAGGTACATCCTACTGTGAAGTTAGTGTTACTTAATTCCAATAGATGTCGTTGTTAAGTTTAGAAAAGTTAAGTTCAGTAACGATTAGAGAGCCCTCCCGTTAAAACATCTAAATTTCTTTAATGTACAGAATTGATCTGTTACATCACATTTTTATTATACGTTCAAAAGAAAATCATATTACGTACCTATTGTAAAGTTAGTTACTTGATTCCAAGAGATGTCACTGTTTTAAGCAAACTCAACGTCTACAGATTTATTATACGGGATATATGTATAAATAGATCACGGAACAATATTTAAAGTACTTGCTGTCTAGTCAAAAAAAGAATGAATGAAATCACGTGTCATTGAATTACAACCAAGTACATATTTTGACTTTCATCCGCTCTCTCCAGGAAACAGTGCTGAATTTATGGATAGAGAGTTTTCGATAAATCAAATACTTAATGCTACACCGAATTATACGTAATACGTTCTACGATTATTCCACGATATATTAATCAAAGTGTTATTAATTACGCATGTCTTCCAAAAGATGTCACTACGTGTCGTATTTCGTAATGATAAATTCTTTATATTTTTTTTTCCAATAGATAGAGAGATTGTGATAAATTAAATAATTAATGCTACAATCTTCAGAGTATCTCCTTTCTAACAAAAAAAGAATTATTGCAATCGGACTACTCGTTAATGAATTACAATTAATTACACATTTTGACTTTCATCCCCCCTCACAGGGAAACCGTCCGGAATTTCGGAATAAAAAGTATCCTATGTCCTACCTCGGAGTATGAACTCAAATCATGCCAAGTTTCATTTGAGTCCATTCAGTAGTTTCGGCGTGATGCGCGGCCAAGATACAGACAGACAGACAGACAGACAGACAGACAGACAGACAGACAGACAGACAGACAGACAAAAATGAAAAAAAAAATAGTTTTGGTTTCAGTATCGATAACAGAGTGCCCTCCAAAAAAAATTTTCAAAATATCTTCAATGTACAGAATTTGACCTGTTACATTTTTATTATAAGTATAGATAGATAGATGACTAATCAGTTGATCCGTGACCTAGATAATTTTTCTGTGTCTGATGTTAAATATTGTGAACTTGAGCACTGTAAACAATATGTGCTGACTACTGATAATTCACTTACAATAATAAACCAAAATATTCGCAGCATACACAAAAACATGAATGGTTTTGAGGTTTTATATCACGCTCTTGATATAAGCTGTGATATTATCATTCTGACAGAGTGTTGGTTATCTTATCAGAAACCCTATTTACCGTCATTAAAGGGTTATTTACCCCATAAGACTAATTTATTATTGAATCAGAATGATGGTATAGTAATATACACAAGAAATAATTTAAATGTATCCGTAGAGGAACCCATTTTTCATGGTTGTAATTGTTTAATCATCCGAATAAATCCCGATACAGTTATTCTAGCCATATATAGACCCCCTTCACAACGCATTGATACGTTTTTAGAATCCCTTGAAGTCCATTTACAAAATCTTTCGGCATATAATAATATAATCTTAACTGGTGATATCAACATTAACATCGCTTAGGAGAGCATCGATACTAACGCACAAAAGTTCTTAAATATTTGTTCATTTCATGGACTTTCACCTGCACACTACCACCCTACCCATCAAACTGGCTCTTGTCTGGACCATTTTATCATAAAAACAAAAAATTCTGCACTCACATTAGTAACTAATTCCACACTTACAGATCATCAGACTGTTTTACTAACACTTCAATTAAACATACGTAAGAAAAATTGCATGAAAAGTTATACTAAAGTTAACATGAAAAGTCTTGAAAGTGACATAAACAGCATTTGTTTTGACCCAGTTTACAATTCTGATGATGCAAGTGTTGCCTTGGAATATTTTATTAATTTATTACAATGTGCAATACAAAAAAATACTGACACAATAAAGCTATCTGGAAAACACAGACATATAAAACCATGGATTACACCTGGACTCGTTCGTTGTATCAGACACAGAGACAAACTTCACCAAAAATTTAAATCGGATAACTTAGTTCTGACGATAACTTATCTATACTTATAATAAGAATGTAACAGGTCCAATTCTGTACATTAAAGATATTTTGAAAATTTTTTTTGGAGGGCTCTCTATAATCGATACTGAAGCCAAAACTGTAATTTTTTTCATTTTTGTCTGTCTGTCTGTCTGTCTGTCTGTCCGTCTGTCTGTCTGTCTGTCTGTCTGTCTGTATCTTGGCCGCGCATCACGCTGAAACTACGGAACGGATTCAAATGAAACTTGGCACGATTTGAGTTCATACTACGAGGTAGGACATAGGATACTTTTTATCCCGAAATTCAGCACGGTTGCCTGGAGAGAGGGGATGAAAGTCAAAATATGTACTTAGTTGTAATTCAATAACACATAGTCCGATTTCATTCATTCTTTTTTTGCTAGAAAGAAAAAAAATAAAAGATAACGGGCAAAGTGTTTTTTTTTGTCCGCGACTGTACACTGCCTGTGGGAAGCTGAGACAGATATGTAAATATGGCGGTACGAAGTTCGCCGGGTCAGCTAGTAAAAGATATAGGAATTATTACAACAGCCTTTTGAAAAAATTTAAAATTCAATACGGAAAAAATGAATTACAAAAAGCCGGGAAAGATAGCAAGCTTATCTGGAAATTTATAAAAGATAATACATACCAATCGAAAACTCCCGAACCGCCTCTAGACTTGTTACATAGTCACATAAGCCCGTCTGAAGCAACTAACAAAGTCAACAATCATTTTGCAAATACGGGCAAAAATCTTGCAGAAAAACTTTTACAGTCAAGTACTGCCAACTCCCCTGTATTAAAAAACATCGTGCTTTCAGGTAAGCTTAAATATTTTGTCTTGCTAAATACCGATATAAATGAAGTATTAAACATTATATCCGGATTAAAAAATAATTGCGCTGTAGGATGGGATAACATTTCGAACACTATACTCAAAAATTTCAAGCACTTACTCGCTCCCCCGTTAACCTACATATTCCAATTATGTTTGGAGAAAGGTGTATTCCCGAAATCGCTTAAAAAAGCATTAGTGACGCCTGTATTCAAATCAGGAGATAAAACAAGTCTAAATAACTACAGACCCATTTCGGTATTAACAGGTCTATCTAAAATTGTAGAGAAAATTATAAACAATAGGTTGATAAAATATCTCGAGGACAACAACTTGCTTTCGCAAAACCAATTCGGCTTTAGGCAAATGAGATCAACTAATCAAGCAGTACATCACTTAACTAACTACATAGCTAACAATCTGGATGAGGGAATGCATGGAATCGGGGTATTCTTAGACCTTGCCAAGGCATTCGATAGTATATCCTGCTCCATACTCTTAAACAAGCTCGAAGCGCTTGGGATAAGGGGAACACAACTTCGCCTATTTTCAGACTATCTCACTGAACGAACTCAATGTATAAAAATTGGAGAATATTTAAGTGCTGAAGCCAGGAATACTGGCTATGGTTTTCCCCAGGGAAGTGCACTGGGCTGTACCTTGTTCCTCGTATATATAAATGACCTCTGCAGTTTGAAGATTCCTAATGGTCGCATAATATCTTATGCTGGTGACACAGCTCTAATATTTACAGCAAAATCGCGTAGTGAGGTTTTTCAGCTTGCTCAGAGTGGCTTTAACACAGTGACTAACTGGCTATGTCAAAACGTTCTAACCCTGAATACTGATAAAACGAAATATATTCTGTTTTCAATGAGAGGTACAAATATACCTATTGATAATCCAAAAATATATGCACATAGCTGTAAAACATTCACTGACTGTGCATGTGCCTGCCCTGCATTAGTAAATGCCAACGAGGTGAAATATTTAGGTGTTGTTCTTGACACAAACTTGAATTTCCGCAAACACATCGATTTATTATGCACAAGAACTAGAAAATTAATGTATATATTTAAGAACCTTAGCAAAGTAGCCGATTATGTAATAATAAAACAAGTGTATTTAACGTTGTGTCAAACTATACTCACTTAGGCTGAAATTTATAAAGCGTGCTTAGACTTTGCTCAGACTTTGCTTACGCTATACTTACTTAAGTTCCTGCTCAGTGTAATCTTAGCGTTCGAATTTATAGTCCTTTGGGCTAAGTATTTACTGAGTGTATGCTAAGCAAGAGCTCAGGAAAAAATGTTTAACGTTTCAATTTGCATAGCATATTTATTTAAATTAAATAGGTATTTCAAACACATATAATTTTTGAAATAGCTGTATTAAACTTAAATATTAGTAATTTTATAATCTTTATCGTATAATTGTAGATCAATCAATTTAAACCGTTATTTTTTATTGATTTAAAGTGAAAAAGGGCCAAAATAACACATGTACAAGTAAAATAGAATGTATCTTTGACTTGTCATAAAAAAAAAACCGGATTGACTCCGTGGGAGAGCAACGCTTCGGCATAAATGGGCCGGCTCGACCGGAGTGATACCACGGCCTCACAGAAAACCGGCGGGAAACAGTGCTTGCGCTGTGTTTCACCGAGTGAGTGAGGATACCGGAGGCCCATCCCCGAACCCCCTCCCCTCCCACCCTAAAGGTCGGCAACGCACTTGTGACGCCTCTGGTGTTGCAGGTGTCCATGGGCGGCGGTAATCGCTTAGCATCAGGCGATACGTCTGCTCGTATGCCCGCCTATTCCATAAAAATAAATTGTCAACAATTATTTAGATTGTCTCGATTTCAATTACATATAATTAATTATCAATTTCTAGAAAGAACTTTTTACTTTGACCCTGGCATGCCCTTACGGACTTCTGTTATAAAGTTTTCAAACTAGATTACGGTTTTTTTACCTGCTCAATCGAACCATCTTTACGAGCGCGTAAGTATTCGCTAAGTCAAGGATTTCGGTGACTTAGACTATGCTAAGCATTTGCTCAGCTTGAGCTAAGCATAATGACTATAAATTTCAATGCACACTTAACTCGTGAGGTAAGTCTAAGCAAAGCCTAAGCACGCTTTATAAATTTCAGCCTTACTGCATAACATCATGGGGTGGTGCAGCAAAGTCAATATTATCGCCCCTAGAACGCGCTCAAAGAGCGGTGCTTAAGGTAGCAACTTCCCGCCCATTCATATTCCCCACACACCAGCTTTACATGGCTTGTAACTTACTAACAGTCCGACAGTTATTTATCTTGCACACAATTTTAAAGCAACATACCGAAGTTCCTTATAACCCCATACCGTTAGATAGGAGAAGAAAGGATATAGTATGCTCCAGACCCCAAACTAGCCATCAATTTGTTCATAGATTTTATTTCTTTCTAGGACCTTTCTTGTACAATAGAATTAATAAGGAACTAAACATATATACCATGAATAATAAAAAATGAAAAATTGTACTATCTGACTATTTAAGTAAATTTAATTATGCAGACACAGAAAATATTTTGGACACATTGAAGTAGTCTTTTACAAAAAACAAAAATTGAGTTTTATATTTTAATACTTTCTGTTTTGTAATATTTAATATCTTGTATTAATCTGTAAGTTTTAAATAAAATCCTTTTCTAATAATAAAAATAAATACTAGCAACCAGTTTACAAATACAAAGTCAAACGATGGCCTGAAACACAGGTTTACCCTAGCTCAGGCAGCCATCGATTAAAGTATTTGATCTAAATTTTAATATTTTAGCATTCGAAATGTAACATTAACTATACTGACCCTTTGTTTTACACTAGTGTAATTAAGTCTAAGTATCCCGTAATAACTATTTTTTTTTAAATCAAATGTCCTACACTGTAACATAATTATGTATTGGTCGAATTAAATAAATAAATAAAATTCAGACCAAAATTACCTGACGTTATAGAAGTCCCTATGCGGCACTGCTTTTTGTAATGCCAGTTCATGCAGTTCATTGAGTAACACGTGCATTTGGAACTTTGATGTTAGGTAACTCAAGCGGCGAAAGCAATAAGACTTACTGGAAATAGAAATAAATATAGAAATAATAGGTCTTAACCTTCTTCTTCCAACCCTAGCTCTTGCAGCTGCTTCACAACAATGCGCGACCCCATACTGCGCAACAGACAGTCTCCAAGCTGCAAGAGCTGGGGTTGGAAGCTCTCCCTCATCCGCCATACTCACGAGACCTTGCACCTACCGACTATAACTTTTTCCAAAATTTTGACAACTTTTTAGTGGGTAAAAAATTCAATTCCCGAGAGGCAGTACAAAATGCCTTTGAAGAGTTTGTTGCCTCCCGTCCAGCTGATTTTTACAAGAAGGGCATCAATAAACTGCCAATGCATTGGCAAAGATGCGTCGATTGCATGGGTGATTACTTCGAATAACAGAAATAAAAAAGTTTGAAAAAGTAAGTACTTTCACTTATTGCATACAAAACGGCAATTTCATAGGTAAAGACCTATTATGTGAATTTGCTGACATACAGAAACTTATATTTATCATGATGCTGTTCCAAACTACGGACCAGTTCAGAACATTCGTGTAATGAGCACAGGGAGGTCAATCCAGTTCCCTACCTTGACTACATGACGAGTGACTTCTCATAAGTTAAATAAATACCCTTATTTTGTAATCTACAACCTGATTCGCTTAAGAGCGGACGATTTTTTCTTTAAGCATGCCAAACTCAAATACAAATTAAGACTGGACGGATGGCGAAATGGCAAAAGTTTGATTCCCAATTGAACAGTACATTGTGTAATCCACAAATTGTTGTTCTAAGTCTGCGTATTCTTTATGTTCGTTTTATATTTGCGATGTCTCCCAGTAGACAGAATTTATTAATAATGCGGGAGTTTAGAAAAAAAAATCGTAAGTATCTATACACTCACAGAGGCCCGTTGGCATTAAGGGAGTCAATTTGCTCCAGATCTTGGACGTACTTCTTGAAAGGTATGTAAGTGTAGTTTATGGGTTTATTGGCTTCGAGGTCAGCCTGATTCCTGTATAATTGCACCACACCCTGCTCGTAATTAAAAATGTACTTGCGGTCCGGTGGAATTGGGGCCATCCATGGGTCCATGATTTCTGGGAGTCAATAAAAACAAGACATTATATTGTTACGTGTTAGGGTTCGATTTATTTGAGAGAGAAGCGTTTTGACGTGTTAAAGAGACTTTATTAAAACCACTATTAAAATCACAATACTACTCTGAATTACACTCCTTAAAAGTCGCCGAGGTCGTTAGGTTGATCGCTGATATCACTTCGATGTTTATTAGAGATGTGCCGACTAGTCGACGACTAGTCGGTAAAGCCGACTATCCGGCAACAATCGTAGTCGACGATTAGTCGGCGAATAGTCGGCAAAAAGCGCCGACTATTCGGCTTATTACTTTGTATGTATTTCTCAATAATATGTTTGTCAATTTTTATTTTATAATCAGTTTTAGACATTTTGAAATGTAAAACAAAGCAATCTTTCTTTTGGTAACCAGTTTCTAAAATTACTTGCTGATAACAAACATATCTGACATTTATTAAACAAAATGTTTGCTTGTAGTGTTTGCACTTTTTTTCCTTTCCACCACGAGAAATAATCATTGACATTGATTACACATAACAGCATTAGGGTCCAATGCGACGGCGTGGCCTCTGATTTTCTAGAGGTAAACGCTGGCGTAGCTCAGGGCTCCGTCCTGTCGCCCACACTGTTTCTTCTTTAGCCCACAATGTTAGCCCATGGCAACATGATATTGTTAGGCAGACAACAGCATAGTCCATGGGCGATATTTTGGACAACTTGCAGTCAAGCTGGCAGACGTTGAGGAAAAACGTTGAAAAGACGTTGAGAGATGTGGCCGCTACAAACGGCCCGAGACCGGTGACACCCCGGTGCGGCCGGGGGTTGTCGTCTAAGGAGGGTCGGTGTTCCGACTCTTACTGTGTAGAACGGTAGGAGGCGCAACAGCGACCCGCCCCGGGGGTGACTATGGCTACCCCGGGATGTACCTCAGTCATGAGATACGGCAGGAGGGTTTCCAGAAACCGCTGATGCGTTCCTGGAGTTCCTCCCGACTGCCGAGGTAAGCCGCCGCGGGGTTTAGTGGGTAGACCATCGAGTCCCACACACGTCCTTCGTGTCCCCCCCCCCACGGAGGTTATGGTGCACAATGCATTCCCGCGTAAAAAAAAAAGAAGGTTCGCTCGTGTGTGGAGTACTGTTCTCATCTTAGCGATGGTGTCGCACAGTATCTGTTTGACGCTCTCGACCGGTTACAGCGGCGAGCAATCCGCATTGGCGACAGTCCCTAAGCCACCGAGTCCCTTGAGCTGAGCCTCTGCAGTTGCGAAGAGATATAGCCCCCATGGCAGTCCTCTATTGCCTTTATCATGGTGAGTGTTCTGAAAAGCTCTTCCAACTGGTCCTCTCCTCTCCCTTCCTCTATAGGACAACACGTGCCGGCCTCGGAAGTCACCGCTTCAGAGTGGTAGACATACGTTCTCGCACTCATCCCTTCTGTTCTTCCTTCCTGTGCTGAGCGGTCAAAACTTGGAACTCACTACCAACGCACGTGTTTCCTTCCCACTACGATCTCGGGTCCATTCAGCGGGTCGTGAAAAAGCATCTCACCAGGTCACGCTGTCCTGTGTGTCCACACACTTCTGCATTGTCCTTATTACCTACCTACTACCTACATTGAGAATTGTGACCAGCACTTTTGGATTCTGCTCATGATTTCCATCAGGCAGGGCAGAGTCATTTTGGCAGAAAACACATTAAAAAATCGAGAGCATTACTAAGGCGGCCTCGCGGAAACTTCGCGTACTGAATAGGGTAAGACAGTTCTTTGCGCCCGAGCATCTGTCTTCTTTATAAGACCCAGGTTCGCTCGTTCGTGGAGGACTGTTCTCATCTTTTTGATGGATCCACACTTGCTTGATGCTCTTGATCGGTTGCAGCGGCCAGCAGTCCGCATTATCAACAGTCCCGATGCCACCGAGTCCCTTGAGCCTTTGCACTTGCGGAGAGATATCGCCTCTGTGACAGTCCTCTAGCGTGTTTACCATGGACAGTATTCTGAAGAGCTCTTCCAACTAATCCCACGTTCTCCCATCTTCTACAGGACAACACGTACTGGCATTAGAAACCACCGCTTCAGAGTCGTAGAAATACGCTTTGGAACTAAACGGTTCCGTTCTGCCTTCCTGTGCCGAGCAGTTTTTAACTGTTTGGTACTACCAGCGCACGTGTTTCCCTTCCACTATGATCCCGGGTCCTGTAGGCGGCGTGAGAAAATGCATCTCACTAGGCCGCCATAGTATAGGACGCTATACTGCATTGCCTGCGTTCGCAGTGAGTATGGTGTTGGAGTGTTGGATTCTACTCAAGCTTTCATCAAGCTCAGCAGAATCACTTTGGCAGGCTTTTAAATAAAAAAAAAAACAAAAAACATCGTTCACTTGTTTAAAAAACATCGGCACAAGTGATTTTCTTTTTCATTTAACTCTTCACTTCAATCAACAATAATAGTAATATCTTTACACAAAAATATTTTTTAACTCAAAAACACACCTCCGACTACGAGCCTTACAGAAGCAAAAATGAAGAAACAAGGTTCGCAGGCGGCGTTTGCGACTGGGGCGCGAATCAGCTGTAAACGAAGAGTTACTGAAATGTCCGTAACCACGATCGGTTTGGCCGATTAGTCGGCCGACTAGTCGGCCTTTTTAGGGCCGACTAATCGGCTAGTCGGCAAAAGTAATGATCGGCCCATCTCTAATGTTTATCTCACTATAGCTCAACTGAACTAAACTGCCTGCGGCCCGCGAGACGCTCTATTTATACTCATATTATTATTACTCTTCCATTTCTAGAAACGACTATAACACACGAGAATCGTCTCGTAAAAACGCTAATAAAATAATCGAAGTTAATAATAATTAGGCAACAACCAATCGATATCCGACACTATGTATATAGAAATAAGGTCCATTATTCCTTGTCTCAGAAGATCGATAAGAAGTGTGTGTGTATTTGTATGCGCAGATAAGGCTTGAAGATTATTATTATTACGACTAAACTACATTTTTTAAGCTGAGTGCACTCAGCATTTCAGTAGTGAAGGTCTGATGATCAGACCTCCGATATTCAAGTGGGCGATATCTAAAGCTATTTAATATATTTTAACAATTCTTTCATTATACAGAAATATTCGTATAATAAAATGATTTTACATTGACTAACCTTCCATGGTCGGAAAGTCTTCGAAACTGTCCAAGGACACGTTGGTGTCCGATGGCCGAAGCATCGCTATCGAGCTCGCCATCACTTTTATTAAAAGAACATGCCAATATTAGATAATCTTCATCTTTATTACTGCTCAAACAATACAATATTATGCGGTATCTAATTATCCTTGTACCAAACAGTAAAAGCAATAAGGGTGAGGGATTGATTAAAACAATGATCCGACTGATCTTAATTTAATCAGAGCCTGATAAGTAACATGACAACCAGACTGATGATAAACATACCTAGGTTTTTGTTTTGTATGGTGTAGGGGGCAAACGAGCAGACATATCGCCTGATGGTAAGCGATTATCGCCGCCCATGGACACCCGCAACACCAGAGGCGTCATAAGTGTGTTGCCGGCCTCTGGGGGATGGGGAGGGGGATCGGGTGGGGGGTTGGGGTATGGGCCTCCAGTATTCTCACTCACTAGGTGAAACAGCGCAGATTTCTAAATACATATAAATTGCCGTAGCTACTCATCACAATTAATCTATCATTCCGAACGACGTCGTGCACTGCATTCAGAAAACTTGTTAGTGCTTAGTAGACAGAAATCGAAAATAGGAGATGCTTACTTCGAGAGTGTTCCAGACTAATATGCCTCTTGTTGCGCATAAGTTCCGCTTCAGATTCCGGGTCTGATTCAATAAAGTAATCGTCCATATCGTCCACTTCTAAAATTAAGGGAACTTTAGGTAACATAATTCAAAATACTTCTAAAAATTCCATTAAAAAGTTTATTTTGAAACTCTGCAATGGAAATATGGTAAAAGAATCAAATTATGAGTAGGTATAACAAAAAGAAGGAGAGAAATGTATTCAGAGTATACCTGTAGATAAATGAATTGTTATAGAAATAATAGCCTGGAGTTTGGAAGTTGGGGTCACCCGCGTGTATCGAAGAGCACGTAAAGTCATCGGTCCCGTGCTGATCTCTTTCCAGTCGTGACGGATAGCTGTCCTATCGGATTATAGGAGTGAAGGAACAGGCAGTGCACTGTGTTAGCGCATAATTGTACACTATAATATTTCCTGCGTAGTTGGCTAGACCCCGTGGACACTGACCACCGTGGCCAAAATTATCACAGATAAAATACTTTTTTAAGTTATTTGCACTTTTTACGTAGAGGAGAACAAATAAAGAAAAGCTAAACGATATAAATTATTTACTTTCACGATGTCGGTCGAACACCATAGTTGAGGCTACGTTACGTTCCAAATTGTAAGGTCTTTCACAACCGTGGGCCTGGAGGAAGCTATCCAAGGTTGCGCAGAAGGTTTGATTGGATATAGCCATGTAATGCTGGCGTAGGTGCAGTGTTTCTACCAGCAATGCTGCTGAGCGAACTAAATCCTCCATCGGTACCTGCGGATTGACAATCATATTGTTGAAATGCTAAAAAAAAAATATTAAGTTTTGTCAACTTTCAATTTAGTTCAGGTTGGTATTTCTAAAGGAGGATTTATAACCTGGTTTCCTACTCCCGTAGCTACTTGTGGGATATTATTTAATATGTGTTTTTGTAAAAGTTGCTTTGGCGTTAAATTCAAAATACTAATTCGTGCAGTCAATTTCTTTTTCAATCACGATGGTAGGGACAGACAGACAGTCTATGAGATTGTGAAGCTACAATTGATTATTCTCAAGTACGAACCCCTGTGACATGTATTCCAGAGACAGAGACCCTTTGGAAGGCCACGGTGTTGTTCGGTAATTTCTGGTCGCCAGGTCTTCCACGCATTCGCGTGTAGGTCTTGATAGAGTGGTTGGCCACCTCACGTAAGTTGACCGATTCACTGAATAAACATGATACCGTTTATCAACAGTTTTAATTTTACTATTTATTACTTTAAACTACTCTTACAGCAAATACCTCAAATTCACTGTCAAGTAGCAGTAGCAGCAGCCGGCAGCAACGTGTAGTTCCATCATCCAGACAAAATTAAATTTTAAGTACTTAAAAGTATTTGGCAGCGCTGAGACCGTTATTTTTGAATAGCATGAAGTATCAGTCTCGCGACGTATGACATTAAAAAACGTCAATTTCAGTTCAAATTCATAGGAACTTTGAGATATCTTCGTATTATCTTGATAGCAAACCTTTTAAAATATGACCTTAAAAGACCTCCCAGCAATAACATGAAATACCTACACACTTACTTTTGTAAACCAGACAAATTGCTAGACCATTTCCTATCATATTCCTTTTGAGCACAGTACAGTGATTTCTTTTTCACATCTGCGAAGGACTGTTTAGAATGCATGTTATTTTTTTTATTCATTTAATTTTTAAAATAAATTACTAACGTAAATTTAACGTTACTTGAGACCCATGTGTTTATTTTGTCAAATAATGATTTGGTGACAGATGATTAAAAGAGGTTGTCAAACTTTTGTTACCAAGTACCTACTAACGGGGTGTCACATGCATGGAGGTATTATAGATAGAATAGGGAAGACATACGACTAACTGTAAGCGGAAACGTCCATCGGTTAGAAAGAGAGAGAAGATCGCGGTACCCCATCTATCTTTTTCTAATGACGCATGCGCAGTAAAGGACTGCTTGTCATCAACCGCAGAAATCCAATCACAACAATTAACCGTCAAATCGTTTTGCTATGCTGCCTTTCTGCGCTAACTGCGCGTACGCGAGTAGAGAGAGGCAGATAGGTGCCGTGATCACCTCTCTCTTTCCATCCGAGGGACAGCTGTTGGCCTGGCTGCTCTATCTACAATACCTCTGTGGTCATAGGTCAGCGACGAATACAATGCGACGCGACGCGACCGACGCGACGCTGTGAACGCGACAAACGCCTAGTAGAAGATCCCAATCTAGAACGAACTTTGCGGAGATGACAAATAAAAATTATTAAAAATATTCTGTCCAGGATTTTTTTAGACAACCCAGTTCTAATTTATTTTCTAATATACGAAATTTATTATAAAATAAGTTTTATTCTATTATCAGCTCGGTGAAGGTCGATCTAGGTTCGGATCCTAGATCATTATAAAATATAGTGATTATATTTGTCTCATTTCTGTATTTTTTACCATATTTAAATAAGTATGTACTTTAAGTTTGGACTATCAGGCAAAGTCATACTGTACTTGCCCATGATTCGAGAAGTAAAAACTCTTGACATTGGCAGAAATACCTGATCCGGCTGGTTGCCATCTCAACAAAAGAAGAGAAGTCTAATCCAAAATCATGTAAGACACTAGTCGCATGTCGCATCGTGTCGTATTGCATGTACCTAATCTTTACCGACTAGACCGTAATAACCATTGACAGTCAGAAAGGTAATACATTTTATACTAGCTACAGTTGGGTAGCGTAGCGGTAGGGTAAGAAGTAAGATGACTGCATCGGTGGCGCAGTAGTAGCGTATACGACTGTTGTGCTTGTAGTTCGATTCCCGAGTCGGACCAAATGTTTGTGTGATCTGCAAATATTTGTTTCGGAGTTTGAGTGTTTTCTATGTATAATACGTACGCATTTACAAAAAAAAAGTATATATGTATTTATATCAGTTGTCTAGTACCCATAATAAAAGTTCTGCTTAGTTTGGAACTAGATGGCGTTATGTGTTGGATGTTCGAAAATATTTATTTATTTACTAGCTGACCCGGCAAACTTCGTACCGCCATATCTACATATCTGTCTCAGCTTCCCACAGGCAGTGTACAGTCACGGACAAAAAAAAAACACTTTTCCCGTTATCTTTTATTTTTTTCTTTCTAGCAAAAAAAGAATGAATGAAATCGGACTATGTGTTATTGAACTACAACCAAGTACATATTTTGACTTTCATCCCCTCTCTCTCCGTGCTGAATTTCGGGATAAAAAGTATCCTATGTCCTACCTCGTAGTATGAACTGAAATCATCAATTTCATTTGAATCCGTTCAGTAGTTTCGGCGTGATGCGCGGCCAAGATACAGACAGACAGACAGACGGACAGACAGACAAAAATGAAAAAAAAACAGTTTTGGCTTCAGAATCGATTATAGAGAGCCCTTCAAAAAAAAATTCAAAATATCTTTAATGTACAGAATTGGACCTGTTACATTTTAATTATAAGTATAGATTTACTGGCTTGGCCACCATCTCACCAATTTGATTTTAATCTTGAAAATCAAAAATTGTCGGTAATATGTCGCTAAATATCAGAACTTGTTGGTCATGAAAATTTGTAAGGGTGTACTCTTACTTTTATCAAAACAACTAGATCACCAAACTAAAGTCTATTTTCTTCCAAGTTTAATCGGGATTCGTCGCTAAGTTACATTTACACGGGCCTAGTTATTAGTAAATAATGAGTTTATTTTGAGCCGCGCTTCGGCATGACCGTAGTGACCAACCACGACCTCACACAAAACCGGTGTGAAACAGCGCTTGCGCTGTGTTTTAGACGTGAGTGAGGATACAGAAGGCACATACCCCAACTCCATCCCCTATCTGCCCCCCATCCCCCAAATGTTATGTTTCACTGAGTGAGTGAGGATACATACCCCAACCCCTCCCCACATCCCCTTCCCTATCACTCAAAGGCCGGCAACACACTTGTGACGCCTCTGGTATTGCGGGTATCCATGGGCGGCGGTAATCGCTTACCATCAGGCGATACTTCTGCCCCCTATTCTATATAAAACAAATAACAAAAAAAAACGACTTCGGAAGTCGGTTGTTTTTTTTGTTTTGTTTTTGGGAAGCACCAGCTTTCAAATAAAAAAGAATCATCAAAATCGGTTCACCCAATCGAAAGTTATGAGGTAACAAATATAAAAAAATATAAACAATACAGTCGAATTGATAACCACCTCCTTTTTGGAAGTCGGTTAAAAAGGTATAGACTATGGGCCCGTGTCAAAAATTGATGGGTCATGTTAACCACCAGGAGACCTTTTTGAAAGATACAGGGACATAAAACAATAACATTCAACACTATGCCGTCACTTGTAAGCTGTCCAACTGAGTTAAGGTGAAGGGGAGGTGGTAGCAACCCCCAATTTTTCTCCATTGACACATGATTCTTATCAGGAGTTCCGAAATTATGTATTAAAAGAGGTATTGAAATTGTATAGAACCGATGCCGTACAAAATAGTGCGCCACAAAGTTGGATTTCTTTTTTGATTTCCTGGCGCTTCGCTCGATCAATTTGGTCATTTGATTTTGTACGGCATCGGTTCCATACAATTTCAATACCTGTTCTAATCCATTATTCCGCAACGCCGTACAAAAATCATGCGGCAATAGAGAAAAAAATCGAGGGTTGCTACCCCGTCCCCTTCACCAGTACTCAGTTGGAGAGCTTACAAGTGACGGCTTAATGCAGAATGTTATTTTTTATGCCCCTGTATCTTGTAAAAAAGGTTTCCTGGTGGTTCACATGACCCATCAATTTTTAATATGGGCCCGTAGTCTATAGGTATATAGTCTTAGAATTAGACAGAAGGATTAACAAAAAAATATTTGTATTGGCCACATAGAAACGGTTAGGTATAAGTTTTGAACCAGTGAATTTAAAACAAGATGTTGTTTGGTCCGAGCCTGGTATGTCTCAGAACAGATTCTGGGTTTGTATTATTCTTAAAAAAATGTTTTCAGTAAAATCGGTTAACGGACGATAATTTTACGTGATAACGTCATAAGAAAACATTAATGAAAAATTGCATACTTTTATGAAATCCGAATGCTTAGGCCGATCCTGCCTCTCTCTCTATCGCTTGTTACGCGATCTCGCTCGCACGCTCGGCTCAGGCGGAACGTGACAATGAGTCATGCTTTTATGTGAGTGCAACCGGCGTTCATCGTTTTATAAGACGTTATCACGTCAATAAAAGATCACTAATTTAAAATATTTATTTTATTGACATTATAACATTCAGAATTACATATATTTGAATTAACTTTTATGTCATTGAACTATACTTATCATTAGTTATCATTATGGATGACAACAATACGTACAAAATTGAGAATGATCGTCATCACCTTTTACAGCTATTCTTTAGACTAAACTACTAAGGAGTGACGTCACAAGTGAACGATTACCTAACCAAAAAGACTATTGTACAGTATACTTGGTTTTTTGCACAGTGTAAATAAGTATATCAAAAGTCTATATGAATAACAATAAAAACCGTTTAAAAACGAACAAACCTTACAGTAACCGCGTTGTATGGACATCTGACAACTCTATCTCTCATTGTCCAACAACACTTCCTTATTACACACTTGTGGATCATACAAAGTGTTATGGCCCGTATTCACTTTGTATAGTGCGAGTGCAGGCGCATAGTGCGGGTGATCGGTGATTGGTGGAAAGTATGTGTGGACCGCGAATTCGCCATCCACGCGTATTTTCTTCCAATCATTGATCACCTCACTTCACACCTGCACTCGCACTATACAAAGTGAATACGGGCCTTTATCCTATGTGGGATTTGATCCCACGATAATCAGCGCAGTAATAAATGTGACCACTAAAACAGTTAAATGATATTAACATCGAGAATAGATCAGTAAGGAATAATAATAATTAATAGAATGCCAATGCTATTGAGTAGTATAAAACATTTTTCAAGTCGGTTATACAAGAGAAGGTCGCTTCAAGCTGACGATGGGTGTTTTGAAGTAGGGTATTCCCGGGGACACTGGCGGCATGGGCGAGGCGGGCGGCGCTGACCGGGACTGTGAAACACAAAATACGACATACAATTTTTATGTGTGTTAATTTTCTATCGACACAGTCATGCATCTACATACTGAATACTCCATAGTTGTCATAACTAGCGCCATCTTAACCAATAAACTCGAACTATTTAATTTGTACTGTTTCTAAATCGCGCATGGATTTTTTAAATTTAATTTACAATTAGATGTGCAATCTAATATGTATAATGATGTCTTAATAATTATTTTTACCGGAATTATTATTTATACCTCTGATTTGCCTGACGAATCGGCCAGTGTAGGTAATACCTTTAAATAAGTGATCGCGTTAATTCCCGTAAAAATTATGATTATTATATCATGGAACGAGAAAGTTTAAAAGTTAGTATAATGATGTCTGTATGTTTTTTTTTTTTACAGTTAGAGATGCTGACAGTAAGTGGCTACCGACACTCATGGACACTCGCAACTCAATAGTGATAAGTGAATTACCGCCTTATGAGAATTGCCACTCCTTTCTGCGGCTTCACAGGCGTATAGGTTTATTACCTGATGGTACATGCATGGTTCTCCGAAGATAAAGGGTGACTGAAACCATTCTCCGTGTGGTGATATGACGGACTAAAAAACGGAGTGTCACCAGCATTATTCATCCCACTGGACCAAACTATGCAGTACAACAACACTGCAAAGCAAAGCGATAGGAAAACTTGAAACAACCCGTTTACCAAACCGCTAAAGTGGTATAGGAAGGCCAAAATCTCCTTTCTAAGGAGAGGCTAATGTACAGAAGTTGACTGTTAAAAGCTATTGATGATATTGAAACGATTTGTTAAGATAGCACTAGTTACTTATTTTTTTTTTTTTTAAAAAGACAACTCCCGCACTAGGAATAAATCCTGTGTCGCGGGGGACTTTACAAACATACATGAAACAGACACAAAGAACATCCAGACTCAGAACAACAATTTGTGGATCACACAAAGTGTTGTGCTACGTGGGATTTGAACCCACGACACTTGGCGAAGTAGGAAACGGCATGGTGTCCGTTAAACCATTAGGCCAAACGTGCAGTCTATAATTCTCCAATGTAATAATTACTTACGTGTTTTAGTTAATAATCTTGTATATAAATAAAAATGAATGTTGCTAAGCGCATAACTCGAGAATGGCTAAACCAATTCGGCAATTTTTTTTTGTATGATCCTTATGGTCCACGGGAGGTTTTAATAATAAAAAAAATATATAAAAAATGCGTGTCCACGGGAGGTTCATAGAACGAAGTCTGTCCGGGCAGCTAGTATTTATTAGTTTTTCAATTTAAGTTCTGACTTCGTACCTACCTCTCAATATCTAAAGTAAAACATTTGATGAAGATCACTTGTTTTATATTATAACACGAACAGTTTAGGTAGTGAATTAAGCATACATACTAAAAACTATACAAACTTAAATATAGAAGTTGAAATAGATATAAATAGTAATTAAATGTTTCGGTGCTAATTTTTTATGCTGTTGTTGCGTCAGTTAACTAAACAAAAAATTCTCTAAATTCATATTAAAAAAAAGATTTCCAAAATGCTATTCTTGTATCTATGTATTTACGTAACGTCTAATATTAGTATGACATGTCTAATTTAAGTCAATCTTCGGCGTTTACGAGTAGAACTTCGTTTGACAGGACAAAACTTACTTTTTAGTTAGTTTTAATTTAGTTTGCAACTGTTTGTAACTGCACGTTTGGCCTAGTGGTTTCCTACTTCGCCAAGTGTCGTGGGTTCAAATCCCACGTAGGACAACACTTTGTGTGATCCACAAATTGTTGTTCTGAGTCTGGGTGTTCTTTGTGTCCGTTGCATGTATGTTTGTAAAGTCCCCCGCGACACAGGATTTATTCCTAGTGCGGGAGTTGTCTTTAAAGAAAAATGGTTAAAATGGTTAAATGGTTAGTTAGAGAGTTTTCCAACAACATAAGCACTATTGTACAAATTTAAGATTATAAAATCTATTATTGCGTGTCCTATTAGTCAAGAACTAATACAAAAAAATGATTACGAATGGAATTAGATTTAGTGCGGGACTTAGCAAAAACACATTTTTATAGAAAATTAAAAGAACATTAAAACGTGAAATTAATTTCATGCTAAACTGGAATGAAAATTTCAGGTACTTACCTATAACCCCATGATGATTAGGTTTATTTATCAATCTAATCAAATATTTCTTTAATATGTAGAGAAGATCGATACTCATAGTTACATTTAACAACAATTAATAATAAAATTATAGATCTCTATATTTGTTTCTCTATTTACTTACCTGCGGCTTTGTAATGATTATAAATGATTATAGATAATCTAAGAAAAACATTTTAAATGATTTATAAATTACACAATTGTTGATTTTATAATACAGAATGATTTTCTGAACAAAGGACATACCTATTCCCCATTTCATTACCACCACACCACATACCCATTACAACAATGAAAAAAATAATTCAACAAAAACACATTTTTAACAAAATTATAGACAAAAATACATTTAATGTGTTATGTATATTTTTTATTTTATATATAGGCCTGCAAAAGTGACTCTTCTCTGCCTGATGGAAAGCATGAGCAGAATCAAAGAGTGGTGGTCACCAAACTCATTGCGAATGTAGACCATGCAGCATGGTGAATATGGTGACCCACACTGCGGCAGCCTATTGCGTTGCTTCTGCATAAATGAGTATATGACCTTTGACATGGAAGGTTTATTAAAAATAAAATAAGATCCCCCTATAAGCTACTTGAGTATGTCCTTTCTTTACCCGATCATCCTGTATATTGTTATATACACATAAAAAGCAAACACACGCCGTGTACATATCCCTGTGTACCTTAAAAGATGAGGGGTGTGGCACACCGCTTTAGCTACAGACAAAGATACAAACATATTAGAACTTAATCACGAAAAGCCTTCAGAATTGAAGAAAATTATTCACAAAAGGCATTAGGCTTCTACCGAACTCTAATTAAATAGAACTTAAATTGTTCTATTTTATTATAGCTTAAAGAGCTATATTTTAATCATGATATATAAAAGTGGGTTTTATGATTTCTTAAATTTTATATGGATTTTATATTTATGATAAATGTATGCAAGCCTCCTTTAAGTCTGTTGAAGCGTTGATGATAAATGTATGTATGTTTGTTTTAGAGATTGTGGAAAACATCTGAAAGTATGGCTTCGAGATGACAGTCAGTATTAAGGAAAACAAATTAACTCTAATTTTGTTATTACTGTCATACTTTTTATTGAGCGTTGTGATCAGTAGCAGATATGAATCAAAATACATTTAAAATAACTTGTTCAACATTTTTTTTTCATAAAAGCGGTAATTCGACGCTAAATGGCACGCCCTACGTCATAAGTTTCTTGGAACAAAGTCAAAGTAGGTAAGTATAGACCGACACACACCTGCGTGACAGAGACAGACAGACATAACAATCTAGACTTGCGCAAGTATACTTGAACGTGTGTGACAGAGACAGACAGACAAAACAGTCTGGACTTGCGCAAGTATACTTGAATGTGTGTGTCGGCCTTGTGGGTGTACGCCGCAGGCGGGCCCTTTGATTTTGAGGCGGCTTGCCGCACGTGCGACGGCGCCGGCGCGATCAATATGACCGTATCGAAGCGAATGGACTATAAACGATATTCAAGTTAGTTTTTGTAGCATGCCTACTTTTTATTTTATTTCTCCGACCTTAATATTCTTCATTTCTACCTAGTAGGTACCTAAAGTTGGGCAACCTAAAGCCGGGTCTCCACCGAACAAAAGTTGTCAATTTTTGTGTTGGCAACACGTGTTGGTGACAAAAGTTTCTGTAATTTTCTTGTGTTGGCAACAAAAATTGTCAACAAATGTTGAGAACAGTGTTTCCGTTTTTGGCGGTAAACGTCAAAAGAATACGCTTGTTGCAAATATTTATTGTCTTGGTGACGCTTAGTTCGAATGTATTTCAAATTGTTTGCGACTCGGTGTAGACCGTAGACACTGTCTACGGTGGTGTAAACACAATGGAAACAAAAGTTGGCGATTTTTTGAAGTGTTGCAAACAGTTGGAAACACTGAAATTGCCAACAATTTTCTTGGAGACGCGCCTTAAGGAGAGACCTATGTTCAGCAGTGGCTGTTGGTTGGTGGCTTAAGATAATAATAATACGTAAATAAGGTTGATGTTGATATAAAAACCAAAATGGCGTGTATATGGGCATTTTTATTTCCAACAATGATAACATGTAGGTACATAATGGTTCATAAATATTTGTATAAACATACTTATTCACAAGATCGAAACAGGTTAAGTACAATAACAAATTAGTTGGGGATGTTCTGCGCAAATGGTTGTGCGATGTGATATTAATGGGAAAAATTGGCGGGAAATATACCGCGTCGCTACTTATTAAAAATACGAATAATTTTGGAAATAAAAAAAAGGATTTTGCAATAAACTTTTAAACCTTAATTAGACGTTTACATACAAAATTATAAAATGCCTTGTCATTTAGAGAGATATTCGTCGATATTTTTCTATTTAGGAACCCTTCCTTCAAAAATGTTTTTACTCTGCCTGATGAAAAGCATCAGCAGAATCCAAGCATGGTGACCCACACTACGCCTATCAAGATGCTTCTGAGCTTCTGCATCATTGGGCCTCTGGTTTCGCATTCACCAACGAAACACGACAGCGCAAATGCTGTCATTCAATTGATTAATTATTTTTTTCTAGAAACATGTTCCTGCATATATGGGCTAGCTGTATTGTTCGAATACTCTGCTAAAAGGGATCTACAGATACAGAAACAGATGTTTTACAGCATTGGGCGCAAGCGCAAGCAAAGGGCGCGAATCTTTAGTTGTTACATATACTATTAAACACATTTTCAGTTCGACCTACAACTGTTAAATGATGTAGGTAAATTATGTTTTTGTAAGTGATAAAAATATTCACCAAGTCATTAGATACACTAATTACCTATATAAGAATTAAACTCACATTTGTCAGAGAGTATTCTAAAAAAAAGGTACACAAACAAACATTAAACTTTTAATTTTGTACGTGAAACATAAAACAAATAATCACAAAAGACATTTCTCAAAAGACACAATCCCAAAACCATTTGCACAGATACACAAATTGCATTTTATCACTGAAAGTATATTCAAACCCTTTAAAAACATCAATATTCCATAATTAATGTATTTATTATATCTTAATTAAAAAAGGATTCGATTTACGTTTCAGATTAAAGAATGTTGGTTTCTGAACGCACTATCGAAGTTCAAAAAAAAAGGAGGGAAACTTAGATCATGTGGGTTCCCTCTTTTTTCAATCATTTTTAATGTTAATATCGATTTCATTTGGATTTAAAGAAATTGATTTAAAAAAAAATCATACACATTTTTAACACTGCATTGTATTGCACTTAATAACTGCATTGTAACAATAAACTAAAAATTATAGTTCACAACATTTATTTGCGTTCAAAAACTGACACCAAAATAATTAACACACTTAATATACGCTTTTATCACATAAACATAAAACAAGGCAACGACAACAAGCCGTTAGACACCACCTGTTAAACTCTTGGCGACAGCGACAGCTCACAAACAAATACTTAAACAATAACCTGATGATGTTTATGGCATCTATCGAATATTTGTAGTGTTTAGAAAATATATAAGTTTTTTATTTTTATTTAAATTGAATTAATCGGAAAAAAGGATTTTTTTTTTTTACAGTAAGATCAAATTGTAGATAAATATAAAATTGGTTATAATTTACATGGATTAGTGACTTTTAATTTAATATTATTTACCAAAAAGTGCGTAATTTAAATAAATTGAATTATTGTCCGTCTTTATCGATTAATAACATTAATTCTTATTGTTATTTATATTCAAGAAATATTATTATTGTACAAATAGAGGTCATTTAAATGTTTTTTTTTGTATGTGAGCCATTGCGTAAAGATAATAAAAACTATACAGATCGAAAAAGCATTATTATTTTACTAAACTAAGTTTAGACAGTGCGTTAGCCAACGGTCAGTAGGAGTACAAATTTACTTTAGGAAATTATCTTTAAAAAAGTACCACCGACTTTGGAGTGGATTTATTTTTAAATTAAAACGGGACAAAGGTTTTCCAGGTCTCAATTGCCATTTTTCTAGTTGCAAGGTTGAAAGAATAGTGGGAATTACAGTTTGTAAATATAACTCATTAGGCAAAGCGGTCTTGGGGTCATGGGATGAAGAGAGACCTAGAAGACGATTACTTCGAAACTTTCTTTTCAAAATTCACAATTTTATACTCAGTTTGTGTAATGATTTATCAACCAGAAAGATACATCACTCAAATAATCTTCTTTTTCGGCTTGAGGACAGTCCAAATAGAGATGGGACAAAATAAAATCGATTTGACTGGAGAATAGTAACGAAATATCCTTTTTATATATTTAGTGAATCGAATGGTGAAATTATCACAATCGTTTTTCTATGTTAGAATATGAAACTTCAACACTACCGTCCACCAACTAGGTATATAGCTCCTACTACATTTATTTATGTAAATTCCGGAGCAGCGAAATATTGTTTTAATAATGAAATGGCACTTTCAATCTTTTATTTTCGCTTATTTATCACAAGAGGTAATCTATACGTCTCTATACTTAGAATTATATTTTTTTATTTTTTTGGGAAATTTTATATAAAACAATTTTGATTATACAGTCTAGTACGTAGATTTTAGTAAAAATTAGTATTTTATTATTATTATTTTAAGTAGTCTGTCAGCATCCATTGTCTTGTTGTGGATTTTTATACTCGGGCAGACATGCCGTCCTGAAATTGTTTATAATATTAGTATCGATGTTGATTAGGGGAGGTTTACGACATTTTATTTGGAGGGTGAATAACATACATAGAAATTATATTTTTGGGACTTTTATACGTATCAGATATGCAAAACGGGACTTATTTAGGTTGTGATATTGCTCCGCAGTTTTTACACAAAAATGAAATAGCGAATAATTCGGATTTATAATCCCGTTTTACACATTTAATAGAAACACGAAAATGTAACGTTATCACAGATAAGCTAAGTCGGAACTTGCAAAAACACACAAAAATGAACATATTGACTGTGGAATATTTTGTGAATACTCATATTGCGAAACCCACACATTGTATGAATCTAATGCGTGATAAGTGCTAATAACACTGTCGGTCTCTACTAAAAAGTGATAAGAACGTAAGAGCAAAAACGATGGCGGAAATGAATATTTAGATTTTTTTTTAATGAATATTAAATATTTTTTCAAACAATATTTTTCGAAAAAACTGGTTTTTGTCTGGAATTGTTACAAGTTAGATTGTTTTTCTCTACTAATAGATAATCGTACTATATTTAAAACAAGTAAATTATATTAAAGAACTATTTTAACTTTCATTCTTATAATCACTTTGTATTCATTAATCTGATCTACAACAGGTGTCGTTTTGGCTAAAGCCTTCGACACCTTATATATCCAAAGAGAGTTACACCCTATCACTATAGAGATCACATTAAGATTACAGTATTAGCTTAAAGACCTTTTAAAAAACTAGTAAAGTAGTAACTATCTTGATTACAACCTAATAGCTTGATTTTCAAAGAGAATATTGAAATAAAATTGTTGTGGTGTTCCACAAGGATCAATGTTGGGGCCAAGGTCGACCAAGTTGTAGATTATAGAGATATTATTCCTTTACCTTAAATATGTTGGTTAGCTCGTCGAGCAGGGTCTCGTGTCGGAAGGAGATGCGGATATCGGGTACGTTGGTGCGAGTGATGTCATTTCCGGCCACGCCTTCTTTCATGTAGTTGGGGCCTAGCCAGTACTGCTTCATCTGGTCATAGAAGTAAAAATACTTGTCGAGTATTCTTTGGCAGAGCAAAGTATACCCTTAAAGAGGTACCTAGAGATCAGTTGGACCCATTTTTTATCAAATATAAGTACTTTGAACCTAGTTTTTTATGTATGGGTTTATCAAAGTGACTTTACTCTGCCTGATGGAAAGCATGAGCAGAATCCAAGAAGTGGTCACCATACTCATTGCGAATGCAAGTATGCAGCATGACAGCCTATCGAGATGCTTCTGCATCTTTATGTTACACAGGTACCGTGAGGTTTAAACAAGATAAATATAATAAAAATAGGTAGATAGGTTTACATGTGTTCTAAACGAAAAATGGACCAATTAGCCTACATCAGTTCTATTTATTGGCTACAGCTAATTTGTGCTAAGTAATATAGTTCACCTCATGGGGAAATCCGGACATGAGCACAGAATTCCTTGCGAGTTCGCACATGTCGCATGAGCTGAGTTTCCACACCTGCGCTGCAATGCTGTACTCCTCCATCAGCGGCTCCTGGAAACCATACCATCAATCACATTGTGAGAAAATGGAAATCTAATGGTAATATTAGTATCAAGACAGTCCATCTTTATCGTCATCACACATCGTACAGTAATGAGCTATTAAAGGGTTGACATTTAATAGCTCATTACTGTTCAGACGAGTAGGTGTCGGGTTTGTTTTAACTTTTCGTAGTGCTATGGCCCTGTGTTATTTCCTACCTTATTCCGCTCTTACGATACGAGATAAATAGGGGTGGTGATCCCTACACGGATCGTATTCACATACCTTGGTAAAGTGGAATTGCAGAGGATCATCAGTACTCAATGTGATGCAGAGTCCTCTAGCCAGGAACTCAGGTAGAGGGTTGCGGTGGTAGTTGAGGAACAGAGAGTTGTTCGACAGAGGAGACATGGCGATGGAGATCTGCGCCAGGTAATATAGGTATTGGAGAACTGGCACCTGGAGAATAAAGAGTGTGGTTAGCTTAAATGTTACATCTTCATCAGAGGGCCTAGTGTGAGTTTATCTCACATCAACTCGCTCGACTGATTGAATGAACTAAACACGAGCACACCACCTCATTTAGAATTCAATAAAAATAATATTAATACAGTTTACGTGAATCAAAGAAAAAAAAACACTAAAAGACAGAATTATTGGACTTATCCCGATTTGTGATCTCTTCCTGGCAACCGCTGAAGGAAGAAGGAGATTAATAATGAGATGGAGAGCTTATAAGAGGAGTTTCTTGAGACATATAATAATAAAGCCTTTATTTCCGAAAATTTACAATTTTATAATAGACTAAGTCTTTAATGAATATAAAATATAAGAAAAAAACTGTATGAAAATGATTTAAAAAGACTAAAACTACACTTATATTATAAAATATCTCTTATTTCGGTGTGCCTTTTGGCAAAGGCCTCCTCCATCTCTCTCCATTGTTTTCTGTCTGCCGCTACTCTCATCCATAGTGGTCCTAATGTCATTTTTAGGTCATCCTCCCATCTTCTTGCTTTACGCCCTCGGCTCCTGGTGCTATTCCTTGGGTACCATTCGGTCACCAGTTTACTCCACTTTTGCTTCTTGCAGCGGAGCATATGACCTGCCCACCGCCATTTAAGTTGGTCAATACGTAACAATATGTCTGTTAATTTGGTTTTGCGCCTGATGTCTTTACTTGTAACTTTATCTATTAATTTTAGTCCTAACATGCTTCTTTCCATGCTTCTCTGACATCTTGCTAATTTTTCCCTATGGTGTTTCGTCAGAGCCCAGGTTTCACAGCCGTATGTAATGCAGGGTAGGATACAGGTATCAAATGTCTTCTTCTTTATCGTCATGCTCAGTTCCTTGCTTTTCATGATTTCCTTCAATGCCCAGTACCTTTTCCACCCAGTCGCAATTCTTTTGTTGACTTCTTTGGACATTTGGTCATTTGGTGAGATTATCTGGCCAAGATACACATACTCCTCTACATATTCGAGTTTCTGTCCGTTTATGGTTATGTCTATAGGTACTGAGTTGGTTATCACTTTAGTTTTGCTTGTGTTTATTTCAAGCCCTATTTCTCTACTTTTGTCTACTAGGGTTTGTATCATAGATTCCAATACCAATGGGCTCTCTTCCAATATGACTAGATCATCCGCAAATCTGAGGTGATTCAGTCGTGCTCCGTTTATATTTAGCCCCAGATGTTCCCATTCCAATTTTCTGAAGATTTGTTCAAGAACTGCTGTAAAAAGCTTTGGTGACAATGGGTCACCTTGCCTGACTCCCCTTTCGATTGGAAATATATCTCCTGTAGATTCTAGCCTGATTCTAGCCTTACTTTCTCCATAAATATTTTTGATAATATTTATGTAAGAATTATGAATCCCCTGTTCTTTTAGACTTTGCCATACAGATTCATGCTCAAGACAATCGAAAGCCTTGGAATAATCTATAAAGGCTAAGTATATGATTTTGTTGTATTCGTTGTATTTTTGTATGAGCTGTTTGACTGTATATATATGGTCAATTGTACTAAAATTCTTTCTGAACCCTGCCTGTTCTGCTGGTTGATTTTCGTCGAGAGTGAGTGATATTCTATCCAGGATTACTTTAGCAAACACTTTATATACATTTGAGATGAGAGAAATGGGTCTATAATTTCCTATATCGTCTTTTGGGCCTTTCTTGTGTAGGAGTATTATGTGAGATTCCGTCCATTGGCTTGGAATGCTGCCGGTAAATAGAGACTCGTTAAAGACCTTTGTTAGTATTGGGCTTAGATCTTCAATTTTACCTCTCATGAGTTCATTTGTGATTTTATCTGGACCAGGGGCTTTTTCCATCTTTTGACTTTTTATAGATTTTTCTACTTCTGATACTAAAATTTCTGGTACAAGTTCTGTGTTTGCTATCTTATAGTTTAGCATATTATAATGTCCTCTATCGGGCAGTTGTATTTTCGGCTGATTTGAACTATGGTCTTTGTATAGTAAGCGATAGTAGTTTGTTGCTATATTTTGGATGTTTGTACGAAAAGTAGTTGATTGAGTTTGGTCTGTTAACTTTGGTATCCATTCTTTTCCTTGTTCTCTAAGTTCCTTGAGTGCTTTTCTCGTGCCTCCCGTTCTCATAATGTGATTCTCTAGGGTTTTCATTCTTCTATTTCTCCTATCCTTTTTCATACTTTCGCGAATCTGTTTGCTAAGGTTATTGATCTCTTTTTGATTTTCTTTCTTGTCTTTTTTCGTTATTAGATTTCTTCTGTCTTCAATTAGTTTTAAGGTGTTTGGACTATGATGAGATTTTTGACTCTTTTTTATTTGTATTATTGTCTGTTCTTTGAGTTTCTCTTCAATTTTTTTGTATTTATCGTTTAGGTTCATGTCTGAGGTAATTACATCCCATAGGTCTTCTGTGCAGTCGTTAAGGTTCCTCTTTTCATTTGTTGTTTGTAAGTAGTTGAACTGAATTTGTTTTGGTCTGGGCTTTTTTGTGCCCCTTTCATTTAGACAGCTGCGTACCATACGGTGGTTAGTATTAAAGTTAAGATTTTGTACTATTCCCGTGTCACTGAATGACTTTAGTTTATTGGTTATCATGTAGTCGATTTCGTTTCTAGTCTTGCCGTCTGGAGATATCCAAGTCCATTTGCTTTTGGGCTTTTTACGAAATATGGAATTTAAAACTATTAAATTTTTCTCAAGTAAGAACTCTACCAATTTCTCTCCGTTTTTGCTTCTTTTGCCACTTCCGTATTTTCCTAATATATGTTCTTCTCCAGCTAATCTGGCACCGACTTGGGCATTAAAGTCACCCATGAGTACTAAATTATTTTCCGAATATTTTTCGGTGATTTCACTTAGTTTACTATAGAAACTATCTACGTCCGTTTTTGTTGCTTTTTCTGTTGGCGAGTAAACTTGGATGACAGTCCATTTTTTTGAATAGTTTGGTAATTTAATATGTGTAACAGCTATTCTATCTGATATCCCTTCGAACCCAATGATCTGGCTTTTAAGGTTTAGCTTTACTAAAAATCCTACACCTCGCTGTCCAGCAATTTCGCCTTTGTAATACATGATGAAGTGGCTTCTCTCTTCGATTCCTTCACCTTGTCTTCGCATTTCGCTTATACCCAAAATATCCCATTTAATGTTTGTAAGAGCTAGTTCCAACTCTTGCAAGCTTTCCGGAGTTCTCAAAGTTAGTGTGTTTAATGTACACAGGTATAGACTACATCGTGTTTGTTTCATTTCTTTAGTACTGGATTTGGTTGGCTCATTTGTTGGAGGGTGGTGGTCGGCTTTCCCCACGGTGACCAGCCGGCTTGGGGAGTAAGTCATTGAAATTGCAGTTTTATTTATTGTTGTGTCTGTATGATGGTTCCGGTTGGAGAAGGCCCTTACTTGTTTTTTGGCAGCTCTGACATTGAGACAGGTCTTTCTTTGGTCACGTACGAAAGGATGCTTGGTTTGATTACTTCCCTTATTGAACTTTGGGATTTCTTTGTGTTTTCTGCATTTTTCACGCTTGGTTTTTTCTGGGATGGAGTATTTGGCGATCCTGAAAACTCTCTCTTCCTTTTTTCACGATTGTTAGTCCCTGGTTTCTTCACAATAAGCTTGTCATATTTGATAAACGCGATATTGCCATTTTCTCTTTCTACTTGCATTTTGGGTTGTAGCTGTTTGCGTACTTCGAGAACTTCTTTGGGGAAGTCCTCTTTGACATATACGTTCTTAGGAAGATGACGTTTGTTTCTCAGAATAAGGTGTTTTTTCCAAGTTGTTGTTAGAGATAATTTCACTGGACGGTTTTTGTCAGATTGAGCTCCGATCCTTTTAATGTAGCTTATTTCTTGATTGTCTAATTGCGTACCTGATTTCTCAATAATTTCCCTTACATGCTCAATTAACTCCATTTCGGTCTTTCCCTTTTCTTCGATACCAAAAACAACCAAATTATTTAAACGTTTTTCTTTTTCTAAGAATGAAATTTTTTGTTCCAAATTTGTGACTTTTATTTTAAGGTTGTTATTCTCTTCTTTCAGCATTTTCATCTTTTCATCTAAGGCTTCCATAACGTTTTTCGTTATTTCTGTTGTTAATATTGTTGTCTGTTCATTAAACTTTTCATTTAATTTAGAAAATAAAATTTCCATTTGTTTGTCCATTTTTGGTGTTGGGTAATTTAGTATTAAATGGTGGTAACACTTTTGTTTATTGGTAGAATATTTAATGTTTTTGTGGCAACACTTTCCACAGTGATCTATGAGTGACTGGCTTAAAAGGGCTAGAACCCAGAGCCGTAAAATCTAGTATAATCTGTGAGCGACAGTGTCGATGCCTGGTATCAATGACAGTTTGATTGGTTTGGTTGGCACTATTTTTTTATTTTGAAGTCATGGATTCGGTTTAATTTTGAAGTTAGTCACTTTTTTTTCGTTATTAATCACGCTTAAATACGGTTGTTACACTTTCTTTAACACTGTTTTCGTTTGTTTACACGAACTTTAACGTTAAATATGTTTATTTTATCACGTATTGTGCTAGAAATTTTAAAAAGACTACAGAGCTCACTTTTATACGTGTTTACACTTTCGCGACCGGAACCGAAAAAAAAAAAAATTGAGAGACATATACGAACTCATATAACAAACAAATAGGAATATAGAAATAAGGGCATGTAGAACATTTTTTTTGGTACATTTAATAATAATGTCACAGAGTTCACAGACCTTCCTCAGTAAGAGACCGTGGGAGATGTTCTCTGCGAGCAGGAACCCGCAGACTAGATGCTGCACTGGACCAGCTTCTCCGCAGTGAGGGCGGAGCACGAAGGTGTTCAACCCTTGCTCCCTGAAAAGACAATCAAATTAGTAGTTGTTCAGTAGAGTTCTTTATTTTGTTCCATGTGGGATTTGAACCCACAACAACACTTGGCGCAGTAGAAAGCGGCGTGGCGACCACTTTAACCACTATAAGTCATTTTTTGCATTCAAACTAATAGATAGAAATACCAATCTAAACAAATAAGTGATTGGATTGTTAAGCAGTAATGTACCTTATTTCCTAAAACTTAAAGTTTGAATATACTTAAACAGTGGTCACTAAACTAAAATATCTTTAAAATTGGTGCTAATTCTGTTGTTGACATCAATAAACTAAAATTCATTCCGACTTCTCAGTGTGATATTTCCAGTTTCAATCAATCTTTGACATCTGAAATATGTTTGACAGGTAAAAAACTCATTTTTAATTAATTTGAGTTTAGTGTAGAGAGTTTTTAAACCGGTACCATTATTTGCGAATATGGTGTATTAGTTTACACAGTATCAAACTACTTACTTCCTGAAATGGTTGAGCACGGTCATGTTGGCGTACATGTAGTACAGGTAATACGCGTACGGAGGATTCTCCTCATCATCCCACTCCTCGGGGCTCTTTACATCAGGGTCCAGCATTGGGTTCTCAGGCTTGGACTCGTCATCCACGCTGTCGAAGCCCACTACGTGCTATAACATAAATAATATTGTTAGGATGCCGAATAGAATATTGTGCTCTTTATGAGAAAACTCAAAAAATATATTATTGAGATAGGTAAGTCGTAAAATGTAAAACAAATTTAAAAAACAGTTTTATTTTAACTGTTTGAGCTGTTTTATTAACATGGAAAAGTAGCCGCCATGTTATCACGTCATACGGCTATGTTAACTGAAAACGTCAGTGGCAACTGTCAACTCATGGCATTTATTTACGCAGCCAAGTGACGTCATAAACGCAAAATAATGTGTAAAGCATTTCCGTCAAATTACACGCAAAGTGAAAATTTAAACAAATTTTATAGCACTTATTGATAAAATAAAATCTCGTAGTTTGTAGTAGGTTATTACCAATATATAATATTTTCTACAATGTGTATAATGCCTTAATGGAATATCATTGAATATGTAATCTATATAATATATAAAAGAGGAAGGTGACTGACTGACTGACATACCCAGAGATCAACGCACAGCCCAAACCGCTGAAGCTAGAATCCTGAAATTTTGCATGAAGGTTCTTTATATAACGTAAGTGAGCACTAAAAAAGGAATTTTGGAAATTCCACCCCAAGGGGGGTAAATCAGGGGATGAAAGTCTGCGTTAGCGTAGCCGCGTGTAAAAGCTAGTATTACAATATTCCTTTTATTTTTTGCCCCTGGCTCACACTATTTTTCTATTACCTCGGATGAAGGTGGTCCTTATCCGGCCCCTGATATCATGTATGCGATATCTCCAGTTAAGCATTTAATGTGTAGGGGGTAAAACAAACAGTCAGGATCAGGATATAAATATGTGCTTACAGTAAGGAACTTGTGCAGTTCGATGTTGCAGTTGGGGTCGTTGGTGACCTCGAACAGCGGCAGGAAAATGTTGTTCAGTATCTCCTGGAAGTTGTTCATTATCTTGTTCGACTTGAAGATGTCGCTGGAATATAAAAAGAATAAGTAAAAAATAAATATTACGGACATCCTTCACACAACGCCATCTAGTCCCAAACTAGGCAGAGCTTGTGTTATGGGTACTAGACAACTGATATAAATACAGATATACATTTTTTTGTAAATACATTCAAATCGAACCCAAGACCTCATGATCAGCAGTCGCACACGCCAACCGCGAGACCAACGAGGCAGTCAAAATCATAACAAATGGGTGACTACGGAACCCTTATCTATGCGTGGCTCGACACGCAATTGGCCGGATTTGGCAGAAGAGGTTCGTTCAGAAATTTATTTTTTAATTTATAAAGTATGATACTTACTATAGTCGAGGTATCTGTATGAGCCAACGAACATTGTCCGAGTACACGTTGTACTGTATGGCCCACTTGGCGAGTTTGGCCCACTCGCCGGGACTCTTGCCGTAGATGGACAGCCGAAGTTCCGCATTCTGATACTTGCTCTCTTCTAGATCGAATGCCACCTCCTGTTAAAAAATACATACAAAAGATCAGTGTAAAATAATTAATGGTATTTATAAAATTGACAAAACTTTGTTATTTTAATTATGCGGTGTGCACGATCATTTAACTGCCTCGGTGACGCAGTGGTAGCGTATGCGACTGCTGTAGCTTGAGGTCTCGGGTTCGATTTCCGGGTCGGACCAAATATTTGTATGATCTGCAAACGTTTGTTTCAGAGTTTGAGTGTTTCCTATGTATAATATTATATGTATTTACAAAAAAAAGTATATATGTATTGGGACTAGATAGTGCAGGCTTTGTATAGTTTGCGTTAAAGGCAGACGTGTGTTAGAATACTAAACACTCTCAACGAAGTTTTCACTTCGGTTGTTAAATAATCCAGTATTTTCACTCGATCAGTGAAGTCGACGGGGGGAGGGCTAAGACTCGGCTTATCAGCTCATTTGTCCCCATATGAGAAATACCATATAAGAGTATCACCTTAATGATCCTGGCGAAGTACTTCCCGTTCATATAGTTGTCAGTTTTGAGGAACACCTCCCGGAGCCTGCTCTCGCCGATGGGGTTGTACTTCGCGTTGAACTTGTCGAACCGGTGGAAGGTATTTCGATCCTGGAATTTATTAAACACTAGCTTTTACACGAGGCTTCGCTCACGCAGACTTTCATCCCTTGATTTACCCCCTTAGGGATGGAATTTCAAAAAATCCTTTCTTAGTGCTTAATTACGTTATATAAAGAACCTACAAGCAACATTTTCAGGATTCTAGCTTCAGCGGTTTGGGCTGTGCGTTAATCTCTGGGTATGTCAGTCAGTCACATAACTCTTTTATATATATATATAGATTTGTAAGCATCTGACTTGCGATGAAGTTTCGAAAAGTCAACACCACGACCTCAGATCAAATAAAAAAAGGTAGATATCTATATCTCTTATATCGGAACTTGTACGATACTGTCGAAAAGTAGCGTAGTTTCTTAGCATGTAGTTAACGCGTGTGTTTACTTGGAAATAGCTGAGTTTTTTGCTTCAACAAGAAGAAGCCCGTGCGTTATCTACCTTTTTTATTTGATTTGAGACCAGGACAATTGAAGTTAGACTGGTTTACGAAATCAAACAAGACATTTAAAACTTAATTCATTACAGAGGTAAGTTCGAACACTTACAGCATGTACATCCAGCATATCCACAGTCAGGTCATAGGTGCTAAGGTTCATGGATTGGAAGACAGCCTTCAGGGTCATCGGGGTACCTTTGTGGAGAGTGACCACTTCATCTGCGTGGTTCTTGAGGGTCTTCTTGATAAATCGCAGCAGGTGTTTCTGGTTCATGCATGAGGCTGCGTGGATGTGGGTGTCTACTTTCCTATAAAAACCAGGTCCAGTGATGGAGAAATATCTCAATAGGCTAATATGGTGTGGTTTACCATGCTGTATTGTTTGCATTCGCAATGAGGGTGACCACCACTCTTGGATTCTGCTTATGCTTTCCATCAGGCAGAGTAGTCATTTTGGCAGGGTCATATATTAAAAAAACTTTCCATAGACAACTACAGTCCTTAAAATATAGATTGATCTCTGTGTGTGATCTCTATAGTAGATTTTTAGATAGGATATAAGCGATTTCGAAATTCAGTAACCCTTAACCATTGCTAAAGATGTTCGTATGGTAATTGAGACGGTTAACGGTGGAATGGTCACCCATCCATAGACTGACCTGGGTAGGGTTGCTTAAGTTTACAAAATATACCTCTATAACACAAATAATATACTAACCTGATGTTATAGAAGTCCCTATGAGGGACAGCTTTCTGTGAGGCCAGCTCTCGGAGTTCGTTCAGCAACACGTGCAGTTGGAACTTGGATGACAAGTACGACAGGCGACGGTAGCAAAACGACTTTCTGTTGAAGAAAACATAGGATTAATAAGATTGTTAACTTTTTCCTTCGGCTCAATGAAGAAGAAAATTGGAGGAGTTTAAAATATAATAAATTCACTTCTCTCCAATGTACATACACTCTTTTAAGCAGGGAAGTAAAGTGCATAGGAACAAGGAGACTATACATATTATGTAAGGAACCTGTTTGACGCTATGACGAAAGAGTACATAAGAAGCAAGTAGGTACTCCACTTATTCAAATATGATAGAAGGAGAAACAAAAAGAGTGACAATAAGAGAAGAGAAAACTAAAAGGTTTTGTAGCGACTTCTACATACAGCGCATCAGCTACATACTTCAGCGCCATCTACCGAAGATACACCGAACTACGGAATGACGTTACTACACGAAGTACACAACACTACTAATCCTGAATCGCGCAATAGAAGTTCTCGCACCGATTAGCATATATACAACATCCCAAATTCAACCGTTGCCCGCCAGGCATGATCACCTAGTCTGGTTGGAGGATCCTCCCTTTGTGTTGGACGGACATGACACCCGTTCCTCCACAGTTTTAATGTACTTCTGTCTCTTGAGATGCAATCATACATGAGTGGTGGTGTTCACTTACCATATCAGATGACCCATCTATGCCCTATGCCTACAAAGACACTGTTCCTGAGAGATATCAAAAGCATTTATTTATGCGAGCGAAGATGTAGTACATCCATTGTCGGCTCTTAGACGCACGCGCCCACTCACTTCCCTCGCTCACAGTTGACTGAACTGAGTCACAACCGCACGTGCACTTGAGATGACATAATGCTTTCTTCTCATTCATTCACAGATAGTACAATGAGTGAGTGGATGAGTGAATACGTTACTGGGTGAACTGACTGAATAGACGCATACACTAAAAAAGACGCAGGTAGAAGTTAGTATATGTAGGAAATATAGCACTTACAGTGGACCATCAGCGATCATATTACACATGGTGATTTTATCCTGTATGTACTGCTGCAGGGTTATGTATTCGTACGGCAATTTGACCTCCTCGCCATCTTCACCCTTCTTGAACACGTTGAAAACACCCTGCTCGGATTTAATGGTGTATCCCTTCGGTGGAGGGTGGTTGCCTTCCCAAGGGTCCTTGCCAGCTCGGAAAGGTGGGTGGACTATGTGATCTGGAACGAATATAATTATATTACTAAGTACGTATTTGACTGCCTCGGTGGCGCAAGTGGTAGCGTAAGCAACTGCTGTGCTTGAGGTCTCGGGTTTGATTCCCGGATCGGACCAGATGTTTGTATGTTCTGCAAATATTTGTTTCGGAGTTTGGGTGTTTTTTATGTATAATACGTATGTATTTACAAAATAAATTATATATGTATTGAGCGTTGAACGGTTAACGCAACAGTGCTTTCATACCCCCTACATGGTAGCGTTAAACGTTTAACGCAACCTTGTTGGAAATCGCATTAGGAGACAGCTGGCCAGACAGTTAGTATAGGGTTTGTTTAATTTTTTCTTTTATTGCTGCGATGTTGTTCTGCAGCATGAGACCTATTAATCTCATATTATTCTACTATTCACAAAATTTGACTGCACAGTTGGCCTAGTGGTTTAAGCGGTCGCCACAAAGCTTTCTACTGCGCCGAGTGTCATGGGTTCAAATCCCACGTGACTCGCAAATTGTTGTTCTGAGTCAGGGTTTTCTTTGTGTCCGTCATGTATGTTTGTAAAGTCCCCCGCGACACATGACTATTCTAATGCGAGAGTTATCTTTAAAAAAAATATATTATTATTACTTTTCCTGGGTGGAAATGAAAGGCATGACCTCTAGTTTAGCAGCCAGAATCATTAAGATTGCTTGGCCTGTCTTATAATGTCTGTTTTTTTATGGAAAAGGCGTACAAACGAGCAGACGTATCGCCTGATGGTAAGCGTTTACCGTCGCCCATGGACACCTGTAACACCAGAAGCGTTACAAGTGCGTTGCCGGCCTTTTGGGGATGGGGGGGGGGAAGGTAGGGGTAGGGGATTGGGGTATGGGCCTCCGGTATCCTCACTCACTCGGTGAAACACAGCGCAAGCACTATTTCACACCGGTTTTCTGTGAGGCCGTGGTATCACTCCGGTCGAGCCGGCCCATTCATGCCCAAGCGTGGCTCTCCCATGGTAATGTGGTCTGTGGAATAATTCCAGGGTATAGAACTATAACTTACCAGCGATGTGCCTATGAGCCAGTTTGACAGTAGGAGTGTGATTATGTGGTGCATCCTCGTCCATGGTTCGGACGAAACGTGCTGTTATTGTCGCGTAACTCTGCTGGGACATCGACATGTAGCGCTTGCGCATCTCTAGAGCTTGGACCAAGTAGGAGGATGCTACCTGGAGATCTTCTAGCGGTACCTGGGGGTAGAGACAAAGTGTTAAGGGTACATAAGTATCTGCAGTAGTTTGAAGGGCTAAATAGACAGCGGTGGATTTACCACTAGGCTGAGTAGGCTGGAGCCTAGGGGGGCAAATTTTAGGGGGCGGCAGATGTGGCGAAAAATTTTTTTTCTTATTAAAATAACATATGATCAAAAATACGGATAAAGGAAATCTTGAAAATTTTACAATACTCTAGGACCAAAGAGTGTGCCTATAGTTTACTCTCAACTAAAAAATAAATAATCGCACCGACCGAAGTCCATCGAACAACTTCTCCTTTTTGAAGTCAGCTAAAAAGTACCAAACACTTCGTGACACATATTTTCGTATAAATGAATATGGATTTTTAAAATATTGCAATAGCTGTAGCATAAAAGTAGTAATTTTTATTTTTTACTACATTTTAATCACCACTCAGGGCGGCATGAGGCTCTGGAATCAGTGACTGCACTATCCGGTTCGCCAACGGCTAATTGTGTCTGAGTAGGAATCTTCCTTCCGAGCCCTCTTTGCTGCCTTCTTTCACGAGATGACATCTTAGCAAAAGGGCCTGATGACTGCAAGGAGGACCCTACGCTGTTATGTCTAAACTGGACAAATTACATAAGTCCTCACTACAATCACAGAAAAGTAAATGGATGGTTCTGAGGCAACGCGGTAACCGTGTATGGCTAACCGCTTATACCGCTCTCTGAGAATGCCATATGCGCGACTTTCTCTGTGCAGTTAGAGCCACAGTCAAGATATACCAGTGACTAGTTTTGGAGCAAGCTATCGGAAACGCTCATCAAAGAGCCATCTTTCGTTAAGGGTTAGCCATAGATACTTGGTTTAGGCCTGAACCGGTACGAGGATCGAGTTAATCAAGATTAAGTCACCAGGGAGTGAGCACGACGGGGCCCATGAAATAAAAGGACCTCTGTGTTATACTTATGGGTATCTCTGTCACCCATACGTTCAGCGCCTATCAGTGCGGTACCTCTGGTAGCTAGGTGCGCCGCTTTTTGCAAGTCCGCCATTAACTAAAGTGTCATTGGCGTACAGATTACACCTAGTGTAGCCAGTTTAGCCCAAGCAGGAGGGGTCTGCACTGCACGACATGATTAATTCATTTCCTCTTAGCGACGAGTGCAGCGCGAGAGAGGAAAGGCTTGTCCAGTCGATGATGACCGACTGGAGAACTTCCATGGTGGGAAAGTAACTACGTGGAGCCTTCAGCCTGGACGACCAGCGCGTCATCATGGCTCAACGAACGCACGTACTCAGTCATGGTCATTTGACGCAACACTGCACCGATCGTCCAACGCGCCGCTCAAAATCCGAATTAGGCATTCCAACAGATCGGGCCTTTTTTTCTCTCTCGCATCTATGGCTCCTCGGGGACTGAAGAATCAAAAATTAAATAAAAATTAAAACAGATTGGGCCTACCTCACAGAAATGGCAGTCGATTCGGGTCAAGAAATCCTCTCAAACCAGATAATTATGTGAACCAGATATGGCGATTCGCAAATTTCCCAAGCTGGGTGATGGTTTAGCGTCCGAGAAGTCATGGAACGGCTAAATCGGGGTACGGTTGTATTATGGCGGTAAGACCCGTTTGGGAGTATGGGCCCGAGGGGAAACATGGCACCCTCTCGTACCAGCTGACGCAGATGAAAGTCCAGAATCCATACTTTAGAGATCACGTCCGGCTGTAACAGGGCGGGTGTAACAGAACAGAGCGAAGGGGAGAGCTGAGTGGGATTGGGTGAGGTTTAAAACCATCTTAGTCCACAAGGCCCGAGAATGGTCCAGGTTCTGCACTAAGTTCAGGCGCTGGAGATCGCTAAACGACCTCGAATGCTAAAAGCGCAGGCCTGGGGTAGCAGCAGAAACAGGCTAGGCTGTCAACCACTTACTGCAAGAAGCTTGGACATGAGAGGCTCAGAAAGAAGGTGTGATGCGCAGAGACGGGAGCTAAGGGGGTATCGAAAGGGGATATGAAAAGAGCAGGGAAATATTAAATTGTAGGCTAGCAGGGGCGGCAAAAATGTTATAGCCTACTGGCGGCAAATCTGTAATTCCGCCACTGTAAATAGACGGACTTGCGATTAAGTGGTTGCGGGTTTAATCCAGTATACTAGTATGCTAAACTATATAGGTACTCGTTACGCAAAATATATTTTGTTTAGTCGGAAAGAATAACAACAATATTTAAATATGTCGTGACGATGTATGTATGTATTAAAGTGACAGTCATCCTCTCTTCACATTGATTGAGGACTTACGACTTTGGTCTTTATCACGAAAACAAGTGTTATCTTGTGGTTTGTATAACGTTTTACTATTGCCAATAAATAATTAGTTCTTGCAGCACACGGTAAAGAGATTGAATCCCTGGAAAAACTTAAGAGACTACACAGACATTTTGTTCAAATAAACTTTAAGTCTCTCTCTGACTGAAGAAGACCCCAAGAAATTGTCAGAATCACCAACGTTGAGGTGACCCCACTCTATCACAAACACTAAAGTCTTTAATGTCCCTGAAACTCACCCCAGAAGTATCCTCTCCACTAATAGCGACTCTTTGAAAGTGAGGAAGCACTAGGTCGGGCTCGTCATCATCCTGGTTCCGAAGCCGCTCCTCGAACACAGCGTTGGCACCGCCAGCTTCGCTGCCTCCGAACGACCTGACTGACTGTCCACATTCTGCTGCCCTAAAAAGAAAGAAAGTGTGTTTAAGATCTGATTTTGGGCACTATGGGATATGTTGAATATTGAACAGTTTAGAACAATCACAGCACTGCATTTTAGCAAAGTATTTTTAACACATTTTCCGTGTACGTTTGTAACCGACATTTATGAACGTGTTTTTAATCGTTTTAAAACCTAACTTTTTTCTAATTATAAACATAATCAAAGTTCATTCTAGAATCAAACTCACTTGTACTTATTCCACTATTTAAATAGTGGAATAAGTACAAGTGAGTTTGATTCTAGAATGTATTGCAACAAGTTCCATCAAGTGCCGACAATCGAGAGTATAAATTATATAATCAAAGTTAGAAAATTAGAAGATTCTGTTCTTAGTTTAAAAAAACAATCCATTCTTCTGAGATCCAAAGTGAAATAGACATATACACCGATACGTACATTAATCTTATAACACCTCTCATTTTCACATCAACGTTTTTCGTTACCACCACTTTCTAAAAACATTACAAAGACTGACTGACTAGAATTAGAAGCACCACGATTAAATATCTAATAAGTACTGCAATAACCCACAGGTCAGTATTAATTCCATATTCCACGATTAATGGCTATGGAATGGGGGTTTACCATCCGCTATTGTAATACTGTGGAAAAATTATACAAACATTGGCTCAGTAATTAATATTCAGGCTATTTCGACTAATTACTTTTTCGAGTGTATGCTAATGTCTGTTTACACAAGAAACGTAAACTGACCTTAATGAAATAAGCGTTTTTGAATTATCGTTGAACTGGTATAGTACTTTTCTTGTTTGAAAGTTTTAGTGGAGTTTTAAAAATAATTTAATTGTTTTAAATTTGCCTGTGCCTCGGAGAACACGAAGCATTTGGCAATCGTTATTGGGAAGTCAGTGCCCTCAAGTATACTGACAACTAGTTCAATTCAATCTCGTAATTTAGTTCGCCCTTCGTTGTATATACGGGCGGAAAAGATTTGAGGTAGCAAAATTGAAGAATAGAGTACATCAAAACTCAAAAACTTTCGGCGTATTCATTTACCTACATTTCGGAGCTTCTCAATCACGGAACAGCGTATTAATTATTGTGTGGACAGCCAAGCAGTTGATGCAATTGAAAAAATCCTGCATTCTGAGAGATTCCTATTGTTCGCCATAGTTAAAATGGGTCTCGTATTCTGGATAATTCGGTGGACAGCGGCGCCATCTAGTAACAAGTAGCGCACGACTGTGCATATTATGAATAATAACTTCGATTTTCAACGATAGATGGCGCTAGATTGCTGATTCTAGAAATTCTATTTGGTTCAGAATGGTTTATCGAATATTATAGATCATTCCAGATATTTCAAAGCCCTATAGTAGCGGAGCGTGTTAGCCTTACGGGGGAGGATTGGTTCACGATACAGCGGATAAACATCGAAGCGATTTTCTAGTGCAACTAACAAGTGATTTAGTAAATACTACTTTTATTTAGTTAATACCCGGCTCGTAACACTATTAATGTTCCATCTTGGATTTAATCCTACTAATATTATAAACGCGAAAGTTTGTATGGATGGATGTTTGTTACTCTTTCACGCAAAAAATACTGGACGGACGGATAACGGATTTGGGTAAAATTTGGTATGCAGGAAGCTGACACCCTGGATTAACATATAGACAACTTTATTGGATTTATATTAAAAAAAATTGGAGCGAAAACCGATAAAAACGCGGGTGGAGCCGCGGGCAACAGCTAGTAAAATTTATTATCATTTATTTATTTAATTCAGTCGGCTCATCGTTAGGATGTACAAATGAAAAGTTTAACATATTAAGTACGTCATCGTCATGCGCATACGCATATGTAAGTACATGATAATGAAAATAATCGTTAATCGACAACAGCCTTTCATAGTCCTCTCCTGAGAAAGGATGTTTTGGCCTACTATACCACGCTGGACGGACGGATTGGTACCACGCTGGACGGACGGATTGGTACCACGCTGAACGGGCGGATCGGTACCACGCTGGACGGACGGATTGGTACCACGCTGGACGGACGGATTGGTACCACGCTGAACGGACGGATTGGTACCACGCTGGACGGACGGATTGGTACCACGCTGGACGGACGGATTGGTACCACGCTGGACGGACGGATTGGTACCACGTTGGACGGACGGATTGGTACCACGCTGGACGGACGGATTGGTACCACGTTGGACGGACGGATTGGTACCATGCTGGACGGACGGATTGGTACCACGCTGGACGGACGGATTGGTACCACGCTGGACAGACGGATTGGTAGATGGTTTATTTGAAGTTTTCCTTCTCTTTGCAGTGATGTTGCCCTGTGTAGTTTGCTCCCTTAAGGCGCGTTTCCACCAAAATTGTTGGCAATTCCAGTGTTTCCAACTGTTTGCAACTCTTCAGAAAATCGCCATTTTTTGTTTCCATTGTGTCTACACCGAATCGCCAAAAAAATTTGCCAACATTGACTGCACGTTTGGCCTAGTGGTTTAAAGGTCACCACACCGTTTCCTACTTCGCCAAGTGTCGTGGGTTCCAATCCTACGTAGGACAACACTTTGTGTGATCCACAAATTGTTGTTCTGAGTCTGGGTGTTCTTTGTGTCCGTTTCATGTATGTTTGTAAAGTCCCCCGCGACACAGGCTTTATTCCTAATGCGGGAGTCTTTTTAAAAAGCTAAAAAAAAATGCGATTGAAAAACATTCCTACTAAGCGTCTCCACAGAGTCAATAAATATTTGCAACAAGCGTACCTATTCTTTCGCCAAAACCAGAAACACGGTCCCCAACATTTGTTAACAATTTTTATTGCCAACACAAGGAAATTACAGAAACTTTTGTCACCAACACGTGTTGACAACACGAAAGTTGCCAACTTTTGTTGGATGGAGACTCGGCTTTAGTTGCCTTTTACAACATCCATGGGTATCTCCTATTCATAGGAGTAGTGACACTCTGTATTCCATATCCGTCCCCACACTGACGAATAAAATAATGACTGACCATCGAGATATAATGTATAGAGAAGACGCCACTCATTAGTGCGGTGTTCCATGCAATTGCGGCGCATGCGCCGCACTTCCTTCAGTCGCTTGCTAGCTACACTCTGATGAAGCGGTGGCTTAAGCGTGTGGTTGTTTACATTTAAAAACGTTCTAAAACTCGTGAATTATGCCATTTTGTGTCTTGAGATATTGCACTAATAATACAAGGAATACGGAGAAAAACAAAGGAATAACTTTTCACCAGTAATTAACTAGATATAATTGTTTTAAAATTAAATACGAACAAAATATTTTAAGACGCCATTGTTGCCTCATTCGACATAGAGTACTTAGAGTAAAACATACAGAAGTGATATTTAGGTAGAATTAACTGACGTTAAATGCACAACGTATTTAACGTATTTAATTGGATAAGGAAATATAATATGGTGTTAAAAATAGCTTCGTAAATAACCCATAACATTTTTTTTGCAATAATTATATTTAAATTATCATTAAAGTATAATTTAAAAATTGAATATTCGGCTTTTATATTTTATACCTCGATGAATTCTACAAAAAAACTGAAACTGGTAAAGCTATTGAAGTACTATTTACTCAAAGTGAATTTCCTAATAAAGCTTCGTAGGTATAAAGCTATTTATCCGTTCTGCTTTCTTGTTTGGCGCTTACTCTATAAAAGCGAATCTTTGCAACAGTTCGTTGGCCAAAACGCGTAAGCGCCATGAAAATCACGGCGCTTATGACATTTCGCTCGCGAGGAAACTACAGCTCGAATGCGATAGAGTGCTGCTTGTTAATACTGTTGGATTAGACTACTAATTATTGTTTGGCTGCGCTGCAGCGCTTTTTAGTTTTAATTCAAATATAAACGGAACATATAATTGGTTTTGAGTGGCTCCTCTAGTACGTAGTACGTAATATCTCGATGTGACTGACATATTTCTGCCACGTGGTATTAAGATGATCCCAACTATTTCAGCACATTTATATCAGCTATAAGTTTGAAGGAAGCTGTTATCTAACACTTATAGCTTCCGTAGCGACATGTGATACTGATACCTTTTATCAAATATTTTTTTTAATCACAACGTACCCGTGTGTATATTTTTATTAAATAAATTAATATTTCGTACATCTAACACACAACGCCATCAAGTCCCAAGCTAAGCAGAGCTTGTGTTATGGGCACTAGATAACTGATATAAATACATTTTTTTGTAAATACATACATATTATACACAGAAAACACCCAAACTCCGAAACAAATATTCGCAGATCATACAAACATTTGGTCCGACTCGGGAATCGAACCCGAGGCCTCATGCACAGCAGTTGCGTACGCTACCACTGCGCCAACGAGGTACATTTATATTTCATCATTACATTATATACTATTGAATATGAGTATAAATGTTTATGTATAGTGTACAGTATATACTGTACTCGTATTATGTATTAGTAGTAGTAGATGTAGGTTTATCTCTTATTTACATCATTATTATGAACTTTATCGAATTCACTATTTTTTCTTTGCACGTACCGCATCATATTTCTACAACACCTGCAGTTTGTCAGGAAGAGAATGCCTCATAGCGTTAGGTACGCCTTTGTACAACATGACATGTGTAATAAGTATAAAAATAAATTAATTACCTACCTTTATTCTTTATTACACCAATTCCGCCCACACGTCAACCGACTAACTAATTAACTCGATACCAAGAATGAAGACGATTCTGAAGGAGGACCTGCGTGGAATCCGTAACAAAATTAATCCAAGTCAGTTTTAATCATAGACTGCCAGCCATCTTCGGCAAATCATCACTCCACCTAGCCTGTGTATGTCCTACCCTACGTTTACCGAGACGCGGTCTCCATTCAAGAACCCACTACAGCTTGCCAATCCTGATACGATCCCTTGCAAATTTCACACATGTATCAATGATAATAAAAAAATGACAAACGCAATATTCATTCAAAAGAAAATAAAGAAAAATACTCTTTTAGAAAACCGAACAAAAAGATACAACACATTTTTATTTGTTTACGTAAGTACGCTTTACGTTTCCGTAAATAAAGTTGAAAGGTTTCCGTGTAGTAATGGAGGCTATCAGATAGATGGATCAGTGAAGTTACTTTTGTACATAACCTATTATGATAATAGGTTAGGTACAAAAGTAACTTCACTGATTTTAATAGACATCGACAGACGTTTTACCATCAAGAAGAACGGGTATTTAATTTGTTTATAATTATATCACTAAAAACAAACACACGTGGTAATAAACTCACGTTCAAGAACTACTAACATTTATAAATTTGTTTTCTACGAGTATACGAAATATTCTTCAAAAACGAAAAAAAATTGTTAGTTTTCTGCAGCACAGAGTTTTACGATCGAAGTATTAACACGAACACAGAATTCGTACCATTATACAACCATCCCACGACTTCTTAAATAATATTACTTATTCAACAATATTTGAAGCCTCACTTTGTTATAAACAATAGAAATTAATAAAAAATATCGGAAGCAAACCAATAAAATTAAAAAGTGTATAAAATAATTGTTTTGCTGTTTAAATTACATATTTATAAATAAATCTAAGGTTTGCTGATTCATTTTTTATACTCGATCATTATATTTTTAAACAGTATTGTTGTCGAGGGATGAAAATTTTTCTTTTACATGTGTAAAGAAAAAGTAGTAGGTATTAGTTATATTAAAACATACAATATTTAAATATACATAATATATGATTTTTTTAAAGTAAAAATGGTTAGAAGTAAATAAATAACAACAATTCCGCGATAATGTTAATAAAACGAATTCAAAAGTATACAAAATTATTATTAAATATGATTTCTAAATAAATAAGTTTAAAGTTATAAATAAAATTAAATATTTTTAACTAAAATAACTTTGTATAAAGTTACCAAGAATTCCGTGTAGACGTCCATCTTTGGCATTCAATTTTGCTACCAAACATCTTTTTTTAAAGGAAAAACAAATCACTTCACATTTCCCGCCAAACGAAACTTTTTTAACTTTCGTTTATTTAAGCAAAATGACAGTGCGACGTGCGGCCAAGTGAGACGCGTTCAGAAATGCAATCAAATGACAAATGACGCGCGGCATCCCTCCCGGTAAGGGTTACTATCGCGCCAAGGTTAATCCAATTACTTCCCACTAATAATACAGAGTCTCACTGGTTTAGAGCCCACTCATGTATTACGAACTGATCGGAAAGTGGGTATTTATCTACATTTACCTATGTCGCGGAGATGTAAATAGTACGAAATCTTTACATGACATGTGTTCATGGCTAACTTCGATTTCTAATACATGATTTCTAGTTTAGATTGTTTGATTGATTTATTGTTGATTTCGTTTTTTTTCATGTTAGAGCCTGCTAAAGTGACTCTACTCTGTCTAATGGAAAGCTTGAGCACAATCCAGAAGTGGTGGTCACCTTATTGCAAATGCAGACAATGCTACAACGCAGCATGGCAGCAGCATACTGACCCGTATAAGTTATCGTTTATGGCTGTGCTCATTTCGAATTTGATTCGATATTAGAAAATATTCCAGTATCATCATTTTAGCCATATGACATCTGTTGATGAACATAGGGGTCCCGGATGACTTTCAAGTAGACAGGTTGAAAGCAGCAACCAGTCAGCGTCAAATTATGTTGGCAGACGTCCATTGGTTATTCTTTCTACGAAATATGTGCCCCAGCGCATGGCTACTTTTATTTAAGTATATTTTTATTTTAGCAAGAAATATGGAGGAATGGGTGTGTGGGAGGAGCTTTTTCGTAGTGTCTTTGTTAGATAAGTAAGTCGCCAAGTTTGCCTTGACGGAAAGGTGCTAGGAGTAGTTTGTAAGTCTTAATAACAGCAGTTCCCGGACCCCTTCTATTTTAGGCTCAGAGCGACACCGTGTGATTTTAGTCGGTCTGTACCCTGTAGGAAATCCCGGTAGAGGTGATAGTCCGAGGGCGTTTCCACACTTAACAAAAATGCAATGTTATTAAGATTAGAATGATAGCATTAAAGTCATCCCCATCTTTACTTAGTATAAAATGAAATCGCTTCCGCTGTCTGTTTGTTTAGATCTTTTAAACTACTCAACTGATTTAATCAGTTTTCAGCAATAGATAGAGTGATTCAAGAAGAAGGATTGTATATGTGTAATACATGTATGAGTATATTAAAGCTGGGAAAATCCAAGAATTTTATAGAGTTCCGTGCGAATCAAAGCCGGGTCGCTATGTCATATAAATTATATTTACAAAGGTAAAATACTCACAGATTGAAGATCGATAAGGATAAAAAATCTAAATAAATACCCCATCGGTTTAAGCAGGGGATCCAAGTGGACGAAAATCTTCCAAATGATTCCCCTGGGGGATCAAAATGGAATTCAAATCCAAATAGATCCCCTAGGGGATTAGTTTTTTTTTATTTTATAAATGCCATACTACCTACAGTAGGACATTGTTATTACGATCTAGTCTACTGGTAATGAGTAATTTTACTTTGACCTAAGTTAATAATACAAAACTATAATAAGATTGTGTCCATTAACATTTTTCTTATTGTCTCTAATTAATTGAGGACACTGTTCGTGTGTCCGGATTAGTGTGGACGAAATTTCCACATGGATCCCCCAGGGGATCTAAGAAGGGGATCTAAGTGGACGGAGCCGTATTAACACATAAATCAAAGACGCTCTGAGTACTTCTCAACAATGTCAGGTTTGAATATTATCCGCCTTGATAGTGCCACTGGGCTTAGTACCTATACATAAACCTGTCTTCAACAGAACTTAAAGTCACGAATATTATCGATATCAAACATCGATACAATAGAAATGACAAATCGATAATAACGTTGCAGTATTCATTGTATCTATTATAAATTAGTGGCGCGCCACAAGGGATGGCTCGTAAAGCCAAAAGCGAAGGAGTGGCTCTATTTATGGGGCGCAAAGACAACTGGTTTTGTATTATGAAGATTAAATAGCTGCTTTATGTCCACGGTATTATTGGTTAAGACATATTCATATGATTGTACTGATAATATACGAAAGAAACTGTCTTTCAAGGCTAAACGCGCTTCGGCATGAATGGGCTGGCACGACCGGAGTGATACCAAGGCCTCACAGAAAACCAGTGTAAAATAGTGCTTGCGCTGTGTTTCACCGAGTGAGTGAGTATACCGGAGGCCCATTTTTTTTTTTACTCTAAACCCTCCCCCTATCTACCCCCTCCCCCCATCCCCCAAAGGCCAGTAACGCACTTGTGACGCCTCTGGTGTTGCGGGTGTCCATGGGCGGCGGTACTCGGTAATGTTATTGGCCCTCGGGTATCCTCACTCATTCGGTGAAACACAGCGCAAGCGCTATTACACACCGGTTTTCTGAGAGGCCGTGGTATCACTCCGGCCCGGCCGGCCCATTCATGCCGAAGCATGACTCTCCCACGGCTAATGGTCCAAAAATGTTATCAAACGAGACTGGAAAAGGAGGGTCAGAAATTCAATGCATTTCTTTTCTGTCACAAAAAAAATCTAACATTAAAACACTGACTTAACTTGGGGTCACTACAAGCTTTTTCCTTAGAAGCTATTTTTCCCTCACATTCTTGTGTAAGCCTTTTCCGAAATTAAATACAGTTCGGCTTTTATTCTTCTACTATGCGGTTGATTTTCTATTTTTTACGCTACTGCCAATGCCTTTCATCAACAACCCATAACGTCCCACTGCTATGCTCGGGTCTACTCTCAAGAGAGGGTTAAGCCCTTCACAACCTAAGTTCTAGTGATCGAAGTTCTATAGAAATAATGTTCTCAAACGTTTTAGGGATCAATTACTCATAACAATTGCCATAGATTTTCGTATGACAACTAGGACCGACGGCTTAACGACCTAGGGGTCTCAACATGATAAGAATGGTCATCCATTCAAAGATTGACTTGGGTAGGATTGCTTAACCGACTCAGTTATCACTTAGCCAAGAATCCCTTTTTTGTGCTAAAATACCCCGGATACCACTGACTGAGGGGAATGTCTGACTCGAACCGACTAAAACCGCACTCCACCTCGGGTACGAGGAGCCGGGGAACCAGGTGCACCCTCGAAAGGAAATCCCAGGAACCCCGATGTACCACGGGCCACCTACGGTTTGTAGATGGCTCTCCTCTTGTGCAGGAACCCTGATGTTACCTTACTTGTCACAAAAGAAAAAAGCGCTTGCGCCTCCACCCCAGCAACCAAGAACCCCTAGAAATAGTTTGATCTGTAATATTCCTAAGAAATAGTCTTGCCATTGTCACGTAGAACTTACGTATTTACATCCATGCCTTGCAAGAGGAGGTCACACGTGCCGCGTCTACTCCAAGGCTACTCAAATCGAATTATCGGACTATCTATATATAAAGTACCTACCGAATGTTTGTGCTATGTTCAATTAAATAATAGTAAATTTTATGAATGTGTAACCCACACACAGAGTGTTTTTTTATTTTTTATTTATTACCTAGCTTACCCACACGCAACCTCGTTTGCGTCTCCTATTGCCCGTAGCGTGATAATTTTCCCCGTTTTTGAAACACTTTTTATTGGCGCGTTCAAACAAACAAACTCTTCAGCTTTATATAATAGTATAGATGTCATTTTGTTCAATTCTATGTTGTAAGCGTTAATTAGGATGAAATTTTTGAACGAAGTTCTGATGTAACAACATTAAAAAAAAACTTCGTTTAAAAAAACCGACTTCAAAAACTGAAAAGTATAAAATAACTTAATTTGTATGTGCTACCTATTCATAGGTTTGAATTCGGCGCCAAGCCAAATGTAATAGTAGGTACCATACTCGCTATATTTCGAGACGAACGTCAACGACGTCACCGACGCTTCGGTTGTTTTGTCATACGCGAAGAGCAGCTATCCCGCTCAAGGTCACGCGCGGCGAGTACTACTATTACATTTTGGCTCGGCACCGACTTCAAACCTATGAATAGGTAGCACATACAAATTAAGTTATTTTATACTTTTCAGTTTTTGAAGTCGGTTTTTATAAACGAAGTTTTTTTTTTTCGCTTTTTAGTCTTTCTCAAGTCTCTCATCATCATTTCACCTAAATAACTTGAAAGAATACGACTAAAGGTAACATACAACATACTGTATAGAATAATAAATAAATATTTCGGACATGATGTTTACAGAATATGAAAGCATGCAGACAATTGCCTTAACTTTATTGCAGGCGCTCACGTAATTTTTTTTTTTTTTTTTTTTTTTTTATGTTTGGCCCGCCAAAATGACTCTACTCTGCCTGATGGAAAGCATAAGCAGAATCCAAGAGTATTGATCGCCATACTCACTGCGAATGCAGACAATGCAGTATGGCGACCCACACCATGGCGGCCTAGTGATGCTGCTGCATCTTTTAGTCTAGTCAACAAGTATGGAACTTGTTGACTAGACTATTTGGGCCTCCGGTCTCGCACTCACCAACGAAACACGACAGCACGAACGTGGTCATTTTACGTTGATTTTCTGTGCGAGGGTAGTACCGCCCCGGTCGAGCCGGCCCATTCGTGCTGAAATCAGCGTGGCTCTACTAAATTTGAGGGTTTCCTTCAATTTCCTTGGGATCCCATCATCAGATCCTGATATGGTGGCCATGGGACCACATGGGGAGCATACCCTTTCGAATACAAAAATAATTTTCAAAATCGGTCCACAATTGACGGAGTAATCAATGTACATACATAAAAAATAAAAAAAATACCGACGAAATTGAGAACCTCCTCCTTTTGGAAGTCGGTTAAAAAAATCAGTGAATTGAGTACGTCCCCTCTTTTAAAACCGATTAATTTAACGTTCAAGAAAACGCTTGTGACGCCTCTGGTGTTGCCAACAGGTGATCCATAAAAAAAACTATATTCATTATTATTCATACTAAATTACTAATACTATCTGTCTTCTTACGGCTAAACCGCTGCACCAATTTCAATGAAATTTGGCATGGAGATACTTTGTTCTTTGAGAAAGGACGTAGTCTAATATTTGCCTCGATAACAGACATACAAAAAAAAACCATTTGCAAAAGCTAGTTTGTCTATAAATTAGTAACAAAACGTAGTACAACGACTTACTTGACGTTTAGTTGCCTCTGTATAAGTAATTTCTTCTCAATTTGCTCTATAGGGAATTGAGGGACTTCGTAGGGTGCCGACAGCTCATTGGGCAGTTCACGGGGCGACTCTGCGCCCACTGCACTAGTCGGAGACTCGCTACCTGTAAAAGAAATAGGTCTTTTAGTGGTGAAGACTTATTTTATAATATTTTTTGAGTTATTTGAAAAGTAGTAGAGCCACGCTGATTTCAGCACGAACGGGCCGGTTCTACCGGGCGGTGCTACTCTAGCACAGAAAATCGGCGTAAAATGATTTTTCGTTCGTGTTGTCGTGTTTCGTTGGTGAGTGCGAGACCGGAAGCCCAATGATGCAGAATCATCACTAGGCTGTCATGGTGTGGGTCACCATGTCGCATTACCTATCTGCATTCGCAATGAGTATGGTGACAACTACTCTTGGATTCTGCTTATGTTTACAATCAGACAGAGTAGTCATTTTGGCAGGACCATACATTTAAAAATATACATATTTAGATTCTCACACACTCACACATGGCTATCTGATTCAAAACTACTCAAAGCCTGTACTATGGTAACCACACTAGTGAATTACATAGGTAGTTATATACTTTTTAATACATACATAAGATGAATTAGACACAGAACAAATGATCGCATTTATAAAAAGAAACTGTAAATTTTCATCCAAATCCGTCCAGTAGTTTTTGCGTGAAGAAGTAACAAACATACACACTCACAAACTTTCTTATAATATTAAGTGTGATAGTGTGACACCCAGATTCAAAACAAATGATCTTATTTATCACACAAAGATTTGTCCTGGATGGGATTTGAACCCACGACCTGCTTACCTGGCTTAGCAGTCAGGATCACAAACCACTACACTGACAGGCTAGTTTACTCCTCAGAGGAGATTGGGGCACCTGAGGCCGGTGGTTCTTATTCGAAATACCACATACTCCTACCTCCTGCATCACCACGACGGTGTGTGCCGAAGATTGGAAAGGATAGATTAGCGGTTGTAATATTGGTTTGACTTTTACTGATCTGATTAAAAGAGACGATGATCCAAGAGTTTGTTTCGTCCTTTCTTCTCAGAGTTAGTCCAGTTAGAAAAGGCCAAATTCATCTTCTTAAAAAAAAGCCTTAACCTGCAAAAGTATACTTGTTACCTAATTGCAGAATAAATAATTTCATTTAATTTAATTGTGACCCTAACTTCAATCGTGGATTCGATACCCACCCTAGATAAATATTGTGTATCGATCTTTTCTTATGTCTAGGTGTCATTTATCAGTAACATGTATTTATTTAGAAATAAACGTACGTATATAAGATCTTATGCAAGTAGTAATAAAATTCCAGAAGACAAAGCGTTGCCGTTGATTACACTTCTGTCTTACCTTTCGAGGATAAAGCGTGAGTTTATAAATACTCTAAGAAATTACTAAAAGTTTGCACAAAACATATATTACAAAGTACAAAATAATATATATAATCAGAGTATTTTTACATAGAAAAGTCGTCGTCCCGAACACCCGACAATGTGAAATAATTAAATATGTATTGTTGGCAAAAATTACGAAGCGAGGGGATGAATATTTTATTTTCTTTGGAAATGGAAAGTGATTATATATTCTCTGTATTGTATATTCTTCATACCATTTTGATTTATTTACTAAGGCGGTTAATAAGATTATGTTTTGCTAAGAGGTAAGAAGTTGAAATAATATGTTGGAAATAATTGTCAGTTTTATTTATCAATACATAAATCGTAACTCGTCGCTATCTGTACATAGAAGATTTATAAGAAAAACTGTTACACGGCTTTATGAACGCAATAGAACTGAAAACAATGATTTTTATATTTTTTGTCTATTTGTCTACGTTTGTGGACGCTAATCTCTGAAATGGCTTAACCGATTTGAATGCGGTTTTCACTAATGCGTTGCGGTTTGCTCCACTTTACATTAATTTAGTGATTGTCGCATTTCAGTCGGTTCATAAATAAAAAGTTATATATTATCAGTTTGAAGAATCACCGCGATAACAAACCTATACGTAGGTGAAGCCGGAGGCAAAAGCTAGTTTGCTTAATAATTTTATGCACAAAGTACAATGGCGGACTCAATGCCAGTCAGTAGCCAGCCTACCGTAGGGTACTGTGGAGATGAATGTAGAGTTGAGGACATGAGTTTAAGCGTAAGAGTACATTTACGACAACATTAAAAAGTTATATCAGTTTTTTTTATGTATGGTCCTGCTAAAATGACTACTCTGTCTGATGGAAAGCATAAGTAGAATCCAAGAGTGTTGGTCACCATACTCATTGCGAATGCAAACAATGTAACAATGTAGCATTGTGACCCACACCATGGCGGCCTAGTGATGCTTCTGCATCATTGGGCCTCCGGTCTAGCAGTCACCAACGAAACACGACAGCACGAACGCTGTCATTTTACGTTGATTTTCTGGGAGTATAAAGAAACACCGCGTTATCCGACATATACAAGCAACAGACAAAATTTCGTGTTGAAACAGACAAAATTTCGTGTTCTGTTGCGTATCATAACCTTTACAATAACGACTTCGAGTAAAACCACGGGTTGCAGTCTAAACTAAAAGTAGATAAAGTTACTCCTTATAAAATCAGCTATCTGCCAGCGAAAGTACCCTCAAAATCAGTCCAGCCGTTCCAAAGATTAGCATTTAGTGAAAAACTGTTCAATTGAAATTACAAACAGATACTTCAATTTTATTTATTTGTACAGATGTATATGTAAATAGTAATCGTAGTAAAATATTCTCCTTGTATATGAAACAATGCCATGACAGAATAACATACATATGTACATACATAATGATATATGAGCTCATAGCCATTTATGTGCTGTCAACAATGTTATAATTACGATGCAATGCGCTTATACAATTTATTATCTACATTCAATGTGTAAACATCGAACAACACATTTTGTTATAGATAAAAATATACCTACTATCTATGATTACTTCGGTATTTATAGAGGTTTTCCTGGCCGTACATAGGCCGTATTTTGTTAATAGCGGTTTTAACAAATTACCAGATTGATTCGTATCATAACTCCCTCTCTCTCTCTTCCCGACTATTCCCGTCCACCTTCTTCATAAACTTCTCTCAACCGCCCTTGTCCCTAACTTCCGCTATGCCGAGAACCTACAGGCTGCCTTATGTAATCATTTCAGATCAAATCCATCCTTTTTACGACGTACATAAGAATGGCATGGATATGGGGCTCTGCCCGTACCCAATTGTCACTGCCAAATATTAAAACTTGTATTAAAATAATTGATCTCCAGTCCTTTCAGCTCTTCAATTAAATAATAGTAAAGTTTATGAATGTGTGGGTTTACAGATTGATCGTTAATTTTTAACCAACTTCGAAAAAGGAGGAGGTTCTCAATTGGACCGTATATAAGAGAAATCGAGTCGAACCTTGAAGTCGGTTTTTTTATTGTTAAAAAATTTATTTTATTATGTTATTTTGTTCAATTCAATTTTAAGTTAGAAATATCATTAAGGATGAAAATTTTGAACGAAGTTCTAATGTAACAATACAAAAAAAACACTGAATCGAATACCACCCCTTTTTAAAGCCGGTTAATTTAAACTATAAGAAATGAATGTACTCCTTTATGAGACGCTTGTGACGCCTCTGGTGTTGTCATCAGCCGATCCGTCTGCTCATTTGCCCCCTATCCCATAAAACGATAATAATGGGCGCCGACCATTCTTAGGCAGCCCGTATCCGCCCGTTGCCAGCGATTCCTTCAAATCGTCGGTCCATCGTGCCGCAGGGCGTCCTCCTCGGCTTCAGTGACCATCAGTCTGCCTGGTGACATGACTGGCCCACTTCCTATTCAGCGTGCTGATTCTCCAAGCGATATCGGTTACTCTATTTGAATTTTCGTTCAGCCTTTCAGCTCTATAGGCATCCTATTCGTATCATAAGTGATTTCGATATAAAATAATGTCAAAACATAATAGCCATCCTGGAACCTATATAGTGATAGCGCAATCTACTGGGATCAGTCCAGTTGTGGTCGTAAACCAATGCGGTCCCTTTTAATATGTATTTGAGCGGATATTTTACATTACATACAAGTTTTCCATATAGATCTATGCGAAGGTCAATGATATACACAGTTACGTACAAAATCATTGTAGCAATATGAAACTTAACGCAGTTATTTACGCTTTGTTACCTTTTTACTTGCTGTGGTCTCCTGTAAGCAAAGGACTACACCGGCATAGTACCCCTTCAGTGATTTACTGTGTATGATTGATTGTATTTATTAAAAAAAAAAAAAAAAAACATACCGATGAAATTGAGAACCTCCTCCTTTTGGAAGTCGGTTAATAAATAAATATATTACTGCGTAAGAGCCCTACTATGGTTAAACCGGCGGTTGTTTGTTTTACGTAGTTACTACGTCACGGGTCGTGAGGTTATCACCGAATGGCGTTTAAGATCCCACACTATCATAAACAAGTCAAAACGTACGTTGCTATTTTATTATTACACCGTGTTAAGAAAAAAGTATCCGTTTATAAAAACATTGGCGTATTGAAGTAAATTCAAGGATTTGTATTTCCGAACATAAACCACGCCGCTATATTGCAATTCTATTAATGTACACTTTAAAGGCACTGCCGGCACGTTATCCGGATGTTTACGAGCCCAGACGAGGTCACAAACCTTGGTTATTGATTGAAATGGCTAAGAGGATCGATTTCTTTTCAAATTAACGATACTCGCTATCACTTAAAAAAGCATATTTTTAGAAACCCTAACACTAAAAATGGTCCGGTGATTTCAAATTCATACATGAATCGGATACAAAGAGCACCTAGACTCTGAACAAATTGTCCCATAATTAACTAATATCTCCCATGATGAGAGCCTGCGCGGTTTTGGATTCAAACAATGCTGGCGGGGTGGCGGGTTAGGAATGCAAAAGAGAACCTAAACCTATTATGCTAACTAATTAAAGAGTTAGTCATGATACATTTTTGAATAAAGAACCCAATCAATCGACAATTGATGGAATATTGCCAACAAGAAAAAGACGTAACTTTTGGAGTACAGTTTTGACTCATTCGTTTTGTTTTGCTAGTCTAATAAACGTATCTTCTTGCTGTCGAGAGTTCGTGCCTTCAATGCAATTATTATAGTTTGGCTGCAATAAAAGATAGACTCAATTCGTTTTATTGTATTCTTTTACGATGTATGAAGGCTACAAATATGATCTACGTTCAAAAGGGGTAATAAAAACGTTAATTATTGTTTTAGTTTATGTATGTTCTTCAAAAATGAGTCATCCTTAAAAACAGGTTTGGGTTTTGAGTTCAGTTCGTTAATTTAGTTGTATAAATTAATTAAAACACGAATAAAGCATTTTCAAGTTCAACAAACGACATTGAAATCAAAGAGAGAACATTAATTTAATGAAATTATTATTTCAAAGAACCTTAAATGGATAAATAATTTAATAAGCAAACTAAATATTGGTTCATGTAACTTATTTCCGAAATACTGGCACATAAATAGATCTAAATGGCTCCTTCCACTTGGATCCCCTGTTTAGATTCCTTGGGGGATTCATGTGGAAATTTCGTCCACACTGATCCCCTAGGGGATCTATTTGGATTTCAATTCCATTTTGATCCCCCAGTTTGGGTCTTCGGTGTCCTCACTGACTTGTTTCACACCGGTTTTCTGTGAAGCCGTGGTATCACTCCGGTCATGATGGGCCATTCATGCGGGAAGCGTTGCTCTCCCACGGTAGATGTATCAAACTTTGTTTATACGATTATTAGTATTAGTGCATATGCCTAAAGTCCGATTGTCAATCGTTTAATAGCTAGTCGCGATACAGGCTAAGCTGCACACGTGAATGATGCACAATTGTGTAAAAACCTGAATGTTAATAAAAAATCTTATTATTAATACATATTTTAACACCGTTTCATTTTATTTTATTTTCGTTACCTATGGTAGCCGAACGATCTGCCCACAGAACTTCGTATGTACGCAATGCGCAAGTCGTTTATTTCACAAGCTTTAGCAAAGAACCGTGCTGTCTGGGCTACTGCGGATTGGTTTTGTATTACAGCAAGAAACAGCTCGCTAACAAAACTTTTAAACATTATGTGTTTTAGCAAGTCTAAATTAATTTACATTAAAATGTTATCTATTTTTGTATGAAAAACTCAAAAAGTTCATAACCGATTGAACTCAAATTATAACACGAAATTCCTGATTCAAAAATGATTTTTAATTTTATCTATATTTTGAACTCAGATCAAATAAAAAAAGTTAGATAACGCACCGCCTTGTTCTTGTTGAAGCAGTAAAAAGTAGCGTAGTTCCAAGTAAACACACGCGTTACGCACTAACTATGCTATAAGATACGCTACTTTTCGTTGTTGTTTAGTTAAGTTGTCGATACTTATACGATACTGACGAAAAATAGCGTAGTTTATCGCATAGTTAGTGCGTAACGCGTGTGTTTACTTGGAACTACACTATTTTTTTTCTGCAAGAGATTTTGAAACTAAGCGAAACAGGATACAGATATTAGTTTAAGTATAATATTGTTCCAATAATACTAAAAATTGCACTAAAAATGGAAAAATAAAAACTTTCTATAAAAAAAACCGACTTCAAAAAACCATCCAACGAAAACTCTCTGCCAAAAAACACTAAAAAGCGTAAAATAAACTGGCTTTTCATAAATTGCTATGTGCCAATTCTTGTCTACCTAATTCTTTATTCATTTAAATAGTAGTATTATTATGTGTGCTAGGTACCTAAAATCTGTTTGAAGTCGGCGCCAAGCCAAAATGTAATAGGAGGTACCGCACTTGCCGCTGCCGGATAGCTGCTCCTCGTGTAGCACAAAACAACCCACGCGCGGGCAGACAAGCGCGGGCTGACGCGACGTTTTTGATGGTCGTCTCGAAATATAGCGAGTGTGGTAACTACTATTACATTTGGCTTGGCGCCGACTTCAAAAAGATTTTAAGTAGCTATACTATTTCCATTTCTTTATTTGCTTGATGACAGCTCTTTGTGGAAACTTGAACGAGCGTCTTTTTTACATTATGTATACATTATTTAATAAAAATATGACGCTTACGCACGTACAAGGTCATAGCAGATGGATGGAAACTCATAGGGATGGAGCTATCGATAAACGTAATACGATAACCCGATACAAATTTATTAACTAATATTACATTTCATTACAAGATGTAATTATATTATGTTGATTCTTTATTTATTTATTTAAATCAAAATCTGATGAATCGTCACTGTCACTCGATGAGCTCTACCTAACATATATTATAAATTCCTGTACTTCTATATTATCGAATGCCACATGAATTTCCCAATCCGATGCTATAATGTTTTACTTCCGCACGTGCATTTTTTTTAATAAATCTAACATCTTGTTTGCCGTAAAAGGGGGATGGGTATTATTTGGAGCGGCGTGTCCTTTGATTTGTGATATTAGTATATTAGTTCTATAGCATTGTACTGGCAATGATACGGCGGAAATCGAAGAACCCAATGACCACATTCGGCAGCTATTTCGTCGGTAATATATCTTTTAGGGAGGCTTTTTTTCGATTTTTAAATATTCACTAATTGTACTTTTAATAAAGTATTATCCACATTTTCGCCATGACGTTAGAGCCAGTCAATTATCTCTTGTTTTTTATTGGCCTGCGTCGGCATTTTATCAATTTGTCTGGAGTGATATGTAACATTGTCCATAATAATTATCGACGGTTCTTCCAGAGATTGCACCATTTCTTAGATTGCATTATTTCTTTAAACCATCCTTCGTAAATCTCAGCGTTCATTTCTTCGAGGTAGTCCACTGTTTTCTTGGATTTAAGGCCAGTAAAGCATCTGACACGAATCCTTTCGTAGACCCTGCATGGCATATGATAAGGCGTTCACCTTTTCCCATTGGCACTGAACTAGTGGAAGCGGCGGTGTCGTCAGTCCAGTTCTTAGATACTGTGTGGTTTGCATTTAACCAAGTCTCGTCAGTGAAAATAACATTTGACCAATCTGATATCTTTTTGGCTTCGCTCAAAAATTCGCAGCGAGCCATAGCAACGTCGTGATGCTCCATCAATATTTTACGTTTGTTCGATTTTTTATAAGAAAATCCAATTTCTTTCAAAACCAAGCTAAATGACGATTTTTGGCCATGGAACAAACCACATTCACGTTCTTCAAGAAACAACAAGTTCTTTAAGGGTTGGAATTTCTTTGCGCAAGTAATAGTCATATATATGACGGCGAATAGCGACAGCGTCGAAGTTGTCAACCGATGTCACACGACGTGGTTGGCGTTTTTTCTTAGGCGTACGAAGCTTATTTTCCTGTGTGCCGCTTGTACCGGTAGTAATTTTTGAAATTGTAGGTCCAATAATTCCTAATGCAGCCTCAACACGCTCTCGCACTTGCGACAGTGGTAATAGCGGGCCACCATTTTGATACTCTGCTTCAAAGTAATTACGAAACTTGACCACCAGTTCTCTCGCCTGCCTTTTCAGAACAGATCCTTTAGGCATTTTGACATTTGACAGCTGGGACAGCAATCAACACGAAGGAACACAAAATACACAACGTAACGTATGTATGGATAATGTGAAAAAACTCAGCGAACAGAAATGTAGTGACATTAAAGCACGACCGTCTTGTTGCGAGTGACAGATTAAAACAAACACAAAATGGTGGTGGGTCATTAAGTGTTCCTAGCTTGCAAAAATATATTTGATGTTTTTGTTGTATTTGTCTTTGCTAAACATTAAACATAATAAATATATGCGATCGATATCTTTACTTATTTGGTCACAACATTACAACTATCAAATTAGAACTGTCATCGAGAAAATAAAGAAATGGAAATAGTATAGCACACATACTATTTAAATGAATAAAAAATTAGGTATAGACAAGAATTGGCACATAGCAATTTATGAAGAGCCAGTTTATTTTACGCTTTTTAGTGTTTTTTGGCAGAGAGTTTTCGTTGGATGGTTTTTGGAGGTCATTTTTTTTTTATAAAAAGTTTTAATCTAACTTATAATGGTTAAATTAATTATTGGATATTATTAATATTAACTTGGACTGCACGGTTTGCCTAGTGGTTTAAGCGGTCACCACGGGTCCTTCTACTGCACTAAGGGTTTAAATCCCACATGAGACAACACTTTGTGTGATCCACAAATTGTTGTTTTGAGTCTGGGTGTTGCTTGTGTCCGTTGCATGTATGTTTGTAAAGGACTACGACACAGGACGTATATTCTTAATGCGGGAGTTCTTAACAAAATATTGAGGTTTAATTGTTTTCTTTTTTTTATTATCCTATTGTGATGAAGCTCAAAAGATTTACCGAATCCTTTACAGATCATCGCCTAACTAGGTGCCTTCACCTTTGGGGATAAAGTCAGATAATTATATTAGTGCGTAATAAATGCCAGTGCGTTATTTATTTATATAATAACCGACTTCAAAAAAGGAGAAGGTTCTCAATTCGACCGTATATATGTTTTTTTTTAATGTGTGTTCGCGGATAACTTCCTCGTTTATGAACCGATTTTACTGATTATTTCTTTTAATGGAAAGCAGATATCCCAACGGTGGTACCATGATAAGGAGACTAAGGTCTGATGATGGCATCCAAGAGAAATCGAGTCGAACCATGTAGTCGGTTTTATTTTGTTAAAATTTTATTGTATTTATTTATCAAATACCTATAAACGAGCTAATTCTTGTATATTTATAGATAGATAGATAAAACTTTATTTGTACACCAGAGTTTACAAACAATATACAATCATAATAATTAACAAAAAAAAGACAGAACATGTGATGTAGAAAGGGCGGCCTTATTGCTCATAGCAATTTCTTCTTAAACTAATCTGAATCTCGGAAACGTCTCCAATGATTTTTATGAAATTTAATAAGCAGGGGGTTTCGGGGACGATAAATCCATCTAGCTAAGAGTAAATTTTTTAAAATTTACTAAAAATAATCACAAATTTTAACAAAAAAAACCGACTTCAATCTGGAATTTAAATGGGACCACACAGGAAGTACCAGCTTACAATTAAAAAAAGAATCATCAAAATCGGTTCACCCAGTCAAAAGTTATGAGGTAACAAACATAAAAAAAATACAGTCGAATTGAGAACCTCCTCCTTTTTTTTGAAGTATGTTAAAAAATACCGGTCATCCAGGTACTGTAAATTAAAAAAAAAACTAATAAATTGGAGTAATTCTTCAATTTTAAATAAAACGCATTTTAATTTGTACGATATAAATTTTAGAATCGTTAATGACGTCCGAAGCTAGATTTTGTTTTAATTAAGGCTTAATTATATCGGAAACAGTAATTGCTTGAATCATAAAGGCGCGTCTCCACCGAAATTTGACAACACAAAAAAAGGTTGACAGCATAAAGTTGCCAACTTTTGTTCGGTGTAGACTCGGCTTTACAGAAACATTTATCACCAAACCGTGTTGACAACACAAAAGTTGACAACATTTGTTCTGTGGAGACTCGGCTTTATAAAGATATTAAGTAATTATTTACTTCAAATAGTGCTTGGAATGTTAGAAGATATATTTAATTTCCTCTTTTAATATAATACCAAAGATACCAATATTTACATTACAGTAGGTACCTACTTATTAAGATAAGTTAACTGAAATGTTGAGCATACACGTCAGATTTAGTAAAACATAAAACAAAAGATATATTAACTACGAAAAAACAATCGTTTCATAGACAAATTTATAATTAAACAAAACATTTTACATAACAAAAAAACCATAAACAGTAAGTTATAGGTTCTTTAACACGTCACCCGCTAAATAAAATATGTAAGCAAGAAGTCTTGCATCCATTAATTAAAAACCATAGACCCATACTAAATAAATAAAAAAACAATTAAAAAAAGTAATTACGTCGTGGATCCTCAGGAGGTGGTGTCTCCTGGCTCTCCGACGGCCTTCTCACGTGCCACAGATCCTTATCGAAACTGTACATCGTTACAAGACACTCAACCAACACTTACTACACATACACAATACACTCGTTCATATCACTAATTAAATTTAAACTTTAGTCCATTATCTGTTAGGTTATCGTAAGTTTAAATAATGACACTGTAATGAGACGCCTATTCACGTCGGAGTATTGATGTCGAATGAGAGAATGGTTCGTTTTACAAATAAGCCACTCTTCAAGTTATTTGGACTATATTAAAACCTCTAAGATCTGTGATGAAGTACTGGCTGCAAATCTGCAAATGATTCATCTAAGTACCTACTTAAAGTTCTGATTGCATGATATAGTGCAATCTATACGATAAAAATAAAAAAAGCGCAGTGATAACAGTTATTAAAAAAAAGGTGAGAGCCTTTTTACTTTTTAATATTCAACGTCCCAATTGCTGTTTTTGCGTAATAAGCGCCGATGGAAAATTATTAAACGGCTAAATATAGATAGACATTCGTTTAGTAAGAACTTGAATACACGTTTTCTTTAAATTTTCACGTTTTGGTATAGTTGAGCAACTTGTTCAACAAATCGATATTTAAAGCAACATGGTTGTTGTTAATCGAATAAGTTAATTGGTTACAGATTGACACATAAGTTTATCATTACATTGATGATAGTGTAAATCAGGATAATTGTACCAGTTTATTTAGCAATAAGACATTTCATTATTTTGTAATTTTAACATAATGTATGTACCTATTTAAACACTTTAAAGTTTACACTTTAATAATTACAACTTATAAAATTTTGGTATATCGATACTAATCGAAGATTGTTACAAAATATCCACTCCTCCATTAGCTAAGTGGTATAAGTACCACTAGCGAAATCGTTCAGTGTTGTGTGAAATGAAAGTGATAAAGAGTTCTTTATAATATTACCTACTCACTCATCATACCACGACAAATCAAATTTAAAACTAGCTGTTATCTGCGACTACATTCGCTCAAGTTACTCCTTTTAACACCTGTTAGTGTGGTAGTTATCTGCCTGTGAACGTCCCGTCAAAATCGGTACAGCCGTTTGTTTCAGGAAGTTGTGGTCAAGAGACAGATTTTTTAAATTTAGAAGTATCTATGAGAATGGTATGGATTAATCTAAGAATGAACTGTTAAACAGCACAGAATCACAGAAGACGTGTTTCATTATCCTCTATAACAATAATACAAACACTAACAGCCATTCATAGACCGTATTAACTATTAAACAACAGTTAAAACTGTTCTTTAAAGTGTGTAGTAAAAACAATTTTTAATTTTCTGAACCTAAAATCAGAAATTAAGCACACAGTTATCTGATTTCTGAACTACAATATCAGAACGTACAAATACGAGTATATACTCGTATTTCGATTTCTAGTAATTTTAATTTAAAGAAATTCTATTAGTAAACATCATACATTACATAATAAATTAGCTTTTTAAATAAAACAAGAACGCCGGAAGGTGACGTCACAGCGGCCAACCACGCAGTTAGCAACAGATTGAAATATTCGACCCAAACGCGAGCATTGCGAACCTACTTAATTTACTTGCACTATAAACAAATATGGCGGGTGAGGCCCAGCTGACTGAGTGATAGGTCATCGCTATGCGCTGCCGTTTATTGACCGTGTATTCATCAAACAGATTCTAGGTACCTAGCACACATTATAATACTACTATTTAAATGAATTAAGAATTAGGTATAGACAATTTATGAAGAACCAGTTTATTTTACGCTTTTATGTGTTTTTATTGGCAGAGAGTTTTCGTTGGATGTTTTTTGGAAGTCGGTTTTTTTACTATGTAAAGAAAATAAAAATTGATAAACCGTTATGCACCGCCAATATTTACGGAAATAATGTGTTTGTCGCCTTGTACCACCAACCAGTTTTGAACAACTCTAATTTTGAAAAGGGTGGACGAAGCTACAAAAGACTTTTTATTAAGCATAAAGGACATTGAACTGTAGGAAAATACTTTTTTTTTAAACTTGAAACCGGTTCAAATTTGTTTAATTGATTATTTTCTTTTTTACTAACTTGAAAAGAGAAATAACTAGCTAATTAAAGTCTAAATCACAATTGAGTGTAAATGTATACATAAGTTACAAATCGGTGAATTATACATAGATACATATACTGCCTCATTGGTACAGTGGTTCGCGTATGCAACTACTGATCAGGAAGCCTCGGGTTTCGATTTCCCGGACCAAAGGTGTTGTTGGGTTTCACTTACAAGAAATTCTTAATAACAGCCCGGGGTATGGAAGTTCGACGGTGTTTCACGCACGTGCCTCGCCAGAGCACGTTAAGCCAGGCTGTTATTGGGAAATCAGTGCCCTCAAATATTCTGACAACTAGTTCAATCTTCGAATCCAGTTCGCCCTCAGGTTTACGCAGTCGGGTAAATATAGCTCTTATTTGTGGATTAACAGCTTTCATAAAGGAAAGAAGTCATTATATCTTATTTAATGCGAAACTGTTAAGTCGCATTTAAATTTTAAGAAAACATTCCAAAGGCGGAAAGTTAAAGTATGATTAATACAATACAACTGATTATAAATAATCATGATCCACAGGCATTGAATATTATAAAGATGCTTCATTTGACAGATTTCACACACGACGATGCGATGTTATCCCAAACTAGTGCACTATAGTAACCGGATTCTTGATAAACATACTTAAATATATCTAAATACCTGCTATAGACAAATTACATAATTTATATGGATACTGCGGTATCCTCCCAGGGTTTTATCAGCGATAAACTGTAGTGTGAGAGCCTTATTCCACATAGGTATAGCCCGAACCAATCTTTATGACGGCTGGGAACTTCCTCCGTGTCGATGCGCAGCATACAATTTTAGGTATCAGAGGGAACGTACAGGGGTGCGGGTGTAGACCAATACACGAGTTGTTAATAGTCTTGAATTGTTTCGTAACCTACTTGTTTTGTATTTTTTTGGTTACTTGTTTTATTATTGACTGTTGTAGTTTAGTGTATTTTACGTTAACTTTTCAATGGTCACATATTTGATGTGTCGATTAAAATAACTCGCGAACTGTATAATCTTCTAAGTCAAGGTCATTTATTTTGTAAATAGGTTTTCACAAAATACTTCAACTTGCTAGAAAACTTATAGTATTGTTAGGTGTATCCCAACCCTAGCGATAAATTATGCAGTGCGAACCTATAAAAAGACGGTACTTGGCTATGCACTCTCTCTTGTTGTTCGAGAAGCGGTGTCGGTAAGAGGTGTTTTTGTAGATTCGCAAGGCGTACATCAGCCATATCTTGTTGTTTAATGTTATATCGTTGTAAACCTATTTCTTATCATTTTAATATCGATCTGATATGCATTTCGTGGATTACTTGTAATTATATTTCTAATTATAAGATTCATTAGTTGTGAACTGTTTAGTGTTTTAATTATAAATAAGAACTGAGGTTAGGCTACCTCCATTTTGTTCTTTTATTTAATTCTCCTCCTAGTTTGTAACAGTATAATTAAATGGAATTAGATTAATATTTGAGATCATATTTAATTTGCCCCGAACAACATCTCAGAAATAATTATTCGGTTTATAGTTGGATAAGAACGGTAGGAACCTACTCATGTTTTTATAAATTAATATGCTGAAAAATAAGTACATGTATTATTAAATTTCATATTATAATTATATCCAGTCAGTCATCTAATTATCTTAGACTTAACTGTACCTGCGCCGACCTGCTTGCGCAGCTAACTTCAGAAACGTCATAAAGATTGGTTCGGGCTATATGCATCTGATTCGTGGATCGGGTAAAGCTCAGTAAGAAGAGACAACACACTCCATGGGATGTAAAAAAATTGGAGTGAAAAATGTAGTACTGTAAGTATGCCAATGTTGAAAGAACATACCAAAGCGACTAACAAAGAATAGCAGATCAATATAGAATTGCATTATCCTGGATCAGGGTCAGGAAGACTACACAATCCTGACTGCTCAGCCAGAAATTGTGTGCTTGATTCCTACCCAGGGTCGAATAATGCGTGATTCCTGGGTGTAACTTAGTTACAATATCTTTGTATTTAGGAATATACACACAAGTTCGTATATAAGGAGTCTGGTTGACATTGAACAGGCTCTGCTTAGTTTGGGATTCGTCGCCTACATGTTTTAGAAATTCCTAACTTTCGGAGTTTTGGAAAATATGGAAATATAATATTTTTGGCGCTCATAGCCCAGTGAAGGCGCTCATAGCCCAGTTGCACTCGGTGATTAGAAACAATCACCGTGGGGACGTATGGCTTAATCCTCTCCTGAGAGAAGACCCGAGCCCAGCAGTGGGACGTTATGGGTTGTAGATGAATATTTTTCATCGAAGCCGCCACAGCATTTTTGAAATTACAATACCATTTAAGTACCTACATTGCATTTTTTTACAATTATCAAAATGTTGTTTAGCAGGAGTTTCATTGATTTTATGATAAATCACTTTGTTAAATGTTCAAATAAAAAGATCCGTCTGTTCTACTGTTTTGTAATTCAGATCATAATTTTGCAGTTTGGACTTTAAGTTAGCGTGTGTGCGATATGTTTGTGTTGTCGCATTCTCGCCTCGCTGAGTGTATTGTATTGTCTTACGTCATGTTGTAAATTTTTTTGTTTGTCATTCCAAATACGAAAGAGGCGGTAAAAACTGACAGTACACGTCAGTTATTTTCTACTTCTGTAACATCTTAGTAGCAGTTTCAAAGTCAAATAAACTTTATTTCAGCTAGATCTCATCTATTGTTATTTTTAATTTATACTTCCTGCACTTAAATTTTTTGGAAAGAGATACATTTTTACCAGTCGACCTTACGACGATTCAGAGCTAATGCACAGAAACTAAAAATGAGATTTTATGAAAAATACAGTTAATATTTTTTTTTATTTGTAGTCATAGACATCAGATGAGACATTCAGAACAGCCTACATAAAATGTAGGGTGTTTTGAAATCATAGATCGACACAGAATGGCAATAATGCTTTTTTTCAAATAATTAAGAATCGAAATGGGATATTTGGGACACCCTGCAGCCAAGCTGTCAGACGTTACGGAAAAACCACGAGAGCTTGTCGCTGAGCTCGACTGGGTTCTGAGCCACATTTCACAATGGGGTGATGAAAATCTGGTCGAGTTCAACGCTAAGAAAACACAGTTGTGCGCGGTGCGTTCTCTACAAAAAAGTCTCCGTTTCTTCCCCTCCCAACTTTTCAGAGCACCCAACTGCCACTACAGGATAAGCTCGGTGTCCTGGGCATGGATATTTACCGGGACCTCAACCCGCGGGAGTACATCGAGAGCATCACTAAGGCAGCCTAGCGGAAACTTGACGTACTGAACAAGGTGAGACGGTTCTTCGCGCCCGAGCATTTGTGTCTTCTTTATAAGACCCAGGTACGCTCGTGCGTGGAGTACTGCTCTCATCTTTGTGATGAATCCGCGCAGTATTTGCTCGATGCTCTCGACCGGTTGCAGCGGCGCGAGCAGTCCGCATTATAAACAGTCCCGCAATTTATGACGGGGCAAATTTTTTGACATTTAATTTGTTTTATTGTTTTGAGGCTTTTGCTTTGCGTCAATAACTAATACTTGACTGATTTCAGGTAATTTCTGGTTGGCTCGAATTATTAATTAACTACAGAGAACGAGTACCAAAGTTTTTCCTTATTTATAAAGCTCTATTTGTCCTCATACTGATTTCTCTTATAACAAAATATTTTTATGCTGGTAGGCTTGGTCTACTTATGTATTTTATTTCGCAGGTTACTTCAAGAACTTAGATTGTATCTTGTTTAAAAATTAATATATGTTTAGGATTACTTTATCATTTCTACGATTACTATTTACTATTATATTACAAACGTCATGATAACAACTAGTGATGTGAGAGAACTTTTCGCATTCACATAATTTTCGATATTCACCTTCGAATTCGCAAGTAACGATGTGAATATTAAGCGAATGAATTTGGCAAACGAACAAGAAATGATATACCTATGGATATGAATGATGACTTTGTCTTTTAATATAGTTAGTATAATTGTATTTATAATATACTAGCGACCCACCCTAATTTCGCACGGAAGTCTTTGGAATTCTTGGATTTCTCTGAAAACTGCAATAAAATACGTTCAGTAATTTATAACATTAAAGCGGACAGACAGTGAAATCTGTATATATCATAAGTTTTACTTCACATAAAAAAATATTATAATATCTATTTATGATAGCTCAACTTTCATAAAAAAAAAATCAAATGAAAATATCATTCGTAAATTTCGTAATAGGTAATCTGTGACGTACTACACACTACACATTACAGTTCTACAATTCAGAATTTATAATAGGTGTATGGGTTTTATAGTGTTGTGAAACATATAGTTTAAACACAAATTTATTTTATTATTTAGATATATTATTCAGCATAGAACCTCTTAGATGTTTATTACATAAAGTTGATAAATTGAATTCGCATCTACGAATGCTAGATTTAATTTTTATTGAGCTTCAAACAACTGCCATAAGGCATGCACGCTCTAGCGCAATTATAGTTAATTTACGAGTCTAGCTCGTCCTACGTCTGGACGTTACTGCTACAATGGAATTTTTCCATAAGTCCGAACACTGACGAAATATTAGTATTGTGTTAGTGGTCTGGAATGAACTATAGAACAACAAAATAGAGGTAACCAAAACTGATAGGAAATTAAAAAAAAAAAAAATTGTCCGACTTTCTGTTTTGTTGTACTGGTTAATCTCCGAAACCAGTGTACCACAGTACTATTAATTATTCTGTGGTACCACATTTCCCACAACTTTCGTTGGTAGATACCTAACGTTATACCTGTTTTTTCATTTGGAAGTTATTGACTAAACTTATACTAAATCTTATCTATACAAATAAATAAAACTGGATTGTCTCTTTGTAATATTATAATAACCGCTTTTTACTAAACGCATATGTATGTATCTATGAATACAAGGAACATATTATACCAAAATAACATATTTTAAAATTTTTGTCTGTCTGTCTGTTTGTTCCGGCTAATCTCTGGAATCACTGGACCGCGGTGTCACCCGCGGTTCGACAAACACCGCGGGGTTCAGCTAGTAATTTATAAACACACTAGCTTTTGCCCGCGGCTCCGCCCGCATTTTTGTCGGTTATCGCAGTAAAGAGTAGCTTAAGTCCTTCCTCAAGAATTCAAGTATCTCGGTGGCGACATCCACATACAGCGCAACAGAAATATACTACAGCGCCATCTACCGAAGTTACACTGAACTACGGAGTAACGAAGGAAACTAAGAAACTACCAATCCTGAATCGCGCAGTGAAAAGTTATCGCGCCGATTATCATATATACAACATCCTAACATCAACCGTTGGGCAGTTGGCCCGCCAGGCATGATCATCTCGCCTGGTCGGAGGATCCCCCTTTTGTGTTGGAGGGACATGACACCCGTTCCTCCACAATCTCCATGCCAAATTTCATTGAAATCGGTGCAGCAGTTTGGCCGTGAAAGCATGACAGACAGAGTTACTTTCGCATTTATGATATAGGTAGGGAAGTAGGGATTTAGCCGATTTAGGTAATGTTGACACTGTAATACTTTAATGTTTAATATGTTAATAGTAAAGATTATAATATTAATACAAAGTTCGTCATTTAAAGTAGAACACTCAAAGTAGAAAATAATTAACCCACAGTAAATAAATAATTCATTCTAGGCCTCAAGGATGACCAGAATCTATTTGAGGTTAGTTGTTAGTTCGAGCATTATCTACAAGATAAAGGCATTCATGTATTCGGCCTGTCATACTATAATCATACACATACTCGAGAAAGCCGCGAAGAACATTCCTTATTAAAGATTAATATTTAGATTGTTAACAAGAAGTGTTGTTACTTTATCTGTCTTATCTGAATACTTGAAACTGTTATTGACTGATGCTACTGAACTGTGTCATATATCACTAAGGAATATAATTAATAATTAACTTTTAAATTAGATTGACATGTTTTTAAGGTACTTCCTCTGCTCATGAACATCTGCAATTTTACGAGCTTAGATGCAGAGAGATTGGGGCTCTTGTAACTTCACTCAAAAGCCACGAGAGAGAATTGCTTTTATCACGTACTCCTATTGCCCGTAGCGTAAAAAAATTCCCCCGTTTTTGTAACATTCTTCATTGGTGCTCCGCTCCTATTGGTCTTAGCGGGATGATATATAGCCTATAGCCTTCCTCGGAAAATGTACTATCCAACACTTAAAGAATTTTTCAAATCGGACCAGCTGTTCAGCTTTATAATATTAGTATAGATGTAAGGTAGTAGAGCCACGATAATTTCAGCACCAAACGGCCCGACTCGACCGGGGCGGCATTACCCTGTTTACCCTCTTACAGAAGTTCAACCTAAAGTGACAGCATTCGTGCTGGCGTGTTTCGTTGGTGAGTGCAAGACCAGAGGCTCAATGATGTAGAAGCATCTCAACTCAATAGGACGCCATAGTGTGGGGCACCATCCTGCATTGTTGCATTGTCAACATTCGCAACGAGTATGGTGACCACCACTCTAAGATTCTGCTCATGCATTTTATTAGGCAGAGTAGAGAGTAGAGACACTTTGGGAGGCATTTATATGTATGAACAAATTTTCTAATTTAAGGTCTTAGGTAGGAGTTTTAAGGTCTTAAAAATATGTAAATTCGAATTGAGGATCTTCTCCCCTCTGCCCCCTTGCCAAGTTGCAAGCGATCTTCTTTCTGCAATCGTTAACGCCTAAATTCTCGTGTTTCATTGGCTAATCTTAGACAAAGTTATCTAAGACAAAGTATTAGTCAATGACGCGCGAGAATTTAGGAGTTAACGATTGCAGAAAGAAGATCGCTTGCGACTTGGCTAGGGGAGCTGGTCACAAACTTAGCAGCTTGTTCTTTTTTGCAAGTGGAAATGAGCAGATTTCTCTAAAAGTACATAATTAAATTATCTTAATTAATTAAATAAATGACTGCGTCGTTTTTCTAGCGGCTAGCGTATGCGACTGCCAATCAAGAGGTCTCGGGTTCGATTCCCGAGTCGGACCAAAGTAATGTTTTGGGTTTTTCGTATATGTAATTCTTATAACCATCAGCCCGGAGTATGGAAGTTTGGCGGTGAATCACACACGCCCGTGGCTCGGAGAGCACGTTAAGCCATCGGTCCCGGTTGTCATGAACATCTATGGTAATCGTTATTGAGAAGTCAGTGCCCTCAAATATACTGACACTAGTTTCAACTTTCATATTCAGTTTTTACCCTCAGGGTTGAGGACGTCCGATGCCAGTCGCTCCGTGTAAAAACTGATATTCATCAGGTAAAACCGTGTTTAACTAGTAGCCGACCCCAAATAATCTTGGGATAAGGCTAGGGAGAAAAAAAAATAACACGCTTTTTAGCGTTAATCTTAAGTGACTTAGTAAACAAATCATTGATGTAAGTACCAATTAGTTAAATTGTTTTTCAATCTATACTATTATATAAAGCTGAAGAGTTTGTTAGTTTAACGCGCTAATCTCAGGAACCGCTGGTCCGATTTGAAAAATTCTTTAAGTGTTAGATAGCCCATTTATCGAGGAAGGCCTTAGGCTATATATATATATCATCACGCTACGACCAATAGGAGCGGAGCACCAATGAAAAATGTTTCAAAAACGGGGGAAAATTATCAAGCAACGGGCAATAGGAGACGCAAACAACGTTGCGTGGGTCAGCTAGTCTTGAGATAAGGCTAGGAAGAAAAAAAAACACGCTTTTTAGCGTTAATTTTAAGTGACTAAGAAAACAAATCATTGATGAAGTACCAGTTACTTAAACTGCCTCGTTGGTCTCGCGGTTGGCGTGTGCGACTGCTGATCATGAGGTCTCGGGTTCGATTCCTGGGTCGGACCAAGTGTTTGTATGATCTACAAATATTTGTTTCGAAGTTTGGGTGTTTTCTATGTATAATATGTATGTATTTACAAAAAAAAAGTATATATGTATTTGTATCAGTTGTCTAGTACCCATAACACAAGCTCTGCTTAGCTTGGGATTAGATGGCGTTGTGTGTCAGATGTCCGAAATATTAAAAAAAAAAATGTTTTTCAAGTAGGTAGTTAATGAAATTAGAATATCAAAGGTCTTCTTTATGTTTTAGAAACGTTTTAGGCCTCATTAAAATAAAAACAAAAATCTATACTACCCAATCGTGACAAATGATAACATTATAAGTGAATAGGGTAGTGCATGTTTAAAACATAAAACTAACTGAACTCGATGATAATAATCTAGCCTAGTGTGTGCTGCCTGGTGTACACCATTTACTATTATTCCCAAGATTTGGGGTCGGCTACTAGTTCAACCGGTTTTACCTGAATATTAGTTTTTACACGGAGCGACTGGTACCGGACCTCTGCAATCCTGAGGGTGAACTGAATTCGAAGGTTGAACTAGTTGTCAGTATATTTGAGGGCACTGACTTCCCAATAACGATTGTCATAGATGTTCATGACAACCGGGACCGACGGCTTACCGTGCACTCCAAGGCACGGGCGGGATACACCGCCATCTTCCATACTCCGGGCTGCTATTAAGAATTTCTTGTAAGAAAAACCCAACAGCAGTCCGACCCGGGCATCGAACCCAAGACCTCTTGCTTTCAGTCGCTTACGCTAACCACTAGACCAACGATGCAACTTAATTTGTAAATAATTTAAAAAAAAGATTTCAGTTAAATTGTTTTTTTTTATTCATAGTTACCTACCACATATATGTGTTTCGTAGTTAGACATGGGTCACATGGACAATATTACAACTTTCACTAACGTCTTGCACTTGTTTTAGCGTGTTAATTAATCATAGTAGACTATAAAACAATTAAACTGGCTAAACCAAAATGTTTGACCGATAAAGACACGGTTCAAATACTAAGAATAACGTTTCTTGTTTTTCCTCCAAGTAGGTAGGTACTATGGAATGTGAATAAATTAATGAACATTTCAAAATTGTAGGTACATACGTTATAGGTAGATTATATATGTCAACAAGGTAAGTGGATATATTACACCATTTAAAAGTACCGATTACCCATATCTATTTAAAACCAGTCAATAATGACTATTTAGAAAACACTGAACACTACTAAAATGCATACAAAGCATTCTAAACAGAAACAGCTGGTAACTGCGCTGCAAAATAAAATAGAGCATAGACCTTTATTTCCTACTTAAATACAAAACGCATAATATGAGCCGATTAAAAAAACATACGCCTTATCACAGTGCCATTAATCCAGAAAAAAAAAACTTTCGAATTAGGGACGCGAACGCCACGCGGAGTGAAAAAATGTTTGACAGAACGCGATCGTAGCGCCAATGCATCAACGACGGTGGCAGGCGACGCGCGTTGCCGTCGGACGCGTACTGAGAGTGAGACCCTACCGCTCGTCGCACATTCACACCCGCCGCCCCAGACTTTGTAAACAAATGGTAAGGTGACTTTAAGGCGCTGCGCAAACGTGTTGCCCGTTGCTATTACTGGCCACTGGTAACCGTAGTTGCTGTGTCCGGTGGCGGCAACCGTAGACAGTCACCGGTTGCTACTACAGACCACAATTCGTCGCTTGTTTTCCATCAGTCTCACGATGTTGTAAGGAAATTTGTTAATGTTGCTTGTTTTTCATCAGGTTTCCAGTTACCGACAACACATTACGTGGAAGCAACTAGACACAAAAATATTTACGTATGTGCAGCGAGTGGATGATTTCATACTGGTTCTATAGAAATCAAATACATATTCATCGGTGGCTTGTATCCGCCACAAGACACAAAAGTGTCCACGTTTGCGCTTTCCCTGGCAGCCTTGATCAGTTTTTGACCTGCCAAACATTTTACGCAACACAAACAAGTAGTTGCTATTTAACTGATAAGGGAGGAATAAAAGCGTAAATGTATTTATACGGAATCTTTTTACATGTTTATATAATGTTGCTAATTATGTAAACAATGTAGTTGATAAGATGTGTAAAAATAATACATACCTACTATGATCATTGAAATGCCATTCCAGTTTTAAATGTAATAAATAAAGTGAATAAGTAGGTAATTAGCTTACACAGCGACGTCATCTTAATGTAACCGTGTGTGTTTATATAAGGAATGTACTCTAAAATTTCAACAACTTTCACTAGCCTTCGATAGCTCAGTTGGTAGAGCGGTGGACTGTAGAGGTAATAGTGATCCATAGGTCGCTGGTTCAAATCCGGCTCGAAGGAGGCTTTTTGCCTTATTTTATCATTTTCTTAAGATAAAATCAATTATTAGATTATTTTCTTTTTAAGATTTCCGCTTACTTACTATCTAATAATAACGGTCGAATGAACTATTTTTTTTCTTTTTTTTTAGGAACTTGACAAAATAACAAAAAAATAAAACAAGTGAAAAAGGAAAGTAGGAAGATATTCATTCGTACATTGAGATATGCATGCATTCTTAACAGATTTAATGAACTAATTTCATTAATAGACTACCTCGGCCCAGTTGACTGACCTGGCATAGTTAGTGACACTTAGTGACTAAAGCCTGCAACTCCAAGGGTTGCGTCTGCACCCTTTGACCCCCTAGACTCAGGGAGAGGGCGTTTGGGTTTTGGACTCCGGTGACCTTACTCCCCAGGTGAAAAGCATCGCAAGAATTGTTTAACACCAATCAGAGAGAGGCTCTTATTGAAATCATGGGTAATATAATAATTTTTTTCACAGTTACTAGCGCCACGCTGATTTCAGCACGAACTGGCCGGTTCGACCGGTACGGTTCTACGGGTTCTACCCTCTCGCGACCGGAGGCTCAATGATGCAGAAGCATAACTAGGCCGCCGCGCCATAGTGTCCCACCATGCTGCATTGTTGCATTGTCTGCATTCGCAATGAGTATGGTGACCAGCAGTCTTAGATTGTGCTTATGCTTTCCATCAAGCAGAGTAGAGCCATTTTGGCAGGCCCATACATAAAAAAATCGAAAACATGGGTTTCCTATGTTTGCATTCTTGCAATGTGTTGCATTCTCTAAAGAACCACAAAAATTAAATTCGGTGAATTAAATTAAAATTGGAAGAAATAAAAACCACAGAAAAAATATTTACAGTGTTTACGTCGAAAAATCATTGCTTACTGGAGGCGTTCGTTGATATTCAGAGAATTTACCTAAGGTATTTTTCATTAGAAAATTAATCCATTGAAGGTATTTTGCCTCCTTGGACTTATTACTAGTGTTTTCAAACACTAAACATTCTCACATTCACATTTGTAAAGGCGTGTCTCCTGCGGCTAAAAATAACAAAACAAACTAACAAAACTTGTTAACTAAACATGTTAGTGAAAAGTCGCAGGAGACGGAATTTTAAACGAAGATCAAACACGATTACACGAAAAGCAAAAATCTTTTATCTACTCGACGAAATGACATAAAGTACACTTATAGTACAGTACTTACTTACTTTTATAGTATAAATATGAATAATATAAGTATTAATGTTTGTTCAGTTCAGTTTCATTATACGAGAAGTATATACGCTGGGATGTTTTCAGTCCGCTTTGGATAACATGTTTGCTTGTTAAAATTAACATAACAGTTAAGCCACACCCATATTTTGATAAATATTTGATGTTTTGTGTTTAAAAACATAAAACAGTGTCGCAGGAGACCCGGCTTAACATCAGAACTTAGAAAGTTAGAATTAGAACCTTGGACAACGAGGATACATCTGATCTTGGTAGTGAAGTGGGGAGGGTTGGCAAAGATGACAAAATCAGAACACTTTGACTGCCTCGGTGGCGCAAGTGGTAGCGTAAGCGACTGCTGTGCTTGAGGTCTCCATTTCGATCCCGGGTCGGACAACATATTTGTATGAACTGCAAATGTTTGTTTCGGAGTTTGGGTGTTTTCCATGTATAATTATGTACGTATTCATATATTTTTTTAATGTATTTATATCAGTTGTCAGTTGCGTGGGACTAGATTGCGTCGTGTGTTAGATGTAAATATTTATTTATTGTCGCGATAAATACTGCGTTAATTATTAAGTTAATTTTGTTCACAACGACAAACGTAGTGTGGCCGCTTCAACGCATTAATCTCTGATGTATAGTCACTCGAGTTATTGCCAAACGGGAAACGGCAATGTGAATGCCGTTGTAAAATTATCGCAATAAGTCGTGGCTACACCAACGTCAAACGTTCATCATCGCGATAATTAACGGCGTTTCTCGTTAGTGTAGCCCCAGCATTAGCGAAAGTTATCTTTCTTTTTTTACCCGACCATGGCGAAGGTTTTACTAAAGTTTAAAAAAAAGTTTTATTCTCTAGTACTCTATGTCTATCTGTATGTTCCACCGTGGCGCCTAAACTATTGAGCCGATTTTAAGTATAGGTACATAAATAAACACTGCCAAAACTATGTATTTATGTTATGTATAATTTTTACATACTCAATTTGTAAGAAGTAATAAAAGCGCCATCTAGTGATATTGTGTTGTTATTAATGCGCGTGAGTACCTTCAACAAGTAAAATCATAACAAAAAAAACGACCAAACTGAAAATGGGACCACACGGGAAGCACCAGCTTTCAAATAAAAAAAGAATCATCAAAATCGGTTTACCCAGTCGAAAGTTATGAGGTAACAAACATAAAAAAAAATAAAAAAATACAGTCAAATTGAGAACCCCTCCTTTTTTTGAAGTCGGCTAAAAATAGATTACCGCGCGTTTTACAAACCCAAAAACTTTTTATAAAAAAAAACCGACATCCAAAAACCATCCAACGAAAACTCTCTGCCAAAAACACTAAAAAGCGTAAAATAAACTGGCTCTTCTTAAATTGCTATGTGCCAATTCTTGTCTATACCTAATTATTTATTCATTTAAATAGTAGTATTATTGTGTGCTAGGTACCTAAAATCTGTTTGAAGTCGGCGCCAAGCCAAATGTAATAGTAGTTACGACACTCGCTATATTTCGAGACGACCATCAACGACGTCGCGTCAGCCCGCGCGTGTCTGCCCGCTTGGGTTGTTTTATGCTGTTTTGAGGAGCAGCTATCCGGCAGCGGCGAGTGCGGTACCTCCTATTACATTTTGGCTTGGCGCCGACTTCAAACAGATTTATTTTTTATTTTTATTATTAGGTATACACAAGAATTGGCACATAGCAATTTATGAAGAGCCAGTTTATTTGAAGCTTTTTAGTGTTTTTGGCAGAGAGTTTTCGTTGGATGGTTTTTGGAAGTCGGTTTTTTTTTATAAAAAGTTTTTATTTTTTCATTTTTAGTGCAAACAATCGTAGGTTATCATATCACTAAGTTGAACTATTTCATATAATTTCTGCTGATGCGAATAACTTTAGTGGTTTGAACACGTACTAAGACTGAGTATGCTCAGTTTCCAAAATTATGTTGAGATGCAAGATTTCTGTTACCGAGAACGTGGTCTACGGGGCGATAGGAATCGTGTCCAAGCTTAAATGTCGTGATGAAATAGAAGCAGGCGAGTTAAGTACTTTAAAGCAAAATATATTAAGGGGTTAGTCATTATAGCGCCTGTTTCATCAGCTCACCTAAATAACTTAAAAGTATAGTATAAAGATACAACTAAAGGTCTATACATACGTATGAAATTGAAAGAATTATCCTCCAACTCCTAACCGTTGAGGAGTTGTACCTTCCACCATCAGCTTTCCTAAATAACTTGAAAGAATACGACTAAAGGTAACATACATATATACGACATTTAAAGATTTATCCTCCAACTCCTAAACGTTAAGGAGTTGTACCTTTCATCATCAGCTCATCATCATTAAATGATGACTACCAGGCGCAAATACCGGAGCAGCTTCAGAAAATATACGAAAAACAGTACGTGCCTGAAAAAAATGAGGGTTCCCCTCGATTTCTCTGGGATGCCATTATCAGATCCTAGTTTCCTTATCATGGTACCACCGTCGGAACATCTCCTTTCCAACAAAAGAAGAATCATCAAAATCGATTCATAAACGACGAACTTATCCGCGAACACACATAAAAAAAATATATATATATATACGGTCGAATTGAGAAACCTCCTCCTTTTTTGAAGTCGGTTAAAAATGAAATACTTCAAGTTATTAATCGCCATGAAAAATCGTTTATTTTTAGGTCACCAATGATGCAGGGTTATTGACCTGCAAATATCACATTGAAATGTATCTTTTGATATTAACAAAGAATATTTTTCAGTAATGGATCTCTCAACAAAGTTATGTAAATAAATACAAATATGGATATAGATAGTCTTCATTGTACACTAAAAGATGTTGAATAATCTAGAAAAATCATTTTCAGGGCGGTGCGCTTTCATCTACTTATCTATTGATCAATCTAAAATATAGAATCATATAATAATAATAATAAATAAATATTTCGGACACCTAACACACAACGCCATCTAGTCCCAAGCTAAGCAGAGAGCTTGTGTTATGGGTACTAGACAACTGATACAAATACATATATACTTTTTTTTTGTAAATACATACATATTATACATAGAAAACACCCAAACTCGGAAACAAATATTTGTAGATCATACAAACATTTGGTACGACCCGGGAATCGAACCCGAGACCTCATGATCAGCAGTCGCACACGCCAACCGCGAGACCAACGAGGCAGTCAATATTAGATCTTTACCTTTGAAATTCCTGTTTTTAACCCCCGATGCAAAAAGAGGGGTGGTATAAGTTTGACGTGTCTGTCTATCTGTCTTTGGCACCGTAGCTCGCGAACGGATGAAGCGATTTCAATTTAGTTTTTTTTTTGTATGAAAGGTGAGTTACGTGCGAGTGTTCTTAGACATGTTTCATGAAAATCGGTTGAGTCGTTTAAAAGTTATTTACTTTTTAAAGGGAACTCAGGTTATTATGTCGGGAGTTGTACTTGCTTCGGCAGAGTTAATTCACATAATAATCTAAGGATAAAAATCCTTAGATTATTATGTGAATTAACTCTGCCACGGGCACAAAATAACGAATAGTACTTATGTCCTGTCTGAACCAGTCTTGCCTCTTTGAGCTTAGTCACTTAGTGCTTATTAAAAGAAGATTAATTTAATAAGTTTTCTTTTATTAATTGTGGATTCGAAATAGGCGTAGGAGCTAGACACGTGTATTGAAATGCAGTCCTAGTATTTACAGAACAAGGTTCTAGAAATACTAATAAATACGAGTAATATTTCCAAGATTGCGTGGTAGTGAGAGAAATGCAAAATAATTTGTCAGAATTCCATTTAAAAGATTTATTGCGAAAAGGTTAGGAACATTGTATTACTATATTTACAACTTTTTTTTTATTTAAAAGTAGCGTAATATTGAAATGATAAATCTACTTGACAATCTTCTAGTTTTAGAAGGTTTCCTCCGAGTTATGCATTCTGGGCAGTCAAAAATAGCAATATGCACATCATCATCATCAGCCCGTTGCAGTCCACTGCTGCACATAGGCCTCTCCCAAGGAACACCACAGAGCCCGGTTTGTTACTTTCTGCATCCAATCGCTGCCAGCCCTCTTAGGTAAGTCGTCCCGCCATCTGGCTAGAGGGCGGCCCACACTACGTTTGCCAAGACGTGGTCTCCACTGTCTGTTCTGCGACATATGTGACCAGCCCATTGCCACTTCATTCTACCAACCTGCAGAGCTGTGTCGCTTTGGTTCTCTGGCGGATTACTTCGTTACGAATTTTGTCCTTTAGAGAGACTCCAAGCATAGCTCTTTCCATAGCACGCTGATCGACTTTGAGCTTCTGGTTTAATCCTAGGTCAATGTCCACGTCTTTGCACCGTACGTCATTACAGGGAGGACGCATTGGTTAAAGATTTTCGTCTAAAGCAGTACGAGTAAATAGGGGTCAGAGGTATAACGTTTTGTAGGTAGTAGAGCCACGCTGATTTCAGCACGAACGGGCCGGCTCGACCGGGGCGGTACTACCCTCGCACAGAAAATCAACGTAAAATGACAGCGATCGTGCTGTCGTGTTTCGTTGGTGAGTGCGAGACCGGAGGCCCAATTAGTCTAGTCAACAAGTTCCAAACTTGTTGACGAGACTAAAAGATGCAGCAGCATCACTAGGCCGCCATGGTGTGGGTCGCCATGCTGCATTGTCTGCATTCGCAGTGAGCATGGTGACCACCACTCTTGGATTCTGCTTATGCTTTCCATCAGGCAGAGTAGAGTCATTTTGGCGGGCCAAACATAAAAAAAAAAAAAAACGAATAATCTCTATATATATAAAGAGGAAGGTGGCTGACTGACTGACATACCCAGAGATCAACGCACAGCCCAAACCGCTGAAGCTAGAAATTTTGCATGTAGGTTCTTTACACATATAACGTAAGTGAGCACTAAGAAAGGAATTTTTGAAATTCCACCCCTAAAGGGGTAAATCAGGGGATGAAAGTCTGCGTGAGCGAAGCCGCGTGTAAAAGCTAGTATATGATAAAAACACCTGTAATTACGGCTATACTAACAGGGTTTTTATCATATTCGAAAGAATTAGTTTTAATATTAGCCTGCTATCACCATTAACTTTCTTGACTCATTGTGTAAATATAGTTTACTAGCGACCCGCCCCGGCTTCGCACGGGTGGCTTCAGATGCCCCTGCCGACGACACGATTCGTGCATTTTAAATCTCTAATATCTTCGAATACATTCATTTAAATTAGATACTGTAAAGGGCCATTTTGATCTATATTAAATGCACAATGTATTTGATTTACTTAATTGTATAAGGATTCATTCTGTATTGCTTAAAATCACTTCGTAAATAAGCCATTATTTCTTGTAAAAAAAAGGAATAAAAAATGGTTGTTGTGGGTTATCCCTAAGAGATAGACATACACCGTCGCGGACTTTTTTGTAGTACTTTTTAAGGTGTACAATACTGTAGTACATTATTTTGATCTATCTCGTAGGGTGCAACCAGCGTTTGCAATGTAAGCGCAAAAAAATGTGTTTATTTGCTACATCACATTAGAAACCTCGAAAATTAAGAGTGTTTCCATACTATATTATGCATTTATTATACATAAAAACCTTCCTCTTGAATCACTCTATCTATTAAAGAAACCCGCATCAAAATCCGTTGCGTAGTTTTAAAGATTTAAGCAAACAAAGGGACATAGGGACAGAAAAAGCGACTTTGTTTTATACTATGTAGTGATATGTTCCATAGATAACAAAAGCATTACGATTATGATCTGTACCAATTGTACCTAACCCAGGCGCGCCATGTTTACTAAGTACTATGACGTCATAGCCATTGTTTAGTGATGCGAACATTTATTAGACTAAATTATCTTTGTGACTAAACATGACTTGAAAAAGAAAGAACCAGTTTGAGAATAAAACTATTACATTCGTAAATTCCAGGTAAGTAGTTTTATATCGTCTTGCATAAAGGGAATGCATGTGGACTGCAGTGACTGTAACTAAAGGGAACAAACGTTAAAACTGACTATGAAATAATGAGCTGAAATCGTGAGAAGTATGTACCTAACTATGTTAACATTTCTATATTACTGAAGTACATAGTTTCTCGACTATTGATTTACGTTACGTAGAATGAACAGAACTAATTGGTAAATTACACGGGTGGGGCGCGTCGTCGGAACAATGAAATGGCTGTTTATCAAAACCAGTGATATATTATGTATATTCATCCATGTATTTCTAATTTAGATATTCATTACTGTTTGACACTAAATATCATAATAACGGCTGGAAGAACAAAGCTGAAGAGTTAGTATTTCGTCATAAGGTCGCCAAAAGAGGTCTCCTAGCGGCCTTGGTATCATTCATCTACAGCCACACAGTCAAAACCTGGATACAGGCCTTAGGTCATAGTTTTTGGAACGAAGTTCTTATGGAGCGTTGCAGAGGGGTACCCTAGCCGGCAAAAAACGTCCGGACCGTAAGATTGACGCCTCGGTGTCAAAATGTGAGCGTATGCGAATGCTGTGCTTGAGGTCTCTGGTTCGAATCCCGGGTAGGATTTTTTTTTATCTCTGCAAATATCTGCAAATATTTGTTTTTTCGGAGTTTGGATGTTTCCTATGTATAATATGTATGTATTTACAAAAAAGAGATGTAAGAAATATTTATTTATTCATTTTCTTGAATGAAAAAAAATGAATAGCGTAGTAATCTGTAAGTTCTACCTTATGTAACAAGTACGGAGTAACTCTAGACAGAAGTTGTTTTAGTAGAAATTCCTAGGTCGCAGCACAATTGACAAGTTTAGTTTTATTTTTCATTTATATCGATAAAAATCATAATAAAACATGTATACATGAATAGTTATTTTCTTTATACCTCGCATAGAACTTTTATATATTTTTAACCGACTTTAAAAATAGGAGAAGGTTCTCAATTCGACTGTTTTTTTTAAATATATACCAACCTACATACTACCATACACATAATACCATACACATACCAATGTACATACTAATGTACCCTCCCTCATAACTTTGGACTGGGTGCCGATTTTGATGCGTCTTTTTTTATTTGAAAGCTGGTGCTTCCCGTGTGGTCCCATTTGAATTATAAAATTAAAATTTGTGATTATTATAAATCATCACTACATAGTATAAAACAAAGTCGCTTTTTCTGTCCCTATATCCCTTTGTGTGCTTAAATCTTTAAAACCACACAACGGATTTTGATGCGGGTTTCTTTAATAGATAGAGTGATTCAAGAGGAAGGTTTTTATGTATAATAAATGCAATAAATAAAATATAGTATGGAAACACTGTTAATTTTCGAGGTTTCTAATGTGATGTAGCAAATAAACACATTTTTTTGCGCTTACATTGCAAACGTTGGTTGCACCCTACGAGATAGATCAAAATAATGTACTACAGTATTGTACACCTTAAAAAGTACTACAAAAAAGTCCGCGACGGTATATGTCTATCTCTTAGGGATAACCCACAACAACCATTTTTTATTCCTTTCTTTTTACGAGAAATAATGGCTTATTTACGAAGTGATTTTAAGCAATACTAAATGAATCCTTATACAATTAAGTAAATTAAATACATTGTGCATTTAATATAGATCAAAATGGCCCTTTATAGTATCTAATTTAAATGAGTATATTCGAAGATATTATAGATGTAAACTGCACGAATCGTGTCGTCGGCGGGGCCATCTGAAATCCACCCGTGCAAAGCCGGGGCGGGTCGCTAGTTTTAAATAAATTAAAGATGTTATGACAATTTTGTGGGTTTTAAAGAGCGTGAACGAAAAATTTCGTAAAGCGCCATCTGTAATGATTTATTTGTTTGTTCACGAAATAAATAAATAATTAAAGATGATTGAATTACAGATATTGATGATTTTTGATAAGGAACTTTGCTCCTATCTGGTGTCCGACGACACAACAAGACTTTTTCTTTTCTTGTAGTGGTGTTTACCTACGTAATTCGGTCCCTTGGTCGGCTCTTACTGCAACCACGATATAAATAAGGGTGGTGACCTTCTGTATTCTGAATCCGTCACCTTTACTCGGTACATAAAGTATCTATAGACAATATGTAGTTCTATCTTTAATCCATGGTCTATTTATACTTCATACGAACCTTTCACAAATTCCATATATAGATTATACTTGTTATATTTATCTATTTTGCGCAGTGACACCTTTGTACGTCTCAGAATCGAACTTTACATCCAACCAATGTTTCACACGCCACTGAGCTGGATTGTCTCCACTCAACTAATCGAGATCCCTCCAAATTTCACGCTTCGATAATATCATCCGAAATAACAAGATGTTAAATTTACATTTTCTATTATAGGATGTACATATTGTACATGGCATTTGTTAATATTGGCTATTTTAGTCGATTCGATACGGCGCGGTTGGTGACATATTGATGCGGTTATTTCAATGGTTTTTTACTTTTTTGTTACAGTCTGAATTGACGAATTATTTATCAATGCTTTTTTCATCGCCTGGTCTAATGGGTCAGTGATGTGGTATGTCAAAATCGAATCGACTAAAATCACAGTGTTCCGTCACATGTGATTTTATTGCAAATAAACCAGGTATACCCTAGGAAGGAAATTATGTCATCGAGAACGTCGGCAGACCTTGATTTCTATAGACAGTCACACCATTGCGTGTAGAGGGCCTTGCCCTCCTTCCGGGCCAGAGACACGCGAGATATGTACTGTAGTAACGTATACCTGTGTTTAGTTAATTTGAAAGAATAGATATTGTAGTTCGATTGTGTGTGTAACATACTTGTTTAATATTGTCGATGATCCGATAATCCGCGCATGTTCAACAGTTCAACGCACATAACGATGTCATTATCGCTAAGACAGAGTTCATATAAATAACAAAGCAATCCCTTTCTGCTGGCCATTGAACTTGGCAACCTAAAATCAGATTGGATTTTTGTTTCACACATTACATTACAATAGATATATCTAAGAATAGCAATTTAAACCATTATTAGTTAGGTATAAATAAAATTAATGAGTGTAGAAGTAATTAATGCGATACCAGTTTTTACTTTTTTGAGCTCGAAGGACCATGTACTTCATTATTCATTCATTTACTTACTTCATTCAATTCACTTAAAAGTCCTAAAAGTTCACAGAACGGTCTTCTTAAATACTTATATTTAACATTAAATAGCAATTAATTAAAATACACTTTAACCTTAAGATCAAGATACGTTAAAGCTCTACTAAATTTATAAACTACACAAGATGAAACCACTTGAAAAATAATCCTGTTCTTTCTTAACATAAAAAAGTATGTTGTTTTCAAAGCGTTATCATTATGCAAACTAGGTTCTTACCGCCATCATCGAAGAACGAGTCTGTTAAGATCCTGGGTGATCTGGAACCGTCTGGAACCCCTCGGATAGACATCGCACTTAACAATGTTCATTAACAGTACACATAAGTTTTCCACTTCACTTTTTATATAAAACTCCTACAATAAAAAACACCAGAGCTACATGTAGTATAACAATTAAAGCACTTTCAATAATTGCAGTTTCTACTAGTACCCACTTTTATAACTAAAATGGAATGGAAAGAGATAGATTGGAATCTCTATTTCTTTCTATTTCATCGTCAGAGATTCGATGCTTTTGGCAGAAGCTTCTTAATTATTTTATTGCCAGAGTGAACTAAGTATAGGTACGACTTGGGAAAGAATTTAGGAAGATTCAGAATAAAGAGTATGAACCTTTAGATTTCGAAGCAATTAATGTCCGTATATGATCAGTTTTAAGAGAGTTGTTTAGCTATCGATCTTTAATACATTGTAGTGGTTAAGATTGCCATGTGTAAACATGTTAGAAATTTTAGAGACTAAGTCTAACAGAAATTTTATTTTAACCTGTACATTATCCGACAATTTATCAATCTACAACTCAAAATAGCAGTGAGTCATTAAAATCAAGAACTAGATATTTCTTTTGTAAAATTTGCATCTCATAAAAAGGATATTTTGTTTATATTACGAATCCCAAAATTGTTTTAATAGATGTAATAAAAAGAAGTGATTAATTTGATTTCAGATGCAGATGTTGATAATGATTCGTTAACATAATGTTATTATTAGTTAAATAGGTACTCCAGATACAACACACAACAAAAATACCTAAACCCAGCTTTCACAACTGACGCTGTCCCTGAAAACTTTGTATCAAAAATACCTTGAAACAGTTTTTCCAAGGTCAGACCAAATAAACACCAACATCTAAACCTATCATAAGATTTCACTTCACATACCAACATTTATGAAATTACCCACACTTTATTTAAAAAAAATCCACAATCAGTAGAACATGTTTATGTAGGAATTATCGACATTATTGAACACATTGTGCGAGCCTGTCGCAAGCAAAATCTGATTATATCCTACTATTTTGTGTTTAGTAATATGTATTTTAAACACGAAATCAGTGCCATTTAGATTAGAAGCCTCTATATCTACAAAAAGTAAACTATGTAAATCTGTTTGTCACTTTTGCTTGGGATTATTGATTTTTGCAAAAGTCGAAGTAGAAAAATTTAAGAAAATAATTGATAGTAGCCGAATGAGATAGATTTTTAAACAAAATAGTTTTAAAGATGCAGAGAATGGAGTGTTGATGTAGGTATACATGTAATTAGGGTTGACAATACTCGTACGTAGATATTAAAGTATCAATGCTAATAGCGAAGATGTGAAAATTTGAATTAATAATTTGATACAAGCTCGTTAAAAAAGATGAACTTACTTGTTCTGTAAGACTGTAGTCTGTTCTGCAGGACTCTTTAAATGAGAATCAAAAAAATAACCTTACCCCAGAACTTTTTTGGTTCTAATTCCAAAGATTTTTTTATTTGATCGGATCTTATGTTCTTTCTCTTTTACTTGGATTGATCCGATCATAACCTTAAAAAAATATCCATTTGAACAGCCAAGAAAAGCCAAAAGAAATCACCTAACTAGGACTTTTATCAAGATATGTCCGAGGCTTGATTGATGATTCTTATCATTCAATTCGAGCTATTTACTATGTATTCTTTGATGCTGATGTGCGATAACTTATGAAATAATATAAAACGATATTATTATCATTCTATTTTCAGTATTTTTTTTCTAACTAATTACCTACTTAATTGTCAAAAAGAGGCATGACCGCTTCATGGAATTCTTAGAAAGTGTAATGTCTAACAATGGCGATTCTTTGGATTAAACACCAATTAGGCGACGAAGAATTAAAGAAGAGTTTTTCAATTATATATAAACGCATCCATCGTTTATTAAGGTCTGTTAATGTACTGGTCTTCGTAATAGAGAAACAGAGTAATAACCCTAATCACAGGACTGATACGGGTAAATTTGCAAATGAATGAACGAAGTTATAGTTCACATACATGTGAACCTAACCAGCCATTCAACACAGTCCAACAAGCACCCATAAAACATGTTATTCGTGTTCACCTTATCTATCCCTAGCTTAATTTAATAAAGCTAAAACTTATTTTTAGACTGTTAATATAACGCGTATGAAACTGTAAATGTTGCCAAGGGTATGGCAGAGGGTGACGGAGACTGGTACCCTCTACTTAGACCTGCAAAGGGTCAGAGTGGAGGACCAGTCTCTGCTCATCCAATGCACGTAGTGCCTTGCATTCGGCCATGGCCGTAAGTTCTGCACCGAGAGTGTGGACAGGTGCAGCCACTGCGGAGGCCCGCACTTGCGCGGGGAATGCCCTGAGTATGCCAAGGGAGCCGAACCGCGGTGCTGCAACTGTTCGCACTCTGGGCTGCGGAGCCTCGACCACAACGCCTTCAGCGCCGAGTGCCCAACCCGCCAAAAATGGGACTATCTGGCGAGATCCAACACCGCATACTTATGACTCACTCATACACGTACAGACACAAACTACACAGAAACACACACACACACACACACTGATTTGACAGATAAAGTATAACTAAAAGTAAAAATATATTGTAAAATAAAATAGGAAGCAAAAATTGTAAGACATAAGTAACAACTGCAGCATCAGAAGAGAAGAAGAAAATTAGAAATAGGAAATGTACAAGAGAAAATAAAGAGAAGTTGCATATAATATAACATAGACAGTAATGCATAAAATATAAATATAAATAGACCCTAAATAGTATAAAATGTAAGAAAGGCCATAGTAATTAACTATAAATAGCCGAACTAGCGGGAAATTTACCCGACAAAACATCATAAATAACTGACAGTATTCAGAATCAGAATATTAAGGTCCTGTCTCTTCATGGACGGGGAAAAGCGGAGAGGTCCAATAGACCTCTTAAAAAAAAATGTTGACATTTGTATGATTTATTTTTGTATTACATGCAGCATTAATTCAACAGACAAATACATTTTAAATAAAACTGGAATAAGAATCAAGATGGAACAGCTTTACGTTATCACTAATAACATAAACAAATCTTAACTGAATAATATTGTTATAACAGAAACAAAAGCAAAATGTGACCTGAAAGGCAGTTTGCTAATAAATATCGCTGAGTAAAGCTGCAATTTGCAAACTTTAACAGGTCGAGGCAATAAATTGTCTTACTGCTCTGCATTCTCATTAAAAATAGACGCCCTATTTCTGCAAAATATATCAACCACAAAACACAAATTGCATGCGTAAAAGATACAAACATGTCAGGTAGAAGTATGATGCAGTGGCTGCAAGTCGTTAAATGAGGTACACACAATTATTTAAACTGAAGATCGTCTGGCGGTCAATTTCGACCGAAACCAGTTTGGAAAACGTAATATTATTGTCGGTCCAGTATGAGGCTATCAAACTTGCTGCAGGCAGCAGTTCTTTGAGCTTTAACTGTAGAGCTTTGAACTGACGGTATTTAATTTTTTTTTAGTAAGGAATCTGTTATGTTGTTATGTTGCACCAGGATGATATTTCGTCGTCGATGAATCAACACTTTTTCATCCAACTTTCGAGCCAATAAAACCCTATCAAAGAGAATGAAGAATTCAACTTCGTCTGAAAAAATAACAATCCTAACAAAAGTCTGAGCAAAACATTTCTAATCTAAATAAGATTTACCTACCTGTGCCAGGTAAAGTCATTTATTTCGAATCGCCTTTTAACCAGTGCCAATTCAAACACCTATGGCAATTTCTGATTCTAAGAGAGCAACAAACCTGGACTATTTTGAGAGTGAGCTGCAATCCACCTTAGCAATTGACGTTAACCCGGTCAGACGATCAAAGACCTATCTTATTTGATATTGAACGAAATGAAAACTCTTTGTACTGAAAATAAATTCTGTTACAATTTTAACGACAGGGCTATAAATAAGATGGTCGATGACATTGAACCCGATGCCAATGTTCTGGCGATGGCAGAAATGTTGTGAAATCATAAACTGCGTTGTTTTGAAGTAAAATTTCATTGATTTTATTTAAACATTGCAAAAGCATCTTTAATATTATGGCAGAGGGTATATCCTGTAATACTGTTAACTGATTGATTTTGGAAACATGTTCCATATATGTGACACGTACCATACGTGGTATACGAATACGACATATGCATATACATACAATAATTCGTGACGTCAAAAGTTGCTATCTTAAAATCTGTCAAATGTTTGGCTTCACACCGAATTTTAACTCCTCAAATTCTTATATGTATTATAACAAATAGCTTTGAACGGAGGTTTTAAATACTTTCCAGTACATTAGTTTCTCGTGTATGTACTGGCTGTAGCGCAGATTATATATCTACTACAAAAAAGAAGCAGAACATAAAATGATTCTTGGAAACAGTTTTGCGGAGTCATAGTCTTTGTCGTTGTTTGTCATTGAGATGTTCTCGGAAAATGTTAGAATTCTTTGAAATATTACTTCATGTGGTAAATAGATTAGTGATTGATATTGTCAATTGCTCCACCGTCAAGGGTTTGGGTCGAAAATTGAGAGAGAGAGGGTAAATAAAAGAATTGAGATATGGGAAAATGTTGAGTTTATAAATTTATTAGACGTTGTAAGTGATTAATTAGGATATTTTTTCCGAGATTCTGATAGTTAGTGACTACCGCTGCCGATGGAAATCTGCAAATCGAAAGTCACAAGTGGGTTCCCTCCCTCACTTTAAGGGGAGAAAGGGCTTTAACAAAACTATTTTGGGTATTTGCTTCAATAATCTCTCTTTCACCCAGTAAAAAGCAACGAAGGAATACCTTAACCCGGTTTTCTATTAGACCGTGATATCACCGGCTGAGCCAGCTCATTTTAATCGAAGCATGGCTTTCCCGCGTTTAGAAAAAGATTAGTAATCGTTATCGTTGTACTATGTTATGAAATTTCTGGAGATCTACGCAAGTTATTCAGATAAACCTTTTTGATAAATTACTCTATCCATTAGCAAAGATCTGAAGAAAATCTGTACGGTTCTATTAGAGTTTATCTCTTTCAGATAGTCAGGCGTGACGGGAGACTTCGTTTTACAATGTGTAATAATAACAAAATATGAGTTTGTAACTTCATCACTGGATTTAAAAACATTGTAGCCATAGAAAACAAAGATTTGAGGAGAAGAACAGACATATTCTATTAAGAGTAAACAACATCACACAAAGATATTAAATTGAGATTTGGTTTTTCCTTATTTTTATTACATAACCGAGAAATGAATGATAAGCATAACCTCAAATTAAATGAAACAGCACACTTATTGACTTAACATGAACAATATATCACTATTTTGATCGCCAATAAATTCAACCTTCCTCGTTTCATTTCGATCAATGGTCTCAAGGACGATGCTAGAAGCGTATTCGTGTAACTAGAGTCAAAAACCTTATCTTGACCTGACTCAAAGGTGAATCAGGTGGTCGCATGGAAAATTTTCTAGTATTTTCTATACATTCTAAACAATTTCGACGACGACGTTCAGAAATGCAACACTCTGATGTCGTTTATCGAACGCACTCAACGCACACCTGTTTCGGATTTCAGAACTGGAAAAACATATCGCAAGGCACAGATCACATCTATTTCTCAGTCTCACACTGTTCTGTTTTTAATTTAGATCACTGTATGTTTTTGTGGCAGTGTTTGGACGAAGACTGAGCGTTGGCTCGACTACCAAATGCTTTGTTACTTGACTTTTCAGCGTCACGAACTATTACTGCTGTATTGTATACCTTGTCGTACACAGACGACTGTAAATTACTACTAAATATCTTATAAATTGTCGGTTGAAGAGATAATAATGAACTGTTGGAGGAGGATATTAGATATAATTTACTTTGCAGAAAATATAAATAGTATTCTATTAGCGGTTACAAACTTTTTTATTCATGCAAAGTAGCCGACGATCGCTTCTTGGATGATGGTGCCAAAAACGCGATACGCTAACTATATAATTACTAACTAAGTCCGCATCATCTTTTTTCTTCCAATAGTGGCTTTTAACAGTTTTAACTGTATAGGAGGCAAACGAGCAGATGGGTGAGTTGATGGCAAGTGATTACCAACTACAAAAGAAAGAAAACTTGAGATAAACCCTATAGCAACCCGTCTAGCCATAGCCAGCGTCGTATGGCCAAAACCTACTTTGTAAGCAGAGGTTCATGTCCAGCAGAGGACTGTTACGTGACGCCCACGGACACCTGAATCTCAAGAGTACTGTTACAAGAGTGCTGGTCGCCATGCTGCACTGTCCTTGTTCACATTGAGGATGGTGACCACCACTCTTGGATTCTGCTTGTGCTTTCCATCAGGCAGGGCAGAGTCATTTTGGCAGCTAAAATAAAAAAAAAAAAAAAAAAAAAAAAAAAGTACCAAGTACGATGCCGTTCTCTGAGCCCCACCCATACTTAGGGAAAGGGGATAGGTGACCTCCACTAACCTCACTCCCTCGGTCACCTACAGTGAGGGCGTGGTATTACTTTAGTCAAATCGGCTCGTATGTACCGTAGCATGGTTCTTCCACGATATGTAAGCAGGTAGATTAGCAGAATGAGTGGGAAATAATCGCGATTAATTCGATCTTTAAACAGTTTAGTAGGCAGTTTATAGTAAATACTTGATTGTAAACTTCTAGCATAGACAGTGACTAAGTTCTGTATGAAGTTGAAATCTGAAAATATTACAAAAAGACTTTTAATGTATGTATATGTATTATAATGTATTCAACTTATACATGAAACTTAATTATTTCAAATAATAAGACACCGCATATAGAGATGATGCTGGTCCTTCGAGCCAGATCAGCTGGCCACATTAATAATTCAATAGTAGTGACAAATTGGATTAATTGTCTTAATGTTGATGTTATTCTTAAATGGAGACCTTATTTATTACACTACTGTCATCACCCGTCGTCATCAGTCAGATAAATGATGACTAGAAGAAAATGAGGGATGTCTTGCTGATATTTTAATTAATCGGTTATTTTAGCTGTTTGGCACATCAACCCTATTCCATAATTAGCTCTCTTAGTATTATTGAGAATCGTCTCTATATAAATACGTTAATAAAACTGAGGCGTGAGGTCATATTTTATTTCCTAACCTTATTTACCTTACCTATTATTATCAAAAAAAATATTTTAAAATCAAAATGAAAAACTGTAGTTTAAAATATGTTTTTCAGCGTCCGACAACTTTCACATGTAGTCGCATTACATTGTTTAATAAGTATTTATTTACATGAAAAAAGTATATATGTATTTATATCAGTTGTCTAGTACCCACTTGCTTCGTGCTAGTACCCATAGTACTGAGTACAAACATTGCTTAGTTTGGCACTAGATGGTGTTGTGTGTCAGATGTCCGAAATAGTTAAATTATTTGAATTTTTGGACTAGGTTGCATAAGCAATGCATATCAATAATGCATTGGTACTTAATTTTATACTATCACTAGCTGACCCGGAAAACGTTGTTTTGCCATAAAAGTAAAATACAATATTTAGTGGTGGGTCACCCTTATCATTCAGGGGTAAGAAAAATAGATGTTGGCCGATTCTCAGACCTACGCGACGTGCTAACAAAAGTTCATAAAAATCGGTCCAGCAGTTTCGGAGGAGTTTGTGAACAAAGACCGCGACCCGAGAATTTTATATTTAAGATAGAAAAAACCTAAAGTACACAAACAAAACTGGCCACATAAAATATATTTAAAAAGAAAACTATTTTTTTTTTTGAATATTGTTACTGCGGCAAACGTAGCCAAGAGTAAATCTCGTGGGCGTTGCGGAAGAGTATCTAATGAATGTGGCTAAATTCTGGCAAGTTCAACGTCTTCGCTTACTTTGGCTCTCGTTTTAGGCCTATGACTTATGGACTCTGTTGATGGTAGCCGTCCACAAATGTAGAAGAAAATGTACTTAATTTTTCGTATACTTTCAAGGTTTCGTTATAGGTCTAAATTAAGTATAATTTTTAATTTTACATTGTAAATCTAGACAAATTATTGCCTGGGGCCTTGTATTGCAGACAGAGCTTCATTTTCCAAACAGTTTTTAGTTAAATGAGAAATGATATTTACTTGTGGTGATTCCATATACAACGCAGACACGCTGAACTGCCGACTTCATCGTGCAATGAAGGTTTTCGCGCCGATCCCGCTAGACTTCCAGGTACGATCACCTCGCATGGACGAAAGATCTACCCTTCGGGTTTTAAAGTCATAACGCCTCCACAATGGCCACAATTTGTTAACTTGAGAATTGTCTTCAGATATTTTAGAGTAGTGTCAAAGTCAAAAGTCAAAAATATTTTATTCAAATAGGCACTTCATTTACAGGCTCTTAGGAATAGTTAATATTTAAAAATCGGATGATTCTAGTCGCCAGTTCCAAGTGCAGCCTACCTTTCATGGAGAAGAATCTGGCAAGAAACTCCATTGTTGCCCCTTTTAAAAAAATAAATAGGGTTTACAATATTTTTTTTACTATGAGACTTGAATGAGAACGAAGTCGACCAAAGAAAACAAAAGAAAAAGTTTGGAGTCATTGCTGCACAGCCATGAGCTAACCAATCATGCGCCGTTATTATTCAAACTGCAAGATTTTTATATTGTGAGGTCCACTTTTGGAAACCACTACTAGTGAAAAAAATTAACGTTTATGATTGTATTTCCTTTCATAACTCAAGTAGGTGTTATCAGTAAATGTTACACTTAATTTAACTTTACCGGTAAGTTGAAGGTAATGTGTCGTGTGGCGATAAGATACGGGTGTTTACATACCTCATGTAACTTGGAACAGCTGAACAAACAACGGCAATTTAGAAAGATCAAATATCATCATCGCAGTCTACTGCTGGACGGACATAGGCTTCTCTCATCCTCTAAATGAAGTATATTTTTACTAAGTCTTGGCTTAACATGTAACTTAAGTGAGTGTTCAATATACAATGTATCCAAACATAGAATATAGTTAACGATGTATCCGAACATAAAAGAAAAGGCTAGTTTGCCCCTCCACAGAACGTCACTTTTGGTTTCGACCTTTTGTCCAACGGAGTGAGCTATTGTCACTAAAATTAATAGAAATTTATTTCAATATTAAAAGGCAGCTATTGTGCCAATTATTCAACATTAATTGTATTTACTGAGCTATCGTACATTAACAAGTGTTTGTCGTAAAGGAAATAAACACGCCTACGTTTCTTTTGTGCGACTTTTTATTCTTACGAACCAGCACCGCACAGTGAGGTTAGCGAAAACCCGAATCCGCCCTGGGTTTGGGATTCCAGTAACTCAATTGATTAAAAGCTGACGCAATAGGGAAGTTGCAATAAGATATCCGTTGGATTATTGCTCGTAATATTGAAGTAGGCGCAATGGAGCAATGCTGCTAATACAAATACGATAATAATTGCACCGAAGGTGGACAACACTTTGTTTGATCCATAATTTGTTGTTCTGAATTTGGGTGTTGTGTCGTTTCATATTTGGAAAGATTCCGCGACCCAGCACACCTGTATTTTCTCACACACTTGTGTACTATAATATATCCAGCTTAGTTAGCTGATCCCCGCTGAGACTGGCCGCTGTGGCCTAAATCTTGTTTGTCTTTATTTTGTACTTCTAATTAGTAATTATAAACAACGTAATTAGGGACTTAAAAACATGTTACAAAATAGTTTCCTCAGGGTATCTTGATTACAGCTACTCTTCAGTCAGTCTGACTGACTTAATGTGACTTTGTGTTAATGGTATAGAATCATGAAGCCCAGAAGGAATTTAACCCTAGAGAAAACTTGGTTATAAACAACAAAAGACTTGCTTATTCCGGTTTATTCTGAGGTCTTGGTATCACTCCAGCGAACAGACCTCATGCTTTTATATCACGTTAGTTGCCAGTCACTTAAAGTCCCTTAGTGGTCAGTCAGTTGCCCAAGCAAATGGACGCTGTCAGAATAGATCGATCTATTAGATTAGATTATTAGTTATTGATGTTAGCTTTCGTCAAGTCTTAATCAAGGATGAAAATAATATATATTAATAAACATTGCTAACGAGTCATATGCGTCTATGCAATAGCATTTTGGATAATTACTGTGGTACCGCGGGGTTCAGCTAGTAAATAATAAATATGTTTATCAGCACTAATCAGCAGTCTGTTTACAACAGCACAGGCTTTGCCTAGTTTGGGATCAGATGATCATGTGTGTGCGATACAATATGTAGGGTTATTAATAATACAATAATACTGCCACCTTTACGTTGACTTGCAAACGTTTATTATTGTGCAAATTTTTGTCAAAATTAGTCACACTTTGAAAACAATATGCATTGTCCAGTTTTCCATTCCATTTCCAAGGCAACATGAGTGCAAATACGTGGAAATAAACTCTACCTAAACTCGTATAGCGTGTCGTGTGTTGTCCGCAATACAACACGCCAGCCACTCCGGTCAGCTGTGCGAGTATCGATCGTATGATACGTGCAAATTCAGGAGAACTTACATTATGCGGAGACTGCCACAGACGGGGCACCCTGTTAATTTATCAGTGTTATGTCAACAAAACACCGCATAGGAATATTCCCTGGTAATAATTCGGAAGTCGAGTTAATTGAACACTGCTCATATTTACTAATAGTAGGTATTTTTTCATAGTATTAGGACAATAGAAACTATATAGGTAGGAATTTACTATAATATAATTTGAACTTAGTATGTAGGTACCTATTTTGTTCTTTTGTACTTTACGACGACCTTGATCTTGTCGTTACGTGTTTTAGCAGTTATTTCAAGCAAAAATAGGTTTGTGATCTGTATATTATAATATATATATAAAGTAGTTTTAGTTTCGACGCTACAAAAAACACTATCTCTATCGATAGGTAATGTGCACCTGTCTTATCCTTTAGTTATCGTAACTTCATAAACAAAAACATTTAGAGGTGCTTGTTACCTTAAAAAACACAGTGTAACTTGTTTTTTATCTGTATTAATTGCGTTGTAACACAGCTTCAATAGGGAATAAAAAGTCTATTCACATTTTAGATACATTATCAATCAATTTTTTAAATTTCCTGTAATAAAAAACATGTAACGCGACAAATGAATGACAGCTCCGCACTGTTGCTACTAAACCCAATACAAACACGAGATCCGCAATATGTACATACCGATACGTTTACTCAGATGAGGCGTATTCCTGCCAGGCCCTTCTTCTTCTACATCCACGTCGAAAGAAAACGGAAAGTTCTTCGTGGAACCGACAAAACCAGTAGCCATACTAACAATTCACATTGAACACAGTAGAACGTCGCGCGTCGGCAACCCTCCGGCTGTCCGCGTTCACACTGGCTGGAAGGAACTTGGAAGTCGATTTTACATAAACGCCAGTTGAAAACAGCGGGAAAATACGAAACAACGGTTAAGCCAATCACGTTAAACTTAGCCGTGGAACTCTCGCTTTTGATTGGTGGAAACTAGAACATTTTCAACGCTGTTTTCAGTTTATAGTGTAGTGTACTCCTTCAATGCTTTATTATTTATTTTCAAATGGTCGCAGAGTTTCTCGGGGCACATATTGTAATGGAAATTAGACACGGCTAAATGGTTTGTGTTTGTCCTTCGTGTGATAAATTGTTATAGAGGTGTGAAGACATTTACATTTTACATGCTCTTACGAAATGCGATATGGATAGATAATTATTTTATTACAAGTAACTGTTTGATATCAGGTAGTTTTCTCTACGACGAATAAGGATTATCATTAGCCTATAGTTTATCGTGTTGTATTTTGTTGCTTGCTAATAAGTATGTTGAAGATTATGTTTAGGTACTGCTCTGCTCTGCTCCAATGATTTGATTACCTAAATGATGATTTTTTTTCGCGGGGGACTTTACAAAATATACGTGAAACGGGCACAAAGAAGTTCAAAGAACAGCCAGACTCAGAACAACAATTTGTGGATCACACAAAGTGTCCCATGTGGGATTTGAATCCACAACACTTGACGCAGTAGAAAGCAGTGCTGAAAGCACTACGCCAAACCGTGCAGTCACAAGCGTACAAGCATGTCTGGTCCGAATTGAAAAAAATACTAATTTAAAATCCTAAAATTAAAGCATTCCTTTACTTCCATTTTTAACAGACTTAAAAAAAGGAGGAGGTTCTCAATTCGCTTGCATTTTTTTTAATGTACAAAATGAACCGATTTTGATGATTCTTTTTTTTATTTAAAAGCTGGTACTTCCCGTGTGGTCCCATTAATTTTTTTTTTGTTAAAATTTGTGATTATTATATAACACTATAATTAATCTATATACCTGCTATAAATCAGGGTTGATAAAAATCATGATTTTTTAAAAAAAATATAAAAATCGGATTAATTTGATTTAAATCAGATTTTTTTGATTTTTTTCTTCTCCTGTTTTATTACTTACTTTAATAGTCAGTTATTTATGAAATGAAAACAATAATTACTTATTTAATAATTTAACAAGTTCTACTAAAATCAACAATTTTAAAAACAGTAGGGTTGAAAAAATAACAAGGAAAATAAAAACTTTGCAACTTATTAAAGTACATATTCTAATTCTTTCCAGATGAGTACACTATCTGAAACAGGATACTTGTCGCTTTGCATTGAATTTGAATAGCATGCGCGAAATGATTTCTGAAATATTTGGTAACTTTTATAAAATGTCCTGTACTCATTTGGAATCCCGGAAATTAGACAATTTCGGTCGATTTGGTTGCAGTAAAAAATGTAAATCATTGATTTTTATAAAAAAGCATTTGATTAAAATCACGATTTAAATCATTGATTTAAATCATATCAACCCTGCTATAAATACATTGATTACTAAAATTCATTATATTTATATAGGTATGTATTCACTGCCTTTTACTGCCTCAGTGACGTGGTGGGGTATGCGACTGCTGTGCTTCAAGTTTCGGGTTGAAATCCTGGGTCGAACCAAAGTTTGTATGATCTGCAAATATTTGTTTCGGAGTTTGGGTGTTTCCTATGTTTAATATGTGTGTATTTATGTATGTATATATGTATTTATATCAGTTGTCCAGTTGCCATAAACTATAACACAAGCTCTGTTTAACTTGACTCTGTTTGACTAGATAGCATTGTGAGTTAGATGTCCGAAATATTTATTTTATTATTCACCAATTATATTTTGTTATCCACCTACTTACACCTTTCCGGGATTTCCTTTCAAGATTACACTTGGTTCTTCGGCTACTGCGACCGAGACGTCTCTACTTGTGCTTTTAAGTCTTTTCGAGTCCAACATAACCACCTCGCCCCAGTACTACCACCATTGATACTTCTACTGCAATTAAATCTTTGATATATGTCGCCTCATTACTGAATATCAACTTCACCGCAATATATCCACGTCTAAACACCCAACATCATCAGAGGTACCTCCTGCACATTTTAAAATAAATAAATAATAAAATATTTCGGACATCTAACACACAACGCCATCTAGTCCCAAGCTAAGCAGAGCTTGTGTTATGGATACTAGACAACTGATACAAATACATATATACTTTTTTTTTGTAAATACATACATATTATACATAGAAAACACCCAAACTCCGAAACAAATATTTGTAGATCATACAAACACTTGGTCCGACCCGGGAATCGAACCCGAGACCTCATGATCAGCAGTCGCACACTCCAACCGCGAGACCAACGAGGCAGTCAAAAACATTGATACAACCTTTGACCTGTACAGTGATGCTGTCCTGTGTAGACGCGTAGTTAGCTCCCCTAATCAGTTCTTACGACACCCACAAAACGAAAAAAGGTGGTGACACTCTATATTCGTCACCACATGTTAAGCATATACTGCACATCTATATTGAATTCTCCTATTTAACTAATTTTTCGAAGTTATTCTTATCCAGATCTACTAAAAATACACGTACTCTTAAACAGTTTCAAGACCGACGCGACGTCTTATCTTATGTGGGACCTAGCTAGCATCGCTTGTTTACTAATACATATAAATACAAATGTAATAGGCAAAGAGGAATAAAATTCCCATTAATTGAAGTCCTGGTTCTAAGCCGCATCTCTCAATGGGGTAATGAGAATCTGATCGAGTTCAGCGTCAAGAAAGTGAGTCTAAAATCGGGAACGCTACCCGCGCCGTTAAGCGTAGTAGGGAACGGAAGCTAGGTATACTGAACAAGGTGAGTCGGTTCTTCTCGCCGGAGTCTTGTATCTTCTTTACAAGACTCAAGTTTGCTGCGTGGAATACTGTAGTAGGTCTACTGTTCCTACCTATACGATTGATCCGCGCAGTACTTGCTGGACGGTTTCCATCGGTTGCAGCGGTGAGCAGTCCGCATTTTCGACAGTCCTGAATCTACTGAGTCCCTTGACCCTCTGCAGTTGCGAAGAGATGTCGCCTTTATGGTAGTCCTCTATCGCCTTTACTATGGAGAGTGTTCTAAAGAGCTCTTCCAACTGCTCCCACTTTCTCTCTTCCTCTACACATTGTCACAACGCGTACTGGCATTTGACTTCACTGTTTCAAAGTGGTAGAAATACGATCTCGAACTAAACGATTCAGATCTTCCTTCCAGTGCCGGTGCCGAGTCACTGAACTTACTGCGAGTGCATGTGTTTCCTAGCCACTGTGATCCCGGTTCCTCCAAACAGGTCACCATGCTGCATCGTCCACATGCGCTCCGGTAACTACCATGAGGATCTGCTCATACTTTCCATCAAGCAGAATAGAGTCATTTTGGCAGCTTCTAGCGTAAAAAAGTGTTAAAAATGTATTTCAGAAAATTAAGATCATTGCTAATGTACTCGTATACTGAGCTAAATCGATAATAATATAAGTGATTCTATTACGACAGGGTGTAAAACAGCTGTCGGGTCACCTGATGCTAAGGTAGTCAAGATTAACTTAACAAAAAAAAAAATTATACAAACAATTACACAGAGTTAGAAGAAAAATTACTTTTTGTCACTATCTTGAGATAAGCAATGATTCTTGTTTGAAGTGATGATAACGCTATAATAATTTGTAATAACAAGCCACTCCCTCTTAGTAGGTAATCTATACTAATATTATAAAGCTGCAGAGTTTGTTTGTTTGTTTGTTTGTTTGTTTGAACGCGCTAATCTCAGGATCTACTGGTCCGATTTGAAAAATTCTTTCAGTATTGGATAGTCCATCTATCGAGGAAGGTTATAGGCTATATTTTATTTTCATAAAAAATTGAGATCCGTAGGAAAATTGCTATTTTGTAACCCAAGGTGTGAAATCGAAAACCTATTTTTGCGTGCGCTGCAAAAAGTATTGACAATAGAACAAAATAATGTATTACGGGTTTGTAGGTCCCATTAAGATCTACAAAAAAGTCCGCGAGAGCATATATCTAACTATCATGGTTTGGTCACAATAACCGCTTTTGTGTTCAAAAAATTTATTAAATCGTCTGAAGAAAGAAACTACGTTAAATGTGTATCGTAATATTAATCCTTATCTAAATAAAGCATTATGTTATCAAGGGTATTTATGTAGAAGTAAAATACTTTTTGTTTCATCCCATTCGGACATTTCGTTTAGAAGTTATCACGAGTATAAGACGCTAAGAGTTGGTACCTAATATATTATTGAGTTATTTGCCAAAGAGTTTTTATCAACATAATACCTAATATTAGTCTTTATCCAAATAAATGTGTTGTTGATTATGAGTATTAGATCTTAGAAGAGTATAATCTATACTAATATTATAAAGCTGAAGAGTTTTTGTTTGTTTGAACGCACTAATCTCAGGAACTACTGGTCCAATTTGAAAAAGTTCTTTCAGTGTTAGATAGCCTGTTTATCGAGACAGTTTATCGAGTTTATCTATATCATCACGCTATGATCAATAGGAGCGGAGTACCAATGAAGAATGTTTCAAAAACGGGGGAAATTATTACGCTACGGGCAATAGGAGACGCAAACGACGTTGCGTGGGTCGTCTATACTAATATATAAAGCTGAAGAGTTTTTGTTTGTTTGAACGCGCTAATCTCAGGAACTACTGGTCCAATTTGAAAAAGTTCTTTCAGTGTTAGATAGCCCGTTTATCGAGGAAGTTTATCGAGTTTATCTATATCATCACGATATGACCAATAGGAGCGGAGTACCAATGAAGAATGTTTCAAAAACGGGGGAAAAATATTACGCTACGGGCAATAGGAGACGCAAACGACGTTGCGTGGGTCATCTATACTAATATATAAAGCTGAAGAGTTTTTGTTTATTTGAACGCGCTAATCTCAGGAACTACTGGTCCAATTTGAAAAAGTTCTTTCAGTGTTAGATAGCCCGTTTATCGAGGAAGTTTAGCGAGTTTATCTATATCATCACGCTATTGACGCTATGACCAACAGGAGCGGAGTACCAATGAAGAATGTTTCAAAAACGGGGGGAAATTATTACGCTACGGGCAATAGGAGACGCAAACAACATTGCGTGGGTCATCTATACTAATATATAAAGCTGAAGAGTTTTTGTTTGTTTGAACGCGCTAATCTCAGGAACTACTGGTCCAATTTGAAAAAGTTCTTTCAGTGTTAGATAGCCCGTTTATCGAGGAAGTTTAGCGAGTTTATCTATATCATCACGCTATGATCAATAGGAGCGGAGTACCAATGAAGAATGTTTCAAAAACGGGGGGGAACTATTACGCTACGGGCAATAGGAGACGCAAACGACGTTGCGTGGGTCAGCTAGTCTATGCATATAATAAAAATTTATGAAGTTGATATATCTGTACGTTAAAGACTAGCTATTGCCCGCGGCTCCGACCGCATGTGTGACGGATATTGCGGTATTTTTTATAGTCTACTAGCTGATTCCGCAAACGTTGTGTTGCTATTAAAAAAAAATGGGGTATAAAAAATAGATGTTGGTCGATTCTCAGACCTACCCAATATGCGCACCAAATTTCATAAAAATCGGTCCAGCCGTTTCAGAGGAGTATGGTAACTAACATTGTGACACGAGAATTTTATATATAAGAGATGACCCTCACAAATATTGTGGCTTTCTATTGGTAAAATTATTTTTAAAATCGATTATGAAGCGAGTCTTTATCAAAGTAACAGAACTTAAAATAACAATTTTTTGTCTCTTTATCTGCGTGTTTGTGCGCGCTAATCTCAGAAATGACTTTGTTCGATACCGAAACAGATTCTAGGTACCTAGCACACATTATAATACTACTATTTAAATGAATAAAGAATTAGGTATAGGCAATTTATGAAGAACCAGTTTATTTCACGCTTTTAAGTGTTTTTTGGCAGAAAGATTTCGTTGGATATTTTTTGGAAGTCGGTTTTTTTATTTTGTAAAAAAACATATTTTTCAATTTTTAGTGCAAAGAATCTTAGATAAGTAGTAAGTTGAACTATTTCATCATCAAGAATACAAGTTAAGGTCTATACGTACGTTTAATATTAAAATAATCCTCTATCTAATCCGTAACTCTTAAAGAAAGAAAGAAAGAAGAAAGAAAATAATGTTTATTTTGACACATACACGATAAGACACAACATCATATATAGATATAATACACTTTTGGAAAAAAGATAAAAACAACCGAGCGATGATTGCCTCGTGAACGTGTCAGAATAGGACCAAGTTCAGCAAATGCCAGACGAAGCCTGACGCTGGTTTTCAACTAGGCCCTAAAGTGACTCACGCATAACAACCGGCACTTAATAAAGAGTTTTCTATCATCAGTTCACCTAAATAACTTGAAAGTATACGACTGAAGGTCTTTAGATACGTATGTAATTGAAATAATTATCCTCCAACTCCTAACCGTTGAGGAGTTGTACCTTCCACCTTCCATCATCAGCTTACCTAAATAATTTGAAAGAATACGACTAAAGGTAACATACATACATATATGATATTTAAAGATTTATCCTCCAACTCCTAACCGTTAAGGAGTTATACCTTACATCATCAGCTCATCATCATAAAATGATGACTACCAGACGCAAATACCGGAGAACTTCAGAAAATATACGAAAAACATAGTTTGCCTGAAAAAAATGAGGGTTTCCCTCGATTACCCTGGGATCCCATCATCAGATCCTGATATGGTGGCAATGGGACCACCTCGGGAGCATACCCTTTCGAATACAAAAAAAAATAAAAATCGGTCCACAATTGACGGAGTAATCGGTGAACATACATAAAAAAAAAACATTCAGTGGAACATAGAACCTCCTCCTTTTTGGAAGTCGGTTAAAAAGTTGGCTCCCGCGTTGATATTGATTAGGCCGCGAGTTTTTTGATGATCTATTATAGTTATCGAGGTGTTTTGAGGCCGGCTGTCACGCCCCCCTCGTAGGAACGAAGTGTTGGAACCGGGTGTGTTGTGATAGTTTGTAGCCCGAGAGGCCCTCTCGACACAATACATGAGCTTCCAGTGTGATATGTTTGGCCACCGTGGTTGTGTTCGCTTATTTAATATATTGATTGTGATTATAGCTTCCGCGAAGACATTTATCGGACCGCGAGGTTTTGTTAAGCTAATTTGAATTGTAAAACGGAATGTGGTGTGCACCGAATGCGTAGTTATCGACAGGGGATCCCCTCTCCGCAGAGAAGAGTGCAGGATTCAACACACCAACTGTGAGTAAATTTATTATAACTTATTGTAAAAGAGGTGAAGCACCTCACGTTGACATCCTTTCACCAGGTGGATTGGTTTGCGATTGTCTAGCTTACAGTGGCGGATTTACCCTAAGGCAAAGTAGGCATGTGCCTAGGGGCGCGAGGTTGCTTAGGGGCGCCAAATTTTTTATAGTAAAAATATATGCCTCACATATTAAAGAAAAATTACCAATACTTTTAGTTCGACTAGTGTTGTTTCCATATAAAAATGTACTAGCTACAACTGCAGCTGTAGTTGAGATTGTTTTATAAGTTTTAGTAAGACCAGATTTGTTCATTGAAAGGCATATGGTGCACCCGAGTCGGCGGCGGCGACGACCGCAAACAATAAGGCGTGGGCAGGGCGGCAGTATAAGACAAATTGCAGGAGGAACAATTTGCGTGCTTTCCATCACTTCATGCCACTGTGAGCGTGGTCACAGGACGGGTTTCATTGTCCACCCGCTACAAAGGTGTGAAAGGTCTACCGCGAGAAAGTGACATTCGTGTGCCGGACCTCACTTCAATTAGAGTTTTTCAAAACAGGTGGTGCCCATGCTTTTGAAAAGTAGGCGCTAGGAGAAATCTGGCTGGAGCTGTTATCTATATATATATATCTACACACTATGCGGGTTGCCTGACCGTCGGGCAGGTATGTCGTCAACAAGCCGGGCGGCAAAACTGGCATCTAATTGAACTGTTTGCCGTGCAAAGTAGCCACCGACCAAAAAAATTTGTGCCGACGGCCATTATTATGCTAAAACCTTTTTATTAGTAATCCGCTATAGATCTTTAGGGCCGTTCCTGTAGATCATCAACTAAGACGCCGTCTCGAGCTACCTGGAAGATATGCTCATGACGGCGTGGAGAAAGGTACTGTGAGACAACTCTGAGGGCCACGGCCATGATTTCAAATGTTCTAGGGCGGATCCAGTGTCAAGGTCGTGGGATGGCTTTACAGAAATATGTTACGTTGCTCTTACATCGACCTTGAAGGGAGCCACCTGCAGCTTGTATTTTTTTATATATAAACTGTCGTCCTCTTGCATGACAAGAGCTCTTGTTTTTCGTTTGTCTATTTTTGAAGTGAAAACTTCTTTATCGGAGTTGTGCACTTTTCTAGGATGGGTAAAAAATGTTAAACTCGCGTCAGAAATTCGCGTCAGGACACCTGACCTGATTGAATATTTGTAAGACGGAGGCGTGGCGTAGGAGAGGAAGTAATATCCCCTCTCTTTCTACCGCGCGGTGAATGCCATCGATACCGGTGGGCCTTGATTCAGTACAAGGCTACATCTTTACCACGGGTCAAGGCCTCGCTGAGGTTTCGGCGCGCCTTGGTCGCGAGAGGATCCACGGTCCCGGGGCTCGTCACCGTCTCCAGCGCTGCCCTCGAGTCACTGTAGCTGCTGTAGCTCCCCGCACTGCAGTTGAGGATTTCGTTTGAAGCACTGCATATGGCTAAGAGCTCGGCCTGGTACTCTGTGCAGTACGCTGGCAAGCTCAGTTTCCGGCTCAGCATCTCCGCCCGACTGTCCCATATAGAGAGCGCGGAGCCGACCTTGCCCTGAAGCTTGCTTCCGTCGGTGAAAATACGGAGCGACTGCCCGTTGAGCTGGTCTACCAGGCTTTAGTCCTCCAGACTCGAAGTAGAGCCGAATGCGGTAGTTCCGCAAATCGCACGCTCTATCTCTCGGTCTCCCAGTACTAGCCGGGTCGACCCTTTGCGAGCTTCGCGCTGAAGCTAGAATCAGCTCGGAATCCTGCGACTTGAGAACTCGAGGACCCGAAATTTCAACCTCACTGGGTCCTGGTTGAGGAGCAAAAGGAAATATTTAGGTAACCTAGCGCCAAGCAGACGGCGGTAAGATCCGTTATGGAAGATTTGATCGGGAGGAAACACAGAACTCTCTCATACCGGCTGATGCAGGTGTTCATCGAAAAAGGATGCTTCGGAGTCAGCTGTGTCTGATCTGCACGAAGCCAACGGCTGGGCGCCAACTATACTGGCACCAAAACAGAACAGTCTGGACGTTTTAATAAAGCTGCTATCTTTTATACGTGGTTTTAGTCGGCTCGATTCCGATACACCGCAAACCTCCAATGGCTCAAGAGGGTTTCACACGTAAAAAAAAATTGTGAAGATACGCCAATTGCCAAGATAGAGACATTATATGGATGCTAGAATCATGAGGAGGGGGGGAAGGGCGCCGAAGGGATGGTTGCCTAGGGCGCTTTTGTAACTAAATCCGCCCCTGCTAGCTTATATCTATGGGCCCGTATAGGCTGGCAAGGGTTCCACGGTAGTAACGCAACCCTGGTGATTGGACTCAACAGACTTAAAGAAGAAAAGTCAAGATAACTGCGAACAGATAACAGTTCTCACTACTTACAAATCTGTTTTAATTTAGTGGCTGTACAGTTGTTAAAACAGTCACCTCCCCACTTCCTACTGGGCTGAGTATTATGGGTTCGGTTCCCTCTCTTGACAACACATTTGAGTGATTCAAAAATTGTTGTTGCGATTATGAGTGTTACTGCGAAGTTTTAAAAATGTTTGATACTGGATAACTGATATGAATCTATATACATTTTTTGATTTTTTTTGTAAATACATACTTATTAAACATAGAAAACATGCAAACTCCGAAACAAAATATTTGCAGATCATACAAGCATTTGGTCCGACCCGGAAATCGAACCCAAGACCTTTTTTTATGGAATAGGCGGGCAATCGAGCGGACGTATCGTCTGATGGTAAGCGATTACCGCCGCCCATGGACACCTGCAACACCAGACCTCATGCACAGGAGTCGTTACACTACCACTGAGCCACTGAGGTTAATTGATTAACTAACTACCTTTAATTAACTATTCTTATATTATTTTCCAATTGACAGTTATTCTTTCTTAACTTGTGTTTTTCAAAATTTTAATTCTAATTTAGTAGCAAAAACATCGTATTCTAACATACGTGTATGACGCATGCTTTAAAAGAGACAACACTGTGTGTATATGACCGGAAAGAAAAGTAGGAGTTAGAACAATTCCTAGCGAGCGCCTGTACATATATCGTTAGCAATGAACATTTTGGTGTAACTCTACGTCGGGATGGATAGAGTATCACAATCGGTTACAGAACTCACAGAGGGTCTCAAAAATATCTACACTTCACTGTATTAATACGATAAATCAGAGGAAGTGTGAATGGGACGAACCCATGTACGGGGCGTAACAAAACACCTAAAATCGTAAAAAAAAATATATCATGGAACGCGAAAGTTTAATAATTAGTTTAGAACACCTAAAATGTTAAGGTTTGCTAAGCTATCTCCTCTCTTATCTTAACATGGTATAAAATGAAGTAGTGTTCTTGTTCGCTTGGATTTTTTAAACTATTGCATAGCTTTTATCGCGGCGACCGAATCAAGAAATTCCGTAACGAAAAAAACCTAACACCCGAAGCTCGTACGGATCGAGCTGCACCAGTTTCGTATATTCTCTACATTTGCATTTGGGATCAATCAGCCTTGTGTGGTGAGATGTACTAGGTAATAATTTATTACAATTTATGTACAGACGCGAAAGTTACTCTTGTAAAAAATTCCGTCTTTGAAAGCATTTAACATGCTGTCGGTCCTAGATGTCATGATAATCGTTATTGGGAAGGCAGTGCCTACAAATATACTGACACCTGGTTCCACCTTCGAATTCAGTTTGCCTTCAAGGTTGGAGGGTCGATGCAATGATATTCAGGTAAAACCGTTTGTACTAGTAGCTGTAGTAGTTTGACCAAAGGCTAGGAAGATGGACTCGTATGCAAAATTAGATAGATTATCTACTGAAAGGCTATTTTTTAAGCAGGTTCTATTAATATCTTTTTAACTTAATGATCTGTATTTATAATGTACAATTTAATATTTTGAAAGAGAAAGACAAAAAAATTGTTACACTATTTTTTTTTATATCTGTATTTACAAATTATTTATAAATTATATTACAATCAAAGTCGATACGGCATTATTATATGAACAGAATAAAACAAATAAATACTGTCTAATCAGATAATTTATTAACAATATCCTGATAAAGCAACTTTGATTGTTCACTTCTTCTTTTCGGTGGCCTTTGGTTCATCGATGGGGTCTAACTTGGGATCTTCAAACTTGAAGGTAGGGAATGCTGTCATGTCTACGCCGGAACCACCGCCATATTGTTTTTCCAGCTTCTCAAGTTCTGTTTTCATTTCCCTTTCGATTTCCGGGCTGGCTTCTACGAGTTTGCCTCCACTGTGAAAGTAGAAAAACTTTTATTTAGTGCAGTCAAGACAATTACTTAAACATGTCATTAAAATTAAGTTGAACATTTAAATATAACTACACACATCAAAAGTGTCTAGGGATCAACATATGTGTCTAGGGATCAACATATATTTTTGCAATAACTTTTCTCCTGATTGATATTAATTAAAATTTTCTTTAAGGATTCATCAAATAAAGTGTTTTCGTTTGTCACAGTAACGATAAACCAAGTCACCTTTGCATTAATAAAGAAATTTGCCATTTTCCTAATAAAGGGATTTTTGACATTTGAACCACTAACATTAAAGTTCGAAAAAAAGACTGAAATAACAGTTTTCTTTAAAATTTTATTAGGTAACTTAAACAATTAATAATCCGTGTTTCTACCGCGAACACTAACAACACAAGAATCGGTTTGGCATACTCAAAATGAGTTCATCCAAATCACGCTGTGGAATGGCCGCCCATGTTCGTTGCAACAACAAAAAAAGGTCTTCTTGCGACTGGATATGGAATTTAACAAACCCAAAGTCAACGACATATTTGAATGGCCCGCGGTTTCGTCAAATGTCGTTTTATCATATCCACCCTGTATACTGTAACTGAAGTTAGAAATGTAAAAATTGAAAAAATTCCAGTTCAATCTATATATATAAAAGCGAAATACCACTCACTTATTAACAGGGATCGGAATTGGGTGTGTGAAAATGCCTAAAGTTTGCAGCGGGACATAACATGGAGCTGTTACAACCACTTAAGTTAAACCGGTTTCGGATTTTACCGGTTTAGTTTCGGTTTTTTTTTTACATGTTCCTTACCTTTGAAACACCAAACTATAAACATTTACAAGCTGCTAATACAGTTCTAAATTAATTTTTGTTTTGTACTTTTCCTTACTTTTAGTCCCAACTGTTATTTGTCGGTCAAACACAGAATTTTATATATCTGCAAAATGCTAACGCGGTTTTAATTTCTTTTTTTGAAATGTATCTTAAGTTAAAAAGTTTTGCTACAGGTTGATGCAAGGAAAACGAACATTTTCGCGTCTTTACATAGTTTTGAAGTCGGCTTTTTTTTTAAATTATTAAACCTGCACTGCATCAAAAAATAAATTAAAAACATTTATTTCAATTGCAAGAAAGTTGTGCGTAAACTACTTTCCACATTCAGAGTTCGGAACATGCAATAATATAATTTTTTTCCTAGAAGTGATAAATATTCTTCAAATGTTAAAAAAGGCTTTGTGTGCGGTACAAAAGCCCACGCTAATCCATTGTTTAACAGGTAAAAAAATCAGTCTGCCGCTTCCCTCCTCCACGCGCCCGCGCCGCCCCGTGGCTGTCATTGCTTTAACCGACCGATAAACAGGTGCAGTCTTGCAGCGCAACTTGTTGAGTTAACACGTGTTATATTCTCGATATTTTGGTCAATCGCAGATTTGAATCCAGCTTAGTTTTGGACTTACGCTTATTTTTAAGTGTGCAAATGTGATTTTGAATATTACCTGTATTACCTCACCACGCACGTACAAGTGTACCTGAATGTGGAAAGTAGTTTACGCACAACTTTCTTGCAATTGAAATAAATGTTTTTAATTTATTTTATGATGCAGTGCAGGTTTAATAATTAAAAAAAAAGCCGACTTCAAAACTACGTAAAGACGCGAAAATGTTCGTTTTCCTTGCAGCAACCTGTAGCAAAACTTTTTAACTTAAGATACATTTCAAGAAAAGAAATTAAAACCGCATTAGCATTTTGCAGATATATAAAATTCTATGTTTGACCGACAAAGAACAATTGGGACTAAAAGACTGAATTTTAACCGGAAAAGTACAAAACAAAAATTAATTTAGAACTGTATTAGCAGCTTGTAAATGTTTATAGTTCGGTGTTTCAAAGGTAAGGAACATGTAAAAAAAACCGAAACTAAACCGGTAAAATCCAAAACCAGTTTAACTTAAGTGGTTGTAACAGCTACATGTTATGTTCCGCTGCAAACTTTAGGCATTTTCACACACCCAATTCCGATCCCTGCTTATTAATCACAAAATCTCAGAAACTATAACTTGAAATTTGACAGGTAGGTTCCTTTTAGACTGTAGACATCCGCTAAGAACGGATTTTACTAAACTCCATCCCTAAGGGGGTAAATCAGGTGATGAAAGTCTGCGTGAGCGAAGCTGCGTGCAAAAGCTAGTTTAACATATTCTTATTTGAATATTTTTTTCTGTCATCACTGTTTTAATAACTTTATACACATACTAGCACACTGGATTTAGTTTTAGGCTACACTATACCTATTACGTGCAAATAGGCAGTGGACTAGATTATTGATTAGGAAGGTACTTACGCGCTCTTTGATTTGTATTCTCGGATTTTGTCCAAGAACAACTGCTGGATGGGGTCAGTGGCCTTCTGGGCTGCGGCCAAATTCCTGGTGAAAACCACAGAGGTCTTCGCCGCCCTCAAACCAGACATAAGCCTTGAAGTGAGCATCTGAAACCGACATAACCTCTTACCAGTTACATAACTCTGATAATTTAAATTTGTAAACATCACTTACTATATGGTTACTTTGACGAAAAAGGTCTTTGAAACAAAGTTTTATACTAGATTAAATAAGTAATCCATATGAAAATTACCTTTTTTATTTTCCACTGTCTTGGGCCTTTTGACAAATATGACAACCAGATTTTTTTGACTGTAAAACAGTGAATTACCAAACGTCACATATGTATTCGGCCTACTGTGAAAATAATGTACAAACTTATCAATTTTTAATAATGATATTTGATATTTATGATTTTATTATGAAATTTTTTTATACTTTATTTAAGCAAATAATAATTGAAGGCTTAATTAAATATTTATGAAAATTAAAAAAAAAAAAAACATCATGAGCTGTTGCTGCTGTCAATTGTCTTGTCACATTGTCTTGTCAAAGTTGTCAATGTGACGAGTGGTTTATTTGTGTTGATAGATGCTTTGCCGCATATATTTTTAATTTATGAACTTTCATCAAAATACACGTAAAATGTGCATTGTGATATATAAGTAATAATTTCAAAACACAATTTTAATAAAACATGGAGCGTGGAAAAATCCCTTCATCAGGACGAGGTGGCAAGAGTAAGGCGCCCCAGCATCCTCAAGACATCTTTGCTCTTGGTAGCAAGTCTACAGTGCCTGTATCGAGAGACAGTGAAAAGAGAAACATTCATAAACCTTCTTCTAGTGGTAGGTACACATTTAGTAATAGTTGGTAGTAATAGTTTTGTTAAAAAACTCATATACTGGCCATAAATACATATCATCCATACAAATAAATAAAATTGGAGTGTCTGTTTGCAATATTCAAAAAACAGTTTTTTACTAAATGCATATTATGTATGTATACACGGCACATATACCAAAATAACATATTTTTCAATTTTTGTCTGTGGGTCTATCTGTCTGTTTGTTCCGGCTAATCTCTGGAACGGCTGGACCGATTTTGACGGGACTTTCACTGATAGGTTGCTGAAGATTAACCTAGACTAATTTTTTTTGTCAAGCTTCACCCCGCGGCGTCACCCGCCTTACTATAATAACCGCGGGTTACACAGTGGGATTCAGCTTGTAAATACATAAATTCCATTCCAGGTGTAGAACGCAAGAGAGAGCCCTCCGGATTTGGTAGTCAGCCTGCTACGAAGAGAGCCAGGATTGGTTCTCCTGCAGAGGCTGTAGTCGGTACTTCTCTCGACATTGAGCCAGTTGATCTAGTGCCCAATGTTCTACAAGCTTTAGATACACTTAATTCAGATAAATTGGTAAGTATTATAAATAACAGATTATAATAATAATATATAATAAAAAATCATCACTTGTATTCATCCCATGGGTGTAGTTAGTCAGGTATAGGTAGGTCAGTAAGTTAAGCAAGCGGCACAGTAATTAAGTACAACAGCAGCACTGCAAAGAGAACGAAAACTTGATAGTTAAATTGGAGTGATGACACCCAGTATTCTTAAATTGTCACCATATGGACTGTCAATATCAAGAGATAATTATAATATTTTTGCTTTTTATTTTAATCTTAGAAGACATTGATATAATCTCAAATATTTGATTTCCTCCACAGCTAGGACTTTTGACTGGCTCTATACGCCTACTCAAATCACAACGTTCCAAACCAGACCCCATACTATGTATGAGTCTCCTCTACCTTACGAAGATTCGCCCGAACATGTTTGCGCATGAGACGGTCACTCAAACTCTCTGCACATTGTTGAAAAGGGAACAGGGTGCTGCGTTCAAGAACAAAGGAAACCCATTAGTATTCGTGTTGGCATGTAATATGTTATATGCTGGACATCGGGACAGTAACAACTGGCCGGATATATTTATTAAGGTAAACAAGACATTATTAAGCTTTAATACATTTTTGAATTAAAACCACTTGTACTTATTCCACTATTTTATTTTTGTTTACAACTGACTGTGGTCATTTCCAACCAGTTCCATCAAGTGCGGACAATCGAGAGTATAAATTACATTAAGATTTAAGTTTCTAATTAAAACAACAATTGACGTTGTGGTTAAGAGGTCAACTTTCCATTTTCTACTGGGCTAATTCATAAATTATTGTTCTCAGTGTCCGTACCACGTATGTGAAGTCCCTAGCGATGGATGAATATTCCTAATGCAGAAGTTGACTTTACATACATACAATAGAATAGATAACTTAATATGCTACAAAGTAGTACATCATATATAGCCTGTTACAATTCTGATAAGAACTTAGCACATATATTACGTAATATGTAATAAAAGATTTAAAATTTATTCAATTTTAATTATGGGATTTGGAAAAACAATATTTTTACATAGGTCAATTCTACTAGGCTTACAGTTATAAGAGGTACAGCGGCGTATTAAACTACTGCAAACTCTGCATGGATGGAAAGCATCCAAGAGTAGTCATGTGAAGTTCGATAGATCTACTCTCTCTACTCGCACTTAATCATAAACTGTTCAAATTTACAGGTTTATATAGAAGATGCCCTCAATGAACGTTGTTGGGTGGAGTGTTCATGGTGCAAAAGTTTTGTTGAGAATGTGGTGACAGCGTTCAGCACTAAACAACCGCCAGCACATCTCATACCCACTGATAACACCCTCGGTAAGCATATTTTAGCTAGTAAACGGCCTTAATTTAAATTTGTAAACTCATTTTACTACGAGTAGAATAGAATGTAGCCTATGTACTTTTTCGGACTGCAATATTCTCTGTTCCGAATTTCGTCCTGATTCGTTCAGATTTTCTACCACGATCCATAAGACCATGGCACAACAAATACAATTTTTTGTATTTAACTGTAGAACACATGGAATACACTATTCTCATTTTATGGCTTTGTAGGTAAGCTCATGTAATAGTGGTTAGTGAAATTGAAGACTACTTTAAGTTAATAAAATAAATGTGTACCATTTTATTTACGACTGTTACTTAATCTATTAATCTTGTTATTCTTCTGGACACAGGAACAATGTCACCATCAGGATCTGGATCTCCACTCATGGGCAGTACAGAAGAAGATACTCCTGATAATACTGACCTTGAATATTCAGTCTTCCCAAGGTAAGGTTCCGCCATCTATAAATAAGAACAAAACAAAAAAATATAAGCTTAGCAGTACCTTTGGACGGACAGTAAAATATACTTTCTTTTTAAAGGTACTCAAGCAGCTACGAAGCTGTGGAAGCTCTGGTGCTGGAAGCCATCAAAGAGCAGATACAGCGACGGTCAGCTGCGCCTGATGCCATTGGCAAGGGATTCTTGAAGCTTTTGTCTGCCACATGCGGTTTCCCTGAGGTCAGTCTATACACCGCACTACTATCTTACAAACATTAAATCTATACTAATATTATAAAGCTGCAGAGTTTATTTGTTTATTTGAACGCGCTAATCTCAGAAACTACTGGTCCGATTTGAAAAATTCTTTCAGTGTTGGATAGTCCATTTATCAAGGAAGGTTATATTTTATTTTCAAAAAAATTAGGGATCTGGAAGCAAATTGCTATTTTGTAACCCAAGGTGTGAAATCGAAAACCTATTTTTGCGTGCGCTGCAAAAAGTATTGACAATAGAACAAAATAAAGTATTACGGGTTTGTAGGTCCCATTAAGATCTACAAAAAAATCCGCGAGATATCTAACTATCATGGTTTAGTCACAATAACCGCTTTTGTGTTAAAATTTTTTATTAAATGGTCTGAAGAAATAAACTACGTTAAATGTGTATCGTAATAATAATCCTTATCCACATTAAGCATTATGTTATCAAGGGTATTTATGTAGAAGTCGGTTAAAAATACTTTTTGTTTAATCCCAATTGGACATTTCGTTTAGAAGTTATCACGAGTATAAGACGCTAAGAGTTGGTACCTAATAATGAGTTATTTGCCAAAGAGTTTTTATCAACATAATACCTAATATTAATCTATATCCAAATAAATGTGTTGTTGATTATGAGTATTAGATCTTAGAAGAGTATAATAAATACATCTATACTAATATATAAAGCTGAAGAGTTTATTTGTTTGTTTGAAAGCGTATAGTCTCAGGAACTACTGGTCCAATTTGAAAAATTCTTCCAGTGTTAGATAGCCTATTTATCGAGGAAGGCTATATATCATCACGCTAAGACCAATAGGAGCGGAGCACCAATGAAGAATATTTCAAAAACGTGGGAAAATTATCGTGCTAGTCAGCTACAAATCCTGAGTTCTTTACCATTCATATTCTAATAGGTCTTTACCTATGAAATTGCCGTTTTGTATGCAATAAGTGAAAGTACTTATTTTTTCAAACTTTTTTATTTCTGTTATTCGAAGTAATCACCCATGCAATCGACGCATCTTTAACGCCATCAATAAACTGCCAATGCGTTGGCAAAGATGAGTCGATTGCCGAATGGGCCGGCTTGACCGGAGTGATACCACGGCCTCACAGAAAACCGGTGTGAAATAGTGCTTCCGCTGTGTTTCACCGAGTGAGTGAGAATACTGGAGGCCCATACCCCAACCCCTCCCCCTATCGCCCCCCCCCCATCCCTCAAAGACCGGCAACGCACTTGTGACACCTCTGGTGTTGCGGGTGTAATCAAAAATAAAAAACACGCATACACTACACCACGGTAAAGTAGGTCCAACGGTTAATGTTGGAAAGCTGATTAGTAGAGATGCGCCGAATATTCGTTTGATATTCGGTATTCGGCGTATTCGGCATCTTTTTCACTATTTGTATTCGGCCGAATTATTCGGTTTTAGTGCCGAATATATTCGGTTCGATTCTTTCTATTTTCTTGGCTACACGACACCGTATGGAAATGAAAGACAAAACGTCTTAAGTAAGATTTATGTTATATTATAAGTCAAACAAATTCTATGAAGAATGTGTTGAATAAAGCTAATAAAATAAAGCAATTAAACTCCCAATCAACATTTATTTTGAAAACTTATGTCAACATTTAATTTTTAACGTATAGTTATAGTTAGTATATTCAACAATTATTTTAAATCTTAAATCAGCATTTATTTTCAAAACTTAAAGGAATATTTTTAAACCACAAATCTTTTTTTTTATATGAGGACCATTATCTCTCATAATCACGTGAATGTCCCAATTTAAAACTAAAACTCTTCTAATACAGAACGTATGTGGTAAAGTATCTGAGCTATGGTCAGAAGCACTTACAGAAGTAGAGGTGGTTTCTGCCAGTTGTGGCAAATGATTTGCCATACCACTAGTCGAAACACTGCGCCCTGTTGCACCGCGAGAAATAGCACAACTACTCAAAAAGTCCCAAGGTGGCGGACGGTGAGGTATCGCCGCTCATCATCTAGCCAGCAGCGAGTAGCGACACGTAGCGTACCTACATGTTAACACCTGTTTACGCGGCAAAACAATAAAAAGGTAAACCGAATAATTCGGCCGAATATCCGGTTCGGTAAAGGTTAAGCCGAATAGTATTCGGTTATTCGGTGAAACGACTATTCGGCGCATCTCTACTGATTAGTATACACTAATCAGCTCGAAGATGTCTATATCGCGATATAGGATTAGTTATTCGGTGTAGTAAAAGGATATGTAAAAGGCAGCCTTATTGCTCGAAAGAATCTCTTTGGATAGACGATGTGGTTTTTGTTCATATTTAAATTTGTATTCTGTATTTTTAGATTCGAATGATATCCGCCTCCCGACTCGAAGCTTGGCTCCATTCTGGAAAGTTATGGCGGTGTGCCCAGGAGCTTCTAGCCTACGTGTGCTGCAATTGTGATGCGTGTGGCCCTACTGCAGCCAGAGACCACGAGGTCCTGGCGCAGTTGGCCAGGATGAGACTCAAGACCAAACCCCTGCAGGCTGCTTACCAGGCCTGTCTTAGGTGAGCTAAAAAACCAGAACAAGATTCTGCTTAATGTTATCGTAGAGTTTTTTTTATGTTCTGATATAACAACAATATTTTTTATTTGTAAAGGGTCAATGGTTACTGGTAGTGAGAGCTGGAGTTTATAGTAGGTTCGAAAACAGTGCGACAAAACTCCTCAAAAAAGTATTATTCTGAAACAGTCGATAAACAGAAAATGGGGTTACAATTACATAAAACTTAAGGGGCGCGTCCCTAAAAACGCGCGAAAAGGCACTTGCAGTTTTGCAAAACACAAACAACTCAATTCATATTTGACACTAAAAAAAATATGTCAGTAGTTTAATAAATCAGTCTACCACTCTACCGAGTGACATTTATAAAATAATTCTTTATTTTTGTGAAAAAAAGCCTTAACAAAGACCAAAATCATCGAAATCGACCTTTTTAATTAGCACACTCTGTCCTATTTCGTGCTCTAATTTAAATGTTTTTTTCTTATTTCGCGAGAAAAAAGTATGGAGAAAAGATTTACCGTTTTAGTTTTTTATTAATTCTCACCAAAAAGCAATAATCTAAGGCTAAACATCATTCATTTTTAGCGACAAAAGTTCCATACATTTTAGTACGTAGATATCGTCTCCCGTAAATTGCAATAAATAAGTTTTATCGCGCTCAAAAAATTCAGTGCCCGCCGAATATTCAAGGTGACACCACGTCCGTTTGTAGTTCGCACTGAGCTCCATAATACGTAAATGACAAGTTTTAGGGTGGGTTGCCAGTGAGTGTCGAATTGTAACTGTTAATTTGTATTCTTGAATTTAATTTAATTTTTTTAAAGAATAATTTCAAAGAAAAATATTAGTATTTTTTATTAACACAGAACTTATTTTTATGTTTTTTTAACTTGCTATGTATGTATATATCTAACTATATTTGTTAAGACGGAATCTTGCAACTCAATTTTGCAGATATCTTCAACCGATTGTGTTGAATTTTTATAGGCATATGTATATAGCGTGACAATGCTATATTATGATGACATGGAGCTGATCTGATGTTGAAGCTAGAAGGTGGTCATAGGAACTTTGTAACGATGGAACCTATCGAGTTTGGAGTCGTTTGATTTGTCTTGACGAGTACTTTGAATACACTTTGACAGACCGAGACACTTTGAGAAATTGTTTTTAAAAAAGTAAAAAAAAAATTTTTTTATGATTTCTGTTAGAATTGAATAACTACTACTGAAATAATGAAAGACCTTAAAATTACAGTTTTATTTTTGACTGCATGGTTGGTCTAGTGGTTTAAGCGGTTGCCTCGCCGCTTCCTACTGTATCAGGTGTTGTGGGTTCAAATCCCACATGGGACAACACTGTGTGATCCACGAATTGTTGTTCTGAGTCTGGGTGTCCATTGTGTCCGTTTCATGTATGTTTGTAAAGTCCCCCGCGACACAGGATTTATTGGATATATACGGAAGTTGTCTTTTTTGAAAAAAAAACTAGCTGAGCCCCACGGTCTTACCCGCGATACTACACCAACCGCGGTTACTCCTTATATCATCAGCTACCTATCAGTAAAAATCCCGTCAAAATCGCTCCAGCCGTTCCAGAGATTAGCCGGCACAAACAAACAGACAGATAGACAAAAATTGTAAAAAAGTGTCCCATCACGTCATTTCCATTATTATTTATCCCTTAAGTTCGAATTTAATCAATTGGTGAATTGTAAAACAATAGATCCCTTACATTATCTGATATCTGTAATCTATATAAATAAAAGAGTAAGGTGACTGACTGACTGACATACCCCGAGATCAACGCACAGCCCAAACCGCTGAAGTTAGAATCCTGAAATTTTGCATGTAGGTTCTTTATATAACGTAAGTGAGCACTAAGAAAGGATTTTTTGAAATTCCACCCCTAAGGGGTAAATCAGGGGATGAAAATCTGTGTGGGCGAAGCCCCGTGTAAAAGCTAGTATTATATAGAGTGGTTAAGGAAGTTTCCATTTCAAAGTTTTACACTCTTAATATTAATTTTAAGACAAATAGTTTGTTTTTTAACCGTCTTAAAAAAAGAAGGAGTTTAAAAATTAACTGTATTTTTTAATTTTTTTACCCGACCACGGCAAAGCCAAAGGAGGGTTATGATTTTGACAGGCTATGTATGTATGTTTATCTGTTCCCTCATAGCTCCTTAACTACTAATTAGAACTGGATAAATGAGGTATCGTTAGAAGTGTCTTGATCGTCCGCTGCTTATAGGCTATATGACGCGTCACTCAATTAAATGTGGCGCCCTCTAGCCGACATAAAGTACTGCATTAAAAAATGAATTTGACATAAATATGCCGTGTTTGGTGTCATCGGAAAGGATGTTACTTGTACATTTCAAATATATATATAGGTATTATTAGCATTTGCTGGTGACTTTTTTCGTATTTATTCATTTTTTTTTATATTTCTATGTTAGGTATTTAAAATATACTTTGCATATAAATTATTATTATCACTACACCAAAACATTTTAAATAAAAAAAGTAAAAACTTAAATTAAAATAGAAACGTACCATAACTCTTAAAAACACGTGACTACGGCTTTTCAAAACTTGTTTCATACTTTTTCAGCGTCGTTTTTTTGTCAAAAAGTGAAAAAAGTACGTAAGTAAGTAAGATCTATGTAGTAAAATTTAGTCAATTAAATATGAGCAATAAAAGCGAATAAAAATTATATTTTTAAGAAACATTATGTTCCATTATTATAACATATATCATACAAATTTTATTTCATAACATAGCATTAAAATCCGTTGATTACTATAAAAGGTCTAAGCTGACAGATAGCGCGAGCGACTTAATTTTATACTGTGTAAAAATATATTATTTGTCCATGAAATGAATTAAAAATGAATAGGTACACTTGAACCCCATTCTCGGCCGTTGACGAGTTACTTAAAGCCCGCTGGCTTTCCGATATGACTAAGATACATTGCGTGCTTTGTAAGACATTCTAAACATTCTTCAAAGGCGAACAGTTAATGAATATGTAACTAGAAGAAAAAACCGAAAATAAATTTATTAGTTGCCAGGGTTAGTATGCAACAGTGCCCGATGCGTTTGTGTGCATGTAAAATATGAATGTGGGTGTTCAATCACAAATTCCCACGCTCAAGGACTACAGTCTTAACTTTTTAAAGATATCTAGTAATGAGAGAAGTCGCCAAGGATAGCAGGTTCGATACCCGTCAAGTTAAAATTTGTTTTGCATGAACATAATATAATGCCTGATTTAATCTCGGTTTTTATTTACAATAAAGTAATATTATGTATATAATAATATAGTATTCTAGCACTCACAGTTAAGTTCTACTTGGTTTAGAACCAGAGGAGTTTCCTTTTTATTTATATTTCTATACTCCCGCGCTAGGAATAAATCCTGTATCCTCGGGGACTTTACAAACATACATGAAACGGACTCAAAAACACCCAGACTCAAAACAACAATTTGTGGATCACACAAAGTGTTGTCCCATGTGGGATTTGAATCCACAACCCTTGGCAAAGTATAAAACGGCGTGGCGACCGCTTAAACCACTAGGCCAAACGTGCTGTCGTTTTAGGCTTTGTCTAAGTGGTAGAATATAATTGTTATTTTTCAGGGAAATGGTGGCCGATAGTCCAGCACTTTTGCGCAGTGTGGTAACCCACACAATATACAATGAGCTGTCCAACGTTCGATCCCCGAACAACATGGCCGTGCTCGCGGCGCTCATACAGGCCCAGCCGCAACTAGTGCCGGCTGCTATGGCTGACACATACCAGGTATATAATAATGTATATCTATGTAATTTATACTCTCGATTGTCGGCACTTGATGGAATTTGTTGAAATACATTCTAAAACTAGCTGAGCCCCGCGGTGTTACCTGCGGTACGACAACAACCGCGGGTAACACCGCTGGGCGATTCTAGTCAAAGAGAGTGGCCTTGGTCACTCCTTATCGCATATAGGTAGCTAACCCGTCAGTGAAAGTCCGGTCAAAATCGGCCTAGTCGTTTCAGAGATTAGCCGGAACAAACAGACAGACAGACAGAAAAAAACTTGAAAACATTTTTTTTTTATGTAAGTCGATTAAACTAATTTATTCCACGTTATACTGTTGATTATTTTTGTATAAACTTTTGTTTTTATTGCAACTCGTCACATCGTTCGGGCTCGAAGGACCATAATGTTTGCATCGTAAATTTGAAAAAGAAAGCTTTTAATTCTAACTAAGGGATAATTGATACTAATGTGATATTGTTATCTGTCCAGGAGTTGGTGCTGAGGCCCGAGGACTACCTCCGTCCGCTGCGTGCCCTGACCCGGGAAGTGGTCCGCGCGGCGAGGGCCGACGCGCAGGCGCTCCTGCCCCTGGCGCGTGCTCTCGCGCAGCCCCCGCCACACGAACCCGCCCCGGAGGTAAGCAACTCTTCCTGCACTCCCATCTACAGGTAGTAGAGCCACGCTGATTTCAGCACGGTTGGGCCGGCTCGACCGGGGCGGTACTACCTTCGCACAGAAGATCTACGTAAAATGACAGCAGCAGTGCTGTTGTTGTCGTGCGAGTGCGAGACAGGAGGCCCAATGATGCAGAAGCATCACTAGCCCGCCATGGTGTGGGTCTCCATGCTACATTGTTGCATTGTCTGCATTCGCAATGAATATGGTGACCACCATTCTTGGATTCTGCTTATGCTTTCCACCGTGAAGAGTAGAGTCATTTTGGCAGGGCCATACATAAAAAAGAAAAAAAACATAGTATAAAATGAAAGCTACTTTTGAATTTACAATATCTATACTTAAGATTATAAAGCTGAAGGGTTTGTTTGTTTCTTTCTTTGAACGCGCTAATCTCAGGAACCGCTGGTCCGATTTGAAAAATTATTTCAGTGTTGGATAGTACATTTATCGAGGAAGGCTAGAGGGTTTTTATCATCACACTAAGACCGGAATAGGAGCGGAGCACTAATGAAGAATGTTACAAAAACGGAGGATTTATTTTTTTGTTACATACCTTGTCCTAACAATAACGAACACATAAAAAAATAATGATTTAATTTGGTGCAGCCGATCGGAAGTTAATACATTTCGGCGATTCATTTTAATATATATAGACTAGTTGTTGCCCCGCGGCTCCGCCCGCGTGTATGTCGGTTATTGCTGTAAATAGTAGCCTTTATGTTATTCTGCTGTATAAGCTAATATTACTGTAAAGTTTCATCCAAATCCGTTCAGTAGTTTTTGCGTGAAGAAATAACAAACATACACACAAACTTTCGCATTTATATGGGTATTAGTGTGATAGTAGGATTCTATAAATTACTATTTTTCCTCATTTACCAACCTGACTACTGAGTTCTCTCCCAGGTCCGTGAAAGAGCATTCTCGTCCCTCGCAGACCTGTTCTGCGTGTGTTGCCTGGTGACGGCCGCCCACAGCAAGCACCTGCCCGAGCACCGGCAGCAAGTGTGTATTATCCAGGCGGCGGCTCTGGGCTGGCTCCTGGACACCGCCATGCCTCTCTACAAACCTTCCCGACATGATTACCAACATGCTTTGAACAAGGTATACTATAAACAATATGGAAACCCTAAAAAAATTGTCGTAAAGCTTATTTTAACAGTAATTTTAGTATTGTTTGGTTATTTTTGGCAAAGCGTGAGTTAAGTTGAATAAGTTATTTTTACTAAAATTCCTTCCCCTCCCCCTCTTCTACCCACAATGTTATTATGAATTTCTAAAAATATTAATTTGTCAAATGTTTAAATAGGGTACTCACGAATATAATGAATGTGAACGGTACTTCTTTTTTTTTGAAATATTAGTAAATTTCGTCAATATTAAATACCTATTGGCGAAATTCACTTAGTTACCGTGGGAGAGCCACGCTTCGGCATGAATGGGCCGGCTCGACGGCCGACGGCCTCACAGAAAACCCGTGTGAAACAGCGCCTGCCCTGTGTTTCACCGAGTGAGTGAGGATACCGGAGGCCCATACTCTAACCCCTCCCCCCATCCCCCAAAGGCCGGCAACGCACTTGATGTGACGCCTCTGGTGTTGCGGGTGTCCATGGGCGGCGGTAATCGCTTACCATCAGGCGATACGTCTGCTCGTTTGCCCACTATTCCATAAAAAAAAGTTTATTCAATTAAAAAACGACTACAGTATTCGCATATTTTACGTACCACCTGAATACCAACTCAAGCAACGCGATTATTGTACAAATTAAAAATGAATACCGTTGTCCTCAATTTAACATTATCTGTAAGTTTTCTTGAAACTATAAAAAACTACCCTTCCCCAACTTCCTGTTACACACTTCCGTTCCTTTTTACGAAGACGTACACATAGGAAAAAAATTAGCAGTCATAAGGACTGCCGATAGAATTAAAAACTTATAACTTAGGATGTTATTTGTGCAAGTAGTGTGTAAAATTTGAAATAACGTAATGTTTAAATTAAAATCATCAACATCAAACATTAGTATGTTGGTGACGCGAACCCATAAGATTTTTTCCTACCAAAAAGTTCTCAATGCGGCCAAAGAAGTTTTTACTTTAAAAAATAGGGTACCCTTCCCCAACTTCCTGTTACACACTTCCGTCCCTCTTTACGAAGACGATTTTACATAGGAAATATCCAGACTTTTCGAAATCAGGTATAAGTAATCAGGTTCGTATAAGCTTTCATATTTACGTGTTTTCCTCCATGATCCCGGGTCCTTTAAGCGGAGTATAAAAAAGCATCTCACTAGGCCGCCATAGTGGGGGGTCACCATACTGCAATGTCCTTATTCGCATTGCGGATGGTGACCACCACTCTTGGAATCTGCTCATACTTTCCATCAGGCAGAGCAGAGTCATTTTCGCGCAGTTAAAACATAACATAACAAAAAAAACGTGTGGCACTCGGGGACTGCCGCGGTAAAGCTATTGCATAGCATTTTTTATCAACTTATGCAATTATATTTATTTATTTATTTTTTAAATATGCAGTATTTTTTTGTTCTTTGAACATGTATACTTAGGTGAGCAGTGAGTGTGTCATTATAAAGATATGATAGATACCTATACACCTATATACTTTCTCACAAACAGCTGCTTACGTATTGGTCCGATTTCGGAGCAGCTCGTCTCGATCCGTGCGAGCTTCGGGTGTTAGGTTTTATTTTCTTTACGGAATTTCTAGATACGGTCGCCGCGCTCAAAGCCCGCGATAAAAGTTATGCAATAGCTGAAAATTGTTTAGGTGCAATTTGAATGTTTCAGATAATGTTCGTGGAGCCAGCGGACTCGTACAGCAAGGTGGACAACTGGCCGCCGGAGTCCGAACGCGCCGGCACTTACCGCCTCTGCTGCGAAGCGCCTCTGCCGCAGAACACCCTGCTCAGAGTCATATTTATTGGCCTATCCAAGGTTACTCACTATTTTTTAAAATTAGCACGACTATGAACATAAACTGTATCCTTCGGAAAACGAACACAAAGAACACATACTTAGAACAACAATTTTGAGTTTTAACACACTTTTACTATCTTCACTTGTATGTATATTAGTTTGTGTGTATTTAACCGACTCTTTTCAATGATTCTGGTCGAATTTTTAGTAATAATAATGTCATCATTAATGTCCAAAAATGTTTAATAAACAAAAAAAAACTCGCTATAAGTATTCTATCAGTTTATCTAATTGTCATAGTACAAGTCCTGCTTAGTTTGAATCTAGATGGCGTTGTGAGACAGATATCCGAAGTATCTGACTATAAAAAAAAACATACAATGGAACATACAACCTCCTCCTTTTTTGAAGTCAGTTAATAAAGAGTCAAGAGTGCTGTTAGAAATTGAACGTCATTATAATGGCAACATTTTTGATTGTCATTTTTCTTGTTTGACGTTTTGAAGTGACAAGTGAAGTTTGATGCTCTTGCCAGTGACATAGTTAGCGATTGAATGCCTATACCATGGGCCCTATAGACATTGCAAACTTCACACGGTGAACGCTGCATTGGCAAAAGGATTGAACAAGTGCCCTTAGAGTCTTCTCCCCTCCTCTCAACAAATGAGGGGGCAGAAATTAAAAGCTACGAAAGATCTAATCGGTTTTCTAAGGCTACTATGAAGTGAAAGAACCTATCATGCAAAAACTTCCTCATACTTAAGTTATGGTAGACCCTGGACCCTGAATGGTGGTCGTTTGTGTCCAGGATATCCCGGTGGCCCCTGCGGAGGTGTTCGAGCTGGTGGAGCAGCTGGTAAGGCGCGCGTGCGCACTCAACGCGGACGACAACCCGCTGCAGGTGGACAAGCTGGAGATCGCCGACTACCTGTTCCAGCTGTGCCAGTTCAACCCGCCTGACAACATCACCTTGCCCGCTGGGTAAGTCGCCTCCCTTACCGACTTCAAAAAGGGATTTCATTTCATAGAGTTATTATAGATAGAGTGGGGCAGACATACGGCTGCCTGTAAGTGGAAACGTCCAACGGTTAGAAAGAGAGAGAAGATCGCGGTACCCCATCTGTCTTTCTCTACTGACTAACTGCGCATGCGCGAGTAGAAAGAGACAGATGGGTACTGCGATCGTCTTTCTCTTTCTAACCGAGGGATGGCTGGAGGCCTGGCTAGGGGAGCCAGGCCACCAGCCGTCCAGGCTCTATCTATGTTTCATTTCGGTCATTTTTTTTTCATGGTTATGTGTTCCCGGTATTTTATAAACTACCGCATAGCCAAGTTGCCATTCTACATACGTAAACGTTAATAGAAAAGTAATAAACGTATGGGATGACGTCATCTCAACGCTAAGTCACGTGGTTAAAAAAAAGGATTAACCAATAATGCAGATAATAGAGGCAAGAAGAGAAGAAAGAGAATCAACGCAAGATACTTGCATATTGACGCTTGTTGTTTTTTTCTATTTTAGAATATATTTCCATTTAGTACGAATTAAATGAAAAATGGCAACCCCAATTATGAGAAATGTAATTAATTAACTTTTTCGATGATTTCGATGCGATTAAAATTAACTGTATAATAATAAAATATATTCTCTTTTCGTACATTTTTCTCCCCTGGTATTTTTTTATCAAACATAAAAAACATTAAAACACAAAACTAAATCAAAATAAGTAACCAACTACTAAAACTATTGTTGAATCTATAAGTGTAAACGCAAATACATGTACACAGGTATACCCCCCCACCCCTGGCAATAACATCGCTGTACTGGCGCGGCTGGATACTGCTGACGATGATGGCGGCCCACAACCCGGAGACGTTCGCCGAGCGAGCAGCCACCACGTACCCCACGCTGAGGGCGCTCATCGAGACTTGCATCACCAAGTAAGTCAACCCATGGTATAACAATACAGGCATGACATTCCGAAAGCTACCCAGGGTGACGTCACTATCCAGTTACCACTTTATAGCAACATAACATGAAATGATGAAGGCTCGTCGTTTGGTGGTTGAAGCGAGTGTAGTGAGTTTATAGGTTATTTTCCGTATTTTGACAAATAATTTCTTATTGTGCTTTCTAAGTAGTGTCTGTGTGGTTCTGTTACGGGAATTATCCTTAATAAGGTTAGTGAATATTAAAACCGCGCTCATTTCTACGGAAATGAGCGCGGAAGACCCCCCTGATGGGGGCGGTGTGTTACCCCCCGATAAACCCAAGGCTGTAAAGCGACAGTCGGACTCAGTTTTTTCCGTTGACTTCGATGGGAAGAAAACACGTTCTCCAGCTGAATCGATTCAGTCAACTTACTCAAAACCTGGATTTGAGTTGGATTCCAAGCTTGAATACTCGGTATCGGGCAAGGGTCCATATACTGTGTATGTATCTAGGCTTGAACCTGATCCATCATCCGGCCTATCTCTTAAGGCACTCAAACTCGCCCAGTTTCTATATATAAACAAAATACCTGACATTGTAGAAGGTACTATTAAAAATATGGGTCGTAACAAAGTCTGTGTAGAATTCATTTCTGCTATTTCTGCAAATAACTTAATTAACTCCCCAATTGTTAAACAATATAATTATGTTGCAATAATTCCTCGCTTTCAAATATTCCGTATGGGTGTTGTTAGGGATATCCCTACTGAGTGGACTCTAGAGGAGCTAATATCTGGAATTTCTGTCCCTAAAAATTGTGGAGAAGTAGTTCGTGCTAGACGTCTTAACGTTAAACATAGACAAGAAGGACCCTCTGTTTGGGTTCCATCCAATTCTGTTGTGCTTACATTTTTGGGGCAGAGTCTCCCAGAAAAAAAATTTTGTTTTAATGCATCCCTACCTGTGTCCCTTTACCAGTTACCTACCATTCAATGTAGGAATTGTTGTCGGTTCGGCCATATTGCCAAACAGTGTAGGTCTCAGCCCCGCTGCTATAAGTGCGCTCAGCCTCATTCTGGTGACTCCTGCCAGGTTCCTGACTCGGAGGTATCTTGTTTGTTATGTCGTGGTGGTAGCCATTGTGCTACTGACAACAGATGTCCTGAACACTCCAGACAAAAGTCCATAAAAATTGTTATGTCTCAGGAAAATCTGAGTTACATGGAAGCATCAGCCAGATACCCGCAGTCTCCTAAGCGGCTATACTCTGTGGCTGCTGCCAATCCTAAACCCCGTACTAACTTCCCTCTAAATCCCCAAACTCAACCATCCTCCATACCCCCCTCTTCTGCTTCTCCTTCAATATCTTACAAAAAAACTGTCAATCTTCCCCCTCGCCGTATATCTATGTCTGGGCAGTCATATGACGTTCATGCCCACAATACAATAACCCAATCCCCCTCTGCTTCCCGTCCTAACGGTTGTTGCCTTAAACCCCCTACTGAAACTACTCCTCTTGCTACTCCCAATGACAATCTTGTCCAGCTCCTTCTTTGCTCTTTAATTAATATGCTGTCTAAAATGTCAGATGCCCTACCGTACGACGTTGCAGTTCTTGTTGAACAACTACTTTCTGTTCTCTCTAAATCCAATGCTTCCAATGGCTCTCCAAGTCCTCCAATGGAACTGTAGGAGTATTCGACGTAACAAACAAGATATTACCTATTTAATTAACCAATATAAACCTATTGTGTTTGCAGTCTCAGAAACCCGGCTGAGGCCTGATTTCCACTTCAGGATCTCGGGTTTCTCCTGCCTTCGAGATGATAGAAATGATGGTTATGCCGGTTGCGCTTTGTTGGTCAATAGGAACATCTCATTCTCTCAAATCCCATTACCAAACCATAATCCTGGCTTAAACATTGTTGCCCTCAGAGCTTTTAATGTTTCCTTTGTCTCTGTGTACATCCCCCATCCCAACACAAACATTATTTTTGAATTAAAAACAATTCTTTTAGCTATTCCTTCCCCTATGATAGTTTTAGGTGACTTTAACTGCCGTCACACTCTATGGGGCTCTCACTGTATTGACCCATGCTCTTCAATCTTACTTGACGTTATGGATGATTGCAACTTGTGCATTCTTAATGATGGATCTGCGACTCGTCGTGTTTCCCCATCTCAAAATATTAGTGTACCAGATCTTACATTATCTTCCCCATCCCTAGTCTCCCACCTATCCTGGTCTCCCCTTCCTAACTCCCTTGGTAGTGATCACTTCCCAATTTTAATCTCTTACTCCACCCCTGCTTCATATGTCCCCCAAACCCTACATCCTCTTCTCAAATACAGAGTTTCCCAAGCCAATTGGGACGATTTTGCAACTTCACTAGATGCAAATTTAGCCCTACTTCCTCAAACAAATCCCTCTAATTTTCTTCTTCTCTATGACCAATTTATTGCTGCACTCTACTCAGCTGCTGATTTCTCTATCCCCCTTAAACAACCTTCCTGTAAATTAACTTCTTCTCCCCCCTGGTGGGATTCTGAATGTACTGCCAGTGTTAAGAAGCGTAAAGAGGCTGAGAACAAATTTGCTACGTCCCTTTCAATGTCAGACTTTCTCAATTTTAAAAAGATCTCTGCTAGCACAACTAGACTTCTTTCAACCAAAAAATCTTTAGGATGGCATACCTTTTGTGAGTCACTATCTCCTCGCTCTAGTCTATCACTTGTTTGGAAAAAGTTCAAGTCTTTCCGAAGAAGTCTAGATGACACCAACATCTCTAGTAATGACCCTCATTCATTCCTACTCGACTTCCATAGCCAACTGGCTCCCCCATATGCTCCGGAACATGACTGTTTCCCCCCTTCCTATCCTTTTTTTCCAAATTCCTCTCCAAATACTATGGATGATCCATTTTCTTTTACAGAACTATCCTATGCCCTTGATAATCTACGTGACTCCTCTCCTGGCATTGACGGTATTCCTTACTATTTTATTTGTAAATCCTCAAACTCTTGCAAAATTATCTTTCTTAGTATCCTCAATGCCATCTTTTATTCTGGTCAAATACCTGACTCTTGGAAGACCCAAATTGTCATTCCTGTTCTGAAACCTGGTAGAGATCCTAAAGATTCGTCTTCCTATCGCCCTATTGCGCTTTCCTCAGTGCTGGCTAAAATCATGGAAACCTTAATAAAATTTAGACTTGAATGGATTTTGGAACACAACGAATTATTAGCCAAAAACCAGTATGGCTTTAGAAAGGGTTTAGGCACTTTAGATAGCCTCAGCATCCTTACCTCTGAAATTCGCCTCGCTTTTTCTCGCAACGAGAATGTAATCGGGGTTTTCTTGGACATCTCTGCAGCCTATGATAATGTACATCTTCCTCTTCTCAGGCAGAAAATGCTACATCTGAGTATTCCAGCGAGGATAGTTCACGTCATCTGCAATATGCTCATGTGTCGTACTATTTCTATTCGTCATCAGGGTTCCCTTCTCCCTCCCCGTCTCGTATGGAAGGGCCTTCCGCAAGGTTCAGTGCTTAGTCCCATCCTTTATAATATTTATACTTCTGACCTAGACCAGTCCGTCAATTCTTTCTGTAAAGTCCTTCAATATGCTGATGATGTTGCCTTATATTTTAAGTCATCATCCTTCGCTACTGCCACTTCCCGTTTAAATTCCGCTCTTTATTACTTAAACGTTTGGCTTTTAGACCACAATCTTTCTCTGTCTGTCACTAAATGTAGTGCCCTTGTTTTCACTCGCAAACGTAATATCCCTGATATTAACCTTTCTGTCGCAGGCGAATTAATTCCAATAAAAGATAACGTAAAGTTTTTAGGCCTCATTCTTGACTCTAAATTATCGGGTATTCACCATTTAAACCATGTCATTGAGAAGAGTGAAAGGGGTGTGAACGTTATGCGGGCCCTATCTGGGGTCCGTTGGGGCTCCCACCCCTTTTGCCAAAAACTTTTATACAATGCTATAGTTCGCAGTCACTTCGATTATGGTTCTTACCTTCTGGAACCAGGTAATGAAGTTGCTCTTTCTAAGCTACAGCTGATCCAGTCTAAGTGCCTTCGAATCATAACTGGTGCTATGAAATGCTCTCCAGTAAACGCCCTCCAAGTCGAATGCTTGGAACCTCCCCTTCATCTTCGCCGTCAATTCTTAGCTGACAGATACTTCTTTAATGCAGTCCAAACTAATTCCCATCCCCTTCTTCCAATTTTGTTTCAACTCTCTAGTCTGGCCACCACCTCACTGTACTGGAGACACAAGTCCCTCCCTTTGCTCCTTAATTCCTTTATTAAAATGAAAAATCTATCTGATCCTATCTTTCAATCTTCTTTAAATCCTCTTTTTGAGCACGACTATAATTCCTTAGCTTTTAAACCAAAAATCATTCTTGACTTTGGCATTAATAAACGTTCTCCGGCAGCCAACCAAACCTTTCTCCACATCATTGCGGAGGACTGGTCTGATTGGGTTATGCTTTATACAGACGCATCAAAACTTTCTTCAGATGCATTCGTGGGTTCCGCAGTTTGGATACCCAAATTTAAAATTATTTTAAGCTATAAATGCTCTTCCTACAACTCTATCTTTTCAGGAGAATCTATTGCCCTATTGGAAGCGGTCTCCTATGTGGAATCTCATAAGCTTGACAAGTCACTTATTCTGTCAGACTCTTTGAGCTGCCTGCAAGATCTTTTAAAAAATCCTTTCAAAGCTCGTAATAATTTTCCTATAATTCTTAAAATTAAAGAGGTTCTTCACAGATGCCTATTGTCCGGTATTGAAGTAGTTCTAGCGTGGATCCCCAGTCATTCAGGTATAGCAGGCAATGAAACTGCGGACTCCTGCGCCAAAATAGCAGCTCAGACTGGATGCTCATCCCACAAATACTGTTTCGCCCGAGATCTGCGTTCCCTAGAAACTTTCATTGACTGAGTCCTGGAATAATACATGGCAAAGTAGTAGAATGACCAAGGGTAAATTTTACGGCTCTCTACAACCCCAAATTCCTTCTAGAGCCTGGTTCTTCAAACAAAACAGGTTAAAAAGTCTACTCTACCATAATTCGCTTACGATTAGGATTTGTCAGTACCCCAGTTTTTCTTGCCAAAATTCGGGTTCGTGATCACTCTCTATGTGAGTGCGGTCTCGACGAAGGCACTCTGGAACATATTTTCTTCTCTTGACCTAAATTAATTGTACCTCTGTATGATTTACTCCCTGAACAAATATCCCGACCCGTTAATTTGGCTTATCTCTTAACTGTAGTACATACCCCATTTGTTAAGATCCTCTACAATTTTATTCGTATAAATAAAATAAATTTATAATGTTTTCTGATACTTTTACAAGATATACTTTTAATACTTAACCCCCTTTTAATTTCTTTCTCTCGTACCACAGAACCACAAACAGAAACTGTTGAAATTACAACAATTCCCGCTTGGTATTCCAAATATTTTCAACCTTAACTAATAAATCTACCGCCCACCTTGACGTTGGCAAAATCATCGATATCCGATGGAGCCATTGAATTAAAAGAAGAAGAAGAACATGAAATGATGGAAACATTTTAGTCACATTTAAATTGTTGTTTTGTGTACATAATCAAACAAAATATTTGAATTTAAATATATGATTACGTAAAACTGTATTGTTCTATCGAATTCACTAAACATTAAACTGCCTTAGTGGCGCAGTGGTAGCGTAGGCGACTGCTGTGCTTGAGGTCTCGGGTTCGATTCCCGGGTCGGATCAAGTGTTTGTATGATCTGCAAATATTTGTTTCGGAGTTTGGGTGTTTTCTATGTAAAATATGTATGTATTTACAAAAAAAAAAGTATATATGTATTTATATCAGTTGTCTATATCCCATAACACAAGCTCTGCTTAGCTTGGGACTAGATGGCGGTGTGTGTTAAATGTCAAAAAAAAATACTAAGGAAATAATGGTGATTGGGGAGTTATTATTTCACACTACTGGCAAAACTGAACCAGCGATAGTGATGATGACGTCATCTCGTGTTCTATGTATCTCGGAATGCCATACCTGTATATTTATGTCATGAGTCAACCCATGTAGTCCTTCGTATGGTTTTTTTATGGGATAGGGGGAAACGAGCAGATGGATCGCCTGATGGTAAGCGATTACCGTCGCCCTTATTGACACCCACAACACCAGAGGCGTCACGAGCGCGTTGCCGGACTTTTAAAAAGGAGTACGCTCTTTTCGTTATATGTGGAAGATTTTTCATCAAATTAATTTATGATATATAATAAAATAATGAATTGATACTTTTCTAGTCTCCGACTAAAATTACTTCTACTTTCTATTAAGATGTCGCTCGTTAGCATTGTATTAGTTATGACAGCGATACTGGATTTGATATATAATATTTGAAACATAAAAATTAAAATCGTCGGCTTGGAATTTTTCTTTTATTTATTTATTTATTTATTTATTTAAGGTTTACCAACAGTTGTTACAGATAATTATTGCAAACATAGGAGTATACAAGAATGATTGTCTTATATCTAACTGCACAACCAATTACAGGCAAACACCACATGCAATGTGTTTTATGTATCAACATGTTAACATAGCTATATGAATTTAAAACTTATTAGTTAGGTACACTTAAACTCTAGTTAATTACAATATATATTTGTAAATAATAATACTAATACTACTAATTATATTAATGGCTTATTTTATTTTAGTGCGTTTGATGTCTTTTCAATAAAAATATCTTTGGTCTTTCCTCAAGAATCAAATTATCTCCATCCCAGATTTTATTGATATCGGTGTTGTCGTTTAGTCGTGAAAAAGTAACAGACGTACAGACAAAGTTACTTTCGAATTTATAATATTAGTATGGTTAGTTATAGTAGGATTTATTCTTTTATCAGTAAACCGAGCATAGAGTGGACCACCAACACGGTCGCAGAAGCTGAACGCGCAGAACTGGAGCGGGCGGCCATCTTGCAGCTGGAGACGCACCTAGCAGCTGCCAGCAACGCTAAACTGTCCGTCACAGAACACACCTCGAGGCTACTCAGTCAGGTACGTCACATGACATTTTACTTGTGTATGTTTTTTTAACCGACTTCAAAGAAGGAGGAGGTTCTCAATTCGACTGTATTTTAGAAATGAAAACTTCTTTAGCCGCGTTGAGCACTTTTTGGTAAAAGAAAATCTTATGAGTTCGCGTCACCGACATGCTGACATGACATTTTCGAAGTGAAAACTTCATAAGCCTTGTTGAGCACTTTTTGGTAGGGGAAAATCTTATGGGTTCGCATCACCGACATGCTAATGTTTGATGTTGATAATTTTTAAACATTATAAAATTTCTAATTTTTAACCGACTTCCAAAAGGAGGAGGTTCTCAATTTCATCGTTTTTTTTTATGTATGTATATTGATTACTCCGTCAATTGTGGACCGATTTTGAAAATTCTTTTTGTATTCGAAAGAAATCGAAGGAACCCTCAAATTTACGTGAGCGCCTGCAATGAAGTTAAGGCAATTGTCTGCATGCCTTCATACTCTGTAGACATGATTCAATTTCATAATATATAGTCCATTTGAGATTTTATTTTCTATACAGTATGTATGTTACCTTTAGTCGTATTCTTTCAAGTTATTTAGGTGAAATGATGATGAGAGACTTGAGAAAGACTAAAAAGCGAAAAAAAAAAAACTTTGTTTAAAAAAACCGACTTCAAAAACTAATAAGTTTAAAATAACTTAATTTGTATGTGCTACCTATTCATAGGTTTGAAGTCGGTGCCAAGCCAAAATGTAATAGTAGGTACCGCACTCGCCGCGCGTGACCTTGAGCGGGATAGCTGCTTTTCGCGTAGAACAAAACAACCGAAGCGTCGGTGACGTCGTTGACGTTCGTCTCGAAATATAGCGAGTGTGATACCTACTATTACATTTGGCTTGGCACCGAATTGAAACCTATGAATAGGTAGCACATACAAATTAAGTTATTTTAAACTTTTTAGTTTTTGAAGTCGGTTGTTTTAAACGAAGTTTTTTTTACACATTAATTTTAGAAATAACATTCTAAGTTATAAGTTTTCACTTCTGTCGGCAGTCCTTATGACTGCCATTTTTTTTTGTTACCTCAGAACTTTCCATAGGGTGAACCGATTTTGATAATTTTTTAAATTTAAAACTGGTGCTTCCCGTGTGATCTCATTACAATTTGGCATCGTTGGTCCTTGCATACATACATATGCATTTAGTAAAAAGCGGTTATTTTAATATTAGAAACAGACACTCCAATTTTATTTATCTGCATAAATAAAGATGTTATCCTTTTTTTGCAGCTAACGACTCTAGAACCCTTAGGACCGGCTCGGAAGCCTCCTCAAAACATTATCGACACCATCCAATCAATATCGGCACAGATGCGTCTTGGCAAGCTGTTGTGTCGACAACCTGCAATACTTCTGGACTTAGTAGAGCGGCATGGAACTCGCCGTGCTATGCCCTGGCTTCATCAGCTTCTTAGACAAGATCAACTTGAACTCAGGTAGGAAATCAGACCATATTTTATAGCAGCACCACTGTTATTTGGTTGTTATAAAATAGTAAGACTATCACATAGACAATACACAGTAAACATTATACACAAGTGCCTTTTTTAACCGACTTCAGAAAAAGGAGGAGGTTCTCAATTCGATTGTATTTTTTTCTTTTTGTAATCTCATAACTTTCGACTGGGTGAACCCATTTTGATGATTCTTGCATTATTTGAAAGCTGGTGCTTCCCGTGAGCCATCATTTAAATTGTCTAGTTTGAAGTAGCTTTTTTTTTGTAAAAATTTGTATATTATTAAGGACCTAGAATAGGCCCCTGTGACACTCCTTAGGTATTTTTTTATTTTATATCTGTATTTATATAATATTTTTATAATGTTTTGCTGTAAGTTGATAGGAAATAGCATTAACTTTAGTTGTATACTGTTGTATAGCAAACATTAACTTCGACCATACTTGATAATTTATTAAGAACCAAACGTTGAAGAGTGATTTGCTTATGATAAATCGATTTAGTGATAAGTTATAATTGCGTGGTCTAGAACTTTGAAAAAATAAATTTTTGCTAGAAAGTGCTTCGTTGTAAAGTTACATTTTTATGAAAAAGGGTGTAAAGGAGAAAACAGGTCATTTCATGGTAAGTAACGTCGTAGAGAGGCGGGGTATTTGAATCTCTAATTATCTCATTCATTCGGAGACTTTACAAACATACATGAAACGGACACAAAGAACACCCAGACTCAGAACAACAATTTGTAGATCACACATTACTCAGCCCAGTACGACAACTGGTTGTCAGTTGTAGGGCAAAATATGTGTGTATATATATGGGTCTATAGGTCCGTTATGTGTTGCGTAGCGTGTTGCCGGTGCAGTGCCTGTGCGAGTTCCTGTCGGCGGGGGGCGGTGGGGGTGGTGGGGGGGAGGTGGGCAAGGCGGGCGAGCTGTGCGCGCACCTGCGCCGCACCGTGCGCGAGTCGGAGGAGGGCGCCAGTGCGGTGCTGCACTACTACATGCAGAGGCTTGCGCACACGCACGCGCCCACGAGGGCCAGCGCTAACAGGGTACGTCTTAACCTTACATCGCTTTACACTGTTCAGATAAACACTTTTCACTTTCTATTCTATCTATATATCTCAGGTCAAAGAAAAAAAGGTAGATAACGCACGGTCTTGTTCATGTTGAAGCAAAAAAAAGTGGCGTAGTTCCAGGTAAACACATGCGTTAACGCACACACGCAACTACGCTACTTTTCGTCAGTATCGTACAGGTTGTCGATACTTGTACGATACTGACGAAAAGTAGCGTAGTTTACAGCATAGTTAGTGCGTTAACGAGAATGACGAGTATGTATATCTGCTTTTTTTATTTGATCTAAGTATTCTACTGATAATATTATAAATGCAAAAGTTTGTGAGGATGTATTGATGATTGTTACGTTAAAACTTTACAGTAACAAAACGCATACATCAAAATAACACACGACTACTTTTTCATGCAATAAATTCACGCGAATGGAGAAGCGAGTTTAAACTGGTTTGTCTATTAACCGAATTACTTTTTGATGTGGAACAAGCAATGTAATGACTCAGATCGTCTGTTGGCATGGCGACGCATCGCCACGATTTGCGATGCCATGCTATATAACATGTAATTTGGCGCCTTTTGCCTATTGCCGAAGTTAACAGCAATAACAATAAGATAATCGAAAAAGATAAATTTTATTAATATTCCAATTGAACTACAGTCTGTCTATTGATATTTAATTAAGAAAATTCCAATTACAAAATATATTCAGAAAATGCTTTGTTTCTTCCTACAGGGTCTCAAACTAGTACTCTCGCTGTCTGACGACACTAGTGAAATGGACTACAACACCGAAGTCAGCCCTGAGTGAGTTCATAACATGACTAATATCGTATTGTTACGAGTTAGAGTTTTAAAAATAAAATAAAAAAAGCGGCCAAGTGCAAGTCAGACTCGCCCATAAAGGGTTCCGAAGCAGCAAGTAACATAATATAAACGTTCATGTAGTTCGTTGTAACCTTCATCAATGTTTTCATTTAATTTTATTTATGACGTATTAAAAAAAAACTACTTACTAGGTCTAGTTCAAACCATTTTTCGGTGGAAGTTCGCATGGTAATGTACATCATATATTTTTTTTAGTTTTATCATTCTCTTATTTTAGAAGTTAGAGGTGGGGGGACACATTTTACCACTTTGGAAGTGTCTCTCGCGCAAACTATTCAGTTTAGAAAAAATGATATTAGAAACCTCAATATAATTTTTGAAGACCTATCCATAGATTTCAGACCTATCCAGAGAAACACGTACGGATTTGATGAAAAAAAAATTTATTGTTTTATTTTTTATTTTTGTGTGAAAATCTTAATGCCGTTCACAGAATACATCTACTTACCAAGTTTCAACAGTATAGTTCTTATAGTTTCGGAATAAAGTGGCTGTGACATACGGACGGACAGACAGACAGACATGACGAATCTATAAGGGTTTCGTTTTTTGCCTTTGGCACGGAACCCTAAAAAGATAAAAAAATACTAAAGAACACTCTTTCTTGGCGCAAAGACACCACCAGTTTTAGAAAAACAATAAATCGCTAATCTGATTGTCTTAGCGGACGTAAAGGAGCCTCAATTGAAACCCAAAATACTTGGAACTTTGTTTAATCTACTATATAAAAATAAGTCGGGTTTTCCTTCCTGACGCTATAACTGCAGAACGCATGAACCGATTTCCACGGTTTTGCATTCGTTGGAAAGGTCTCGGGCTCCGTGAGGTTTATAGCAAAGAAAATTCAGGAAAATTTTCAACAGAAAAGCGGGAAAGTGTTACATAAAACGAAGCCATCTGGTGGCGAAACGGAGTTCGCCGGGTTTGCTAGTTACAAATAAAATATAACATTACAATTTTTCGTGCTAATAGTGCGAAGGTTGATTCTATAGTGAAACAAGTGGCAGGTGGTATACAAATAAAATAATAACGCCTATGCGTTTCGGAATGCAACGTGACGCTATACGGGTCAATTCCTTTAGCAGGCACTTGGCCTGAACACCGATTATACTTGTAAGGATAACGGATCTGTTTAAAATATTGTAATCGACCCTTAATAAGTATGCTAAATATCGAGTTAATCCGACGTTTTGAAGGGGGTCAAAATCATATTCAAACTTTTCTTACATACATACGAATGAAGCTAAAAGAAGCGTGTTAATAAGCCCTGTGACGAGTAAGAGACTATGATAAACACTCTTAAAATCTTTAAATAACACAGAACAATTGTCCCTAATGATCGCTGAGGTTGCTGGGTTAATCACTTATATCACTGAGATATTTATCACACTGTAGCCCAAACTAAATTGGACTCTCGATGACGAGGTGCCTTTTTAAATTAGACGCTATGAAAACTGGTTCGTTCTCAACGATTCCAACAGCCATGGAACATTCAAACATTACTGTTTCCGAGAAATGTAAATAACCCAAACTTGCGACAATCAATCCATATTCGACCTAACGTTTATTTAAGTAAGGTGCATTGTTCTGTGCCATATTGCATTATTATTAGAACTTATCTAGACTGTCGCTACATTCTGGAATGTTCTTGATGTTTCCTAATAATAATAAAATAAATATATAATTCAATGATAATCCCTGGTAAATAAAGAAGGAACAAAACATTAAAAGCTGTTGTATTGTAGATCGTGGCTGGACTTGATGTGGTCCCTGCAGCACTGGGGGTCGGTCCAGGCGGAAGTGGTAGCTCGGGTCCGCGCGGCCTGCCTGGTGGAGTGCGTGCCGCGCCACGTGGCCGCCTACCTGCACTTCCTGGCGCGCTGCGTGCTGGACTCGCCCAGGGCCGACCACACCGACCTGGCGCTGGTGAGTCACCTGCTTCTGATCAACTCAGTCTCTCGATTATCTAATCGAGTTCTTTATTATTTATAGACTAGCTGTGCCTATTCGAACGGCTTCGATCTTACAAAACAACGTCGCGAGTTCCTCAAATGTCAGCGCGGTCTGACCTACAATACGCCCTAAATGCGTCTTAGCTGACTTAACTACGGCTTCAAAAATCCCGCCCCAGTCAAAACGTCAAAACAAGAAAAATGACAATCAAAAAATGTCGCCATTGCAATGACGTTAAATTTCTAACAGTGACTTCAATTGCATTGGAACCGTTGCCGAGGTTCAGTTTTTTTATTCAAGAATTGCTTCTTTAAATTATTAGATAATATTATGCTAATAATAGTTGATGATGTTCCCAGGACCTCAGCCAAGTGCTCATGGAACGCTCCACGGTGATGAACAGCGTGCTGGGCAACGGTGACCGGCAGGAGCAGGTCGAACTCACAGAAGTGCAGAAGGCACAGCATAAAGCCTTGCACTCACTTACTCAGATATTGTACACACACTTGCAGAGGGTAAGCTATTATTACTATTATCCTCAACAGCCTTAATAGACTTTCCAGACGGTATGGCATAGGATTTGTTTCAAATTTTCCCCCTACTTGCAGTGATCTTATCCTGTGTAATGTTAGTTAGACTGTCTCGTTGGTCTCGCGGTTGGCGTGTGCGACTGCTGATCATGAGGTCTCGGGTTCGATTCCCGGGTCGGACCAAATGTTTGTATGATCTACTAATATTTTTTTCGGAGTTTGGGTGTTTTCTATGTATAATATGTATGTATTTACAAAAAAAAGTATATATGTATTTGTATCAGTTGTCTAGTAGCCATAACACAAGCTCTGCTTAGCTTGGGACTAGATGGCGTTGTGTAAAAAAAATGTGCTTCCCTGAGTCAGCTCTTACGACACACATGAGATGAATGGGTGTTGACCATTGACTGTATATAACTGTCTCACTATCATTATATATTACTAAAAGGCCCCTTGAACAAAGCTTCGGCATGCATGGGCCGGCTCGACCGGAGTGATACCTTGGCCTCAACGAAAACCGGTGTGAGACAGCGCTTGCGCTGTGTTTCACTGAGTGAGTGAGGATACCGGAGGCCCATACCCCAACCCCTCCCCTCATCCCCTTCCCCATCCCCAAAGGCCGGCAACGCACTTGTGACGCCTCTGGTGTTGCGGGTGTCCATGGGCGGCGGTAATCGCTTACCATCAGGCAATACGTCTGCTGGGTTGCACACTATCCTAAAAAAAAACCGACTAGATGATGATGATGAGCTAATCACGCCAAGTGGTTTACTTCCATTGATGTTGGAGAGTTTAATATATGGTAATTGTCGTGATAACTTTCATATCGCGATACAGGATTAGCAGTTACTTCATAGTTATCAGTCATAGTATATTCGATAGATGGCGCTGAAATATATTTTTGTTTCATTGTATTTTTATGTTCCGTTTCAAGATTCGAGCGAACAACGCAATCCCCACCGAGAACGTGTTTGGCGAAAGAGTGATGCTGCACTGGCCCAGCGGGAGATGCTGTACCATACATCTAATCTTAGCGCACGCGTATATTAAGCTATTGTGTTGGGGACCTTCTATGTGTAAGTTTGGTTTAGACAGGGATGTCTTTTAAAAAAAAAAACTCCCCTTCACATCATGACTTTTTTTGTGCCAGAAAAACAACCTGAAAAATGTATTTTAAAGAGTTTGCCCTTTCTATGATAAATAAATAAATATTTCGGACATCTCTAGGTGGCGTTGTGTGTCTGATGTCCAATTTTAATACTTTCAGTTGACACAAACCAAGAGATGTACTCCTGGCTCCAATCAGTGTGGGTGGGTAACGATGCCCCCCAGGCCTTCAACCTGGAGACGGAGGAAGAAGCCCTGTTGTTACCTGACTGGTTGCGCCTGCACATGGTGCGGTCGGCCCGACCGGCGTTACTAGAGGCCGGCATGAGAGCCCTACCGGCTCACAAGCTGGCTCTCTTCATACAGACGTTTGGAATGCCACCTGCCTCTATGAGGTCAGTAATCATAATTAATGGGTTTTAGTAGAAATTGTTTAATTTTTTACTAGCGTTTGCTCGAGGCTCTGCCTGTGTATATGTCGGTTATTGCGGTAAAGCGTAGCGTACATCCTTCCTCAAGAATCAAAGTATCTATATGCCAAATTTAATTGACATCGGTTCAGCGGTTTAGCAGCAAAAATGTAACAGACAGTACCACAGAGTTACTGACGAATTTATACTATTCGTATGGTATGGTATGGTATGGGATACTCATAAATAACGCGGCTTTCTATCTTACAACTTTATTACTTTTAATAGGGAAATCTAATAGAAATAATGGTTACAATAACCCCTTAAAGTATTTAGGGTGATTATACTGATTATACTAGCAATCTTGTTAAAGTCAATCGACAATAGAAATGTTACACTGCGTTGTAGCATTGTCTGCATTCGCAATGAGTATTGTGACCACCACTCTTAGATTTTGTTTATGCTTTCCATCAGGCAGAATTGTCATTTTGGTAGGTTTATTTATAAAAAATAAAGGAAATGATAATGGTTTGGGTCAGATGGTCCACGGTGGTCATGGACACCGAAACTTGACAATACAAAAAAAGGTAGACAACACAAAAGTTGCCAACTTTTGTTCGGTGGAGACCCGGCTTTAGGGCTTGCTTACATAAATGTTTCGACAACCCAGGATAGATTGTCCTGGCGCCGTAGAACGATGACAGCCGACCCTAAATAATGGAAAATGCCTTGGACAAAGAAGAAAATAGTGGTTTGGTTGATATAGTTTAAATAAATTTTATGAAAAGGTTTTACGTAGTCGGGTTTTAGGCTTTTTTTATGGAATAGGAGGCAAACGAGTAGACGTATCGCCTGATGGTAAGCGATTACCGCCGCCCATAGACATCCGCACCAGAGGCGTCACAAGTGTGATGTCGGCCTTTGGGGGATGGATGAGGGGTTGGGGGGGGTATGGGACTCCGGTATCCTCATTTACTCGGTGAAACAAATATAAACAAACACAGCGCTATGACTGTTTCACACCGATTTCCTGTGAGGCCGTTCCTGCATGCCGAAGCGTGGCTCTCCCATAGTAAAGCCGTGAAATTTTGCCAATTGTTGTGATTGAATATTTTCTCATCCAACCAAATACAATTTATTGAAACATGTAATAATAATATCCTTACTAAAGAGAAGGTATAGCCAAGGTATCACCCATGTTATGATGATTAGTGTTTTTTATGGAATAGGCGGGCAAACGAGCAGACTTATCGCCTGATGGAAAGCGATTACCGTCGCCCATAGACACCTGCAACACCAGAGGCGTCACAAGGCCGACCGTGTTTTGCCGGCCTTTGAGGGGATGGGGGGATATAGGGGAGGGGATTGGGGTATGGGCCTCCGGTATTCTCACTCACATGGTGAAACACAGCGTAAGCACTATTTGACACCGGTTTTCTGTGAGGCTGTTGTATCAGTCCGGTCCAGCCGGCCCATTCATGCCGAAGCGTGGCCAGGCCTCCGTCACTCCATGTACTTGCGCGCTGTAAGTGCCTACCGCCCAGCCGAGCGGTCTCGGTCCGCCGGCGGATCAAATTCAGTGCGGTTTTCGCAAGCGAAGCGCGCGCACGCCGTTCAATTTTAATAGTGCTGTTCGTTCGTACGCGTATTACGATGCCGTGTGGTGCATATATCTCATAAAAGTTTTTATTATCAATATAATTAGCATAATTAGCAATATCTCATAAAACTTTTTATTAGATTCAGGATTTTTTCTACACTAAAATTTAATAATCGAGAATTTAGAAAAGGTAAGAAATTTATAAAAAATTATAGAAAAATAAAACACGTGTAACTTCTAAGATTTTTTTATTTTACCTACACACTGATGTCTATAATTATGTTTTATCTAGGTTTCTTCCACAGTCAGCACCAATATATAAAACAAAACAAACTTACAAATATAATAAAACAAACTTTAAAAAAGAGAACCGACTTCAAAACACTAAACCGTAAGAAATAATTTCTTCTTTGATGTCGGTGCTTTTTTGATTCGTAATTACCAGCTGTTAGCACTAACATAAAAAAAAACAAATTATTTCTTACCGCTTAGTGCTTTATTTGAAGTCGGTTCTCTTTTTTAAGGCTTTTTTTTTCATTTCTAGTGAACATCTCCGAAGATCATCATCAAACTAAGAAGTATTATACTTATTTTAAAACGTTATCTTAAATGTAACAAATCCTTTTCTGAAAACCGCATCGATATCGGTTTAGCCAAACGCGAGATTATCGCGCACAAACATACATACCTACAAACCATACAAGACAAACATCTCAGTTTGGCCTGTATGTCTGATCACCTCCTTTTTTTTAAGTTGGTTAAATATTTTATAAATGATAATATTTTTAACTGCCACGTAGTCAGAACATATTCACAGTTCTCAATAACATAGATAAAAAGTTATGTTAATTTAATTTTATCGAAGAGGCAGCCCTGCGATTACTGTGGAATCGCGCGGTGCGAAGCAATCACTGCTGTACGCTTGAGCATTTAGGCGCATTTTAGCATACAGTGGTTGTTGACGCGAGGGAGTAGGCAATTATCGTAATAGGTATTGGAAATTTTCTACTGAGTGAAGTATCTGTTACGTAGTAACTATTCAGTAATCTGTGGCGTGGCTCTCTCTCGGTAAAGGTTTAATGTGTGGTGTTGTGGTGTAGCGCGCTGCTGGGCGCTCTGGACGCGTGTCCGGCGGGCGCGGTGGTGCGGCTGGGCGTGGAGCGCAACTACATGGCGCAGTTGCTGCGAGTGCAGCGCGCGAGGGGCGCTTCAGCGGGACACGCCTTCGCAGCCGCGCTTCGCCTGCAGCCGCCCATCTACCCACCCGGTACGCACACACCTACCCACTCACTCTCACTCATACTCTCTTACTCTCTCTCTCTCTCTCTCTCTCTCTCACTGTTACTCACTCACTCTTTCTTATTCTGCAAATTATTTTTATTATTTATTTTTAATATCAGAGAGTATAGTGACGATCTTTTCAATAATTATTTAATTAATGCGCAATTTGCTTTGACAATTCCAATAAAATGCAAAAAAAAAGTTGCTTTAAAAGTTTAATTTGATATAACAATATACTCGGCTTTCAAAACTTTTCACTAATTTATCCAAACCTAAATACAGTATCCCCTTGTTCTGAGAGGCAGCGATACAATTTTTTTTTTTGTATATATACCGTAGAGAACGACAATTACTTAAGAACAGATGTCCTATCTGCTAATTTGACTGCCTCGTTGGTCTCGCGGTTTGCGTGTGCGACTGCAAAATCAATCATACAAACATTTGGCCCGACCCGGGAATCGAACCCGAGACCTTAAGAACAGCAGTCGCATACGCTACCACTGCGCCACCGAGGCAGTCAACCATATCTTACACAGACAATTCAATGTGTTCTAAAGAATAATACTGTTATTAGACGACATGCTATTCGCCGAGAAAGAGAAACCCATGGAAGAAGATGACGCCTGGGCATGTACTCCAACTCCTGTAACCCAGCAGCTGTCGGTAGACTGCGTGCCTCTGCTGCTTTCCACAGTCCTGGCTGGAGCCAACACCTTCCAGGGAGATGTGGATACGTCTTTCACGCGACTTATTGCTGTAAGTAACTTTTAATAGCCCATTGCTAGACATATGTTGCATAATCTAAAAATATAAAAGAGTAAGGTGACTGACTGACTGACATACCCAGAGATCAACGCACAGCCTAAACCGCTGAAGCTAAAATCCTGAAATTTTGCATTTAGGTTCTTTGTATAACTTAAGTGAGCACTAAGAAAGGAATTTTAGAAATTCCACCCCTAAGGGGGTAAATTAAAGGATGAAAGTCTGCGTGAGCGAAGCCGCGTGCAAAAGCTAGTATATATATATAAAAGTGGAAGGTTACTGACTGACTGACATACCCAGAGATCAACGCACAGCCCAAACCGCTGAAGCTAGAATCCTGAAATTTTGCAGGTAGGTTCTTTATATCTTTATTAAAATTTACGTTATGCAACGTAAGTGAGCACTAAGAAAGGAATTTTTGAAATTCCACCCCTAAGGGGGTAAATCAGGGGATGAAAGTCTGCGTGAGCGAAGCCGCGTGTAAGAGCTATTATAAGATAAAATGACTGTGAATTTTCTTAGCTTATAACGTCATCTCGCAACCGTGGTGATATGAGCCACCTGCAGAGCTGCGTGTCCTGGCTGCAGCAGTTCGCGACAGCGGGTGGCGGTCCTGCCCTCCTGCTACATAAGGTCCGGTCAGCCATCTTACTGAGGTCCTTGCTGCCGTATAAAGGACCCCAACTCTCCGCAGTAAGTAGTATAACTATTTGTCTTTGGAACTGGTGCGTTTTTTTGGGGTTCCGTAGCCAATATAGCAAAAACAGAAACTTCATAGTTTCCACACGTCTGTCCGTTCGTCTGACCACACTATATCTCACTTACTATTAGATCTAGAATTTCGCAGGAACATACATACCAATCACGCCGGAAAAGTGTTAAAATAAAATCCTTAAAAATATTTTTTAGGGTATCTCAAACATCATTAAAGTGGTTATGTAACGTTTAAGCTGTTGAATAGATTTTATCGCGGGCTTTGAGGCTTTTGAGCGCGGCGACCGAATCAAGAAATTCCGTAACCTAACGAAAAAAACCTAACACCCGAAGCTCGTTGACGAGCTGCTCCGAAATCTGTCTGTCTCTGTCACGACAGAGACACACAGACAGAAAAAAAAGTCTGGGTTTGAGAAAGTATATAGGTATCTATCATATCTTTATAATGCCACACTCACCGCATGTGCGCCCCGTAAGTATACATGTTCAAAGAAAAAAAATACTGCATAAATAAAAACCGGTCAGCGCCATCTGTTGAGCTGTTTCGCAACTACGAGGTACACTAACGCCCTCTATTATTTAAATATTAAATGAGAAACTGGCAAAATAAAATAAAAAATAAATAAATAAATATAATTGCATAAGTTGATAAAAAATGCTATGCAATAGCTTTACCGCGGCAGTCCCCGAGTGCCACACGTTTTTTTATATTTATTCACCCACACCGTTATTTGAGGTGTCGTTGCATAGGTCTTTAAAAAAGTTATTTTTATAAGACATGCTGATAAACACATATATATTAATAAAAAAGTAGGTAGGCTGAAGATATGAGATTGAGAAATGCCTACAAAGATAACGATTATTAATTATTATATATTGTTTTATTTACAGTAGAGTTGCCATGAATAGTGATTTGGCCGAATAACGAATATTCAGCAACGCTGTCGGCCGTAGCGCCGAATATTCGGCGACCGAAAACATACTTGTCGAGCGCGTAAACAATCACGGCACGCTTTGTCAGATCATTATAAATAATAATATATAAAACATTACTATTTTGGATGCTACTTTTCTTGATCCATGATTCAATTCATAGGATTGGTTCAGACCGAAAGTGCAATTAAAAAAATTCTTCTAGAGGCTCTGAAAATCAGTTGTAACGAATCTAGTAGTACCGACGACCATTCTTCTTCACTTCGTAAGAATAGAAACTTTAGTGAAAATGATAAGACCATTCAAATACACGACAGTTTCTGGAACTGCTTTTAAGAAGTCGCTACTGATAATATGCGAAATGGTAATGATGAGGAAGATGTGGAGAAGAATGTTGTGGCTAATGAGCTGGATCTTTATTTGTAAACAACAAAAAATAAAAAAGTGTTATTCGCCTACATCGGACGACTGATTCTTACAAGTAGTGGTCATTAAAAGGAAAAACAATACCCAAACGTCTCGAAATTTGCTGGTATCATTTACGACGAAAAGCGTAATCGTTTGCCACCAACAAATACTGAAAAACTTTGATTTTGTACATAACAACTTACCATTGATCAATTGTATTTACAAAAGTATTCTATTTTGTTAATGAATACATATAAATCTTGAGTAATATGATGTGTTTTTTTCATAATTTGGTATTCGATATTCGGTCGAATAGTACGCATTATTCGGCCGAATACCGAAAAAAGTGGCCGAATACCGAATAGTAGCCGAACATTCGTGGCATCTCTAATTTGCAGATAGCTGACACCTTCCTCTTGAGGTGCAAGATGTTGTCAGGTCCCGTTGTGGACTTGCTCAAGGAGTTGTCAAGCAACGCAAACTACAATGATGAGGTCAAGCGCGAAGTACATACACCAGCGGTCCCACAGACCGCTGACAAACATCAACTTATTTCTGGTGAGTGCTAATGATATTACTGCCGACTGCCTCGTTGGTCTAGCGGTTGGCGTGTGCGACTGGTGATCATGAGGTCTCGGGTTCGATTCCCGGGTCGGACCAAATGTTTGTATGATCTACAAATATTTGTTTCGCAGTTTGGGTGTTTTCTATGTCTAATATGTATGTATTTACTAAATATATATATGTATTTATATCAGTTGTCTAGTACCCATAACACAAGCTCTGCTTAGCTTGGGACTAGATGGCGTTGTGTGTTAGATGTCCGAGAATATTATTGTTTTTATTCTTAATAATAATTTAAATAAAAATTAACTGTATTAAAATCATCTTACAGCTTTGGAGTCAGCCACTCCAGGCACCCTGGAAGCTGTAGGAAACCGCATCATAGCTACTCAGGACACCAGGGTCATAGTGGACGTGATCACTCACATACTGGAGAACAATCAAGAAGGAGTCTACGAAACAAAGGTAAATGCTATTTTTATAAGTTAACTAGCTGAGCACCGCGGTTCCACTCGCGGTTGTTGAACCTTTGCAGTAAAAACCGCGAGTAATGCCTTAAAGCTAAGCTAGTCTAACAAAGTAGCCTTAGTTACTCGTTATATCATTAGCTATCTGCCAGTGAAAGTTCCGTCTAATTCGGCACGGAGATTATTATGAACAAACAGACAGGCCAACAAAAATTTTAAAAATTGATTTTTTGATGTAAGTACCGTATAATCTTTCATATGATGAAAAGCTATTAATTTGAAATAACATACTCTTAAATTTTATTTTCATCCCACCATCTCGGAAAGAGTATTTTTACCCTTCGATATTTGAGTGCAAAAGCCGTTTTTATCCGCTAGAGGATAAAGTAAATTTGAATTTAGAACATCGCTCGAGTGCACTAAGTTTGTGAATTCAAAACATCATTAAACCTATTTACTTCTGCCTCCATGCCGCCGAATTTATCATACAACCTTTTTTAATTTGTTAAAAACTCAGTCTCTGAACCTTCTTGGTGGTTTTTTTTTTTAAATTTGCTTTGTTCATAAAATAACGTGTTGAAATAAAAGTATCTTGTGATTGTAAATGCTTTCTTTGCATTTAGTAATTTCCTCACTGAGGTGGGATGAAAAGTTACGTGTTGCACTCGAGGGCAAAGATTTTTCACCTCATGCTCTTTTGATTCATTTTCTTGAATCACTCGCTGCGCTGGTTAGTTAGTAAATAGTTATTTGAAAGCTAGTGCTGCCCGTATGGTCCTATTTTAATTTGGTCCAGATTGAAGTCGGTTTTTTTTTTTGTTAAAATTTGTGATTATTAATTAACTGCACGAATGGGGCTTCCTACCGCATCGAATTTTAGTGATTCGATCGATACCCACACAGGACTAAACTTTGTGTGATCCAAAAATTGTTATTCTGAGTCTGTGTTCTTTCTGTCTGTTCCATGTATGTTTGTAAAGTCCAGATATAGGATACAAAACAAAAGAATCTTAGCGTAATATGGTAATTATTTCAAATAGTTTAATACTTCAACTTATAAAACTGGTTAAAATTATAAACTGTATTTTTAAATTAGGTAAAAGATGAAGAAGGTAGTTCCGGGCCGATACACGTGTTCTCACGTGGAGGACTTGGCTGCGGGTTACTGCTGGATTGGATGTCGGAGCTACAGCCTGAGGACCTGGGGCCCAGTGACCAGCGCCAGAGACAGGTGATTGAAGTGCTTCATACTTTTTCTTACCAATAAGTTATTTAGATATCAAGCTGCTTTTTTTAGTTGATGTCAATCGGTATGTTTTGTATAATATTCAATGAAGTAGGGCTTCACATTTTAACTTGATTTCTTGAATTATTGCTTTTTATTTTAACAGGGTATTCATCTCTTGAAGAAGGTATTTTAACTGAATAATCAGTAAAACGGTGCAAAGCATTTCTTTTGTTGCCTTTTAAGCCGAGTCTCCACAGAACAAAAGTTGTCAACTTTTGTGTTTTCAACACGTGTTGGTGATAAAAGTTTCTGTAAAGCCAAGTCACCACAGAACAAAAGTTGTCAACTTTTGTGTTGTATAATTTCGGTGGAGACGCGCTAGCCTATTTAAATTGTCATCTGTAAGATATTCCAAGAACGAGAATAGATTTGTGACACCTGTTAATGGCACCGTTAGTCCTTAAATGTTTGATCACCACCATAATCGTTTCTTCAATAACAGATAAAGTTACGAACATTGATTGTTTTATATTAAGTGATAGGTATTTGTAAGCGACGGAGCTTACAGTTCGAAGGCGCCAGAATTTCCTAAGACTCTCTCTAGGAAGAAATGCAGTAACAAACCACATACCGTAAACGCGGATCCAGCATAGGGTCTGTATTAGCCTTTTGAAGAAAGGACCATAGTTTTCATTCGGCCTGTGTTACGCACGCAACTGTAGTTATTGTTGTAGAAATACGAATATATTAATTCATGCATCGGCGTAAACTGACAAATCATACTTGCTCGTGGCTGTACGCCGCAGACGGGCCCTTTGATTTCCACGGTGGCACGATCAAGGTGACAGTATCTAAGCGAATGGACTATATAGTATGTCCCCCCCCCCCCACAGATGCGGTTGATGTTCATGGGTGGTCGCGCGATGTGGCGGCCGCTGCTGGTGACGCTGCTGGCGCACCGCGCGTCCTGGCGCACGCTCCACACCTGCCTCACCACGCTGCTGCAGCCCACCCCCCACAGGTACCATCTGTCTCACCACCTCACTCTGACATCCTGATATCTTCGTCCTTGACAAAATAAAAAAAATAAAAACAAAAAAACCGAATTCAAGAATTGGCCCAAATTAAAATGGGACCACACGGGAAGCACCAGATCAAATAAAAAAGAATCATCAAAATTGGTTAATCCAGTCGAAAGTTTTTAACGACTTTAAAAAAGGATGAGGTCCTCAATTCGACTTTTTTTTTATTGGTATCTCAAAACTTTCCACTTCACCTAAAAATTATAGCTATTACTAGCAACCCGCCCCGGCTTCGCACGGGTTCTTTACGGAACATATAATTAAGTTTATGTTACTCTGAGCAGATGTGCGGCTTTATTATTTCCAATTTCTTCAAAAAATATCGTTATATTTAGCCAAAATATTCAAAACTTTAACAAATTACTATCTATTGGTAAAAACCGCATAAAAATTCGTTCAGTAGCTTTTGAGCTTATCGCGAACTGACAGACGCGGCGGAGGACTTTGTTTTATAGTATGTAGTGTCTTTAATCCGTCCACCAGTGCTACTTCTCCCCTAAAGGAAGGAACGAACTCTTGTATTAAATAGACTATACGGGCCCAAGAGATATAGGCTAAACACTCGCAGACCGATCACTGGTAAACGGAGGTAACTAGAGGCAATAACACCCCGTTCAATACAATTATAGTTCAGTAACTGACCTTATTTGTGGTAGGTTCTTCACTCTTGTCTGCGGAGATGGGGCGCCCCGTCACGATTCAACACGCAGATCATATCACACTACACCGTTTCACATCTCTAAACACATTTCAAGGTCGGGCAGATTCCCGAATCCTACATACACACAAGTTCATACAATTAAAGCTCATTAAACGCAATGGCCGAAACTATTCACACACTGAAGCTTCAAATCACAATCAATTATTAATTATACTGGCGCAATATAACCGTCCTACCAAAGTTCAAGGTCATTTTAGTTTTACAATGAGAATCAAATCAAATCAAAATCATTTATTCATCTAAGACACCAAGTGACATTTATGAACGTCAAATTGAAGCTATAGTTAAAAATCATAGATCGACACAAACAGAGGCCACAGCATGTGCTGTATTGTCGAGGTAAGTTAGGCGAAAACACCAAAATCTACTGCCTGCCTGTGTCGATCCATAACTTCCAGTTTCCAAAATGCGTAGAGCTCATGAGAAGAATACTGGCAAAGAAACTCATGGCTACTCTTTTTCAAAATCTGATATTTAGATTGGCCCCCGTAGGCACCACAAAGCTCTCAAAACACTCAATAAATACATTAATTAGCCCACAACTACTCGTGGCCGTATCAAATTCACACGGGGGCAAGTTAACCATAAATTACAACTACGGCCCGCGCCCAGATAATTTCCGACAAGACACCGTCCGCACGGTGATATTTCCGAACAATGACAACTTTCCAGAGAGTTCTATGAACCGAGTGACATGACATTCCAACTTTGACATAACCTAAATGTCACCACAAATTACATCTACCTCAGAGCATATCTTAATATATATCACTGACGAAATATATACTAGACCAACACTCTACTAGGCGAGACCTGTACGCGGATTTATAGTAAGCTTAATGTTCCCTAGATGTCACTAAGTGCATCAAATCGTGAATTACAACGATATTTTCTGATCCCCAACACCAATACGAACCCAACAGTCAACTGTCAAGTTTATTGTCATTGTATTATTGCGAAATGTACCACTAGATGTCGTTTTTTAAATAATTAATTATCTTAGTACCTACATAATTTATGTTATATTTTATCGTCAGAGAGATCTACACAAATAAATAAAATTGAAATGTCTGTTTTTAATTTTAAAATAACCGCTGTTCTCTTTACAATCTTTTTTTTAATTAATTGTTTGAAACTTTTTTTATTTTCAATGGATTCACTTTAAACTTTGTATGTATGTTTCTCAATTGACATAGGTAAGGAACTAAGGACTGACATTTTATTTTTTTAATGGATTCAAAAAACAAAATAAAAATTGATGAATAAATAAAATACAGTTGCATGTTGCAGTTGCAAATTCCCGTCCTTAATGACACATGTCTAAAAACAGTTTTTGGCGTTTATAAATGTTGTTGATCGTGAATGTATGCAAATAAAAAATTTGATAATTATGAGTTGATAATGTCGAGAATTGCTTGCACATATTAATTAACAACTGTAGATGACAAAAAGGTGTAATTAAGGATTTTCTTTCGGTTTGTGTCTTATAAATAATCCTAATGTTAAAAATGCGAACGTAAGTTCCTTTGTTACGCTTTCCGGCGAAAACTACTTAGCTGATCAATCTGATCATCATGAAACACATATTCTTGTAGAGGTATTAGAAGTAACATAGGATACTTTTTATTAAATGCGAACGAAGTCACGGGCGAACGAAGTCGCAGGCGAAACCTAGTTATTAATAAAACAATCAGAAATGTTTTTGGAACGAAGTTCCCTAATGCGCTTTTCGCGCCAAAAGTTGTAGCGACAATTAACATTGAGTTGACGTCATAGTGCTGGATACTCAACGTTAAATATAACAAACTGATTGCCAACGTCCATACCGTGTTGAATGCACCGGTTCTCGTCCGATCACCGAGGTTAAGCCACATCGGTCGTGGTTAGTAATTGGATGGGTGACCGCCTGGGAATACCACGCGTGTTGTTGACTTTTTGCATTTATTTACAGAAAATAATATATTGTTTTTTAGTATATTTTGTAAAGTTTGATTATTTCTAAAATAATTTGACAAATGCGTTACCGGCCTTTGGGGCATAGTGGAGTGGGATGGGGGAAGAGGTTGGGGTATGAGCCTCCGGTATCCTCACTCACTCGGTGAAACACAGCACAACAAGCACTTTTTCACATCGGTTTTCTGTGAGGCCGTGGTATTACCAGGGGCAGGGGTCATATTACGTCGCGTCGCGCGTAACCAAGTAAAATAATATCCAGAAACGGTTAAATACGTATCTACTCATTTTTAATCAGTAGCCCAAAGTTAAAGTTTCATGTTTCTAACTTAAAAATGACGGACTTTCGTCCACACTTTCAACCCGTATTTCACCCCCTTAGGGGTAGAAATTCCAAAATACCTTCCTTAGTGGATGTCTACTCAATAAAACGATCCATATGAATAACTGAAAGAATACAACTTAAGGTATATACGTACGTGTAATATTAAAATCATCATCTTATCCCTAACTATTGAAGAGTTTAATCTTCTATCATCAGCTCACCTAAATAACTTGAAAGTATACGACTAAAGGTCTATAGATACGTATGAAATTGAAAGAATTATCCTCCAACTCCTAACCGTTGAGGAGTTGTACCTTCGATCATCAGCTTACCTAAATAATTTGAAAGAATACGACTAAAGGTAACATACATACATATGATATTTAAAGATTTATCCTCCAACTCCTAACCGTTATGGAGTTGTACCTTACACCATCAGCTCATCATCATAAAATGATGACTACCAGACGCAAATACCGGGTTAACTTCAGAAAATATTCGAAAACATAATATGTGCCTAAAAAAATGAGGGTTTCCCTCGATTTCCCTGGGATCCCATGATCAGTTCCTGATATGGTGACAATGAGACCACCTCGGGAGCATACCCTTTCGAATACAAAAAGAATTTTCAAAATCGGTCCACAATTGACGCAGTAATCGGTGAACATACATAAAAAAAACACAGTGGAACATAGAACCTCCTCCTTTTTGGAAGTCGGTTAAAAATAAAAATACAGTCGAATTGATAACTACCTTCTTTTTTTGAAGTCGGTTAAAATAAACATTCATATTAATTAAATTTTTGAACTGAGTACGCGGCTCAAGCGACGTTGCCGTTCCGTGTTAACTACTGGAAGATATGAACGATTTTTGCAATGTTGCCATTCATGAGTGCATTGTTTCTCTGATTCAACCAAATAACTTATAAATGTGACATCTAGCGTAGTAAATAGGTCATTATTTTCAAGTTTATTTAAATCGATTGCAACGACATCTCCTAAACATAGGTGATAACTTTTAGTTATGCAATTGAAAATAATTTTTTTAAAGCAAGCAATACAAAGCAAGTTTTATATTTGAAAAATAATAATATAGTTACTAGAATTGAAGCACATCAATAAAATACTGTTAAACTTTGTTAAACTGCTTTTTAGAGCTTATTTTGAGCGCCATCTAGATTTAGTTGATCTTTCCTAGCTTTTTACGGCGTACAGTATTGGCCAAGGGAGGGACGGTCTATAGTATATTGTGTCATTGATATATATAAATCTCGTGTCACAATGTTTGTCCTCAATGGACTCCTAAACCACTTAACCGATTATAATAAAATTTGCACACCATTTTTTTTTTTTTTTTTTTTTTTATGTATGGCCCGCCAAAATGACTCTACTCTGCCTGATGGAAAGCATAAGCAGAATCCAAGAGTATTGGTCCCCATACTCACTGCGAATGCAGACAATGCAGTATGGCGACCCACACCATGGCGGCCTAGTGATGCTGCTGCATCTTTTAGTCTAGTCAACAAGTATGGAACTTGTTGACTAGACTATTTGGGCCTCCGGTCTCGCACACACCAACGAAACACGACAGCACGAATGTGGTCATTTTACGTTGATTTTCTGTGCGAGGGTAGTACCGCCCCGGTCGAGCCGGCCCATTCGTGCTGAAATCAGCGTGGCTCTACTACCTGTACTACCATGTGCAGTTCGATCCAAATTGAGAGATAGGATAGTTTAAATCTCAAATTATAGTCGCAATTTTAATTTATTGCTAATTATTGTATATAAATATGGCGGTACGAAGTTCGCCGGGTCAGCTAGTATTATTATAACTAGAGGGGACATTTCCTTAGAGCATACAACTTTACTAGATAGGCGATTTGGTATCGAACATAGTGATTTGTAACTTTTGCCATCTACAGCGACTGGTCAGCGAGTGCGGTGTTAGACTTCGCCGAGACGTTGGTAGAGAGCCCGCGTCTGTGGCAAGGCCGGGACAAGACCACGCCCAAGCACTACGTACCTGAGGACACTCTGCGACTTAGCCACCAACAGGTAACTTTCATCTGAATATTTATACTAATTTCAAATTTCTTCAATTATTCCACATTGCAGAACCAACATCCTCACTACATGTTTTCTTAAAATATTTTTTGCTACGTTCAGATGTTGGGGTCGGTTGAAATGATACGTCCAACTCGTATGATGTACATTTAATGAATAATTGTTAAACCAGGTACAATAAATGGTGTTAAGTAAATGCTATATCAGCATTGTCGTCTTATAATAAGCACCGTACATACTAGATGCTCTTAGAAAGCATACATACTACAACCAACAATCGATCTGTAGAATAAATAAAAAGCAGTAGGCAGCGAATTTCTCCGTGTGATGAGTAAGAATATAAATTGCTACCACCCCTACATATATGTCCCGCAAACGAAGCAAATAAAATGCAAGAACTGCACGGTTGGCCCAATGGTTTAAGCGCTCGCCACGCCGCTTTTCACAGCGCCAATAGCTGTGGGATTAAATCCCACATCGAACGACATTTTGAATGATTCCCTAATTGTTGTTGTGAGTCTGGGTTTTCTTTGTGTCCGCGACACAGTCTTCTAATATACATAGTCATTAACACTGCAAGGAGAAGTAAAAGTTAAAATAAACTTTATATCAACCCGTCTGGCCAGCGAGAAACTTATTTCTAGCCGTGTCCACAGCAATTCTCACACAATTTTTAAGCCATTGCAAAGCTTTAATGGCGGGCTTTGAGCGCGGTGACCGAATCAAGAAATTGCGTAACGAAAAAAACCTAACACCGGAAGCTCGCACGGATCGAGACGAGCTGCTCCGGACGACGAATCAACGGGTGCAAATCACGTCTACACCTCTATCGTGCGTGACAGAGACAGACAGATTCGTTGACGAGCTGCTCCGAAATCTGTCTGGTGCGTGACAAAGACAGGACAGACAAAACAGTCTGAGTTTGAGAAAGTATATAGGTGTATAGGTATCTATCATATATTTATAATGCCACACTCACCGCATGTGCGCCCCGTAAGTATACATGTTCAAAAAAAAAACTGCATAAATAAAAACCGGTCAGCGCTGTCTGTTGAGCTGTTACGCAACTACGAGGTACACTAACGCCCTCTATTCTTTAAATACTTTTAGAACAATATTAAATGAGAAACTGGCAAAAAAAATATTGCATAAGTTGATAAAAAATGCTATGCAATAGCTTTACCGCGGCAGTCCCCGAGTGCCACACGCACATTTTTATAAATATATTCATTACTGGTTGTTGCCCGCGGCTCCGCCCGCGTATATGTCGCTTATCGCGGCAAATAGTAGCCTAAGTGTTTGATGTATAAGCTATATTACTGTACAGTTTCATCTAAATCCGTTCAGTAGTTTTTGCGTGAAACAGTAACAAGTAACAAACATCCATTCATCCTTACTTACAAATTTTCACGTTTATAATATTAGTAAAGATATACATAAAAATACTTCGAAACAAACATTTACAAATCATACAATCATTTGATGCATTTAAAATGAAACCCAAGTCCAGCGATAGCAGTAGCGTGTACTACTGCATCATCGAAGATTTCGATGTACCTTTAATTGTGTAACAAATTGTACAACAACAACATCAACAACCCATAACGTCCCACTGCTGGGCTCGAGACTCCCCTCGGCGAGGGTTTAGGCCATACATCCCCACGCTGGCCGAGTGCGGGTGTATTTAAATATTAGGGCGAATGTACAAACTACACTATAATTAAATAAGTTATTATACATGTTACGTACAGCTGTCGACCCTGGTGCGGTACGTGAGCACGGAGGCCCGCGAGGCCGAGCGGGGCGGAGGCCTGGAGGCAGCTCGGCGCTGTGCCGACCGCCGCCTGGCGCTGCTGCTGCGCTGCTCGCCCCAGCAACACCAGCTGCTGGCTGTTGCCGCAGCCGCTGAACAAAACCACCCGCTACTCTTGCTGCTGCTCTATATGAAGGTAAGCTCCCACCGCATGATGTACTCCTCTTCGCCAGCTGACTATGAAATGTCATAGTGCACGAATGTGTGCGCGAACACAGGTGCACTCTCTGTTCCCTCTCTCTCATAATCCGATGGGACGGTTAACCGACACGACCGGGGAGAGAAAAGGCGCAAAATGTGAAATATTAAAATGATTTTGTCGCAATAGTGAGTGTGAAATTAATCAGCTCGAGCGAGAAGTAGTCATTTACACAAAAACTACATCACACAGTATTATATGTTACATTTACTATCACATAGTGTGGCGACGCGTCGCCATACCAATAACTGATCTGATATACGCATTGTATGTTACACCTTCAAAACCTGAACGTTAGTTATTGCATGCTTACAAGCCATATTTGGTTAACTCTGACTTTTTTTAGGTGAAAAAAAATAGTTTTATAGTGTAGCATAGTATATTCCATTGCTAAGTTGTAACTTAAACTTAAAATAAAAATTAGAAAAAATATATTTCTGTTGACAGATGCCAAAGATCCTGCCCCTTCTGCTACAAAGCGGGCAACGTCACCGTTACGACAGTCCTCTCCCGCTAGCGGAAGATTTGATACACGCAGCATCCCGCAGTACCAGCGCCACAGATCCAGTGTCACATTCCTTACTAATAGCCATCGCAGCTGCCCCACAGTACGTGCAAAACAAGGATCAATCTCATAAGTAAGACCTTATATCTATTTTTACTAACCGACTTTAAAAAAAGGAGGAGGTTTTCAATTCGACTTTTTTTTTATGTTTGTTACCTCATAACTTTCGATTGGGTGAACCAATTTTGATGATTCTTTTCTTAATTTGAAAGCTAGTGCTTCCCGTGTGGTCCCATTTAAATTTGGTCCAGATTGAAGTCGGTTTTTTTTGTTAAAATTTGTGATTATGATATGTACTAGGTTTTGCCCACGGCTTTGCCCGCGTGTTTCGGTTATCGCAGTAGAAAGTAGCCTATGTCCTTTCTAAAGAATCAAAGTATCTCCATGTCAAATTTCATTGCAATCAACAGTGTTACTTTCGAATTTATAATATTAATATGGAAATATGGATATAACTTATTTAATTTAGCATTAAGGCTGCAAGTTTTAAGTAAATAATTGCAAATTAAAAAAAAAAACGACTTCAAGAACTGGCAGAAGCACCGGCTTATAATAAAAAAAGAATTATCAAAATTAGTTCACCCAGTGGAAAGTTCTGAGGTAACAAACATAAATAAATAGTCAAATTGATAACCTTCTCCTTTTTTGAAGTCGGTTATAAACAACACTATTGCTTAAACTTGAATGACCATTATGAATAAAGAGGCAAAACTCAATTTGTTTTCATTGTATAATTTTATACAAGTTATGCAAATAATACTAAATTTAACATGTCCGATAGATTTTCTAACAGAAGTAAAACATGATAAGTTTAAATGACTGTTAACTATATTTAAATCGTATTGTTGCAGCAAACAAGAGCTTAAAGAGCAACGTGAACTCCTTGCGACGAAGTAAGTGAATTTTTTTTTCTATATTTTACATTTTAGACTGAAATTTTATTGATTAATTTGACTGCCTACAAAACTTTATAACCTATTCGGCTGCCATTAAATACATTAAAATCAAAACTTTTGTTATTATAATAATATACGTGTGGTGACGTATTAAGAATACAGTGTCACCACCCATATTCATCCCATGGGTGTCATAAGAGCGACTTATCACCTGCACTTCACACCTGCACTCGCACTAATCAAAGTGAATACGGGCCTTAAGGAGAAGCCCAGCATTGGATTATTGAAAGCTGTTGATCTGATGATGATTCGGTACTTCGGTTAAGAACTTCCCTAAATTTACGGTATTTGGGCCAATTTTTTTTAACTAAGCAAAAGATTGTGATAAGTTACAACTTATTAAACATCATGCTATACTAATAAACATCTTATACTAATGTATGAAGCTAAAGAGTTTGTTTACTTCAACGCGCTAATCTCAGGAACTACAGGTCCGATTAGAACATTTTTTTCAGTGTTAGATAAGCCATTTACCGAGAAAGGTAGGAGAGTCTAAGAGGTAGTAGAGCCACGCTGATTTCAGCACGAAAGGGCCGGCTCGACCGGGGCGGTACTACCCTCGCACAGAAAATCAACGTAAAATGACAGTATTAGTACTGTCGTATTTCGTTGGTGAGTGCGAGACCGGTGGCCCAATGATGCAGGGGTGACAGTTATCGTGGTAAGTGTGTGAGCAGTGGAATGCTCGTAGAGTCATGTTGAGGGTGACGTGGATCGAGCCGTCGGCCAGGGAGACCTGTAGAAACGGTGGTGCCGCTGGCCGCCCGCGGCATAGAGAGGGGCCCAACCGCGGCTAACCACCCTGGGAGGCTGCCCCGTCAGGTCGCGCATAATCCACGGAGTGGCTCGTCGTGCCGGTTGGTGACCGGACGGTGGGACCAGGCGACCACTTCCGGGAGGGTACGGGAGCCCTTCCGTCCGACGGCTCGGTCACCATCATGCCTCACCGTTATGACGAAACAGCATTCCGAGTCTCAGTATTACACTGCCGCGATGACTGTCACGCCTTTTACGTTCCCATCCCCCTCCTCCTATTTTTTTCATGGCAGCACAGAAAAAGCACAAACGATGCACAGCGGCACTCCACTCTCCCACCAACTCGCTTTTTGAGGTGGAGTTCAATAACATCCGTGGACTCCATGCAAACCTCAACGCCGTCCACCAGCATCTAGAGACGGCACGGCCCGCCATGCTTTTTCTAACGGAGACTCAAATACGCCGCCCTGCCGACACGACATATCTTCACTACCCCGGTTACGTGCTTGAGGAGTGCTTCCTCGCGAAGGCTGGGGTATGTCTTTTCGTCAGGGCGGATGTTTGTTGTCGCCGATTGCGCTGCCTTGAGGACCCATCCTTCTCCACCCTTTGGCTCCACGTAGATATTGGCTCTACGAGCCGAATCTACGTATGCCTATACCGATCCCACTCTGGAGATTCTGAGACAACTCGACTTTTCGAATATCTCAGTCAGGCAGCGGACAAAGCGCAGGAGCAGTTTCCGACCGCCGAACTGGTGTTTCTGGGAGACTTTAACGCCCACCATGAGTCCTGGTTGGGATCTTCCAAAACTGACCACGCAGGCCGGACTGTCCACACATTCGCTCTCACGCATGACCTCACCCAGCTGGTACTCCAGCCCACCAGGATACCAGACATTCCGAGTCAAGCGCCTTCCTTGCTGGACCTACTGCTGACGAGTCACCCAGCGCAGTATAGTGTATCGGTGCTGGCCCCTCTGGGATCCTCCGATCACTGCCTGGTTTCCACCACGGTGCCTCTTGCTGCCCCACCACGACCAGTGGCAGCAAAAAGACGTTTATGGCACTACTCGTCGGCAGACTGGGATGGAATGCGGGATTATTTTGCATCCATCCCGTGGGCTCAACGCTGCTTCAGAGATAGAGATCTGTCGCAAAGTGCAGCCGCCGTGGCTGGCGAAATCACTGTCGGAATGGAATACTACATTCCCTACAGTGAGGTCGCCAACCCGACGACCCGTCCCTGGTTCAATCGCGAGTGCGCCCATGCTGTTTCACTAAAGCAATCGGCGTATCGCGCATGGACCAGGGCCCGCGCTCACGGCTCCCCTGACATTGATCAACTAAAAGCAGCGTTTAACAAAGCCACTAGGGAATGCAAGAAGGCTTACATCAGAGCGGATGCCCAGCGCATCGCGCGGCTTGGTCAAGAACTCGTTGCATACCCTACGGGTAGCCGAAAGTTCTGGCGATTGGCTAAAGCCGTGCAGTCCAACTTCTGTCAGCCTTCGCTACCACCGCTGAAATATCCGGACGGATCACTTGCCCTTGAGCCGCAGGAGAAAGCGAAACTGCTGGTTGATCTCTTTGCGGCTAACTCGCGAATCGATGACCACGGCAAGCACCCGCCTACTATTCCGACCTGCGACACTACAATGCGGGACATTCGCGTCCGGCTGAGTGAAGTCCGTGCGGAGCTTCGGTCACTCGACGTCCGGAAAGCCAGTGGACCCGACGGTATCCCAGCGGTGGTTCTTAAGAACTGTGCACCGGAGTTGTCTCCGGTATTGACGCGTCTGTATCGCCTGTCATATTCCTCGGGAACTGTACCGGAGGTTTGGAGAGAGGCGAATGTTCAACCCATCCCCAAAAAAGGCGACCGCTCCGACCCGGCCAACTACCGTCCGATAGCCGTCACCTCCATTATCTGCAAAGTGTTTGAGCGGATAATAAACAAACAACTGGTCCACTACCTGGAAGATCACTCCCTACTAAATGATCGTCAGTATGGTTTTAGACCGAACCGATCCACGGGTGATCTTCTAGCGTATGTCACACACCTTTGGGGTGAGGCTATTGACAGGCATGGGGAATCCCTGGCCATTAGCCTTGATATGGCCAAGGCCTTTGATAGGGTTTGGCATCGTTCGCTTCTCTCCAAGCTACCGGCTTTCGGTTTGCCCCCCAAACTCTGCAACTGGGCTGCCGCATTCCTGCACCAGCGCCGCATCAGAGTCCTTTGCGACGGTGCGGCCTCCGATTTTCAGTCGATTAACGCCGGAGTACCGCAGGGCTCCGTCCTGTCGCCCACACTGTTTCTTCTGCATATCAATGACATGTTAGCCCTTGGCAACATTCATTGCTATGCAGACGACAGTACAGTTCATGGACGATATTTTGGACATCCAACAGCCAAGCTTGCAGATATAGAAAGAAAGAAAGAAAGAAATACATTTATTAGTCACACTCCACGAAATAGACATAAAAGAGAAAAAAATAAAAATATATTAAACTAAGACACTAAGACTAAACAAAAACAACATAATACAAAACAACCAAAATAACAATAGTGAGATAGTGACTAAAAGGCCACAGCTCAGCTTATGCTACGGTCCTGAAGGTGACCATAGCGCTGATTTTCAGCTGCAGCCCAACATGACATCTCACGGACGCGTGCACAGTTTTAACAATTTAATCCTTAGAAATCGAATCTTTAGAATTTGAAAGCATGCATTTACCACATAAGCTATATATATAAGATAAAATAATATACAGAATAAAACTAATGTAAGAGGGACATATTTAGCACTACAATCACGACAAGGCACCGGATTTCTGCAATGTCAATAACAGCATCCTCACTTTTGTCTTAAAAGTATTATGACTAACTAGGTTGCGAAGTGGTGGTGGCAAATTATTCCAGCACTTTGTTGCATGATAACGAAATCCCCCCCTAAATGCTGTAGTTCTGTGTCTAGGTATGTGTAGTGGTACAGACCCTTCCCTGCTATTGTGCCTCATGCTTTCCCTCCAGTCCAACTTGGTAAACAAATATACTGGCGTTTTGTACTTAACAACGCCAAATAAGAGTGTAGCCAAGTGTAGCTCCCGCCGCTGCCGCATTTTTAAAATACCAGCTGCATTTAGAAAAGGTGTTACATGGGCTCGTCTTGGTATATTAAAGCAGTAACGCGCACACGCGTTCTGCACTCTTTGAACAAGACCAGCCGTTTTAGCGAGTAGCCTAGGACCATATACTACATCAACATAATTGAACTTAGATAGCACAAGCGAGTCACATAATTGTATACGCAGGTCAGTATTTATAAAATTTCTTATTCTGTATAATAGTTTGAGTCGGTAAAAACAGTTCCGTACTACGTCAGAGATATGATGTTCGAACCTAAGCTCTTCGTCCATAACTAACCCTAAGTTTCGCGCCTCTGACACACGGACAATTTGAGACCCGTTGATCAGTACCGGAGGGTTCAAGCTACATATTTTTTTAACTTGGTCCCTGGAACCCATAATCATAAATTTAGTCTTATTCGCATTAAGTAGCAAATTATTATTCAAAGCCCAGTTATAAATATTATTTAGATCTTCATTAATTATATCCACTGCATTTAAAGTTTCGTTAGGTTTAAATGATAAATATATTTGAACATCATCCGCATAAATATGAATTTTACAATATTTAATTACTTTTACTATGTCAGCACTATATATAATAAATAAAAGTGGTCCCAAAACTGATCCCTGTGGAACTCCCCGCGTCACTGATTTTATAGAAGAACAAGAGGTTGATCCATCCTCATAATGAAGCTCCACGTATTGAGAGCGATTATTTAGGTAAGATTCAAACCAACGCACGGCAGAATCTTCAAAGCCGTAATATGACAACTTTGATAATAGAAGTGACTTATTTAGAACATCAAAAGCCCTTGAAAAATCCAACAACACCAAAATCGATCCCTCTCCCACATCCTGTGCTGCCAATATATTATCTGTAACATCCAACAACGCAGTCGCTGTACCCCTACACTTTCTGAAGCCTGATTGTATGTCTGGTAAAATATTGTTGTGTTCAAGATACTTCGTTAACTGTAAGGCTACGACTTTCTCCAAAACTTTAGAAAGGCATGGTAGAATGCTTATAGGACGGAGGTCCCGTACTGATGATATATCGATACTTTTTGGTATTGGCCTTACAATTGCTGTTTTCCACATGGAAGGGAACTTGGATGTTACAATAGACTTATTCACTATAGTGGTAAGTACATCCACCGTGTACGGCACCATTAGGCTTATCATGTCCAACGTCAGACCATCAATACCTTTGGCATTGGACTTCAACCCTTTCAGTATATTAATTATATCAGATGTGTTAACAGTATTGAGAGCAAAAGTACCACTGCCAAAGCGATTGCACTCGAAAAATGACAACTGTGAATTTGAGACAGTTACGTTACCGGGAATATTTAAAAAAATATCATTAATCTGCTCTGCAGTGCCAACGCACGAAGGGATCTCTGACGACCTTGAGGGCTTCAAATTATTTTTCAAGTTCTTCCATAGTTTCTTAGGATTTTTAATGTTACTGTTAATGTGTAACTTAAAGTAACATTTCTTCTCATTTTGAACAGCCTGTCCCACTAGTTTTTTTAAGTCTTTGTAATAGGTTTGGTGTCCTGCACTTCGACTAGCTCGAGCTCTTTTTAAGGCAGCGTCACGCAGCCTCATCATGAGTTTCACGTTATCGGTCAGCCATGGAGCAGGTTTTTCACGAATGATTTGAGTCTTTATTGGTGCATGAATATCAAAAATAGTAGTTACGGCCCTCGTGAAGTCCTCAACCATGACATCCACGTCATCCGACCCTGACAGAATGTCCCACCTAACAGCAGTTGCATCTCTCTCAAAAGGAACCATATTAATATCCTTAATTGGTCGATAGGAAATTATTTTGGGCACAAATTTTGGCTTACGAAATATGAATTCCGCGGTAATGAATGCGTGCCCAGTAAGCATGCCCACTGAGTCTACAGAAACATCACGTACACGTGTACTAGAACATATAACATCAATTAAGGAACTACTGCCATTTGTAAAATGCGTCGGCTCAGAAACCACTTGGTACAATCCAGTGCAATTTAAGAATGTATTGAATAAATTTGTTTTTGAATCAGTTTTGTTATTTAAATTAATATTAAAATCCCCTAATAAAATTAAAAAGTCGTAATTTGATATAGCAGCAATGGAATCCATCATCGCATCCAAAAAGACGTTCGAATCGAGCCATGGCGGTCTATAGGCTGTCCCTATAATCACTGTATTATGGTTCACTTTAGCTTTTAACCACATCTGCTCGACGGACCGGTGAACTGGATGGCCGAGTGTGGTAACGGTGAGGCCACGTCTTATATAAAAGCCTACCCCACCCCCACGACCTTCACGAATCCATGAAGGCCTAGGAATATGTCTCAACCTATACTCCGGCACCACTGGCGCACGTGCCTCTTCACCACTCCGCAACCAAGTTTCATTTATAGCGACTATATCAGCTGCTTTGTCCTGCATTGCAACTACAAAATCGTCATGATTTGTACCTAAGGATCCGGCGTTTAGAAGACCAACTTTAAAATATTTAGAAGCCATGAGTTACAAGTATATTAAATACAACACACCATAAATTAAAATAACAAATAGATAAAATATACATACAAAAGCCTCGTAAATAAGGACAGATTCCCAGATAGACAGACAAGTTCATAGCGGCAACAACAACGGCACTGCAAGTTAAATCAAGGGGCCTTAACGAGATGTCCCTCGCTACTAAATAAATACAAACCTGAATACCACACAAAATACACGGTAAATACTCGCATTTCAAGCCCAATGAATGGTTTAATCTTATATAAATTAGTGAGAAGAAGAAGCGTACATTTATAGTATAAAACACAAATAGCACCATCGGCGCGCAGTAACTTAAACAAAAAAAACATAATAAAAACTTAATAATAAAAAATAAAAACTTAAAGCTGCACACAAAGTGTATATGTACAGGTAATTTAATGCACGTAGAATTGACATTTAATAGGTAACATGCATCAATTTTAAGATCTATATATAGTCTAAAATAAAACAAGTTAAAAACTGATAAAAAATTAAGTAAAAAAGAAAATCTCAACATTGAAGATGTGACGCGAATTTTATTGCAAGGTAACGAGGTCCGACCCAAAAACACGGGTTATATCGGTTTCTGTTTTTATCTGGTAAGACATTTTGCCATCACTCTGTTTAACAAATATTCGTCCACGTTTTACCCAGATGAATTTCCATTGAAAGTGCTTACGTACTTCGCGAACCTTATGTAGCAACAGCCTATTTGTTTTTGTTAGACGTTCATTTATATAAAATGAACGTGAGTCTCCCGACATACCAAGGTCCGCCGTGTTAGCACCCCGTCTCACGCGCATGTTTCGTAATATGTCGTCGCGCTGCGCCCGGCGAGCGAACCGCACCACCAGCGGTCGCGGTCTCCCAGTCGACACGTAGCCGCCGCGCGGATACAGAGGCCCCACTCGCTCGGCACTGACAATATCTCGTTCGTCAAGTGTCATTCCCAACTTAGTGCCAATTAGGGTGATAAGATGAGTTGGATTTTCAGCTTGCATCTCGGGTAAATTTGTAACTTCTACGTCATTGGCCAGCAGCTCCTGCTCTTTGTGATCGAGTTCAAGTCGCAGTTGCGCAATGACGCTTTCAAATTGAACCGCACCGTCGCTTTTCTGAGATACACCTTGCTCTAGTGCCCCGACCCTCTCTTCTATCGAATCGAGGCGTGAACTGTTTAGTGACATAGAGTCACGCAGCTCTCTCACATCCTCACGCATCATTTTCACTTCGTCCCTCAGCGCGTGCAATTCCTCCCGAAATAAGCGAACTTCAACCGCCAAATCGAATCCGGGCTTTTCTAGTATGGCCGAAGACTGCTTAACGGTCCGTGGTTCCGTATCTCCTTTTACTGGTGTATCGGAACCATTGTTTCTCTGTTTATTTTTGGTGCATTCCGGGCAAGACCAATCCTTGCCAATTCTGCTATCCTTCCCTTTACCTAAGCATGCTTGATGGTATGTAAAAGGACAAGTAGAACAACTAACGCCATCTGCCGGCGATATGTAACGACCACAAGCGCTGCACTTGGCCTGAGGCATAGTACGACGCGTCGCACGCTACGGGGAACGGTGAAAGTTATTGATTAACTAGCTTACGCGCGAGCCTCTTCGCAAGGTTGTGAGATGGCGCTGTTACGCGTGCACTTGCAACAGCTGATAAATCAGCTGTTCGGGTAAACAAAAACACTTTAATTATGTTTCACCCACAAGTTAATCCGTTGAGCACTTTTTCGCAATTTGAACACCGATTTTACCAGTTGAATGCCTGTTCTTATGGCGAGATAACACTTGTAGCACTTCGAGATCACACAAACTTCAAACACAATACACCTTGAACGTTTTTTAGAGGCTATTTCTATTTTTCGTTGCAAATGAACACGACACAGATGGTACCGTGACAAGCGTCCGTGACGTAGTCCGAGGTCGAGATATCGAGGAAAAACGACAGGAGCTTGTCGTTCAACTCGACCATGTTCTGGGCCGCATTTCTCAATGGGGCTGTGAGAATCTGGTCGAGTTCAACGCCAAGAAAACACAGGGGTGCGCGTTCTCTGCCAAAAAGTCTCCATTCCTTCCCCTTCCCACTTTTCAGAACACTCAAATGGCATTACAAGGTAGGCTCGATATCCTGGGCATGGATATCTGCCGAGATCTCAACCCACGCGAATACGTTGAGAGTGTCACTAAAGCGGCCTCGCGGAAGCTAGGTGTTTTAAACAAGGTGAGACGGTTCTTCTCGCCCGAGCATCTGTGTCTTCTTTACCAGACCCAGGTTCGCTCGTGCGTAGAGTACTGTTCTCATCTTTGCGATGGTGCCGCACAGTACCTGTTTGACGCTCTCGACCGGTTGCAGCGGCGAGCAATCCGCATTGTCAACAGTCCTGAAGCCACCGAGTCCCTTGAGCCCCTGCAGTTGCGTAGAGATGTCGCCTCTATGGCAGTACTCTATCGCTTATATCACGGAGAGTGTTCTGAGGAGCTCTTCCAACTGGTCCCCCCTTCCCCCTTCCTCTACAGGACAACACGTGCCGGCCTTGGAAGTCACCGCTTCAGAGTGGTAGACATACGATCTCGTACTCATCGCTTCGGTTCGTCCTTTCTGTGCCGAGCGGTCAAAACCTGGAACTCACTTCCAGCGCACGTGTTTCCCTCCCACTATGATCCCGGGTCCTTTAAGCGGGGCGTAAAAAAGCATCTCACTAGGCGGCCATAGTGTAGGTCACCATGCTGCAATGTCCTTATTCGCATTGAGGATGGTGATCACCACTTTTAGAATCTGCTCGTGCTTTCCATCAGGCAGAGCAGAGTCATTTTGGCGCAGCCAAAACTTAAAAAAAAAAAAAAAAAAAAGAGGTTATTGACTATATATCGTCACGTTAAGACCAATAGGAGCGGAGCACCAATGAAGAATGTTACAAAGACGGGGGAAAATTATTACGCCACGGGCAATAGGGGATGTAAACGAGGTTGCGTGGGTCAGCTAGTCAGAATCTTTATATATATAATTCTTCTGTGAGTGTGTATATCACTGAACTTCTCTCAAACGACTGGAACGATTTTGATGAATTTTTTTGTGTGTGTTCAAGGGGATCTGGGAATGGTTTAAATTCACAAAAACGACTGGACCGATTTTGATGAAATTTTTTGTGTGTGTTCAAGGGGATCTGGGAATGGTTTAGATTCACAAAAACGTAAACGATGATACGTGGGTCAGCTAGTATATTTATAAAAGAAGTGTGTAAGAATTGCTGTGAATACTGCTAGGCATAAGTTTCTCGCTGACCAGGCTTTTTAGGCTTTATATAAATAGGAGCGGAGCACCAATGAAGAATTTTTCAAAAATGGGTTGTAGGAAACGCAAACGAGGTTGCGTGGATCAGCTAGTTATATAAATATAACAAATGAGTTGTCTGTTCGCAGGGTGTGGCGCATGGAAGCAGATCTCCGAGGCGTGTGGGGCCGAGTGTCGGGCTCCGGCTCGCGGGCGCTGGCGCTGGCCGCGGCGCTGCTGAAGGGCGCTACGCTGCCGGCCACCAAGCACCACACGCACCTGCTCGCCGCCATCGAGGTGCTGCCCGATCATGAGCTGTTCGCTAACGATACCCTGTACGTACCAAATGTAATCGCTAATATCGACTTTTTGAAAGTGTATATTTGTAATTTGGGCTGGAGTTCGTTTAGATGTTATAGTATGTGTAGTGTATGCGTCTATTCAGTCACTTCGCTCAGTATTCATTCATTCATTCACTCACTCATTGTACTATCTGAGAATGAATGAGAATATATAGATACTCGTGTGTGGTCGTAAGTGAGTGGGCGCGTGCGTCTAAGAGCCGACAAATGGATATACTACAGTATGATTATTAAAATGTCTTAGGTATTTAAATCTGACAACTGACAAAAATGTATCTAAAAAAGAATTCGAATGGATTTGGAGTATCAAATTTTTTTGGTAGAAATTGTGGATACAAAATGAAGCGAGATGATCATGCCTAACGGCCTGCGGTTCAACGGTTAATGTTGAGAAGTTGTAAAATATGCTAATCGGCTTGAGAATTTCTATACTACGATACAAAGTAAGGTACTTTGTAATTCAGCGTGTCTCAGGTAGATGGCGCTATAGTGTATCTTTATTTTGCACTGTATGTGAATGTTATCACAGATATTAAAACATAAAATCTAATTATATTATACTTTAAATATACTATTACATAGTATGGCGACGCATCGTCATGTCAATAGCAGTTCTGACCTTCCATTACAATGTATTAGTAAGCTCGTAACTACTTCTTATTTCAACTGTGAGATATTTATTCCTCCTTCTTTCTAGAAGTATTTGCCTACATACATTTGTGTCCTCTTTTCAGTGTGATAAGAGAATAAGTAATAATAATATTTCGTACATCTAACAGACAACTCCATCTACTCCCAAACTAAGCAGAGCTTGTACTGCTAGAAAAAGAGAAAGCAATAATGTAATCAATTTTAGAATGAATTAAAGGTGTTTATTACTTTTCCAGGTCGGAGATCCACAGCATCCTGGAGTGCCTGCTGAACTCGGCGCGGCTGCAGGCCGGAGGTGGTGGTGCTGGAGGCGGCTGCTCGCTGCTGCACCGCGTGGGAGCCCTGCTGCGGCGCTACCTGGCCTCGCGACCCCAGCCCGCCACCGCCCTGCTACACGCGCATAGAGACACCATCGCGTACGTCTACCACTGCTTTATACATCATCCTAAATGTACAACATCAATAGGCTATTTGACAATATTGAAAATAAACTATGGATTGTGGTCATCCTATCAGATAATAGCCTAAAAAGACATATTTCACTATGACTTAAACAAAATAATGTGATTTTTTCGCAGATTGCACGAAATAAATTGTAACAATTTTTTGAAATATTTTCTGCGACATGAACGCCTTGTGATGTGTTGCAACTCTGGTGACGTCACACGCTAGTAAACAAAAGATTCCTCGACTGAGTATTGTTCGCGTTTTGTGAATTTGTTTACTAGCGTGTGACGTCACATGTGTCATGTGACCAGCGCCATTAAAGAAATGTCGTTTTTTGACGCGGTTGTCAAACTTGAACTTTATCTTAAATTTTAATTCATAATACAGTAGAAATTCCGCAAAATATTACCGCAGTGTGCTTATTACGTAATAAAGAATAATTTAAAACGATTTCCAAAAATCAGTCAAATAGCCTATTGCCTCGTTGGTCTTGCGATTGCCGATCAAGAGGTCTCGGGTTCGAATCCCTGGGAAAACCAATAATATTAGTTAACGCGGTCACCACCGGAAGCCAGTTGATATGAAGTAAACTCAGCGACCAACCCCGACTCCGCGCGGAAACATTTGAAATCTCGGTTTTTCTACATTATAATATATAATGTATACATATAAACCTTGTTTAACTCACTAGAAGAATAGAATAGAGATCATGATGAGGTGTCTCCTGAACGGCGGCCAGCCAGCAGTTAGCACACAACCAACTAACACGGACCTTCCGTGTTCAGATTGATGAATTTCTCGCAGATCACTTTCACAAGCTTTTTACACTGGATGATTGATTTTTGAGCATTTACTTCATCACTTTTCGGCACTTGATAATTACCACTTGTTTGCCACCACACTTTGGAGTTTGTTTCGGAGACGTTTTGGGTAAATAGGAATTTTCGGTATCCCACCGCTGTCACCAAATGTTACACGGGACCGTGCAGATAGCTTTTTAAAAAGAAAACTATTTGATTGATTGAAGGTTACATTTATTTAATAATATATAGATTTAGTAGTACAAATGATTGAACCTGTAACACAGGTTATATTTTATAACCTACATCAGGCATCAGTCTTTCACAAAGGTGGAATCCGGAAGCCAAGTTACTATCCTATTAATAAGCCATGCATTTGTGAAAGAGAATAAACTTTATTATTATTTAGAAAATGAATTAGAAATAAACTAGAGATCCGACCCGAACCGAGTTTGAAACTGGACTGCCTTTCCCCTGCGTTCATGTCCTACCTCAGGATTATGCTGGTTCAGCAAACGAAAAATTGCTAGTCAGGTCGACTGCTTACATTAGTGGGGTGTAACAGATCGTACGGAGTTAGTCTTCATCGAAAACGGTACACTGACTGGCCACCGATAAATAACGGAAGTTCTAATTCCTTATGCACAACCCGCTTTAACCGCTCTTGGCGAAAACTCAATTCTTATGGACGACAACGCTCGCGCCCACCGGTCTGGCGATGTGGAAGCGTATATGCTAGAAGTCGGAATTCGTCGTTTGGACTGGCCAGCTAGAAGTCCGGACCTCAATCCCACAGAGCATGTCTGGGACGTTCTGAAGCGACGAGTGAGACCAGTGCAGCCGGCTCCGCAGACCATCAGAGATCTAAAGAATGTGATTACCGCGGAGTGGGACCGTATTCCCCAAGAAACCATAAAAGATATACTCGCGAGCATGCCCAGACGAATGCAAGCCGTGATTTCAGCAAGAGGGGGTCACACTCAATACTAAACTTTTATCTGCTTTTAATGTATTCAAGAAAAACAAAGAAATTAATTTCGTTTCATTTTTATTTAGCGAGCAGGTACAATAATAGTGTTTTGAGCTTAAACAACATTTCTCAATAATTTAATCAAAATATTATGATAAAACTGATGAAAACTATTCCTTCCTAATTAATTTATAAAATTCTGAGGATAACAATACCTAAAATTGTCAAACAAACTAATAGTAACTATAAAATAGTTCTTTGCTTAAGTGCCCGTTTTTTTTGCAAAAGAGTTTATTATTTAATAGAATTGCGCTTACAACGAACAGGCCGGCCCGACCGGGGTGGTACTACACAGAAGACCAACCTACAATGACAGCATTCGTGCTGTCGTGTTTCGTTGGTGAGTGCGAGACCTGAGGCCCACCCAGAAGTATCTCAACATGCCGCTATGGTGTGGGTCACCATGCTACATTGTTGTATAATTTGCAATGAGTACGGTGACCACCACTCTTCGATTCTGCTTTCCATCAGGCAGAGTAGAGTCATTTTGATAGGCTCTAATATAAAAAACAGCAATACTTTTTTGGTAACTATCTGTTTATTTTAAGTCCTTTTTCATGACTTCCATATCCTTTCCCCCCCAGATCGATCCCAGCGCTGAGCTCTCTGCTGGCGGGCGAGGTGAGCGCCCCCTCGTCCGCAGCGCCCCCGCCCCACGCGCTGCTGGCGCTACAGCGTAGAGTGGAGTCGCCAGAGAACCTGAACTACATGATACAGGTTACACCCTCTGTATTACTTTATTATACAACTAACTTTTGCCTTTTGTAAACTATTTTTTAAACGGAACGGATCTTATCTTTGTCATTTAAATAAGTTATGTTAAAAATTACAATAAAATAATCAAATATGTGCCAGTAAGAACAATGCTCCGCCTCTAGTATTTATACTAAAATTAAAAAGAAAACTTTTATAATCTATGGTTTTTGTCTGTGTCAAACTCTCTTTAAAAATGGTTGTTGTAAAATGTAAATTTGGCAAAAGAATAAAAGAATTGATGTATTGAAGACTAGCTTTTGCACGCGGCTTCGCTTTAATATCCTGATTTACCTACTTAGGGGTGGAATTTCAAAAATTCCTTTCTTAGTGCTCACTTACGTTATATAAAGAACCTACCTGCAAAATTTCAGGATTCTAGGTTCAGCGGTTAGGGCTGCGCGTTGATCTCTGGGTTTGTCAGTCATTTTCCTCTTATAAATATATAGATATATAGTTTATTTGCCTTACTTCTTGAACCTCTAACGCCATGTAATTCAAACCTGTATAGAAAAGACCACATACCATTCTGTTAGGTATATATAAAACTGTACTCGTACGCACTATTTCTATTGGTTATAGTTAGCGATATGTAAAATGTGAAATATGTGAGATCGTGACAGGCTGTAACGAATATTGGTCGTCTCCTCAGGAGGTCGAGTCGTGGGGCACCCGTCGTGGTGGAGCGTGGGGCGGGCGCTCCGCTGCGGACGCGCTGCTGCGGGCGGTGGCTCCGCTCTGTGCCTCCTCGCACGCTCCGCTCCGGACCTCGGCGCTGGCTCTGCTCGCCAAGCTGCTGCCGGCCGTACCGCACACACGACCTGGTAACTACCGCTCACATACCACTCTGTTATACTGCATTCCGAGATACATAGAGGACGAGATGACGTCATCATCACTATCGCTGACATAGCATGTTTCAGTGTTACCACTAGTGTGAAATAATAACTCCCCAACCACCATTATTCCCTTTGTGAGTTCGATAGAACAATAAAGTTTTTCGTAATCATATATTTAAATTCAAATATTTTGTTTGATTATGTACACAAAACAACAATTTAAATGCATTTTACATTTTTTTAAATAGAATGGTGGAGTTATGTTGCTATAAAGTGGTAACTGGATAGTGACGTCACCCTGAGTAGCTTTCGGAATTTCATGCCTGTATTGTTGTACCATGCTACAAACTACCTTCACCATCCATCCGTGACAAATTAAGAATACGTCACCACCCTTATACTTTCCATGGATGTTGTAACAGCCGACTAGGAGAGAAAACTACGCAAGACAACACTGACAAGGAAGGGAAAACTTGTAACAAACCCTATACCAGCTCCACAACGTGATATAATACGTCAAAATCTCTTTTATAAGTTTAAACCTATGCCTAGCAGTGGACTTATTAAAGGCTCATGATGATGATGATGGCTGGTCAAAGTCACACAGGTAGTAGATTTGCTGCCACGCTGATTTGAGCACGGTAGGGCCGGCTCGAACGGGGCGGTACTAGCCTCGCTCAGAAGATCTACGTAACATGACAGCAGTAGTGCTGGCGTGTTTCGTTGGTGAGTGCAAGACCGGAGGCCCAATGATGCAGAAGCATCACTAGCCCGCCATGGTGTGGGTCACCATGCTGCATTGTCTGCATTCACAATGAGTATGGTGACCACCACTCTTGGATTCTGCTTATACTTTCCATCAGGCAGAGTAGTCATTTTGTCAGGGCCAAACAAAAAAATAATAATACTTTCCACCCCTTATAATCCCTTGGTTCCATTCCGATATCTTACTCATGACGTCTATAAGACAACTTCCTAATACATTAATTGACCAATACATGGTTTTCAACACAGTAGCTGATAGTTAGTGAAACATACTACTTGTATCGCAATATAAATAGTACTATATATAGCCTACTATATACAATTTCCATCTGTCAAAATTAAACTTACTTGTACTTTGATCTCTCTATTTAATTAACTTATACCTAACCTGACCGGTTTAGACCTATGGCATTATGTTTACGTAGTTACTGATGCCAATTCTGTTGTTGACTAAATGAATCACTAAAATTTTTCTAAAATTATACATAAAGCTTTTCATCCAAATTACAGGTCTACAAGCCGTTCTAGAATGTCTAGACTCTCATCTCCCCGAGGTCACTCAATCAGTCCTGGACAAGTTGCCTGACCTGCTCATCGGCATGCAGGAGCACGCAGCCAAGATCCTGATGAAGGTCTTCGAGCTCGGCATGAAGTCTCGCCACCCGGTTGAACCGTGCATCACTAAATCCGTCACCATGATTAATTTGCATCGGGGATGCTAATTCAAAAATAGTGGTAGATTAAAATCACAGCCAACTGCGATTAATCATGTGAAATGAAACTAAAATAAAGAAATGAAATTTCTTCATAGTCCATAAAATATAAGTCATACAGTGTTACACAGTAACAATAGTAATGTACAAACACAGAATAAAGCATTATAAATAGGGTCTGTATAAGAATGTAGGCCAGAACGGGTCACCATCTCGGCTAAATGTTTCCAGATTGCACCATCACATACGAATTACTTCTACAGTAAATCTAGTTTTTTTTTGTATTAATAAAAAAAGATGTAAGCAATAGATAAATTAGCAAAATTGGGTCTTTGTGCATCATCTGAATAGTTACAGCGCGTGATTAAATAGATAATCATGTGGTTAATCCGCATAACTAATTTTATTTCATCATTATTTATAATGTGAAGTTATTCACATTTTTTTTTGTCTTGAGACAATGTTACGCATATAAAGTTTATGTTGTACTATCTGTTGGAGTGGTTTTGTGGAATGGGACGGGAGCAGGAAGTCATTTTGTAACAGAAAGATGGGGTAGCCCGCTATTTTATGTAATTAACGACGGTTTTAAAATGAACGGTTTTTTGTCAGACGTAAAGCATAAATATGGGATTATTTTAAGATTTAATCTTATTTCCATAAGATTAAAACACCCCTGACCACAAAATCTCATCAACAACAAGAACTAATGACCGAGAACTGATTAAAACGGTAAAAGAGTTCAAACTACCCTTAAAGGTACTCCCCATGTTTATTTTATATAAGCCTAGTTATACAATAGAAATTATTGTTATAAGGATGTGTATATATAGAAAAGTACCAATAAAACTAAGTGTATATGCAAATATGCTGTTTTATTATAAATATAATACTTTTACAATATATTTTCTTGAAAATTGTTACAACACAAAAAATCTTTTTAAATAAAACAACGTATATCGAGTTATTTATATAAATGAATGCATAACCACACTTCTCTTATTATTCCATAAGGGTCTGTTCACTTAGACCGGCTCGGAGATCATTGGCCCGCTTTTTTCTTTTCACACAGACCAGATCGTATACGCTTGGAATTGGCCGAAGCGGAGCCGCCACATAGACCGGCTGGAAGAGATCTGCGCGAGTGCGAGCGAGAAAGAGCACGCAAACGGAGCCGGTCGGCTCCTCACACCTTATTTCACACGAGGCGCGTTCAAGCATTTTTAATGACAAAAAAAGTGCACATGCAAAAATAAACCTTACTACAATTACTTAAAACTCTGTTTCCAACATGATAAAAATTTGCTCTCCTCTCCGAGCCGGTCTGTGTGAACGGACCCTTAGTGTATAATTTCATTTATTTAAATCTGTGAATAGATTGTATCCAAAACGCATTTTTGGGCTCCGATACCACGCTTAGTGCAATGGAACCAAACAATTTTCTAACACCAGTTTTTTGTGTGGCCATGGTATCACTGTCTAAGGCACAGCTATCTTAATAATTATATTATTTCTTTTTATTTTTAAATCTTAAATAGGAGGTTAAGTATTTTTTTTTAAGTGAAAACTTATTTAAGCGCGTTGAGCGCTTTTTGGGTGATTACAAATAACTTTTTTTATCGCGCATCTTATTTAAAGAGCAAAGAGGTTTATTTCAGTTGAGCTTGAACAACTGTTTGTTTATAGTTTTGAGTTTTCACTTCTATTGGCAGTCCTCGTGACTGCTTTGTGATTTTTTTCAAGAATTTACTTATGCTATAACCATTTATTTTTAGGGTTATGATTACATTTTTAGTAATTTTTTACACAACATCATTGCTTGTACAATGATAATAAGAAAATAAAATTAACTTACTCTTCCACAGTAAAATAAATAACTTAATCGCAACCTAAGCATAGACCCACAGCAAAGCAAACAGTTCAACCGCACTGGTGATGACATTCATCACCACATTAATCACTTCACCAGTCATTGCTCCCAAGATCTGTGAACATCTTATCTTTAATCTTTGGTCTGGGGTCTTCTGTGATCTTTGTATCCACGGCGCCTACTTTTCCCAGAATATATTCGAATTCTGCAAGAAATAGAATAACACAATATATAAGAAGCAGTCAATTATATAAATTAAACCTTATGTAATACACCTCTATTAACTTAAAACTAGGGAAGACAAGAGACAGCCTTATCGCTCCAAGGCAATTACTTACAGACAACCATGGAATCAGGCAACTTATGTAACAAATGCATAAGGTTCAATACTGATTGAGTGGGGCAAATCTGCAACTAAGAGTCCTAAGTGCGCAGTCACCCTTTATTTTCTTCCCACCAGGGTATGCGAAGGCGGAGGTAATTATGCTCTGGTAACCTAACTCAGTAAAAAGCAGTGTTTTGCAGAATACTATGTTTGAATCTTTTCTCGGAGAGGTATAATAATATCACCAGTCCACCTATGATATGACGATTAGTGACGATAGTGATTCCACAGTGCGCAAATATTGAGTGCAAAAGTAGTTATTTATGCATGATATTTTTACAAAAAATAAAATATTAATATACCACATACCTTCAAGAGTCATAGCGGTTCCTCTCAACTCATGCGGTCCAACAAACTGCTTCTTCATATCACCCTCAAAGTACACAAATATACTCGGTAGATTCTTCTCCGGGAAGTTGGGGATGCATGTCTGTGCTACAGCCTTCAAAAACTTGGTGTAAGGGAATTTCTCGGCTAACTGACGCAGATATTGATTTATGAGGGCACATTGTTGGATGCTGGAAGAATACATTATTCATAAGAAAATGAAAGATTAAGAATATGAAGTGCGCCACCACAGGTGTTTATCCCATTGGTCTTCTCAAGAACCGACTAAGCAAGCAAACTCCGTGGGAGAGCCACGCTTTGGCATGAATGGGCCGGCTCTACCGGAGTAATACCACGGCCTCACAGAAAACCGGTGTGAAACAGCATTTTCTACTGTCCAGTTCTTCAGGTCTCGAGGAGACTTCTGTATGATATGATATCAACAACATTACAAAAAGTTTCATAACATGGTACATGGATATGGAAGATCACCTTAGGCAGACAATTCTTTAAAAATATTTTTTTTATTGTTAATTTATCTATGTAAATAAAAACCAACATTAATATGTTTGTTTTCCATGTTACGCTGTATCTATCATTGCAAAATCAACAATCTTTGATAGTGTTCTAGAAACACCTATGAGGGTTGCTGGGAAAAACATTATATACAAAGAAGCTTTTAACCGCAGCTCCGCCAGCGTGTATTTCGGTTATCGCGGTAAGATTTGTCTATGTCCTTCCTCAAGAACCAAAGTATCTCCATGCCTAATTTCATTGAAATTGGTGTAGCAGTTTAGGCGTGAAAGCGTAACAGACAAACAGAATTACTTTCGAATTTATATTAGTATAAATTAAACAAATCGACTGCCTCGGTGGCGCAAGTAGTAGCGTACGACTGCTGTGCCTGAGGTCTCGGGTTCGATCCCGGGTCGGACCAAATGTTTGTTTGATCTACAAATATTTGTTTCGGAGTTTGGGTGTTTTGTATGTATAATATACTAGCTGACCCACGCAACGTCGTTTGCGTCTCCTATTGCTCGTAGCGTAATAATTTCCCCCCATTTTTGAAACTATCTTCATCGGTACTCCGCTCCTATTAGTCATAACGTGATGATATATAGCCTTCCTCGATAAACGGGCTATCTAACACTAAAATAACTTTTTCAAATTGGACCAGTAGTTCCTGAGATTAGCGCGTTCAAACAAACAAAAACTCTTCAGCTTTATAGTATATTAGTATAGATGTATTTATTATACTCTTCTAAGGTCTAATACTCATAATCAACAACACATTTATTTGGATAAAAACTAATATTAGGTATTATGTTGATAAAAACTCCTTGACAAATAACTCATTATAAGGTACCAACTCTTAGCGTCTTATACTCGTGATAACTTCTAAACGAAATGTCCGAATGGGATGAAACAAAAAGTATTTTACTTCTACATAAATACCCTTGATAACATAATGCTTTACTTGGATAAGGATTAATATTACCACAGAACAAATGAAGAATATTACGATACACATTTAACGTAGTTTCTTTCTTCAGACGATTTAATAATTTTATTGAACACAAAAGCGGTTATTGTGACTAAACCATGATAGTTAGATATATGCTCTCGCGTATACGTATACATTATTTTGTTCTAATACTTTTTTGCTTTTACGCAAAAATAGGTTTTTAATTTCACACCTTGGTTACGAAATAGCAATTTTCTTACGGATCTCTAATTTTTATGAAAATAAAATATAGCCTATAGCCTTTCTCGATAAATGGACTATCCAACACTGAAATAATTTTTCAAATCGGACCAGTAGTTCCTGAGATTAGCGCGTTCAAACAAACAAACAAACAAACTCTGCAGCTTTGTAACATTATATAGTATAGATATGTATTTACAAAAAAAAAGGATATATGTATTCGTATCAGTCGTCTAGTACCCATAATACAAGCTCTGATTAGCTTGAGACTGGATGGCGTTGTGTGTAGATGTCCGAAAAATATTTATTTATTTACAAAAAAATAAATAAAAAAAATACTAATTCTCACCCTTGCTTATAAAGATGAATAACCACCCAAATGTTCTCTCCTGCCTTGTTGACCTCCTGCACATAGTCCTGACCTGACACCTCCTTCACATCTCCAAACTTTGGCTTCTCTGCCAGCCTCTTCAGTTCAGCTATCCTCTTTCTTCTATATTCTTCAAGGACGGCCTCATCTTCTGAATCTTCCAGCTCATCGAGACCATCAAGGTCAAGTTCTGAGAGTTGCTTATCCTCTAGAAAATGTATCAATAATTCATATATATACTAGTGAATATATTGTTATGAAGAAAAATTATTCACGAACAACGATCGAGAAAGATCTTGATTATTCACGAACAACGATCGAGAAACTTGCTTTTTGAGGCACAGAATAACGAACTTTATATTGATATGATATACATAGCGTCCAATATCGATTGGTTGTTGCGCGATTGTTTACAACGAGTTCGCCGGCGGGCGTGTTCTTGGTACGGGCACGCTTTCGTTCTATGTACGAGACGTTTCTTGAAAGCGCTCGTAATAGTAAAAATGGATATAAATACGAACTTTCGCGGGCCGCAGTCCAGTTTGAGCTACAGTGAGATAAACATCACAGTGATATCAGTGATCAACCTAGCGATCTCGGCGACCATTAAGGATTGTTATACGGCGTGATATTGTGATTGTAACAGTTTCTTTTTTAATAAAGTGTCTTTTACATCTCAGCAGGTTTATTTCCCAAATTCATCGAACTCTAACACTCCCTGATGGTTCACCAGTTTTTTAATTACTGCTCAGTGCCCAAAGGTTACATTGCAATGATAATTACATTCTCTTAATCTAAATAGTCATGTAATATTTTTTTAGGTCCTATATCATCAACCCATTATGTCCCACTGCTGGGCTTGGGTCTCCTCTCAGGAGAGGGTTAAGGCCATAACGTCCCCATGCTGGCCAAGTGCGGTTTGGGGACTGAGAAGACAATGTGTGGCTACGTAATCTTGCTGTTGGATGTTTTTAATACGCCCAAAGGCTTCCAACTAAGCTTTACGACTGTTATCATATGATAACAACCGGGATCCGACTGCTTAATGTGATCCCCGAATTACGGAGACGCTCATGGTATTATGCCACCAGCGGTCACTCATCCAGGTACTGACTGCGCCATCGTTGCTTACCCTCGGTTATTGTTTCGAATCACCGAGTGCAAGTGGGCTATGAGCGCCTTAATACTGTAAAAAAACAACTTGCTCTAACCTCACAATAGTCTCTATAATAAATTACCTGGTACGGTACCTGGATGACCGAGCGTCGCTTGGTATTTTTGTTTTTATAAATGGGTTTGGGACTATCCAAACACCACCTTTTTGTTATTTTTCTTCCAATTAAAAAATAAGTTAAGTGGCGCCCTCTCTTGGTAAGCCCTGATACTGTTTATTCTGCACCTTATTCCAGTATAGTTTAATGTAGTTCACTCGAGTTACGATAGATGGCGCTAGATGTACATTGATTTGATATATTTGATTGATAAAAACACGAATAAAACAACATTTTCTAAAAATGAATTCTAGCTAGATCGCCCCCGAAACCCCCTGCATACAAAATTTTATGAAAATCTTTGGAGCCATTTCCGAGATTCAGATTATTTATAAATATATATATATAGATACAAGAATTGCTTGTTTAAAGGTATTAGATATCAATGGTAGAAAGTGGTATTTTAAATTTTTTACACAATAACTTTTGATATTATGATATAAAAGAGAAAGAAGAAAAATGACGAAACTTCCAGAACTTTCCAGATTAAGTAATTTCTGCCCAAAATGTAAACCGATTTAAGAATGGACTTAATGCATATTTTCTTAAATCTACGAAGAATATTTCAATGGAACCTCTTAAGATGCAGGCTTATATCAGTTGGTACAACTGGCTGTGTGTCTATATATATAATAATAATAATAAAAAATGCATTGAATGCTCTGTGTCTCATTATGCGAGGTTTAGGTGCAAAGAAATATCTTTCAAATTTCAACTTTCTATTTTTATTATTCTACCAATTATCAATTTTTAAAATAGTTTTTTTGCTTTGGTCATCTGGTGTAAAGCTGGATATTTCGATATATAACATTTTTGCTTTCTGCCATCGATATATATTATTTCTTATAAGCATTTTTAAACATTCCGTAAAACTTAATTTTAATATTAATATTAAAGGCACTGGACCAGAACAATTTTATTGTTGATACAATACAGTAAAATAAAAATCAAATTTAGAACAAACCGTATTCTAAATTTAATAATATTAATAAAAACTCTATAATCATTACTTATTGGAAAATATTTTGTACGTACATTTTTTTTAAATCAAAGCAACTGGTGTAATCATAACCTAAAAATCATAGTCTTTATACTAACTTTCATTCTGTTTTTGTTCGATAGCCTGTTCAATCATATTAACAATATCATTTTCTGATATTTCTTTTTCCTTTTTAGGCAGAATTCCCTTGGCGCGAAGGACATCGTTCCATTCTGTATCCTCATTTGGGTTCTAAAAATAAATACACAAGATAGAATTAAAAACACGAATACCTTGTCCAAAAAACACTTAAATGTCGTATGTATGTGGTTTACCTGCATTCTGTATTGAAACAAATAGTCGTTCCTGTTAGTTTTATGGTAAAATAGAACAATTCATTTATTCGAAATAGAATCACAGAACACGAATCAGAGATCAGCTATCAAGCTATCAGATGACTCACTTGTCTAAGTCAATGACAAATACGGTAGTTCATTCATTAGAGTCGTGTCATCCACAAAATGTTAAACATCGGCACACATTCCAATAACTAAATTAATTAATTAAAGACGAAAGCCCTACTATTTTCCTGTTTTTAACTGACTTCCAAAAAGTAAGAGGTTCTATGTTCCACTGCATGTATTTTTTTTAAAATTAAATTCCTGTGACATGCATGAGGAACTTTACAAACATACTAAAACGGACACGAAAAAACGCTCAGGCTCGGAACAACAATTTGTGAATCACACAAAACATTCCCCAAATTCTTTAATTACTAGGTCATCCATGCAGGCTTTCTTTAAAACTGGCAGTGTTGATTTTATTATTGAATTAAATTATCGTAATTTATTTTGAAACAATATTTTGGGGTATTTATTTGTTTTAGCGTTGGCAACATCATGTGTAGAATGTGAGGCTCCTCTACACAATGGGCCATCATGGACCATTAAAAGCTATTAAAAGGGACTCAGCTACACTCAGCTATACATTAGAGAAGACAAACGATATTCCTGTCTTGTTCTGTCGTATAGCTGCGTCCCTTCATTGTAGGAGCCTTGATAGTATTCCTTTCCGTACTTTGGAAAAAACAATCACATCAGTCAACTTGGCAACATTGCATTCAATCAGTAGAGTCTGTGGCTATGAATAAGGAATCATATAGAACTGCCCTACCTACGAAAAAAACGTGCGTACCTACGGTAACCAAACATGGCCGCTTAGTGGTGTACTAGCCTTAGCTTCTCATCAAAAGATATCGACAAAACGTACATTTCGAAAAGTTTTCTCTGTAACTTTTGCGCAGCATTGTACTTTTTTCCGCTTTTCCATTTCATAGTCTGCTAAGATTGTTTTGTCCTTTGTGAGATGAAGAAGGGCAAAAGAGAACGGGAAAAGGGAATTAGCATTAGAGCACAAATTAAAATATTTTTTGACCACACGTCAAAACAAAATTTGTTATCGAAAACATCTATGTACATAGTGTGGTACTGAAATTTTGTTAGTTTTAGTGTATCAAAGTATCAGGGTAAATCATACTTTTTATAGCGAACATTATGAAACAATCAAACAATATATAAAACATTTATTGAACACTTTATATAATCACGTTTAAATGATGTTCATGAATCGGTTTTTGTCATTTTTATTATTTGCTAACTATTGTTGTAAGAAACTAATGACAACATTTTTGTTACTCATTAATTTCGAAACAGTATTATATTGTTCAAATCATTTCGACAAGATATCATTTCGATGTTTTTCTTTCCAAAATATCTAAACTTAAAGGGTAAAAAAATGTAGGGGCTTTTAGGGAAAAATTTAGGCTCAAGGCAAATTTCCTTTGGAAATTAGTCTCATAAGAAAATCTTTAGGTCCAGCACACTATATCCAGTTTTAACACCAATAGAACATTGGTTTTAAAGCTGGACATTCGACAAGGTTTGATAAGTGCTGAAAATAAAAATAATGGGTATGTCAATTGAGAAGTTCTATTTCAAAACGTAGGTAATAAAGCAATTATAACAACATCATCTAAGAGTTCACGGGTCATGTTCAAAATGTACTTAGTAAATTTTGAACATGACGCGTGAACTTAGTTTACATTTGTAAGAAAACGTCCTAAATAATTGTAGGGCAACTTGGAATGAACTCATGTCTATATATTATATAACTATCAGTACCACTATCAGTATCCATATAAAATTAAGGTTACCTGTTTTTATAGAGATGGTACTGTATGGTCTCTTGATCTTACAACGCCAAGTGTTCAGTTGAATGAACTTTCGTCAAAATTTTTGGAACAGATAAATCCCTTTGGTTGGTTTGAATTATTTAATTTTCATTTCCAATGACTTCTAACCACATTCTTTTCTTTGCTTCATTTCTAGGTAGCCTGTGTGTAAAAATACAAAGTCAGTCGTGATTAATATATAAAGTTACGATACGATAGTAAAGATACGATAAGATACGATACGATATAAAGAACCAAACATGGCGGATTGGCACGTAGGTACATTCATGACAATTTTGCCAAAATCAGAAAAAACATATATATTGACGTCTCAGATTACTGAATAAATCTTTAATTAATCTAAAGAAAGCTTTCTTTTGTAATCTGAGATTGACATCCTACTTTCCTAACGCGAGACAGTATAAGAAAAAGGGAGCAATGTTTTTGGTATTGCTACATCGATTTTACTAACAAATGTATAGGCAATTGTAAATATAGTAAATTACGTTCACTCCATATTATTCCTACCTCTATGGTATGTGGTCATAGCAGAGTCAATCTATCAATCAGTATTCATTCATTCATTCATTCATTCGGAATCATTGAATGTGAATCATTCGTCATTCGTGATTCGCACGAGTATATGTGTTCTGTGCACAAAATTCGCACAGCATAATAATTAGCTTGCTACAGTAGCTACATTTTATCATAGATTGACTTAAAGGTCTTAGTTACCAGGTCATTAAATCCCAAGAAAAAAAAAAATATCATAGATAATATCATCATAATCACTTTATCTGATTATATCATTGACCTACAGTACATGGACTACGCATACCTACAAAATTATCGTGCCTACCTACACAAGAAGTTGGCGCATAAAATGGCTGCCATAGGGTTGTACCTATGTAGAGTGACTCGAAATGTCGATATCGATATTTAACTGAAATATTTAATAAATTGCAAAAATAACGATAACATTAAATAATTACAGTTAAATCCGATTGTTTTTTATTATTTATAATGGATATAATGGATGGATTAAATTTTGAATGATGGACTTATGACTAAAATCCAAAAATGAAAGCTGGCCATCACTGGACACCCGGCTAGATATGATATGAGCGAAATATTACTTAAACGATTCTTGGGCTTCTACCCAAGAAACCGTAGGCCATTGGGAGTGCTACAGCGTTTGGTGAGTCCATTGTGGGATAGGAGAGTGCTAGTCCTCTCCCTTTTCCCACCTTTAAGGCGTACATCACCTCTTCCCAAAATGAGGCCGTGGATTCCTCTTGGAATCCCTAAAATCCTGGTCTTTCTGTAGTCTGGGAATAGATGATCGTAGGTGAGGTTTCTCAAATTATTATTTTAAAACCATTTGTTATCGGCTATAAAAACAGCCCTATCCGTTCTATCAGCAACAAGACTAAAGAAAGAACAGAAAACCTCCGCATTCAAACCAACAAGAATGTATATCGTTGTTTACCTATTTTTTCGTAGCTCCGACGGTTCTGAGATACCGATATCAACATAAAAAGTACTTATATTATGTTGACATTGAGCGAAATAACAAATTGAGTGAATAAAACACGTTTTAAATAGTTGTAATATTTATTCACACATTCAGGTTAGGGCACTGCGCAGTCACGTAATCGCGTCACGTCGAGAGTTCTGTTGTAGGATGTTTCATGGAAGTGCATCGAGCAGACATACCACATTTTATGTTGAGGGTTTACATTTTCCAAACCAATGATTTCGATCCATTTCTTTCTTAAAATTTCATTTACAGGAAGTCTGATGAAGAAAACACCATGTTAACATATTTTTTTGTATAATAATATGAGTATCGACACTTTAACTCTACCATCACTATCCTTAATCGTATGTAAACAAATCAAAGTGAAACAAAGCAAATAATACCATTGAGATCCTCAAAAAACTAACAAAAGTCTCGGAAATTATAAAAAGAATATGTTTAATACAATGCAATAAACAAAATCGTAAAATATTGAACAATTTCAATGCATTTTTGTACTAACCTGTAAAGAGTCAATGTACAATGATTCTTGTTTTTTCTTGCACCAGATTGTTTAATGGAGCACGAAGGCATGATTTTCATGTCTAGGGCAAAGCCTTGGATACAATAAAAACCAATTTAAAGCCGTAATTGGCACGAAAACAAAAACAAAATTTCCAACAGCAACCGCTTGACAGCAGATCTACCTCAGAACTTGGTGCATACAATGGCGTCGCCGGTCACGAATTGACAAGTGCATGACGTCACTCAAAAGTGTTGCCAATATTAACGCTCACTAAACTATGTTTATCTCTCTTTTCACACCAAGGTACACATAAGTTAAAAAGAGACAAAATGCTTTTTTGTATATATGTGTCGATCTTATATATATTTGTATAATGAATTGTTCGTATAGTAGAATAGGGCATCTCCTTATATTTTCTTTCCTCATTGGATTATATTAATCTGTGTCGCACATCTAGTATATACATTATAATCTATGGTCGCACAGTCAGCAGACGAGTATATGTGTTCTGTGCAGCAGAGCAGACTCAACAGCTAGTGAACGTGAACGTGGGAATTATTTACAATATTTACGACAACAGAAACAGTTCAAACAGTATCAGTTGTGGCTATCAATTAACACGTGAAATATAGTAGTGGCAAATCAAATACTTTAAGTATTAACATCGTTTACAATATAATTGTATAAGATCATCATGAACCGAGACAAACGAGAACCGGAGTATCCGACGGAATTGGAGACTCAGTTTATTCTGAGGCTACCAGAAGAACCAGCCAAAGTTCTTCGAGAAGTATTAAAATCTGGAGAAAACCTGAAAAACCGGCTGACGATCCAAATAGAAAATGACATGCGGCAAGGTGAGGTACGATTCGACCATTGGCTAATGCACGCAAAGATCTTCGACCTTCCCACCATCATAGAGTCGTTGAAAACTATTGACAATAAAAGTTTTTATAAGACAGCCGACATATGCCAAATGATGATATGTAAAGACGAACCGGACCAACCGTCTACAGAAGAAGAGTCGCCTGTTAAAAACAAGAAGAAGGATCCATACAAGGTAGATAAGAAGTTTCTGTGGCCCCATGGAATCACCCCTCCCACTAAGAATATCCGCAAGCGTCGGTTCAGAAAAACCTTAAAGAAAAAGTATGTAGAAGCTCCAGAAATCGAAAAGGAAGTAAAGCGCCTATTAAGAGCTGATAACGAAGCTGTGAGTGTTACATTCGAGGTTATGCAAGAGGAAGAAGACCATCCTAAACCAGAACAGAGTGCACCTGAGAAAGTTAAGCCTGAGAAGAAAGTAAAGGCTGAACGTAACCCTAAAAGAGAAAGAGAGGTTGTTTCACATGCGAGTGCATCAAACACAGAATCATCCAATGTTGTTGATATATTTGGAGGAAATGTAAGTGATTCTGATTTAGAAGATGACAATATCAATGTTGAGATGGAAGATAGTAGACTTTCAGCATATGACAGCCGTCTCTCAGACACAAACTCTATGCATGGAGAAGGATTGTCTAAAAGAGATGCAATGCCGACTCAATTTAAATCACACATGTTCCAATCACCTCAAGACATGCCAAAATCATTACAAGGCCACAGCCGAGTCAACACACCAGCTGCCCCTGGAATATCTAAAAGTGGAGGTTTGTCTTCTGAAGATGATGGTGACTATCAACCGAGAGATATGTCCAAAGATAGCATGTCACTGAGGATTGAGCAACTTAGAGCTGGACTTGAAGAGCTGAAACAGCGAAGGCAGAGGACTCAGCATGAGATTGCCGGGATGGAAAACTTGGCACTGCGACAGAGATTCCAAGATATCCTGCATACTTTGAATCAGGACATAATGTACAAAGAAATGGAGTATCAAGGTCTTATAACTCTTCAAAATTCAGAAGATATATAATAATAATAAATATAAAACTGCAAAGTTAGGGGTAGCCTCTACACAGATCACAGTTTTGAAATTATGATTTTCCCTTGTAAAAAATAAGATAATGTATGTAAATAATTATATAAGTGTAGTAAAGATTTAAATGATTAGGTACACCTCAGTGTTATGTAGAACCTACAAATAGTGTCTGCCTTCTTTTTGTTAGCACTAATAGAGCTTATTGCTAGGCATGATTATCATTCTCTTGTAAAGTGACTTTTTTGTTAGCTGTTCACTTCCATAGACAACAGACACATGTTGTGTTTTCTTCCTTTTTTGTTTTTTTGTAACTGCAAAGGTAGTGGTTGACTATATTATATGGCACAAAAATGAAATGTTAAATTGAATACATAACAAAAAAAAAAAACACTTATTTCTTTTCTGAATTTTATGTGAACCATGGTGCGCAGAACTATTTAATCTGCAAACTGGTATAATTAAAAATAATGATGCTATTTTACTGTGTAAGATTATCAATATTTTATGTATTAGGAATAATAAGCATTTGTGTAACTGTGATGAAAAATACATTTTTATTAGTAATACAAATTGTGTTTTATTCAGGAAAGATACAAAAATCTATTTACATTAGTCGCTTAAACAATTTCTAGATTATACTGTCCAGTGCAACCACATAGCACAGTATTTTATAGAGCCGAAGCATATTTCGTTTTAATGCGATAATTCTAATAGTCCATGGGTATTTTTTTTTTTTTTTTTTTTATGGAATAGGCGGGCAAACGAGCAGACGTATCGCCTGATGGTAAGCGATTACCGCCGCCCATGGGCACATGCAACACCAGAAGCGTCACAAGTGCGTTGCCGGCCTTTTGGGGATGGGGGGGAGGTAGGGATTGGGGTATGGGCCTCCGGTATCCTCACTCACTCGGTGAAACACAGCGCAAGCACTATTTCACACCGGTTTTCTGTGAGGCCGTGGTATCACTCCGGTCGAGCCGGCCCATTCATGCCGAAGCGTGGCTCTCCCACGGTTATGCTGCTTTTTGCAGCAATTTGCTGATGATCATAGTACACATTAAAACACGGATATTCTAGTTCTAATCACAGAACCCATCTGCTCCTAGTTTCATTGTCGTATATGTATTGGTTCAAAGTAGTTCAAACTAAAGAAATCTATACAAATAAAAAAAACTGAAGTGTCTCTTTGTAATTTCATATCAAAGTATATACGTCACTTACGACAATAATTCCTTTTTTTTAACTTTTGTCTGTCTGTTTGTTTGTTCTGGCTGATCTCTGAAACATGACATGAGTGGCAAGCCGGAGCTCAGCCAGTATGAAAATATATATGGTACTTACATCCAAAGTAAATAAAAAAAACTGTCTGTTTGTTTCGGCAAATCCCGGAACGGCTGGACCGATTTTAAAAACCGTGCATTTCACAAAATTGTATTCAAAACATACTGTGCGTTCTAATTATTGTTTAAAACACCTGTTATAATACCTGTGATTATCCTAATAATTGGCTCTTGACTATTGTGGAAATAAAATATGAAAATGAATTGAATAAGGTAGCTTAAAAATAAACCATGATCATAATTTTTTTATAATATAAAATTGTGTAACGCTAGTATTTTATTTCTATAATTTTTTTTTGTGGTTTTTTCTGTTGATATCTTAGAGCATATATATACCTGGAGCTTGCGTGAGAGAGACAGACGCTACTAAACTCAGTCTCTCTTTCTCTCTCTCTCTACTCCGAGATCACGCAGTTCAGATGCCCCTGCAGGTATTTAAGATCTAAGGTTGATATAAAGGCCGAAACGCACCGGCCACTATGTCTGTAGTGTGTGACGTCACACACGTGTTTTACAAACAAAAACTATTACAGCGTTCTGTTTGCATTCTCTAGCTCATTTTCACAAATTCATATAAATACCTGGCTAAATAATATAATAAACTGTAACAAACAACACGATACTTGACGTCGCACGTCGCAGTAGTAAAATTCATAAAATACGACGTCATCAGTCAAAATATCACGTGACTGACTGTTTTTACGATAATTTTGAAATTAATTATAAAAATCATGATTTTTTATATTAAAACGGCAATATTTTGAGTGAAAAATAGTTGTGAAACCTCTAAAATAATGAGCTAAAATTTTTAAAACACTTTTAAAAAAATTGTCAAGCAGTCAATTTTTATCTATTTTGTGAAAAAAAATATTCACAAAATTTCAACGGAAACTATTAAAAGGTATTGTAAGTTGAGTAATTAATATACACTTACGCCTTTACCTAAGTTGACCAACATACGGACTAATATTTTAAATTTATAAACCCATTATAATCTTTCTAGCCTTTATGATTTCCAAGATTATTAGGGGTTGGCTAGCTCTATCGATTCTAAGTAAATATCAGATTTTCACGAAGCGACTGGCTTCAGATCTTCGCAACCCTGAGGGCTAACATATTTCGAAGCCTTGAAGGTTAACACTTTAGTATGGAATAGGGACCACAATCATAATTATGTGGCAAATATAAATAGATTTCTTTACACTTTCACATGTCCATTATGTAAAACTACTATTTTTAAGATGATTTTGGCTTACTTTAGGAAGGTCGATGGACATAACATGTAAAAGAAGAAGAAATTTTGAGTGGACTGCAAATTTATTTTGCAGGTTTTACAATTCAAGATTCCTTTAAAGACAACAAGGTAACAATTGATTTATCCGAAAACTTAGGTACAAAAATATGTCGATGCTGGTTAAGTGCGAACATAGAAGTGACGTAGGTATAGGTATTCAATCACTCGGTGATGTTCGCAATGACTCTCGTCCAGCGCCTCGCTCGCCTTTTTTGCAGGCCTATTCTGGCCAGAACCTTTCGTTGAGCGACATAGTCATAATTGTGGCTAAGCTTCTTAAATAAAGATTTAAAAAAACCTTACGTTACCGGTGCCCAGCAAGTTATGAATGTTATGATTCCCAATAAAACAGATAGCTCTAAACTTACTGAAATTCACAACTTTTTAGACTTCCCTTTTGCAATCCAAACGGTTTTAGAATACTTTTGGACCAATACCGACCTTATGCGTTAGTTATTCTCCAGTCAATTCTGGAGCCTTTTGATTTTGGAAGAAGAAGAGTTAGGCTGAGGCCACATTACGGTTTTTTCCCGCTAGCGGTTAAACCGCCAAACCGCAAAACCGCCCGAAACGCAGACACTACGGTTAAAAACCGCAAACAGTGTTGCCAACAGATAAACTAGTTCTCCACTAGATTCAACTTTAAAAACCACCAGAAAACCACTAACAAATATATAATACAATGGTCTGGAGTTTTATAATCAAAGCAGCATTTGCATTCCGACCGTCGAACCTTCAAGAAGAGAGCGTACTCGTTTTTTAAAGGCTGGCAACGCACTTGTGATGCCTCTGGGGTTGCGAGTGTCCATGGGCGGCGGTAATCGCTTACCATTAGGCGATACGTCTGCTCGTTTGCCCCCTATTCCATAAAAAAAAAAACACAGCGAACTCTCAATATAGCAGATAAAAGATTTAACCTCATTTTATTTCTTTGCTTGTTTTCTAATATATTCATACTGCTAAATAATCTCTCAACATTTTTTGTGTAACCCAAAAGTAACCAAGAGATGAAAAATCACCTAAAACGTTACAAAAGTAACTTTCTGGCAACACTGGACAGAACCGCCCGCGGTTTCACGGTTTTTCCCGCTAGCCATTCTGTAGGAGATGCGGTTTTAAAATCAGTCGCGGTAAAAAACCGCCAGTGCGGCCGCTTCCATTAGTTTCCTTTAGTTACAAAATCAGGGGGTTAATATAGATTTTTAAAAATAAAGGCTTATCGAGTAGGTGAATAAGCCTTTATTAAAGCTTTAGTTTTCATCCCATTTAGTATGTAGTATTATGTTAGTATAATGTAGTCTATGTCTCAGGTCCAGGTTTAGTCCAAGTGAGGTACTTTTCATATATCAAAAAGCTAACTTTTTGTTTTATATGCGAAATGTAGGAATATCACTAATATTAGTAATGACTAGTACTTAAGATGAACATAAATAAAATACTGTCATTATCTAGTATGGTGTTAGATTGGAAAATATGTATGTACTAGTTATTTACTCTTAGAATTTATGTGAATACCAACAAATTCTCGATAAAATAATTGATATAAAAAATACTTGGTTCTAAATACTTAGTTTGTTACGTATATAATTACGTAAAGTAGAACGACACTACCATTGTGAATATTGCAGTATTGCAGAAGTAAAAAATCTCTCTAAGAGTTTTTACACTTCAAATTATACAGACAATTGGTAGTAATCATTTTATATCGTAACAAAGGATTCGTAAAGTTGCATATTTTCGTCGTGAAAATAAGTTTTTTACAACTGCGGTCCCTCTCTGACTTTGACAGAATGACACTATGACACGTCTTTTTTTCTCCGTCAAGTTGTCAACTTGCGTCGTGTTGGAAAAATTTTACGTCGCTATGTTCAGTCCAGTCAGAACTCGAAATAAATAAATTGAATATGGCTGAAGTCGAAGGACATAAACATCGAGAAACTAATAACCATGAGGGAGAAGGTAAATTATGTTATGATATTTAATGGTTAGAGCGCGTGGTTAGTGTTTATCGCGAACGTCTGTGCGGAGCGGTTGCATCGCTGTGGCCCGTTACCCTCGTGTTACCTTTGTGACATTGAAATTGGGTTCTTTTTATAATTGCTGCGTGGATTGTGGTGCTGGGCCGCCAGGAGCAAAGCGCGCCGCCCACCTGACGCGTTGAGTGGTACCTTACGACGTACAACGGACTGTAGTGATCATGACGGGGGGCGCAGACAGGAGCCTCCACTCAGGTATTACATGTTTTTGTTGTAATATACCAATATAAGTCGACAATAAGTGCGTCTCCAATAATTATTGTTGTTTATTTCCGCGTCTTTAATCTTAGACGTCTTTTTGAACTTTGTTCTTGCGTTCTGCGTTAATTCATTGTGTTTATATCGTATCGTTTGCTACTAGTTGCATACGTTATTGTGCTGAATATTTGAAATATTTCCGTTTTTTTCTCAAATTTCGTTAGTAAATTACTTAAAATCGTATATTGTAGCAATCTTTTAACAGTAACTTTCATTGTAATTAGATAAAATTCAAAAGTTTTGCAGTTACCTCAAGGTTACACTTTGTGAACTTTGTTTTATTAATTAATATTCTACTTTCATAACAGTTGTATGACTATTTAGTTTTATTCTACTCTTACTTAAAACTGTCTTATAACTGTTGTTTTGTCTACTTTTAAATTTGGAACATTTCTGATATGAATTTAAATCATTTTGTGTTGTATGTGTTGATACTCTCTCTATACACAAATATGTCATTGTGTTGTGTGAACAACACATTTATTGCTTCACTTTCTAATCATTTACATTATTGTTTATCCTGAGAAATTAATTTATATTTTTTTACATTTTTATGAACAATATAAAACAATACCATCTATTTTATAAGCAGATACTGATCTTTTTTGCTTCCTGTAACACTTTTAGTTAGATCTGAAAGTTTATAATATGTGTAATACACACATTATTAAAGTTATTGCTCTATTGTCTGACTTTTCTGTGTCATCGTGAAGTATATCTATATCGCATTTTATGTATGTGTTGTATAGTAAACATTGATATGTATATTGCTACAATATGCAATATTTCTTTTAGAATCAAATAACAAATATATAATACATATTGTGTGCCATATGGCAAAAATGTTTCACCATTTATTATTTCAATGTTATTTCTTCTAAGAAAAAGTTTCAAAATATATCGAAAGGATTCCCTAATGGTTACAAAGTGTAACTTTTTTGTTCATGCCATTCTTATCAATGCCGGAGAACTAATTTTAGGGTTCCATACCCAAAGGGTAAAAATGAGACCCTATTACTAAGACTTCACTGTCCGTCTGTCTGTCATTAGGCTATATCTCATGAACCGTGATAGCTAGATAGTTGAAATTTACACAGTTGATGTATTTCTGTTGCCTCTATAATGGCAAATACTAAAAACATAATAAAATTAATATGTAAGTTGTTATTGGTTTTTGATCTTGATTAATAACAGAACAGGTAAATGCTTGAAATGTTTAGATAATGGTACAGAACCCTTCGAGCTCATTAGCTCTCATGTCAGAGTCTGTCAAGAACTCAGAAGAAGTCTGTCAGAGTCAAGAACTGGTAGTAGGAAAAAAAAATCTCTCAAAAGCGCTGTATGGAGTTTATAAAAAATATATACACACATTTTTGAGTTTGAATAATATTATTCACTGTACCATCCACAGAACAAGTAGAATTGTTATGGAGGCGGGGTAGGCGCGCCGAAGTTAAGCGCCGATACCTCTAATAGGTCTGCTGGCATCAACTGAACGCTTTAATACACGTATAACTTTCGTTGGGAACGTAGCTGCGTAAAAAATTATTGCTATGCCGAACTGTGCGATAATTACGTGCCGAAAACGAAGCAAGGACTACAATTTACTCAAAGGAAACATATCGTATCATCGGTAGTCTCAAAACTTTTGTTTTTAAGCAATATTAACAAAAAACTAAAAAGTATTATGTAATACACATGAAAACCGTTATATTCTAATCTATTGAAATAATCATACATTACGTATTAAATTTAAGTATGATTTGCATAGTTGCCACGAGAGCACGCAATGAACTGCGTTTCCTGCGGGAATATTTCAAAACATTTGGCACGAAAATATTTAATAAAAGTAATGTTTACAATTATTTCACATAGGGATGTAGACAAATTCAATCGATATCGTAATGTTAAACTTTTCGATGATATTGGTTTTAACAGTGATTTTATGTTTAGTATCGTAGTACGATTTATATTGTACTATGGTTTTTAAAACAATATATGATTTTGTTTATTCGCATAATTTTTATATAATAATAATAAATATTTTCGGACATCTAACACACAACGCCATCTAGTCCCAAGCCAAGCAGAGCTTGTGTTATGGGTACTAGACAACTGATACAAATACATTATTTTTTTTGTAAATACATTCATATTATACATAGAAAACACCCAAACTCCGAAACAAATATTTGTAGATCATACAAACACTTGGTCCGACCCGGGAATCGAACCCGAGACCTCATGATCAGCAGTCGCACACGCCAACCGCGAGACCAATGAGGCAGTTATTTATATACTACCAAGTTATTTTGGAGAAATATTTGAAGATAAATATTTTAATAAAAAGTTTATAAATATTTCATATATCATAATTTTACAGCTACCAGACAAATAAAACAGATTTGATTAAAAAAAAGATAGTATGTAAGTACTTTTGATTAAATAATCAACGTGACATATTTTTAGTAATATAAGTTAGTTAGCCATTAATCCAACGGCTTCCTGTAAGATGTGGACGCAAAGAACCGGTGGTTGTAGAGAACTTGCGAAAATGCGCAGTCGTTTTTTATTTATTTAAAGTTTCTGAAATATGTATGCCTAAACACACGAAAATATAATTTATTTTAGGTAAATAAGGGAGTTGCAATGTTTTGCAACAAAAAAATTATAAAGTAGAATGAAAGGATATCAGAGTATGAAATAAATATATATATATAACATAATCATAATCGATAAATGTCAAATTCACCACATCCCTAAGGTCTTCGAAGAAACTGTACACGAACACAATTATGCAAGTGAAACCCTACCTTATTTGAAAGGTATAAGGTTGTATTTAGTAACATTGTAAGTGGCTTTTTGAACTTATATACATTACATCCTTCGGACGAATCAGGAAAGACTTCGTTATGTGTGTATAATATTATTGATCGTTAATGTGTGCGTCTAGGCGACACAGGGTATCTTGCATTTGCTGCTCGACACCTCTTCTAGTATATTCATTTGTTCTGTGGTACCATCAATATCCAGATTTATCCCATCTTTTACAAGATCATCATCCCACCTTGCAAATTGACAACCCTTCTTTCATTTGCCCTCGCTAGGATAACTATATCTTGTTCCATTCTGTTATTTTTCCCATTTATCTTTTGTGCAGACATCCCTTCAGTTCCCACCTCCTGTTGATTATGTAGATTAGATTATGAGTGAGTTAGATTATGAGTCAAAACATCTAAAACTTTCTTGGGTACTAGTAGTTTTGGATCCAGTAGGGGTACAGTAGAAAAGAAATTCCTGAAACTTATTCTCCTCTCCCATTTTTTCTTAAAGTTCAATATGCTAGTGTCCATTGATTGAAGTGAGATTTCCAATAGAAAGAAAGAGAAAGAAAGAAAATTATTTATTCTGACATACACAGGACAGTACATGGTTTTAAACAGACGTAAGGTAGAAGAGATCAAACAATTTTATATTTATAAATATGTCTGTATTTGTTTTTGTAGGTGTGTGGGTATGACTTTTTGTATGTGTGTAAGGTTCAATGCCCTTATTAATACATGGCCATGACTTTCCTTAATGTTTAAATTTAATAGTGTTATTGCTTCCTATAATAAAAATCGTTAATTGATTCAATGTAAACCACTTCAGAATGAATATGTTAAATTTAAAATTTACAAATCATTTCTTATTTTTACTTTAAAAAGGGAAAATAGTTAAATAAATAAATAATCAATAAATAAACATTTCCGACATCTACCACACAACACCATCTAGTCCCAAGCTAAGCAGAGCTTGTGTTATGGGTACTAGACAACTGATATAAATACATAATTATACTTTTTTTGTAAATACATACATATTATACATAGTAAACACCCCAACTCCGAAAGAAATATTTGCAGATCATACAAACATTTGGTCCGACCCGGGAATTGAACCCGAGACCTCAAGCACAGCAGTCGCATACGCTACCACTACGCCACAGAGGCAGTTAAATACCTATGTTTAGGTTATTTCTTCATGGTATAGGTTTGAACAATTAAACGGTCACCTGATGGTAAGTGGCCACCACCGCCCATTATAAATTTTGCCTCCATTTTCCTCCAATCAGGGAAAGCAAGTGGAGGTTGTTCTCCCGTAACCTCAAAGCTCCTACACACTCTGCCAGTGAATTGTTGCCGCTTACACTAGCCACCGACTGCAAACTATTGCCGGCGGCATATACCACGGCACCACCATGGTAAAAATCCGCCGGCATAGTGTTTAGGATGCGATCGTGTCCGACAGAATTCGTAACGAAGTTAATCTAAACTATTATATAAAGCTGAAGAGTTTGTTTGTTTGTTTGAAGGCTCTAATCTCAGGAACCGCTGGTCGGATTTGAAAAATTCTCTCAGTGTTGGATAGTAGATTTATCGAGGAAGGCTGGTTCGATGGGCTATATATCATCACGCTACGACCAATAGTAGCGGAGCACCAATGAAAAATGTTTCAAAAACGGAGGAAAATTATCACGCCATGGGCAATAGGAGACGCAAGCGAGGTTGCGTGGGTCGGCTAGTCCTAGAATAAATATAAATGTTTAATTGCCACATAACTTTTTTCTACGGGACAAAAAAACATACGCAAGTTTTACCTGTTAGTGAAGCAGTTTTTTATGCTGTCCCAATCTATTTTAACGACTTGTTGCCAACATCACAAATTAATTTTAGCCGAACAAAACTTCTTGATGAACAACTATTAAAAAGCCACGCTATTGAAAGCTAATAAATATTTAATTGCTATTAATTTATAATAACCTTTTTCCTTTATTATTCCCAAGATAATATGGGGTCGGCTACTAGTTCAACTGGTTTTACCTAAATATTAGTTTTTCTATGAAGCGACTGGCATCGGATCTCCGCAACCCTGAAGGCTGAATTAGTAGTCAATTATTTGAGAGCATTGACTTCCCAAAAACGATTGCCATAGATGTTCATGACACACGAGACGGACAGCGCCGACAGCAACGTGCTCTCCCAGGCATTAATTTATAATAACAAAAATTAATTGTAGTGAAAAATATGATGGCTTGCCATAAACAAAAAATTCGCCAATACTTTCGCAACCAACATTTTTTATTACTTTTATTGATTAATGATTTTTTTGTGAGCTTACTTCAAGGAACCGAGGAAAAAATAAGTCTTGAACTCTAGATAGTGAGTAATAAATTATTTTTGAACATACGACGTAGAATAACTACGACATAAGACATTACCATATACATTTTTGTAATTTCTTACGCTCGCATGAAAAAATGGAAGGAAAATTCTCCTTTAACATTACTTGCCGACCCACGCAACCTCGTTTGCGTAGTAGTGTGATAATTTTCCCCATTCTTCATTGGTGTTCCGCTCCTATTAGTCTTAGCGTGATGATAATGATTTTTTAAAAGGAGCAACAATGGAGTTTCTTGCCAGATTCTTCTCCATGAAGGGTAGGCTGCACTTGGAACTGGCGACTAGAATCACTCAATTTTTTAATATTAAATATTGACTATTCATAAGTGCCTGTAAAATAAGTGTCTATATGAATAAAATATTTTTGAGTTTGAGTTTGAGATTTATTTATTTATTTAAAACTTATTGCACATGACGTACAAAGGCGGACTTAATGCCATGAGGCATTCTCTCCCAGTCAACCTTCAGGTGATGTAGAAGTATGATGTGGTAGGTGCAACGACAAAGACCGAAATTCTTCAAAATCACAATAGTTACGTAAATAAAAAAAAAAACTTACATCAAATACAACTAGTATATACTACTAAAACTATATTTATTTATACACATATAATTGTTTAAGCATACACATACATATATTTAATAAGATATGAATATGCACAGACAAGTACTAGCGTTGTGTTTGTGCTGCCAATTCCCCCTGAAGGAGTTCTCGTACTTTTCTCTTAAATGTGAGGCGGTTTGTGGACATCCTGATTTCAGCTGGAAGTGCGTTCCAGAGTAGAACTGACTGTACATAGAAGGAAGAATTGATAAAATTGGAGTTGTGGGAGGGGCATAAAAAAAGCAAGTTGTTTGTTGACCGAAGACTTCGGTCGTGATTGGAACATAAGAAACGGAAGTGTGGAACAAGGTATTCGGGTAATGAAGGGGAGTTGAGAAAAGAAAATAGACAAGTCAGAGCTCGCAAACTGCGACGTTGACGAATTGGAAGCCATTGCAACTGGGAACGTAAAGCAGATACATGATCATACTTGCGAAGATTGAAAACGAATCGAATGCAGTTATTGAGAAGCCGATCTAGTTTATTGAGAAGGTCTGCATTCAGGTCAAAATAACACACATCACCATAGTCGATCAGGGGAAAAATTAGGGATTGCATAAGCGTAGCCTTAGTTTTAACGGGAAGGAAGTTTTTTAGGCGATAGAAAACCCGGAGACACGAGGTGACTTTTTGGCTGACGTGTGAAATCTGTGCCCGCCAATCAAGGGTAGAGTCCACATATAATCCCAGGTTCTTGACCACTGCACTCAGAGGTATGTTCGCGTTATTGTAGACGATTGGTGGGAGGGTTGCCATATCCAACCTACCTATCATATATTTACTTCCCAAGACAATCACCTGGCATTTGGTTGGATTAACTGACAAACCAAATCTCGCCGACCAACACTTTATAAAGTCCAGGTCTTTGTTGATTTTATCGATAGCATAAGAGATGTCCTCAACCCTTGACTGTGTGTACACTTGCAAGTCGTCAGCGTACAGGTGATACATACACTGAAGTTGTGGTGTTATGAGATTAATAAATATTGAGAAAAGTAATGGCGATAATATACCGCCTTGAGGGACGCCAGTGAGAAGATCACACCAACTCGACGACCGATCATCGATATGAACACACTGTTGTCGTCCCTGAAGATAGGAGGAGAACCATTCCAGAGCTTCTGAGGAGATCATAAGATGGGAAAGGATGGCCAGTAGGATGTCATGACAGACGGTATTAAAGGCATTCGAGAAGTCAATCAAGGCCAACACTGTGACCTTGGTGCCCTCCATGCCCTCTCTAATATCGCCCGTCACTTTAAGCAGAGCGGTGGTTGTGCTGTGACCGGGCCTGAACCCAGATTGCAAAGGACTAAGGAGATTCTGCTGATATACAAAGTGTGAGAGCTGCTTTTGTACGCAGGCCTCTAGCACTTTAGAAAGAAAGGGAAGTATGGAAATAGGTCGGAAGTGTTCGGGGAGAGAAGGGTTACTCTTTTTAGGAAGAGGAATTATGTAGGCCTTACGCCATATAGAGGGAAAGGTTCCAGAGTCCAGTGAAAAATTTATGATGTGGACTATTGCAGGTAGAATGGGATCCAGGATGGTAACAATCATGCGACGACTGATGCCGTCGCATCCCACAGCATTGGAACGAATGGACAGGATAATCTTTTTGACATCCTCAGAAGACACCGGAGAAAAGTCAAATGTTTGAATGTCCGCATGGGTTAGACTATTTATGTAGCTGAGGGTTTGACTCTTGGTTTGATGATCCAACTGAGATGTGGTTGAAAAGTGACGGTTGATTTCATCTAAGCCAATTGTCATCCTAAACTCAGATATATAGAGATATATCTGAGTTTAGGATGATATAGAGAGAGATATATAGCCTTCCTCGATAAATGGGCTATCTAATATTGAAATAATTTTTCAAATCGGACCAGCGAATTCTGCGTTTAGCGCGTTCAAACAAACAAACTCTTCAGCTTTATAATATTAGTATAGATATAAAGCTGTTTGTCATCTAGTTCCCTATGCGGGCTGTACGCGAAAAACTCAAAAATGATTGCACGCATTTTACGTGGTTAATATTAATAGATAGTATTTCATGAGATAGCAATTTATTGAAATATGACGATAACTTATAAAATTGTCGAAAAAAAAAACAAAAATAAGTTAAATACCCTACCTACCCGGGAGGCGGGGCTAGTTGCTAGTCTAACTTAGTCTAAGTAATAATTTAAATGTTGCTAATCTCCTAAATCTCTTTTACGGATCGATTTCAAATTTAGAGATGTCTTTATTGTCTGTGACCAAATCAATGTCTGTTTCTTCGCATTTTATATTCTGTATTTATTCACTCATCATTTGAGTACCTTTTATCCAGAACAAAAAAAAAAGGAAACGCAAGTGTTATCGCGAAAAACGCTCAAACAGAGAATGTTAAATGTATGTTCGTCGTATGAAAATTACGGAGGTGTAAAGTCCAAAATACTATAACATCACAGTCATGCATGATATAGTGGTGAAGTATGGTAAGGTCATCATCACTGATTGGAAACTAACCTACCTAATCTCAATATGCATTGTGTTATTTATGAAAATAATTGAAAAAGTTCCAGTCATTGTCTATACCTTATAATGACAGTTTAAATTAGTCATACTTTTTTCTTTGCTAATGTGGCCGGGTAATACGTCCAGATTATTGTTTTAAAATAAGGAACACGCAAGAGTTATTCTTGTCCCTGCAACTGCTGGATATGTATGAAAATAAATTAAATTAAAAAGCTTTTTAAAAACAAGCTTTTACTGGAATGGTCGTGAAGAATCAAACGAGTCCAAACTTGATGATGTTGCGACGTTTCTTTGCAGAGTTCTTATGACCACCTTTCAGCTCCAGGTTCAGATCAGCTCCATGTCATTATAATATTGTATAGTCACGCATATGCTTGCAAAATTTCAGCAAAATCGGTTTAAGATATCTGCTTCAAAATTGAGTTGCAATATTCCACCCGAACATACAAACATACATACATTGCAAGTTAATAAAAAGCTTGTAAAAACAACAAGTAATTATTGAAGAAGTAAACAAAAACACTTAAATAACAGATTTTCATTTTTGGAATACCTATTCACTGAATCTGACGAAACCTCCCACGCACATAAGATCAACGTAAAATGACAGCATTCGTGCTGTTGAGTTTCGTGGTGAGTGCGAGACCGCAGACCCAATGATGCAGAAACATCACTAGGCTGACATAGTGTGGGTCAGCATGCTGCATTGTCTGCATTCGCTGTAGGATAAAAAATGTCATGATTTTGTCAGTCGTAACATGCGCTTACCTTTACGCCGAAATCCATCAAAGCGTTTATACTACAGAGTGTTTTTACTGGAAACACGACATTCTCCTGACACCCCAAAAACCGGGAGATCGGAAGGAACTTTCCATCCCGTCAACAAAAAATACAGGTTACGGAAAGTGCAAAAGAACTATAAATAAAGCTACTCGAAAAACGTACCCCATAGTCGCAGTCGGGTGAAAATGGTGATGTGATCATATTGGTCATAAACGAAAGCCCGACATTTGATGATAATTGAGAAATAATTGCCATAGCAAGGATATCGATAACAAATTAATCCGCATGCAAAGTTTTTTTATGTCAGTTGTTCACGTCACTTTGATACGTGTACCTACATGATGCAACGATGAGATTAGGTAATCTAATCATTATTTGGACCATATTTGTATTGATCATCATTACCTGATATGGCGGTCAGGAAAACTTAAACGAGAAGTTCCCGAAAAGAGAGAATAAATGATGTAGAGATCTTTTCTGATACTAGAACTATGTGATTAGTTTGGAATCAAACGAGTTTTAGATGCAGATTAGCCTGCCGAAGCGGATTTTTTAGTAAATAAAACCTATTCCCGTAATATTCTGCAATAGATACCAATATTATAATTATTGTGACAGTATCGTTTGTCAAAGAGATGACACCATTGTCTTTTGACTCAAAAAACAGATCTAAAAGCGGGTTCAATATAAAAACCAAAAACATATGCTCCTGTATAAGTGAGATATTCCTGTACATACCTATTCTTTAATTTCATCCTGAGAAAAATCCTATTCACACGTATGAGTATTGACCCGAATGTACTAGACAAGCGAAATGTCAACTCTAAATAAAAATACACACTTGAATAGGTTCGTTGTCCTTTTAATAGGTGACAGATCCATGTTTTACGAAATTTCCATTTTAGTAATAAAGATTTATTCATATACCTCTAGCCATACTAGGAAGGAGGTTGCTCGCATCAGATTTAAAACAACTCTCTGACTTGGCTTTTTGGTGTCTCATCGGGTTTTTTTAATTGCTATGGAATGTAGTTTTGAAAGAGAGGCTTCGCGGTAACCGAGTGGTTTAACACATTGAGAAGTTAAGCAATCCTGGTCCAGTCAGGCAATAGATGAGTGACCACTGACCAGTGAGATACAAACATCGTTCGGGTGGTTGGAGCCCTTAAAAGTCCGACAAAAGTCTTCTACAGAATTTCGAAAGCTAGTACTTGGGTTGTAAAGGTGTCATGGGAGTCGCTTCACGAAAGAATCTAAGTTCAGTCGTATCGAGGTTGTAGAGCCACGCTGATTTCAGCACGGTAGAGCCGGCTCGACCGGTGCGGTACTACCCTCGCACAGATCACCATAAAATGACAGCGTTCGTGCTGTCGTGTTTCGTTGGTGAGTGCGAGACCGGAGACACTACGCAAAATAGGCTCATCAAAGTCGTCGAGTTGCGGAAACCCAGCGCGCGAGTTCAAGTTCAAAGACCGGAGACCCAATGATGCAGAAGCATCACTAGGCCGCCGTGGTGTGGGTCACCAGGCTGCATTGTTGCATTGTCTGCATTAGCAATGAGTATGGTGACTACCACTCTTTGATTCTGGTTAATATTATGCTTTCCATCCAGTGCAGAGTCACTTTCACAGGGACATACAAAATAAAACGTAGTGGACTTGAGGCCGACCCCAAATTAATTTGAAAAGAAGGCTCGAAGGAAAAAAAATGTTGGTTAGTTTTAAAAAGATTTTTCTAAAAGTCCTTTTATTGTTTTCGTTAATTACTCTCAATGATACTCTTGCAAAAACGTTTAAAAATAACAATTGTGTTTATAATCATGTTACAGATAATAAATATGTCATTGTTGTGAATATTTAGCTAGATAAGGATGTTCACAGCGTGGGTTCTAGATAAGACAAGTATTTGCATACGTTGTAAAGCCTTATTTGTATTAGTAAAATTGTCATTCTTTAAGAAAAAAGTATTAAATCGCACGGGTGGCATAGTGATTTTAGCGGTCGGCTTTATACTGCACTGAGCGTTGTAGATTCGATCCCCATGAGACAAAACCTAGTGTGATGCACAAATTGGTTCAGAGTCTGGGCGTTTTTCGTGTCTTTTTTGTTTGTGTTGGTAAAGTCTCCATGAGACGCACAGATGTCTAAATAATAGATAGATAGATAGAAAACTCTTTATTTGTACACCATAATATTACACAGTTACAAGAGTACATAAAATATGAGTTGTAGTGTTTTATTTTAATATTTAATAATATTTTAAATATTTTAGTTTTAAATATAAAATAATATTTTAGTTATTTTAGATAAATGTACCGTACTTATGCCCGTTTTCACCAATGTTCCCTAAATTTAAGGGACCACTTAGAGAGAGTTAGGTAACCCTTACCGATATTTTCGTTTTCACCAACCTTTAGTGGTTACCTAAGTGCTTAGGCGTCTCTTAAAATTTAGGGGCTCGAATGTTGACTACCTAACCAACCCCTAACAAGGTGATAAAGAAACTTGACGTGCGTTTTGCTTAAAATTTTTGAAATGGAGGCATTATGGGATGTTTCCAATACAATGAAATAATAAATAATCCTAGTTTATGCAATATATTATTAAGATAGACCAGCTTTATTTACAAAATATGGCGTTATAGATTTTGTTACAAGATTTAGGTTAACCAAGGAGTGTTATTTATTTATTAAATAAAATTGAACAAATATTGGAATAACCTGATAATAGGTACTACAAACCCATACACTACTTATACACATATACACACAGATATACTTTGGTAGGCCCATACATTAAAAAAGTTACTAATAATATTTTCGCTTTTTTGCAATATTATGTATTTATGATAATTTTATATATTTTGCTAAGTAGTTGTGTAATCAAGTTTTATAACCACGAACTTTATACTTTTAAAGTTTTACTGTAAATAAAAGTGTACTCGAATCTTAAACAGGTAGTGGAGAAATAACGAAAAATAACACTGAACATTTAAAAGGAGACAAAGTAATTACATATTTACTATAACCTCAACGACTCGCAGTCGATGTGACACATTGACACATGGTACATATTTTTGGTAGTTGTCAGTTTTGAGTTTGACATTTCGAGTTAGATTAAAAGTCAAAAATTAGAAAAAAATGTGTTTAATCTTTATATTAAACGAAAACATATTATATTTCGTATTATAATAGTTATAATAATGAATTTAATCATTTATTATAGGAGAAAAAGACAATTGACATACACTTGCGCACGTTTACGGTTTTTGAAATCCCTACAAAATAGGAGACCCTTAGTTAGGTGGCACTTAGCATGGTGAAAACGAAATTAGATAAGATTTATATTTAGGAGTAACCTACGTTAGGGACTTCCTAGTTAAGAGATTGTTTAAGTATAGTTGGTGAAAACGGGCATTAGACTTATTATATTTCCAACTCCTCCAATTTTCTTCTGATTAATTTTGTTGCGGCTTCCAAGAAAGTTAATTTTTCCTGGGACTTCCCGAGTGTCATAACTCGGTGTGTTCGTGGGTCACTGCTGTTGATCATGGTGTACAGGAGTTACAGTGGTGGGCATGTGGACGGTATTGTCCCATTTAAAAAAAATGTACCATAATTTTGCCAATGTCAAACTATAGTCAAATTCCTTTGCAGAGTTTGTTTGAACAAGATCAAGGAAAACGAAAGAATTTATCTTAGACAAGTTTTATTTAGACACCGGATACGATAAATACACACATTTGTTATCAAACATACATATCTCACCTCGTATCTTTCAAACTACTTATTCATCGTAAATCTTTCAATTGTTATTTTAGCCAGCTTCTCTTAAAGTGAAGTATTTGAAAAGTGCTGTAAGTCATAATAAATGAAATAACAGTTCACTATTTCGTAAAAATGGGTTACTTATAGACACTTTCAAGACTTATTTTTTCGAAATCACTGCTTTTTGGTTTGATTAATAAAAAACGGCTCTAGCTGCTGGATAATAAACGAGAAATTAAAAAATATCAGATTTTATATAAACATACATACACTGATGTCTAAGGGCTCCCACACATAACTGCGAATTCGCAACGCATCGCAAATATCTGCGAGCTCGCACGAATGCACCGCAAGAACTTTGTGGGAGCCCTTAATCCGTACCAGTTTGACAGAGAAAGGTAGAACGCTATGTTCCACGATCCTAACATACAGCTCGCGTTTTTTCGCAAATTTTCTATGAAAAAATCAATCTGCGCAAGCGCAGCTACTGATCTTGTGCCACGTTAAACTTCTTTCTAATGAGATAGTTGTAAGACTTGTAAGAATGGTTAACTTCAAGATTCACTGGGCGGTACTATCCTAGCACAGAAAATCAACGTAAAATGACAGCAGCAGTGCTGTCGTGTTTCGTTGGTGAGTGCGAGATCGGAGGCCCAAATAGTCTAGTCAACAAGTTCCATACTTGTTGACTAGACTAATAGATGCAGAAGCATCACTAGGCCGCCATGGTGTGGGTCGCCTTGCTGCATTGTCTGCATTCGCAATGAGTATGGTGACCACCACTCTTGGATTCTGCTTATGCTTTTCATCAGGCAGAGTAGAGTCATTTTGGTGGGCCATAAATAAAAAATATAAAAAAACAAGAGATCTGATAGAGAGAGAGAGATATTACGTGTTCATATCACCTTGCAGTAACGTTCTCAGTGTAACAATTACCTCTAAATATAACCGCATCTGGGCCGGCTCTGATGCTGTCTTATAGTTTGTTTTGCCAAAATTCATTCACTATAATATAACTAATCTATTTGTATATGCAAATATATAATCTGCGCTTGCGCACCTGTTGAATTTCTCTTTAATATCGTGATCAATTTTACCTTATGTAAACGTTTGTTTAGAACTTCTTTGATTGCAGTCAATTTTATTTTAGAGTCATCAAATTGCTTTTTAATTTAACCTAGATTCCGGCAAAGTCCTGTTTGCAATCTTCTCTAGGTTTGCGATGAGCCGGTGTTTCAACCCGACTAAAACCACCTCTTGTACTATGCTGCGCTTAATTTTCTTAGTACTGTTCGGGACTGTAACTCTCTCTAGCGCTTGTCTGCAATAGGCACAACTTTCTGATAAAACTCCTCATTTATATGACTTCCAGGCCCACGCGAATCTTTTTCTCTCCTGGATACGCACATGTCGAAACTCTATTGTGGATAAGACAAAACGTTATCCCACCAGAAAGTATTCCTTTTTTACCTGACTACGACACAGGCATAGTAAGTGTAATAGCATTGGCAGTATATGTATGTATGTTAACCGAGAAATCAGATTTTAATTAATAAGGTCCCAATAGATTCGTAATAATGGCCTCATAGAGTTATTATAGATAGAGCAGGGGAGCCAGGCCTCCAGTCGTCCCTCGGTTAAAAAGAGAGAGACGATCGCGGTACCTATCTGTCTTTCTTTACTGTCGCATGCGCAATTAGCGCTGAAAAGCAGCATAGCAGAACGATTCGACGGTTAATTGTTGTAATTGGATTACCATTATTAGTTCTTTACTGCGCATGTGTCAGTAGAGAGATGGGGTACCTGGATCTTCTCTCTCTTTTTAACCGTTGGACGTTTCCGCTTACAGGCAGCCGTATGTCTACCGTGGGGTAGACATACGGCTATCTATAACAACTCTATGAATGGCCTGGGTGACATTGCCTATATAAATTTAATGTAAAGTTTTTACGTAGGTACTCGTGGTATATAGCTTTTTAACCGACTTCCAAAAAGGCATATTCTATGTTCCACTGTATGTTTTCAGCGATTACTCCGTCAATTGTGGACCGATTTTGAATTTTTTTTTCTATTCGAAATGGGTATGCTACCGAGGTGGTCCCGTTGCCACCATATCAGGATCTGATAATGGGATCCCAGGGTAATCGAGGGAAACCCTCATTTTTTACAGGCACATACTGTGTTTTTCGTATATTTTCTGAAGTTACACCGGTATTTGCGTCTGGTACTCATCATTTTATGATGATGAACTGATGATGTAAGGTACAACTCCTTAACGGTTAGGAGTTGGAGGATAAATCTTTAAATATAATATGTATGTATGTTACCTTTAGTCGTATTCTTTCAAATTATTTAGATAAGCTGATGATGGAAGGGGGAAGGTACAACTCCTCAACGGTTAGGAGTTGGAGGATAATTCTTTCAATTTCAGACGTATCTAAAGACCTTCAGTCGTATACTTTTAAGTTATTTAGGTGAACTGATAATAGAAGTTTAAACTCTACAAGAGTTACGGATTAGAGGATCATTTTAATATTAAACGTACGTATAGACCTTAATTTCTATTCTTGATGATGAAATTTGATGAAATAGTTCAACTTGCTACTTACCTACGATTGTTTGCACTAAAAACTGAAAAATAAAAACTTTTTATAAAAAAAAAACCGACTTCCAAAAAACATCCAACGAAAACTCTCTGCCAAGAAAACACTTAAAAGCGTAAAATAAACTAGTTCTTCATAAATTGCCTATACCTAATTCTTTATTCATTTAAATAGTATAATAATGTGTGCTAGGTACCTAAAATCTGTTTGAAGTCGGTGCTAAGCCAAAAAGAATGCAAACGAACAATTACAAAAGTCTAAGCGATAGTCACTTGGCACCTTTTTTTTTATAATTTAACCTTTCTTGTCCGATACTTTCGTTATATATAAACTGATTTCGGACTAATTCCTTTTTTAAACAATCGCATTAGTTTAGTCTAGCCTTAAACGTCAGCCATATTTTATTACGGTTCTTATAAACCATAATATTACATTGTGTCGCTACTTATCCAATTACTACAAAGACTGTGTACGTCTGTCTGTATGTTAAATTGGTTAATAACATTACAGAAACCAACACTTAATAACATTGTAACTGTTTTTATAATACGGGTTCTCAATTTTTTACGTATGTTTGAATGGTTTTAGCCGTTTGTACAGTAGGGACTGATTATTTTACTCATTTGATATGATTGATCCTTGAATGGATGCAAAAAGCAACAGCCCGGGTTATGTGGTGTGTCTTTGGACAAGTCTACGTCCAGTAGTGGACTGTAATAAGAACCCTTTTTGACTATGAATAAAAGTCAAAATTCTTCATTACATGTTTTGGGTAGGTAAATGGTGGTATTTCTGTGATATCTATGCCTTCGGTATTAATGAACCGTCTTGACCTGAGTAACACGACGTCCTACAACAATCGAAATCGACATGACCATCGAGTAAGTGAGGGTACCAGTAGGCCTACCTGCTCCTGGAAGGGAGGACATACAAAAGGCAACTATGCACTTGGTACTCTTCAGATTCAGGTGTTGATAGGCGGCTATAGTTACTGTATTACTGTCAAGATACCCAATTGCTTAGTCATTTAAAAAATAGTCTCCATTTGACATCGGTTTATAAGTTATAACGATCAGACTTGTTCTCAAGGTCATAGAATCTCAATACTGAGCTTTATAATACGTTTTAATAAGTACGATAGATAGTCAAGGTTGTTCCGATTGTTTCGAGGCAGAGTCACACGCGCGCCCAATCTACTTCGACCTAAATATCATGTTCTGTTCAATGAGATGTAACATATATTATGGAACACATCTTATAATTCATCTAATCTAATCATCGATGATTGTTCATGTCTTGTATAAAATGCGCTGTCGTAAATTTTTTAACCTTGCTTGGGTACAGTTCTCAAGAAAACATAGGGTTAACTCTCATTCATTAGAGTTAGACAGATGGACAAATTCTTAATAACTGCGTACTATGTCATGCTAGGCTCCTGGTCCGTGAATCATTTGATAGATTGTACCATTCAATCGTCATAGGTTATTTATGAAGGACAAATAAGTTCTTTATTTTTCGTAAACGACCGGGCGACCTATTGAACTTCCCAATTCTCAGATGACTTCACTTAGAATAATATAGCGTAACTTTCGCAAAGAACAAAATAAATATTTTCAGCCCACAATATTTTGAGTAGCCGTCTCGTAAAACATCGAATCCAAATGTACATAGAAAATGCGGTCTTTATGAATCCATAATATTTCGAGTCGAATCCGCAACAATGGTTGCCATATTCTCTATAAGAAGCTAGTACGACTTTTATGAGAACTATTTTTAAAAAGCCCGGGCCTTATCATGTCGAATATAACCGGGTATAGGTCTCGAACATTCCACAGATAAAGAATGTGTATATAATGACATGCCGGCCCCCGTTGATTAGAAAGCTGACATTGCGCAATAACTAAACATACATGTTCCCACTAGTTGTTAGCATGTGTGGCAGTAGACAAAAAAGTTAAGTGGCTGTCGTAATAATTGTTTTATATGGGTTCCGTATACGCCTCATTTGAAAGGCATACCTGATATTTACGTTATGCCATAGCATTTTATAAAGTAGGAATAACACCCAGTCGCTATGGCACGTATCTAAAATTGCGAATGAGAATTTGTCTATCTATCTGATTTTTCTCTTAAATTGTTATACTGAAAGTTCTTAAGATTGTGTTTAACATATCTCTGTGATAGTGATTGATCTCCTTAGGAGATAAAAAAAACGTGAATGTATAAAAGTATTGAACTAGAATACCAAAGCAGTAGCGAATAGGCCAGGCCTGCGTTCCTGTATTTTCATCCTTGGAGAGGCTTGATGTAGTGTGTGTCTATTCTCTGTAACTTCACTTAGTAACTCATTCATTCACTCACTCATTGTACTGTCTGAGAATGAATGAGAAGGAAGCATTATGTCATCTCTAGTGCTCATGCGTTCGTGACACAGTGCATTCGACTGTGTGCGACGGAGCTGAGCGGGCGCGTGCATCTTAGAGCCGACAATGTATATAGATTCTGTATCAAATCACCAGGGGTTCGCCTCTACCGTACCTGTGCCAGATCCTAAGGGCCCATCAGTTGAAATCTAGCCACAGTCGCGAAACAGTCCACCTGGTGACCTAATATCTGAGGCGCTACACCTCTTTAATAATCTACACGTTTGACTGACCTTATGTATGATGCAGCTAACCTCCAATGATGCCTACCCTGGCGATGATAGCTGCTTGATTCACAATCACACAAGGATCTTGAGTCTCAATTCAAACACATTCGAAGGCCGAAGGCATAGTCATGACTCCGTATCACACGCCCGATTAATCACTTATCGCGAATTATAATATCTCCACGCGATTACAAACCTCGCCTATATTACTACAACAGCCTAACAGTCTCGGTGACCTAACAAACACCGGAAGCTATGAAAACAATCAATTAATTACCGCACCGACCGCCATTCTCAACATGTTCTAGCAATATCTATACAAATTTTGACAACTGACATTTCTCAAAGACAATCTATTGTTGCCATTGCAATCTACATTTACTACGTTCGGTTTCGAACAGATATACTTACTACACTTGAGGTTAATCATCTTTCTATACAAACATCGTTCATCCACAGCCTGTACTAGTTCAATGGGCACAGTCATCTCTTTAGAAAGGAAGGTTTTCCTATTAACCACGCTGTCCAGACGGGTTGGTAAAGTTTTTGTGTCAAGTTTTTTTTCAATAAAGGTTATCAATTCGTATTATTCGTATTTTATTTTATGTTTGTTACCTCATTACTTTCGACTAGTTCAACCGATTTTGATGATTATTTTTTTATTTGCAAGCTGGTGCTTTCCGTGTGGTCCCATTTCAATTTGGTCCAATTCTTAAAGTCGTTTTTTTTTGTTAAAATTTGTGATACTCTTGATTAACGCACTATCAATATATCTTGTGTCGCGGCTGACTAATACATACATGAAACGGTCACAAAGTACATACAGACTCAGAACAACAATTTGTGGATCACACAAAGTTTTCTCCTATGTAGGATTTGAACCCACAACACTTGGCGAAGTAGGAAGCGACGTGGCGACCGGTTAAACCACTAGGCCATACGTACAGTCAGAAAGTTGTCTTGCAGAGTTTGCTTTCTCAGTCGCCTGCGACACCCAAGCGATGAATATGGGTGGTGGAGAAATTCTTTATCCGTCACCAGTTCACCATACCGATACAATAACAAATATCGTTAGTAGGTATAAAGACTTATGTAAAACATTTGCAAAACAATACCAACTACTTAAATCATGTACCTCCAATGACTTTGATTTGTTACTTACGTGTCCAAACTGTAATGACTTGCTGATATTGAACCAGCTTGAATCTCGTTTTCAATAGGAAACGGAATAAAAAATACTAACATTTCATCTTTTTTATCTTCCAACATAATGATTCAATGTTTTAGGTTCTTATTTTACACAATGCCGTGTCATTAACCGACTTCAAAAAAGGAGGAGGTTCTCAATTCGACCGTATACTCGTATATTTTTTTTATGCGTGTTCGCTGATAACTTCGTCGTTTATAAACCGATTTTGATGATTCTTTTTTTAATGGAAAGGAGATATCCCAACGGTGGTACCATGATAAGGACACTAAGATCTGATGTTGGCATTCTAAAGAAATCGATTAATTTGGTCGTTCGATAAGTCGGTTTTTTGTTTTGTTATTTTTTTTATTATGTGTAATGAAAATCATATTATGCATTTCCGGTGCTAGTGCTGTTGCTGGTGCTCCTCCCCTTAAGTTGCTATCCCCTGGGTTATAATACGTAATAATAATAATGCAATATCGCACAGTGATAGTTTTAATAGTTTATCCGCGACATACGTACCTAATTATCATCCTGCGTTAGCAGAGATAAGCCGTTCATACGTTTTGACATGAACAAACAGATTAGCATGTAATCTATATGCATTTAGGAGTAGTATCTTTTATTTATATGCTGTTTTATTGATATGATAGTCAGGCATTATATACGTTTTTATTTAGTTACGAAAGGCTATATTATTTTTATTTATTTTATGTATGGCTCTGCCACAATGACTCTACTCTGCCTGATGGAAAGCATAAGCAGAATCCAAGAGTGGTGGTCACCATACTCATTGCGAATGCAGAAAATGCAACAATGCAGCATGGTAACCCACACTATGGCGGCCTAGTGATGCCTCTGCATCATTGAGCCTCCGGTCTCGCACTCACCAACGAAACACGACAGCACGAACGCTGTCATTTTACGGTGATCTTCAGTGCGAGGGTAGTACCGCCCCGGTCTAGCTGGCCCTACCGTGCTGAAATCAGCTTGGCTCTACTACCGTGGCTCCACTACATATTATAATGTAAATAAGCTCATACATCTAAGACAGTGTTGTCTTGACCCCAAACTAAAAAAGCCTGTGCTGTGACAACCAGACTATTAAAACATTCGTACAAAAATTAGTAAATTCGAAATTAACTTTGTCTGTTTATTAGGCTTTCACGGCTAAACCGCTTCACCAATTTTAATGAAATTTACCGTGGAGATACTTTGATTTTTGGGAGTGACATAGATTACTGTTTACCGCGATAACCGACATAGATATGTATAGATAAATTTTACCCGTACCGATACAAAATAAAAATAAATGACGATCGTTCTCATCAGATCATTATTTGATCTATGTCGAAATCGAACCCACGTCCTCTTGTTAACCATCACCAACCACCAGGCGAATCGTAATATATCAAAATACAAATGATCAATGTGTTTGATAAGGGTATTATTTATAGATGTTTTATAAATACTGGTCGCTGAACGGAAATTTACTGCAGTCAGGTCAAAACATAACGCTGATTCTCAATACATTCAGGCGATAACGTTTTCATTGTGTACTGACTTTGTTACGATCAAAAACCTTACGGAAGACGGAGCGTAAGTACAAGGAGTACCCCTACAAGGAGGTCCGACGACCTGGTGAAGGGCGCGGGAAACCGTTGGATGCGGGTAGCGTAGGACCGGTTTTGTGGAGAGCCTTGGGAGGGTCTAATATTCGGAGGATCTCGTTCGCCTGATTGATAATAATACCCTAGGCACTAGACAACACACACGACTGCCTCGGTGGCGCATTGGTAGCGACCGCGACTGCTGTGCTTGAGGTCTCGGGTTCAATTTTGGGGTCGGACCAAATGATGATCTGCAAATATTTGTTTCGGGGTTTGGGTGTTTTCTATGTATAATATGTATGTATTTACAAAAAAAAAGTAAATATGTATTTATATCCGTTGTCTAGTACCCATAACACAAGCTCTGCTTAGCTTGGGACTAGATGGCGTTGCGTGTTAGATGTCCGCAATATTTATTTATTAAAATATTTATTTATGATCCGAAACTAGGAAAAATGCAAATAAACAATACATTTAATTCCAACAGATATTTATACTTATCCATACTAATACTATAAAGAGGTAAAGTTTCTAACTTTGTATAGTTGAAGGGGGTAATCTTTGGAGGTACTGATCCGATCCGTAAAAAAATTCTATCACTAACAGATAGCGACACTATTCAGGAGTGACATAGACCATATTTTATTATGATTGAACAAAAATTTTAGTTAAAAATAATAATATTTGTAAATCAAGTCGGTTAACGCCTAACGAAGTTGGCACGGGTCGACTAGTTCTTTATAAACGACTAGCTTTTGCACGCGGCTTCGCTCACGCAGACTTTCATCCCCTGATTTACCCCCTTAGGGGTCCAATTTGAAAATTCCATTCTTAGTGCTCACTCCACTACATAGTATAAAACAAAGTCGCTTTCTCTGTCCCTATGTCCCTATATCCCTATATTCCTTTGTTTGCTTAAATCTTTAAAACTACGCAACGGATTTTGATGCGGGTTTCTTTAATAGATAGAGTGATTCAAGAGAAAGGTTTTTATGTATAATAAATGCGTAATATAGTATGGGAACACTGTTAATTTTCGAGGTTTCTAATGTGATGTAGCGAATAAACACATTTTTTGCGCTTACATTGCATACGCTGGTTGCACCCTACGAGATAGATCAAAATAATGTACTACAGTATTGTACACCTTAAAAAGTACTACACAAAAGTCCGCGACGGTATATGTCTATATCTTAGGGGTAACCCACAACGACCATTTTTTATTCCTTTCTTTTTACGAGAAATAATGGCTTATTTACGAAGTGATTTTTAACAATACAGAATGAATCCTTATACAATTAAGTAAATTAAATACATTGTGCATTTAATATAGATCTAAATGGCCCTTTACAATATCTAATTTAAATGAATATATTCGAAGATATTACAGATTTAAAATGCACGAATCGTGTCGTCGGCGGGGGCATCTGAAATCCACCCGTGCGAAGCCGGGCGGGTCGTTATATAAAGAACCTACATGCAAAATTTCAGGATTCTAGCTTCAGCGGTTTGGGCTGTGCGTTGATCTCTGGGTATGTCAGTCAGTCAGTCACCTTACTTTTTTATATATATATACTAGCTGCCCAGTACGTGCTTCGCTACGTATAAAGTGAAATAAAAAAAAATGGTGATATAATTTCAGATTTAAACTATCCTATCTCTCAAGTTGGATCGAACTGCACATGGTGTGAAAATTTTATTATAATCGGTTAAGTGGTTTAGGAGTCCATTGAGGACAAACATTGTGACACGAGATTTATATATATTAAGAATATATAGATAGATAGATAAGTAACAAGACTTTTATACACAACATGCGTTCAGAAAGCGAAATTCTCCGTCGCAAGTTTCTCCGAAATCGACCGGAAACGATGTCCGCTAGGTCATTTTACTTTTTAATGCCGTGCATGGCAGTGTTTGACCTTACATTAGCTGGTTTATGGCGATAGAGCACAACAGTAATTCATTCGTTTTCATTGTACTCGTATTGTGTACTTGTTTTCGGTTAGCCATGACGAATTACCGTACTGCTGATAACTCGATAAATATTCGAGTCGAGCGTACTCGATGTGTGCCAATATATCGCTGTTTAGCATTCAATACTGCGAATACAGTATTTTGTGAAAAAATATAGTTTTGATCGCAATTTTAACGTATTTGAGGTCATTGTTTTGTCATTTTATGCAGTTTTGGGTCTTTGTTATGAATTGCCGTGAATATAAGCGTAATTAGCTATTGCCCGCGCATCCGCTCGGGTGATTATTTCATACAAATATTTGATTGCGGCTACGTCCGCGTGTATGTCGGTTATTGCGACAAAAAGTAGCCTATGGCCTTCTCCAAGATCCAATCTATCACTATACCAAAGTTCATCCTAATCGGTTCAGTAGTTTAGCTGTGAAAACACAACAGACAGAGTTTCTTTGAAATTAATAATATTACTATGAATTTCATGATTTTAACTTAGAAAATGAACTTTCTTAAAACCCTCCATTCCTCATTTTGCTACCATATAGGTAATATTTTTTTTAAATCATTTCTTAGTGTTTGTTTACCACATAAAATGCATCGGCTGTCTAAATTTCAAGTTTGAAGCCCTAACGGTTAGAGCTCTGCGTTGATAAACATAGTCACGGCAAAAAAAAAGATAACGACCATAATGTAGTAAATTGATATCGTGTTATTGAAAACACAGAACTCTGTTTTATACATAAGTGTGTATTATACAAATAAACCTACCGCTGTCCACTGCTGATCGAAGGTCTCCCCCAAGGAGCGCCAACTATCCCGGTCTTGGGCAGTTTGCTTCCAGTCGCCGCGCCGCCGCCAGCCACTTTCTTCAAATCGGGGGCGCTTTGGGTTGCAGGCAGTCCTGCAGTACGTTTACGCCTAATCGTGGTCTCGACTCAATTTAATTTTTAACCGACTTAAAAAAAAGGAGGAGGTTCTCAATTCGACTGTTTTTTTTTTATGTTTGGTACCTCATAACTTTCGACTGGGTGAACCGATTTAGATGATTCTTTTTTTATTTAAAAGCTGTTGCTTCCCGTGTGAGCCCATTTAAATTTGGTCCAGATTGAAGTCGTTTTTTTTTGTTAAAATTTGTAATCAGTTGGCCTAGTGGTTTAAGCTGCCGCCACGCCGCTTTCTCCTGCGCTAAGTGTTGTGGGTTCAAATCCCACATGGTAAAACACTTTGTGTGAGTTGTGTTATTTACAAATTGTTGTCCGGAGTCTGACTGTTCTTTGTTGTCAATTTCATGTGTCTTAGTAAATTAGTATTTGTACAGTAGTTCATGTTAATCAATTTTATTATTTAATTCAACTTTAAAATATGCGAATATAATTGCTTATCTCAACAATAACATCAATATCAATTTTTATTATTTTATATAGAAATTATTAACAATCAACTCAGTAGCGTAATAATGTAGGTCACATAAAACAATTAATATAACAATCCTATGTAAACAATTTATCGATAATTGCAGATTGGCCGTAATATGTTTTAATTGGTTCTTAAAAAAAATAATACCTTTCCTTTTTATGTGAAATAATGTGGAGTGACGTTTTTTCGACCTAGGCTTCAATATATAGCCTACTAGTTGTTGCCCGCGGCTCCGCCCGCGTATATGTCTGTTATCGCGGCAAATAGTAGCCTATGTGTTATTCTGATGTATAAGCTATATGACTGTAAAGTTTCATCCAAATCCGTTCAGTAGTTTTTGCGTGAAGAAGTAACAAACATCCATCCATCCGTACTTACTTACTTTCGCGTTTATAATATTAGTAGGATGTAGGTACTATTCCCAGACAAAAATATTCATTGATACTTACTCCGCTCCTTTTGGTCATAGGACAACTAGTTCCTGACAGCGCGTTCAACCAAACAAACTCTTCAGCTTCATAATATTAGTATATAGCATTTTATTCATGCTGTAAAATATTATATTATTATAAACGTGAAGTGAGAATTACATAAAATAACCAAAATAACAATATACTTAGTTCTTTTAAAGACATTAACATCAGTTCAAAATCGCTCGCCAGTACCAATTTTTCTCTCGCCAAACGATAAATCAAACCAACTCAGTGCATCAAAGATCGCTGTTATTTACTCGTATTACTAGCAAACGATCACGTGGACATGAGTGTATGTATGTATAAACAGAAGAACATCCTGTTTATACATACATACACTCGCGCCTCTATCCCATCGGGGGTAGGCAGAGATAAAGTCATTAGCCACGATACTTACTTAAAACCAGCTTCCTTCATCATCCAGTGGGACTTATTTTGTTGATGGGATGTAGAATTCCTTCGGATCTTCATTTCCTTCAGGATTCAGGAGTCAGGAGAATGTGGTGTTCCCACCCCGACGGCCGACCTTTGGCGCAATGTTTTGGGAGGACCTGGACCATGTGGTTTCAGGTCCATTCATCGAGAGGGTCTAGTGAGTTTGTTACACGTCAACTCTATCTTCACGGGACCTCGTTCGGCGTTGCGATTGGCCCGCACTGAAACCTTCACCAATCATAACGCAGAACGCTCTCGCCACCAAAAAATATTTCTTGTAAATTAAACTCACACTAGGCTATCTGTATAGCCATATCAAGTTTAACAGTATCTGTATACATACATGTTGACCTTTATAATGCTCTTGCGGTCACATCGTCTACCTGTGAGATGGTATGACGCAAATGGAACTACTTTATGATATCAACGAACGTAAAAAGTATAGGTGTAAGTGCTATTAAAGACAGTATTGTTTATTATGGTAGTTTGTTCCCTCCCACTTTAGATGAGAAAAGCTTAAAACTAACGTGATAAATATACTGACAAAATATATCTATGATGTTCTCCTAGCCGATAACGGCCAAGGCGGCCAGTCTCAACGGAGACCAGCCAACTACGCATGAGATATTATAGTGCACAAGTGTGTGCGCAAATACAGGTGCACCCTCTGTTCCCTCACTCACATAATCTGATGGGACGGTTAACCGTTGCGACTGGGGAGAGTTCAGGCGCAGGACCGACGGCACGGGGGTTTAGACCCCAACTTCCAAGTCCGAGCTGTTATTAAGTATTTCTATAATCAGAAAAACTCAATAACACTTTTTGGCCCGACCCGGGATTCGAACCCGAGACCTCTTTATCGGCAGTCGCATACGTCAACCGCTAGACCGACAATCTATCTTTCAATCTTTATCGTGATGAGCTGACCTGCGCAACCTCTTCTGTGAAATGAATAAATTTGCTCGTTGCAGAATCAAGGAGTAGTGGTCACCACACTCATTGCGATTGCAGAAAATGCAACAGCATGGTAACCCATACTATGGCGGCCTATTGAGTTGCTTCTGCATCATAGGTCGTTTTACATTGCTGCTCGGCTTCTATCGATAAATGAGCTATCTAACAAAGAAATTTGCATTTTGAACCAGCAACTGTTAAGATTAGCGCGTTCAATCAACACTTGTAGATCAAACTTAGTACATCTACTCATTATAGAAAACTTACAATCAGCCATAGAACAAACTATAATTGTTATCTCATATTTAATTTTCCTGGACGGGAATAGAAGCCAAGATCTCTTCAGCAATCAGAATAACAAACCACTAGACCCACAGGTCCATCAAAGAAATAAATAATGTTTTATGACTGACTTTCATTGAATATTCGCGAATTATTTTCAATCGACACCAGCCCCAGCTTTTGGAAGGCAGCCAATAGTAGATCGTGACGAAGTAGTTTTCTATTTCATAAATCATAGCTTATTTCTTTACATTTTGTGTTACACGGATGGAATAGTGGTCGTCATGCCGCCTTTTTCTACTGTACTAAGTGTTGTGGGTTCAAATTGTTGCGACTTCCACTTACAACAGCAACAAAAACATATGCCAGCGCTATCTACCGAAAATACACTGAACTACGGAGTAACTACCAAATCTGAATCGCACAATAGAAGTTCTCGCGCCGATTATCATATATACAAAAACCCAACATCAACCGCTGGGCCGCGGCCCGCCAGGCATGATCACCTCGCCTGGTCGGAGGATCCTCCCTTTATGTTGAAGGGACATGACACCCGTTCCTCTACAAATTCATTGGATAACACTTTGTGTGACCCTCAAATTGTTGGTCTAAGTTTGGATGTTCTTTGCGTCCGTTTTATGTATATTTCTTAAGTCCCCTCTATAAGGGGGACTCCTATGACCTTTCACCTCAGGGTACTTTAATCCCTGCTGTTATAGTATCTCGTTTTTTTATTTGACAATCAATGATTGTACTACTGATGTTTGAAATTGCTGGAACAAGGTATAATCAATAAAATATTTAAGTTTCTGTAGTATGTTGTAACGCTTCGGTCCAGTTATTTTCAGGTACCACGTGTATTGATGACGTAGGTGCATTACATGACGAAAAACTAAAAAGTTAAATTGGCACAAGTCCATGCGAATCAATGGTGCATTTTTCATGTAATATTAAAATAGATACAGTAGCAAAATATTTCCGTTATCAGTAAGATTGGAAGGCATCCAAGCAGGTTATTGACATAATTTACATATGGCTGACGGCCAGAGCGGTGTCCGAACGCATAGGTCATTTCTCACTCTGTGTAAATACCTACATCGAAAATGTCAGGTAGTTCATCAGTAATACAAGAACCTCAGTACTGATAGAAAATTTCACAAATCATTTTATAACTCGTTTACTTAATGAGCAGGCTAAATACGGCATAATTTTCTTTTTGGACTCGATACGTCAAAAACTATCGCACTTAAAACAATTTTCTGATACATAAATAATGTAAGATAAATCTTATCTTATATATGTATAAAATTCTCGTGACACAATGTTAGTTACCATATTCCTCTGAAACGGCTGGACCGATTTTTATGAAATTTGGCGTGCATATCGGGTAGGTCTGAAAATCGACCAACATCTATTTTTTAGAACTTTTTTTTTATGGCAAAACAACGTTTGCGGGGTCAGCTAGTGATTTCTAAATCTATCTGTTCTGGCTTATCTTTAGAATGATTGGGCCGATTTTGACGGTGTTTCCACGGGCATGTAGCTAATATTGTAGCGTAACTCAGACTATTTTTAATTTTAGAAAAAATATTAGGGATCGTTCTTTAGTTCATGTCCCCGCGGAAGTGCTTGTTCACGTAGGAACGCGCGGGCGCGGCGGCGGTTGCGGGCGCGGTGTGTTCACATGCTCGTGTTCACATTAGCCGCCAGACGTTTGCGCGAGCGATAAGTTCAAACTGGTTGAACTTCGCGAGTGAATCGCGCGCTCCGCCGCTAGTTCAACGTGAACACACACAAACGTCTCTCGCGTTTGATACAGCCGCGAGCGCGCCGCGCGCGTCAATCGCTACTTAGACCGCACGTGTGTTTCGTACGTGAACACTTGGATGTCTCGTCATATGTTTGATATTTCGTGACCGCGCACGCGACCGCGCCCGCGAGTCAACGTGAACAAGCACGAAGTCACGAAAGTCGCGGGTAACAGCTAGTTATGTACAATCCTTAGGTAACTTATCACAATCCCACTGGAATTTCTAAATACATACAATTATTAAGTTATTAAATGTTGTAAATAAAATGTAAGTCGTCGATAGACTCGAGAAGCATTGACTGTAGCGCCCGCCATGGTTCGAGTCACATGCATTCATGTAATCTGATTCTGTTAAGAAAAGTACAGATTAATCTGACGATGTTCCTACTTCTATATTGTCTATGGTCATCTTTTGTGCCATTGATATGCTATTTTTAGTAAAGTTCTGCTAAATTAATAGTAGTATAATATATTCTTAATTGCAAGGTGTCGTAATTAAATTTACTGAACGGACTACATACAGCGCATTTCATAACAATAATTTGTAAAGTTTGAATCTGATCATTTGAACGGAATTGACCATTTCACCGAATTCGTTTACGAGATGCCCAAAAAAACAACCGCCTGTCCTCCCTTATTTGGGCGCTGAAAATTATAATATTATAAAAAAAATGTTTTCCAGAAAAGGTTGTCAATAATACAGACTATTTTTTGATAATTTTGAATCAATGTTTACATTTTAAGCACCTTGAGGATTTGATGTGATGGGACTGCAACAGCAAGGCCTATTATGCAATCAAACTTTCATAACAATAATAATAAAACTATCTTTAAAGTGCATCAAAAACATTATAAATATATTATATTGAAAGTTGATCATTATGAAAGATGTATGTTCGAATTTTGCTTACGTAATTTATATTTTCGCAAAAATATGATATTTTAGTAATTTAAACTTACTCCAGATAATGCATAGACAAAATGAATGGCATTATCAAATCTTACTGTTCCACAGATAAATTACGAAGAATTGCTAAAAAAAGGTCATTGCTCTCGGTCTTACAGTACGATTCTTATTCTCATTTTTTACTACGAAAATTTAAGCTTTGAAACACTCAAATGTTTATTGTAATGGAAACGGGGGTATTCTCACTTGATTGGCTGATTTTTCAACGGTTCCCATGGCCTAAACGTTTAAAGCACTGGAATTATTAAAATTAAATATCTATATATTATACGGAAATTACGCCATCAAATCAAAACCTTGTGGAAATTTCAGACAATTTACAGATGTAATATCTAAAACATAACTTTTTTTTTTTTATTATTACTGATCCACAGAAAGGTATTATTTTCTTGATTTTTTTGTTGAAATCAGTCTTTAAAGCATCTAACGGCGTTTTCTTAAATTTTGAATTTGTAGAACAAGTTCTAGAATGATCAGGAAGTCTGTGTTCGAAATTATTTTTTTAAATATTTGAACTTTTTAACGTTCCAGGCAGTGAGGTGGTAGGCAAGCTGAGTTTGCGTGTCAATTATAAAGACATACAGAAAAGTAAGTTCCTGTTGTATGTCTGTGTATCTCTGTTTAATTTTCTGCTCAAGAGTATTAACATCTTTCGTTTTTAGCTTTAATTTTTTTCTTCAGTCCGTTCAAATTAAGATCATAGTGACGTAGAAATACGCAATTGTGTTCTAATATGAACATTATTAATTATTGTAGTAATTTCGTGATTGCATAGCACATAGCACAACAAAATCTGTATTCTGCAAACATTGCTGACAAAGATGGCTTCTATTTTCAAAAAAGTAAAAACTTTTTTCGGGATGTTCTTAATTTGAATGGAATAATAATCGGCTGATAGTTGAGAATGAAAAATCGTACTAAAAAAATTGATGTATAGCATGTTAGCTTCAGTTCGTATAGGTGGTTAGTATGTTATTATCATCTAGTAAGTTTTAATGTTATATAGTGGCTTCAAAGGCCTTTTTTAGTAGTTTATATTTTTAAATTGTCAGTTTAAGGCCCGTATTTTAAAAGGCGTCTCAGTCGTGAATCAAGTTTTAAAACTAGTTTTGAGAAGAGATTTTATTATTGAACCTCTCTGAAAACAAGATTGACTGATCGTTAATCAAGTGAGTAACGATCAATGAACAACTTAATTTACAACGATGCTTATGTCAAAATCTCCTCTCAGGAATAGATTTTGACAGATGTGATCTCTGTTCACCTGAGACAAGCTCAATCCAATCTCAAGTGGTAATTTCTAAGGGCTTTTAGGGGAAATAAACGTATTTTATGATGATATTTCTAAATAACAACGAAAGATTCACTTTACCTTGCTTTATTTACGAAAGAATTACACATTATACACATTTCAATTCACTTTAATTAACATTAAATTGATATTCAATTCACTTAAAATACACATTTAATCACTTGTTTCAATTAATATCACCCACAACCTTTTGGTTTATGACAAAAATATAATATTGTAATTTGTAGGTATAAAAACCAAAACATAGTTTGACACTTCAACATGACAAGTATTGATAACAATTTGAACGTTCCGTTGTAGGTAATATCTAGCCATTTTTATTTTAATATTTTAAAATTTAATTTTCGGCGAGTTGCTTGTTATTATTATGTTTACATTTATACACTAGCCAATGGTGTATTATATATAAACTAATAACCAATAATATTTAAATTATGTTTGTTCAATTAATTTTGTTTATTATAATTTGATGCGTGATACGGAACAATAATTTCAATAATGCAGAAACGTAACTGAGAACATACTGTGAGTTGAGATTAGATATTGAAACTAGTTTCTGCTGAGTAGAACTCAATTCTCATTCTATAATAAGAGAGACGCTTGAGATTTGATGAGAACTTGAAACTCGTTTCAGCTGATCAGAGTTCAATGGATACTTGAGACGCCTTTTAAAATACGGGCCTAAATGTCAAAAATTTCTTTGTCACCATTATTGTTTATGGTTTTAATACTCGTTTGTTAGTAGTCTTCGCACTGTTACTAATATTTGTATAGAGGAAAAAGTATGTTTTTCTAAAATGAGTTTTAGGTTTTTAGAGCTTATTATTGTTTATTGCACAGTTGTTAGGCACACACAAAACTAACGGTTTCTAAGAATAAATGTAATAATTAGACAGCCTACATTTCAACACAGATTAAAAAAGTTATGGAAAATTTGTAATTCAGCACCTACACCAAAAAACCTTACATAATTATTTGTTGATTGAACAATTTATTATCTTGTAAACTTAAGGAATAAAATACAAAATGGATTTTATTTAATTGTAGAATGATAGATGCATAACATTGTCCACTGTTTTATCACTGGCTATCGTGTATGTAGATAGAAAATTTTAAAAAAATCGTCAAAACATAAAATAAACTCAAAACATTATCGTTAAAATAGCATTTAACACAGCCTATACTGTCGCATACTTCTTGGAGACCTGGCATTCATGCTTATGAAAAATAATACTTTAGTCTATGATCAACTTAGAGCGGGAAACTGCTCATCTGAGTACTCCATATATAAATATTTATCTAAACAAAAAAATTAAAAAAAAAACAAAAAAAAAAATTGAGAACCTCCTCCTTTTGGAAGTCGGTTAAAAAGTGTCTGTTTGTAATATTAAAATAACTGCTTTTTACTAAATGCATATGTATGTATATATGTATACACGGTACATATACCAAAATATTAGTTTTTAAAATGTTTGTCTGTCTGTCGGTATGTCTGTCTGTTTGTTCCTGCTAATCTCTGGAACGGCTGGACCGATTTTGATGGGTCTTTCACTGATAGGTAGCTGATGATATAAGGATATTTTTTAGACTAGCTTTGCCCCGCGGCGTCAACCGCGGTACGACAATAACCGCGGGTAACACCGCGGGACTCAGCTGGTAAATAATAGATCTTTTATATTTGAATCAAGGTATAGTTTAAACGTATACAAAAATATGTGTAATGAATTTAAAGTCAGAAGTAACCACCGGCCATAGATTTTCAACTTTAGGCGTCAAATCCAAGACTCTTATTGCCTTAATTTATAAAAGTAAATATTGTACATTATACAACTGCACAGTAAGGAAATGAAAATTATATAAAAATCGGTCACGGTTTACGATTACGGATTAAAAAAAAATAGAACCAGCTCAAGACATCTTATTAATATGATTTATCTCGATGTTAAATATCGATTATAATATGCCCACGTCCATCATCGATTGTGCGGTTAACCGCCACTGCGTGTGGTCACATCTCTGTGTTTGCTGTTTACACTCTCTGTAGCTACCCATAGCATAATAACCGGACACCTGAGCTATGAGAAATCTTTAAATAAGTGCTATCAAACACACCTTACAAAATTTAACCACAGCTTGTAACAACTGAATTCCACAATTGCATAACAAGTCAAGAAGTACAACTTAGTAACTTTTTTTTGCATCCTGTACACAGTGTACACTATGGAAATGCTCTATAACTCATTGGTACTGGCATACAAGCAGAGAATTTGAATTTAGAATAGATACGAAATTCTTTTAGGCTAGAACTTGCCCAACTTTCGGCCGAGGTCAAAAGGCCTTGACGTGTCTTAGTGTAATTAAATTACGCATGTGCTCTATGGTAACAGGCGCCTGACGTGATTAAGAGGCGGTAAATTCTCTATTAGTTGTTGGCGGGCTCCTTAAAATTAAATTCCTTGAAACTGTGTCATGACAAGGTTTTCAATGTCATTCGCGGCTTCGGGGATTGTTTCTTGTTTCGAGTGTCTTAACTTAGAAAATGACGAACTTCCATAAAACCTTCATCCCTTATTTAACCTTAAAATTTTCAAAAAATTCTTGTTCAGTGAGTACTTATAACATAAAAGGCATCAGCAGCCAATATTTCAAGTTTGTGTGTTTTTGTTCACGGTATAGATAAGGATCATCTCGATCACTTCAGCTTTCAAACTAAAACCCGCATCATAATCAGTCCATGCCATAGATAGACACACTGACACACTTATAACACTCCTCCTTTTCCACCGGGGGTTAAAACTTTAAATTAAAGTAGCCTTCACACTACTCGCGAAGTTGAACGCGGTTAGGCAAATACAAAAGTGTGGAGAGGCACTATGACTTACTTCGTACAACCTCGGCTCGCCTCGGGCAACTTCCATTATTTGTCGGTTTTTGCGCCCGAGTCAAAGGATTCGAAGTACGAAGTAATGCGAATGTGTTCTTCGCGAAGTTGAACGAGTATGTAGCGACGTCCTTCGGTCAACTTTCCCGAGTACTTCGTCGAGTAACTTCGCGAGTAGTCTGGAGGGGCCATAACATGAGCAAAGCTAAAAAGTACCAGATAATAATAGCTAAAGATATTTTTATTTCCCATACCTATCAAAAAAACAAATCCTTGCCGAAACTGTGTTGAACTTAGTCCATCCGCACGCAACTCCTCAGCTCTACTAAGAACTGCCAATTATCCTTTATTAGCCATAGTGAAATAACACACAGCCAAGTTTTTTTCACACTTCCGTGTTGTGAATACATACAAGTGCCGATATTGTATTAGTTGTATATCACTGACTTGAGTTACGCTACTTCGTTTTTCAAAAGGACTTTAATATTTAAACTGCTCCTATTGATCGTATCGTAATGTTTACCTAGTCTTCTTTCTCCAAATCTAAAAGAATAACAAATTGAACTAGTAGTTTCTGATATTAGTGACAAACAAACAAACTCTTTAGCTTTATTATATTAGTATACATGAGTGTTCGGAACTGTATTATGTAGGTTACTAGGTCTACGCGATAATAGTTCTAAATACCTAGTATAATGACGTTAATTAGAAACCGCTAATGCGAGGCACGGAAGTAAATATTTGTGTAGTATAAAATATAAAAGGTATATAATATAAGATATCGTACACACGGCTGTCTAATCTGAACTAGGCAGTCTAAAATTATTGTAAAGTATATAACCAGGCTAGTTCTTGAAGACACCAGCGATTCCAATTTATATATTTATTTATTTAAACTTTATGCACACATGTACAATGGCGGGCTTAATGCCCAAGGCATTCTCTACCAGCCAACCTTTGGGTGATGTAGAAATTTTGTGAGGTAGGTGCATTGTGGTGGAAGTCAGAGGTTATAATAGGCTATTTGACAATATTGAAAATAAACTATGGATTGAGGTCATCCTATCAGATAATAGCCTAAAAAGACATATTTCACTATGAATTAAACAAAATAATGTGATTTTTTCGCAGATTGCACGAAATAAATTGTAACAATTTTTTGAAATATTTACTGCGACGTGAACGCCTTGTGATTTGTTGCAACTCTGGTGACGTCACACGCTAGCAAACGAAAGATTCCTCGACTGAGTATTGTTCGCGTTTTGTGAATTTGGTTACTAGCGTGTGACGTCACACGTGTCATGTGACCAGCGCCATTAAAGAAATGTAGTTTTTTGACGCGGTTGTCAAACTTGAACTTTATCTTAGTTTTAATTCTTAATACAGTAGAAATTCCGCAAAATATTAACGCAGTGTGCTTATTACGTAATAAAGAATAATTTAAAACGATTTCCAAAAATCAGTCAAATAGCCTATTGCTATCAATATATGGAACTTACATAAACTAATATAATACGACTACACATATACTTTAAAATATACATATATACTCATATAAATACATACATACATTTACATACGTACACTGTGAGTAGGAACTAAATTGTATATTAATTAAGGTTAATCCATTTATTTATTTATTTATTTCAATTCAAGCAGCTTTTGCCCAGGCTTCGGATCGCGTGTAAATCGTATATCGCGGTAATAATTTTACGGGTTAATAAATAGTCTATGAAAGTTACAAATAATGTGGGTTTCTATTGATAAAATAATTATCTAAATCGGTTCAGTCGATCCAGAGATTACCCCCTACAACCTAACAAACTGTACCCCTTTATTTTTTTATGTATAAACCTGCCAAAGTGACTGTACTCTGCCTGATGGAAAGCAGAATCCAGGAGTGGTGGTCAATATACTCATGGCGAAAGCAGAAAATGCAACAATGTAGCATGGTGACCCACACTATGGCGGCCTTTTCAGATGCTTATGCATCTATATATTTTTTTAAAGGTTTTTGATCGTAAAATGAACATAAGTCCAAAACTATATTTGAATAGTTTAACCTCAGATGAAATAAAAAAGGTAGATAACGCACGGCCTTGTTCTTGTTGAAGCAAAAAAAGTAGCGTAGTTTAAGGTAAACACACGCGTTAACGCACACTCATGCCAAGAAACTACGCTACTTTTCGTCAGTATCGTACAAGTTGTCGATACTTGTACGACAAGAACAAGGCGTTATCTACCTTTTTTAACCGACTTCAAAAAAAGGAGGAGGTTCTCAATTCCCTTGTATTTTATTTTATTTTTATGTTTGTTACCTCATAACTTTCGACTGGATGAACCGATTTTGATGATTCTTTTTTTATTTGAAAGCTGGTGCTTCCCGAATGGTCCCATTTAAATTTGGTCCAGATTGAAGTCGGTTTTTTTGTTAAAATTTGTAATTATTTTTATTTGACCTGAGAGTTTAACTAAACATGCCTAAGTATTTAATGGTTGATTTCCAACGTAATTATTACAAATGATAGTTTAATATTACATACTTAACTTGTGACCTCTCTTTATGTCCATGTGAAAGGAAGTTCCTCCTCTCTGCCTGCAATGAAACTTCCTCATCGTAAAGACCGTCCTGATATTTTTGTTTCTTTTAAACGACTTTAAAACTGAGCTTTTGAATGGAGTATTTTACTTCCTGTTTAAATGTTAAATAAACGTTATTACTTTTTAAACATTCATGTCTTTTTATCCTCGAAAAAACAGAGACGTTATTTATCAAGAAATTTCAATTTCTTTTGTATGAAATCTTACACGACTTGAAACTGTAGGAAGCTACTAGTAAAAGGTGTAAAAAAAAAATTGAACCGTCGCGGGACGCCCGGCAGATACATCGAAATTGTTTTGTATAAAATAAAAAGACTGTTTATTACATTAATATTCATTTTTATTCAATACAAAAATTCAAAATTTTAAAATTTACTTGAAACAGCGACGAAACGAAACGTCGCCACAGCAATTCTACCTATATAGTCCTACCTATCTACCTATAAAATATACCTATCTAGTTGAGAACCTCCTCCTTTTTGAAGTCGATTTAAAATAGCTGTACCCAGCCGCTGTGATATTTTGGGGTTACATTGATGAGAAATGGGGAATTGAAGTGATGTGAAAAATAGATAAAAAATATTTTTAAATCGGTTTGTATATCGCGTCAAAATTTGACCTCTATCGGCTCCTCAATCGGGTTCTGGAAACGCAGGAGGCAAACCAACTTAATTTTTTTTTGTTCATATCAATTCTAAAAGTGATGCTAAAGAAAAAAATTCGCTATCCAACAGATCAGTTATACCAAGATGCAAAAGTACTTACAGTACCCAAATTGTACATTTTGAAAGTTGTTCTCAGGTTCCATAAAACATCACTTTCCGCTGTACACATAAGCGACCGATCACAGAGAAAATGCCTATGGCAAAAGCAAATCTGTAAACTGCGGTTTGGCAACAAAGCCTTCGCTTTTATCGGCCCTCACCTGTATTCAAAAGTAAACAAGGACTTTAATACTGTTCAAACGACTAGAAACGCATTTAAAAAAAAGCTACAAACCTACTGATAGATTTGAACTATTATATATAACTAAAACTGGAAAATTTATAGAAATTTCCTGAGCAAATTACCATATACACGGACACGCACAAACACACACACAAAACAGGTACACAACTCACGCGCGCACACACATACACACACACGCACACACACACATACACACGCACGCACACACATACACACACACACGCGCACACACACAAACACAGACACCAGCAGTTGACCACGCACGTACACTTCCAACTATATGCACTCAAACATTCAGACGTTAACATTGTTTGTGATGAAAGAGACTGGACCTCAAAACACAGGGGATTCTCGTGTAGGGTTCCAGTGCTATATCAATACTATGCGACCTGGCCCGGCTTCGCACGGAAGTCTTTGATATTCTTGAATTTCCTCTAATATAATATGCATGTATTACACATATAAACCTGCCTCGTAAATCACTATCTATTGCTGGAAACTACATTAAAATCCGGCCAGCAGTTTGAATGATCTAAGCATTCTAAGCAAACAGCGGCAGCGACTTCATTTTATACTATGTAAATATATGTATAGATTAACAACAGAGCTTATCAACATTGTGAATTATGTCACGCACGTTTTGTTACTACAAAGAGAACGATTCTTTTCCAATTGAACTAAGAATTAGCTTCCGTTACTGTTTGACCATGATTCATCTTCATACGTGGAGAACTGGAGATAACCCAAGATGTAGCCCCCTTGTGTGGTCCGTTGCTAGGTACGATTTGAATCATTGAGAAGTCTAACGAACAGTGTATTTGTTGTAGTACTTAATAGATGTTAAATATGTAGTTATCTAAAGTTTTGTTTGAATTTTCATGATCCTTATGCATCATCTGACTTGCCTACTCATAAGGGCTAACGGTCACTTGATGTCAAGACACGTGCTACACAAAAGCCAATAAATACGTTGCCGCACTTTGACAGACTTTTGCTTAAAATAGGAGAGTTGGTCCTCCGAAAACCTCATTCACTCTAAAACAACTACGAAAGTATTGCTTGTCAGAAGTTTTTTGCGAGGCCGTGGTAATCCAGTCCTCTATTATTTTCTATACAATACACAGTCTTTATGAAGATAACTTTGCGCCCATAGTTCTGATGGCACTACCAGAAACGGATACTATTAAGGCGAACAGTCTTGTTACGATTTTGACTTCTAAAAGACTTAGGTAACCTAACTGCCTGTTGCAATAAGCTATTAATTTTTAATTACTGCCTTTAATAAACTGCCTCGCTGGTCTCGCAGTTGGCGTGTGCGACTGCTGATCATGAGGTCTTGGGTTCGATTCCCGAGTCGGACCAAATGTTTGTATGATCTACAAATATTTGTTTCGGAGTTTGGATGTTTTCCTTTCTTTCGGAGTTTGCATTTTCTTATAATAATTGAGCTTATTGCAACACTTGTTAATCTAAAAAAGAATATGTTATTACTTTCGAAACACGCGGCCTTTGTGACTATTGTTCTTTTATCACCACTCTTCACTAGCTCCATATCTCGGATTACATATTTTATCATCTCGGCACGAGGGTCACGTGCTGTTTTCGTAGCATGTATGGTTTTAAGAGCAGTCGTAATATTGTGAAATGATAATTCCAACTGCCGGGGCCTGCCTCGTGTGTAATACTTATATTTTTTCTTACCTGAAACGCTAAATCTGCTTCTAAATAAAAGTAGGCTTTAGCAAGATAAGATTAATAAATAATAAACGAACAAGACACCTGGCCAGGTACAATAAAATAAAATCGCCATAAAACAGCGAGGTCACTTTTCCTCCCAAGTTTGATTCTGTTCAGAATGAAAGACAGACACATTCATTCTGAAAATTGAACCGCTCTGACGTGACATTTTCATCCATTTGCGAAGGTCAGACGTCGAGGAGCCGACCCCGATTCTCGGGAAAATGTCGCTATTATATGTAACGAGGGTTTTACAGTTCAAAGAACACATTTTTAGAGAAAATTGTCCTTTTACCAAAAGCACTACAAGTCGTTACCGTTTTTGGCATACATTTTTAATAAAAACTTTGCTTATCCTACTAATATTATAAATGCGAAAGTTTGTAAGTATGGATGTTTGTTACTGTTTTACGCAAAAACTACTGAACGGATTTGGATGAAACTTTACACTAATAAAGCTGATACATCAGAATAACACATAGGCTACTATTTGCCGCGATAACCGACATACTCGCGGGCGGAGCCGCAAGCAAAAACTAGTGTTAGATAAATGTTGTATAAAAAGTTTTTTTATTACGCTTCCAGGACTAAACCCCAAAGCGATTTTAAAATACTTGCACCTATTTAAGCTTTTTTATTAGCGAGTAACATAGGCTACTTTTCGTAACAGTAATAGTAACATAGGTTACTCAACTTTGTATTTCAGGGAGACCATTTGCAGATAATAATAATATCACCTATCTTACACCCGGCCGTTTAATTTCACACTGGGCCGTTTAATTCCACACTAGGCCGTTTAATTCCACACTAGGCCGTTATATCCACACTAGGCCGCTTAATTCCACACTAGGCCGTTTAATTCCACACTAGGCAGAGCCTGTATAGTAACCAGACCCCCGATAAAAATACTTTTGTTCTAAACATATTATGGATAAATTACACCAAGATACAAGAAAAATGTTCGTGCTTGGAACCAAATTTTTTGTTCTGTATGGAAATCAAACTCACAAAGGCCGATAAATCGACAAAAGCGACATTTATGCGCAAATAACAACATAATATTTTTGTGAATTTATTTATTTATTATTTAATTTAGAAACTAAAATGTGCTGAAAGATCTGCTTAGTACATATTTATACCTAGAGGGCGGAGGCAGCGAATTTCTGTCTTTGTAGTCAGGGCTGCCTAAAGGCACCTTGACATTTGAACCTAAATGCTAATGTTCTGTTTAAGACTCGTCGTCAATATTATTGTTTTCATTATGAAAGTAACTTGAACGTAACTCGCAACATGCTTGACATGCAAATAAGAAATAGAGACTGAAAAAATCTCAACAATAACTTTATACATCTGGAAGTTTTGGGAGTGTACCTATTTCTGGTCTAATCTAACAATCCCATTCCCTCCGGGTTCATCGTGTGTATTGAGACTCAGTTTTCAATTCTAATTTCATTTTACAAACTTGACAAATAATAATTGGGTTCATTTTGTCTTTACTCAGTCCTCGTATTGATATTGAATAAATGACGAAAAGCCAAGTTCTACCGATCTTTTATTTAATATGTAATTAATGTATTAGAAAAAAATATGAGCTATTTATTAAAAATATATGTATTGTTCAAAGTATATGTTTAAGACGACCTCGTTCGTTATTATAACTATAAAAAATAAACAAAGACAGATAAATATTAATAAAAATAATAGTTACGTTCGAATACAATACAAATAAAGGTAAGACCTCGGAAAAAAACTTTAATTTTTCAATCCTAGACTAAAAACTTGCCCAATAGTATCATAATATCAGTAGTAAGTTACTTATTGTTTATGTTTCTGTATACCAATGACACAATATACTATAGACCGTCCCTCCCTTGGCCAATACTGTACGCCGTAAAAAGCTAGGAAAGATCAACTAAATCTAGATGGCGCTCAAAATAAGCTCTAAAAAGCAGTTTAACAAAGTTTAACAGTATTTTATTGATGTGCTTCAATTCTAGTAACTATATTATTATTTTTCAAATATAAAACTTGCTTTGTATTGCTTGCTTTAAAAAAATTATTTTCAATTGCATAACTAAAAGTTATCACCTATGTTTAGGAGATGTCGTTGCAATCGATTTAAATAAACTTGAAAATAATGACCTATTTACTACGCTAGATGTCACATTTATAAGTTATTTGGTTGAATCAGAGAAACAATGCACTCATGAATGGCAACATTGCAAAAATCGTTCATATCTTCCAGTAGTTAACACGGAACGGCAACGTCGCTTGAGCCGCGTACTCAGTTCAAAAATTTAATTAATATGAATGTTTATTTTAACCGACTTCAAAAAAAGAAGGTAGTTATCAATTCGACTGTATTTTTATTTTTAACCGACTTCCAAAAAGGAGGAGGTTCTATGTTCCACTGTGTTTTTTTTATGTATGTTCACCGATTACTGCGTCAATTGTGGACCGATTTTGAAAATTCTTTTTGTATTCGAAAGGGTATGCTCCCGAGGTGGTCTCATTGTCACCATATCAGGAACTGATCATGGGATCCCAGGGAAATCGAGGGAAACCCTCATTTTTTTAGGCACATATTATGTTTTCGAATATTTTCTGAAGTTAACCCGGTATTTGCGTCTGGTAGTCATCATTTTATGATGATGAGCTGATGGTGTAAGGTACAACTCCATAACGGTTAGGAGTTGGAGGATAAATCTTTAAATATCATATGTATGTATGTTACCTTTAGTCGTATTCTTTCAAATTATTTAGGTAAGCTGATGATCGAAGGTACAACTCCTCAACGGTTAGGAGTTGGAGGATAATTCTTTCAATTTCATACGTATCTATAGACCTTTAGTCGTATACTTTCAAGTTATTTAGGTGAGCTGATGATAGAAGATTAAACTCTTCAATAGTTAGGGATAAGATGATGATTTTAATATTACACGTACGTATATACCTTAAGTTGTATTCTTTCAGTTATTCATATGGATCGTTTTATTGAGTAGACATCCACTAAGGAAGGTATTTTGGAATTTCTACCCCTAAGGGGGTGAAATACGGGTTGAAAGTGTGGACGAAAGTCCGTCATTTTTAAGTTAGAAACATGAAACTTTAACTTTGGGCTACTGATTAAAAATGAGTAGATACGTATTTAACCGTTTCTGGATATTATTTTACTTGGTTACGCGCGACGCGACGTAATATGACCCCTGCCCCTGGTAATACCACGGCCTCACAGAAAACCGATGTGAAAAAGTGCTTGTTGTGCTGTGTTTCACCGAGTGAGTGAGGATACCGGAGGCTCATACCCCAACCTCTTCCCCCATCCCACTCCACTATGCCCCAAAGGCCGGTAACGCATTTGTCAAATTATTTTAGAAATAATCAAACTTTACAAAATATACTAAAAAACAATATATTATTTTCTGTAAATAAATGCAAAAAGTCAACAACACGCGTGGTATTCCCAGGCGGTCACCCATCCAATTACTAACCACGACCGATGTGGCTTAACCTCGGTGATCGGACGAGAACCGGTGCATTCAACACGGTATGGACGTTGGCAATCAGTTTGTTATATTTAACGTTGAGTATCCAGCACTATGACGTCAACTCAATGTTAATTGTCGCTACAACTTTTGGCGCGAAAAGCGCATTAGGGAACTTCGTTCCAAAAACATTTCTGATTGTTTTATTAATAACTAGGTTTCGCCTGCGACTTCGTTCGCCCGTGACTTCGTTCGCATTTAATAAAAAGTATCCTATGTTACTTCTAATACCTCTACAAGAATATGTGTTTCATGATGATCAGATTGATCAGCTAAGTAGTTTTCGCCGGAAAGCGTAACAAAGGAACTTACGTTCGCATTTTTAACATTAGGATTATTTATAAGACACAAACCGAAAGAAAATCCTTAATTACACCTTTTTGTCATCTACAGTTGTTAATTAATATGTGCAAGCAATTCTCGACATTATCAACTCATAATTATCAAATTTTTTATTTGCATACATTCACGATCAACAACATTTATAAACGCCAAAAACTGTTTTTAGACATGTGTCATTAAGGACGGGAATTTGCAACTGCAACATGCAACTGTATTTTATTTATTCATCAATTTTTATTTTGTTTTTTGAATCCATTAAAAAAATAAAATGTCAGTCCTTAGTTCCTTACCTATGTCAATTGAGAAACATACATACAAAGTTTAAAGTGAATCCATTGAAAATAAAAAAAGTTTCAAACAATTAATTAAAAAAAAGATTGTAAAGAGAACAGCGGTTATTTTAAAATTAAAAACAGACATTTCAATTTTATTTATTTGTGTAGATCTCTCTGACGATAAAATATAACATAAATTATGTAGGTACTAAGATAATTAATTATTTAAAAAACGACATCTAGTGGTACATTTCGCAATAATACAATGACAATAAACTTGACAGTTGACTGTTGGGTTCGTATTGGTGTTGGGGATCAGAAAATATCGTTGTAATTCACGATTTGATGCACTTAGTGACATCTAGGGAACATTAAGCTTACTATAAATCCGCGTACAGGTCTCGCCTAGTAGAGTGTTGGTCTAGTATATATTTCGTCAGTGTGTATACTTAATAAAAAAACCCGCCTGTTTCGAGACACATCGATGTTAAATTCACTTTTATAGCCTTCGATAGCTAGAGGTCAATCGAGTCTTACAATTACCTCATACTTTCATTTATACTGTAATAATGATTTTTGATTGCACTGTATACTGTAGTTGAGAATATTAGAATCAAACACCTAATTGGGTGTCAGTATATCGTTAGTAAAGTACTAACTGTAACTTAGTTGAATTAGTTATCTATTTTGGCAGCTCCGCCCTCTTGTATTTATTTATTTATATAAAGTACCACCACATCATACATATTATACTAATAACTAATTATAATAACACGTGGGATTGTATCTGATATGTTTGACAATTAAGGTGTACATAGCATTTACTGTAATATGACAAAAGCGATCTACTTAAAAATAACTAAGGTCAGCCCCCCCTAGCCAAGTTGCAAGAGTTCTTCTTTAAAAGAATATAATAATATCTTATTATATTATTTTAACTTAATATATTATCTATATAATAATCTTTATAAGAAGACAAAAATAATTTTCAAAATTGGTCCACAATTGACGGAGTAATCGGTGAGCATACATAAAAATAAATAAATATATAAAGTGGAAAACAGAACCTCCTCCTTTTTGGAAGTCGGTTAAAAATACATGCATATCATAGATAAGCTACACCCTGACATAAGAAATGATCATACCTATTTAGCACGCAATCGTTTGTCGGAAGTAAATTCACGACCCATAACTTAGCCGTCAGAATCACAAATACAGTCTACAGTACTGCAGGTCCACAATTATTTAAATATTTATAAAATCTCTGTTGGCTAGTACAGAAATTGTTTTTTTTTTTTGGTTACTTTCAGATTCATATTTCGGCTCCATTCAGTAGGATCCCCTGGGAGATTTATCTAGATTTTTTGTCCACACTGATCTCCTAGGAAACCTTTTTGGATTTTGGTTCCCTTTTGATCTTCTAGGGCAGGGCATCTAAGCAGGAGATCCAAGTGGAAGTTGCACATAAATCTATATAGGTATATAAAAGCGAAATACCACTCACTTATTAATCACGAAATCTCAGAAACTATAACACCTACAAACTTGAAATTTTGCAGATAGGTACCTAATAGGGTGTAGATATCCGCTAAGAACGGATTTTACTAAACTCCACCCCTAAGGAGGTAAATCAGGGGATGAAAGTCTGCGTGAGCAAAGCTGCGTGCAAAGGCTAGTTTCCTATATACCAAATTATACCAAAGATATCCTCATTAAACTTTCAGTTATTTTAACAACAACGACTCCTGTTTAAGTCTGTTTTTAAAGCCTAATACATTTTAATAGGATGTTTCCTAGAAGTAAATAAATACATACAAATGGACCACTTAATATTCTATGCGAGTTGGAACCCCCTACTTTGTCTATACCTACCGTTATTAACACTGTTATTTCCAAAAAGGTTTTGTTTTAAATCTATACTTTTATATTATAAAGCTGAAGAGTTTGGTTGTTTGTTTGAACGCGCTAATCTCAGGAACCGCTGGTCCGATTTGAAAAATTATTTCAGTGTTGGATAGTACATTTATCGAGGAAGGCTATAGGCTATATATCATCACGCTACGACCAATAGGAGCGGAGCACCAATGAAAAATGTTTCTAAAACGGGGGAAAATTATCACGCTACGGGCAATAGTCGGTCAGCTAGTTGTTAATAAAGAGATTATTCTTATCTAGAAACGTACCCGTTATCACACAGGATGTACTACGCAAGATACTGCTCTAATATGAAATATGTATATGAGTACAGATATACATTCGCTTAAGAGTCAGCGCCGACCGACAGAGAGACGGCGAAGAGTCTAATTCACTAACAATTTAAATCCAATCTAAAGTCCTTCAGAATAAAAGTGTATTTGGGGCACGGTAGTAGAGCCAGGCTGATTTCAGCACGAACGGGCCGGCTCGACCGGAGCGGTGCTACCCTCGCACAGAAGATCAACGTAAAATGACAGCATTTGTGCTGTCCTGGTTCGTTGTTGAGTGCGAGACCGGAGGCCCAATGATGCTGAAGCATCACTAGGCTGCCATAATGTGTGTCACCATGCTGCATTGTTGCATTGTCTGCATGTGCAATGCTTATGGTGACCATCAGTCTTGGATGTGCTTATGCTTTCCATCAGGCAAAGTAGAGTCATTTTGGCAGGGACATACATATGTAAAAGAAAAAGAAAACGAACAGTAGCTCACCGTCACTTTATTTCGTCAAATACAGTTGTATTCTGAAGAACTTAAGGTTCAATTTAAATTGTTACTGAATTTAGTCTCTTCGTCGACACTCCGTGGGCGATAACCCTTACTGTACCTACTTGTATATGAAATCAACAAAGAACAAATAGATTTATCAGTAGTACTTACTATATATACGCATGTCTACGGTAACATAATTATACATTTGTCGGATACGATTACGAATATAAAATTATTTGCGGTTATCCATAATATTTTGATTTCACACGAAATGAACAATATTAACCTCAGTGTTTATCATAGCTTCTATTATTACCCGACTACGGCAAAGCCAAAAGAGGGTTATGATTTTGACAGGCTATGTATGTATGTATGTTCATTTGTTCCAAATGAGGTATCGTTAGAAGCGTGATGTTGATCGTCTCACACGTTACATAGAAACGCACCATAACACTTTAAAAACGTGTGACTACGGCTTTTCAAACTTGTTTTATACTTTTTCCGCGTGGTTTTTTGTCGTAGTTGGGTTTTAGTTTTTACTTTTTTTTCATTTAATAGATATCTATTCTTCTTCTCTTGGTGGCTCTTCACTAATGGAGATTGAGCGTCAGTTCTGCATATTTCTCTTTTTTTTGCATAAATAAAATTACTTACAAAAACCACATCATATAACAATTTCTACCACCTATCATAACGTTTTTTTTTTTTTTTTTTTATGTTTGGCTCGCCAAAATGACTCTACTCTGCCTGATGGAAAGCATAAGCAGAATCCAAGAGTGGTGGTCACCATGCTCACTGCGAATGCAGACAATGCAGCATGGCGACCCACACCATGGCGGCCTAGTGATGCTGCTGCATCTTTTAGTCTAGTCAACAAGTTTGGAACTTGTTGACTAGACTAATTGGGCCTCCGGTCTCGCACTCACCAACGAAACACGACAGCACGCTGTCATTTTACGTTGATTTTCTGTGCGAGGGTAGTACCGCCCCGGTCGAGCCGGCCCGTTCGTGCTGTAATCAGCGTGGCTCTACTACCTGTGTTTTAAACTCCGCACCTATCCAAGATTATTCGGAAAGTTTTCTTTCAGATATCCGATAGCTTCGTTTATGATAACGAAGGGACTGACTGTCATCAACATGTGACCATTTAAGACTAAGCCGGTGTCATTGTATTGAATTTTCAAATACCACCATCTAATGCCCAAGGCAATTCTTAAAGAATTTCTAGAAAGAGGGATCCCTACACATAATATATAAATTAACCTAAAAAACGCTTAATTTATGTTTTTTTATTTCATTAAAAAGACAAATACATCATACAACTACAGACTAACAAATACCATTATATTACAACTGACATTTAATCCAGTTTCTTTATCTACCAGTAACAGAAAAGCCAGCGCCGGCGCCAGAGAAACCTACGCCGTTGCTCCACAACGGGCCCCACGGCGTCCAGGTCGTGAACACAGGGCCCGACCACACATTCACCCTCAACGAGGAGGCGCTCCGGGAACTGCTGCTGCAGGACGATATCAAAGACAGGGCGGTAGTCGTACTGTCAGTCGCGGGTGCCTTCAGGAAAGGGAAGTCCTTCCTGCTAGATTTCTTCCTGCGATATTTGAATAATAAGGTGAGTTTTGACTGCACTTGATGCCGCTTTCTGCTGCGTTCATCCACAAATTGTTGTTCTGAGTCTGGCAGGATAAATTCCTAATGTGGAAGTTGTCTGAAAGAGAGTGTAAGAAGATTAGTCTAGTTTGATTTCGAGAATTGAGGCGTCATACATTACACTAAGGTTGAAATGAAAGTGCAAACCCTGGCACAAAGCTACACTCTTGGAAATTGTGTTTCGTTCGGATGTGCCAGCCCTAGTACGTCAGTTCAATTCTAGACAAATAATGGTGTGAAGAACACACTCATTAATGCTGTGTCTGATTGTAATATAATGTAAGTATGTTTACTAGGCTTGTGACCAGGCTACGGGCTCTACCTAGTTTCACAAGATCACACTGCCGTGAGTTCAATGTGTGATGTTATTTTTATTATAATTATGGAGTCGTTTAAAAAACTAATTTGCAGGTTATTTTAAGTGTCTTAACTTATAATTTTAATGGTATGCTTCCAGTATGGGTCAGACGGTGGCACAGACTGGCTCGGTGGCGACGAGGAGCCGTTACAGGGCTTCAACTGGCGCGGGGGCTCCGAGCGGGACACTACCGGGATCCTGATGTGGTCTGAAATATTCAAAGCTACGTTAGAGAGTGGAGAAAAGGTGAGTAATGCAATACTTACACTCTAATTGTGGAGACTTCCACATAAAGCGCAGACAGAAACATACAACAGCGCCATCTATCGAAGACACACCGAATTACGAAGTAACTCCTAATCCTGCATCTCAATATAGAAATTCTCGCTACGATTATCCCATCATAACCGTTGCGCTGTGGTCTGCTAGGTATGATCACTTCGCCCGGTCGTATTCTTAAAGGTGACAGAATTTAAACCAAGAGTTTTTTAAATTTTTGTCTGTGTGCTTGTACGCTCTCAGAAGTAGCTTAGTGGATTTGAATGCGATTTTCTCTTGTGTTTTGTGGTAAACTTCACTTAACATTAAATGTTTGTTTTATTTTAATCGGTTGACAAATAAAAAAGTTAAAGTCTGTGGCCCGCGAGACGTCCTTTTTATACCACATATTATTATTACCATTGCATTCTAGTAACTACTCGTACATGCAAGGTCGTTCACGGTACCAAGAACGCGCCCGCCGGCGAATGCGCTAGAAAGAATCGCGCAAACTCCACCCGTGCGAAGCCGGGGCAAGTCGCTAGTCAATCTATATTCGACGCTATCTATATAGATGTAAGGGTCATTATTCGGTGCCTCAGGAAATCAACGAGAACCTTCCGATGTTTAGGCGTGTGTGTGTGTGTAGTGTTGATCTGGAATAATCTTTCTTCGTAACGTTATATGTATAAATAAATATTGTATATAGGTGGCAGTAATACTGATGGACACGCAAGGTGCATTCGACAGCGAGTCGACGGTTCGGGATTGCGCGACCATCTTCGCGCTCTCCACCATGCTCTCTTCAGTCCTCATTTACAACCTGTCGCAGAACATACAGGAGGACGACCTGCAGCATTTACAGGTAAAACTAACCTACAGTCACATAAACAGCTTTTGATAGTTCACTGCTGGACATAGGAGAGGCCTAGATAGGAGGTCACGGCCTATTATACACCGCCTGCCGAGTTATTACACAGGACGAATAGAGATGGTGACATTCTGTATTCGAAATCCGTCCCCACTTGGATGGTTTACAGTGATGGACATATTGTTACGTATTGTATTGATTACCAAAAAAATAACACAATATTTATTCACAACACTTTTACAACAATAATTTACAAAATTACTCGTTAGTCGCACTAGAAAATCGCTTTGATGTTTATCCGCTGTATCGTGAAACAATACTGCCTGTACAACTAACAAGCTCCGCTTTATATGGCTGTCGAAATCTCTAGAATAATCCTTAATATTCGACAGAATATTCTAGACCAAATAGATTGTTCTAAAGTTACTTGCAGCGCCACCTAGCGTTGAGAATATCGGAATCACCAGTCATAATCTCCACAGTTGCGCGCTACCCAACACTAGATGGCGCCGTCGTCGGTTCTCGAATGTTCCCGACCATACGAGACCCATCTCCTTATGACAACAATAATATGCAGTAAACTAAAAAAAAGGTTAAAAAATAAATATTGACTATTTGTACTTGTCGAAAACCCAATGCTTCCCTTCGCCTTTGCGACCAATCGTGGCATTTTGAAGACTCAGAGAGGGAGTTTTCAAAATACTGAATAAATATTAATGCGGGTACATTCCCTTAAAGGTTATTATCAGTTATAAGACACAAAAATATCTATAAATAAATAATTTCAAAAACATTTCAAATTTCTTTAAAAATATGTATCTTAAATCGTGTTTAAAAATATACAGCATCAGCGGTTAACAACAATCTAAGGAGTGTTTCTCTTCCAGCTGTTTACAGAATACGGTCGGCTGGCGCTAGAAGACAGCGGTCGAACTCCTTTCCAGCGGTTGCAGTTCCTGGTGCGAGACTGGAGCTTCCCTTATGAAGCGCCCTACGGACCTGAGGGGGGTCGTAAAATACTCCAGAAAAGACTACAGGTACCAATATTACATTACTTACATACATTTTGCAAAAGAATCGAACACAGTAAAATATCTACGGTTTTGTACAATATCTGCTTAGTTTGAAACTAGATGGGGTTGTGTGTCAGATATCTGAAAATATTATAAGTAGAATAGATGTACCAAGTCAATATTATATAACTTTTATTACCATTGTGGCGACTTCCACATACAACGCAAAAACAAAGGAAACGAAGAAACCACCAATCCTGAATCGCGCAATAGAAGTTCTCGCGCCAATTAGCATATATATAACTTACCAACATCAACCCCGCCAGGCATGGTCACCTCGCCTGGTCGGAAGATATGTAATAATAGTTTTATTATACACCAGATTAATTACAAGGATCACTTAAAGCTAGGAGGTTCAATAGGGTATTACACCCATTTTTAAAAAGTGTCTTAATTAGATTCTATAGTGCTATTAAACCACAGAAATAAAACACAACAAACAATTTTTATTCAATCGGTTAGTGCCTTAAAATGCATAATTTAAATTTTTCATTTTCAAATTTTGCGCGTAATTTGTCAAAAACGCTGGACGCAGTGGACGCCATATTGCTCTGTGGTAATGACGTCAGTTCGCTTTGTAAAATGTGGATGACATGAATATAATTTTAACAAACAATTTAAAGCATACGCTGATCAGTTGACACTTTAGTGTACTTACAAAGCGGTGTGACGTAATAACATGGCGGCTACTATTTCATGATGTTAAACTTTAATTTTTTCGCTGAAATTCTTTTCGATTTTCATTACCCTCTAAACTTTATATCGCAAATAATTAAGTATTTCCTATATTTGCAAATTTGAAAGCATTTAAAATAATTGTATGACAATGCCATTTTCTTCAGGTATCAAATAACCAGCATCCGGAACTACAGTCACTCCGCAAACACATAACGGCATGCTTCAGCGAGATTGCGTGCTTCCTGATGCCACACCCTGGCATCAGGGTCTCCACTAGCCAAGAGTTCGATGGCAGATTAAAAGGTAATATCCCCCTTTCTGTCAGCAGTAGATTCTGTATATTAAAGTTTTTTTTTAGTATTCCTCACTGCCTCATATTTTTAATGTCATTTGCCACTTCTGTGGTACCCTTTGGTCGTTTGCCTCGTTGGTCTTGCGGTTGATGTATGCGACTGCCGATCAAGAGGTCTCGGGTTCAAATCCCGGGTCGGGCCAAAAGTGTTAATGAGTTTTTCTGATTATGGAAATACTTAATAACAGCTACAGCTACAATAATAACACTAAGAGCACTGGTTTTGATGACATAATATGTATATTAGTTATAAAATCCGTGTCTCACATAATTGCACCTATACTGAGCTATATTATAAACATGTGTTTCGAACAGGGTGTTTTTCCATCTGTTTTAAAAACAACAATAATTAAACCGCTCCATAAAAAAAACGATAAATCTGACATAAAAAATTGCAGACCTATTGCGCTAACTCCAACATTTTCTAAAATAATTGAAAAAGCCATTTACATTACATTTGTATGACTACTTTGAGAGAAACCATATCTTTACGCCATATCAGAAGGGTTTCCGTAAGAATATGTCCATAAATTTAGCTATATATGATTTTTTGAGTTTAATATATCCCAGAGTAGATAAAAGGCAGCCTGACTATGCTTTGTACATGGATATGTCAAAGGCATTCGACTACGTAGATCATGATGTATTGCTGAGAAAGTTGGAAACGTATGGTGTTAGGAGTAACACTTTAGATTTGATAAACTCTTACCTCAAAAACAGAAATCAGATTACGAGTATCCTGAAAGTATGTTAGTATGTGTGTGTGGGGGCATGTGTGTGTATGGTTAGTACGAAATGTGTGATGGATTATAAGTCCGGAAGTCGAAAAGTAAAATATGGAGTTCCACAAGGCAGTGTTCTGGGTCCACTGCTCTTTCTGATTTATATAAATGACCTGCCAAAATCTTCTACAGACCGTATGGTATTGTTTGCCGATGACTGCACCATCTTGTATAATGACGAAAATCTAATAGATAATAGTTTAAACTCAATAATTCAATGGTTAAAAAATAATAATTTAATAATTAATGTCGATAAAACTAAATTAATGCAATTTAAGCAGAAAACAAAAAAAACTTTGCAAAAGCAAGTAGAATCTAATGGTGAAAAATTGAATTGACAACCACAACAAAATTTCTTGGTGTATACATAGATGACAATTTGAAGTGGCAAAGTCATGTTGAGTTTGTTTGCCAAAGGGTGTCACAGTCATCTTATAATCTATATATGCTAGCTAAAAAGGTCAGTCTTAACACTTTACTCGTTGCTTATCACAGTAATGTTACATCTAGACTCAGATATGCAATTATATTCTGGGGAAATACTACCAATTGGGATAAAGTATTTAAATGCCAAAAGAGATGTGTGCGAGCTAGTTGTAGAGACTACTTCATAAAATTTAAAATACTAACCGTGCCGTCTTTGTACATTTTTGAAATGGCTTTGTTTATCAGACATCATCCATCCCTGTTTACACTAGAACTTAAATCGCGAAGTAGAAGTCATTTGTACAACAATCTGTGCCGTCAATATAGGACTACCCTCTTTGGAAAAAGCGTTTTTGTTATGGCCACGAAAATCTACAACAGGATTCCTAGTAACATAAACGAGAGTAGCAATATAAATGTTTTCAAAAATAAATTATTCCAATATCTAGTGGACAACTGTTATTATTCTGTTGATGATTTTTTATCGACTACAGCTTTTTAATGTTATAATAATATTTGCTTTACGGTATTTGTTTTGGTGTCGACATACAATTTTTATTTGCTATATTATGTAATTTTGATTGTTTTGATTTGTTTTTTATCTACCTGTGTTAGTACTATCTGAAACCCATTTCTTTTCATTTCATGTAAACATTGTTATGTATTGACATTATTTGATGTATTGATTGACATATTTTATAATTTTAGTATTTGAATAATTTGACTTGTGACATTTCTTTTTATATGTATAATATTTGCACACCGCATAATGTGGTAGGACATAGTGTACCTCTAAAATAAGCATAAGATCTGTAATTATCTAACCTATGTTTCCGCTAATAAATGATTGATTGATTGATTGATTGCTCGGAGTTTGAAAGTTAGGGGCTGAACCCCCGTGCCTCGGAGAGCACGTAAAGCTGTCAGTCCTGCGCCTGATCTCTCTCCGGTCGTGTTGGTTAACCGTCCCATCGGAATATGAGAGAGAAGGAACAGAGAGTGCACCTGTGTTTGCGCACACACTTGTGCACTTTAATATCTCCTGCGTAGTTGGCTAGTCTCCGTTGAGACTGTCATGTCATCATTCTCAGTGTCATGGATCTTCCATGTTGTGATGGAGGTGTCTAACAAGAAGGAGTTCTAGTTTTCTACCATTCCTTTGCTCAGAACTGTCACTACTGTTGTCTTGAACACTGTCAATGTCAAAAATAATCTCCTGTATATATAATTACTAATATTTAAGTAGGCTGATAGCTTGTTTTCTATCTTAGTGGTATTTTATATAAGTTTTCTACCCACAGACATCGAAATGGAGTTCAAATGTTCCCTACAACAGCTGGTGCCGATGCTGCTGTCACCACAGAACCTGGTGCCGAAGCTCATCAACGGGCAAAAGGTGCGGGCCAAGGACCTGGTGCAGTACTTCAAGTCATACATGAGCATATACAAGGGCAATGAGCTGCCTGAACCTAAGAGTATGTTAGTGGTGAGTGTCTGATTCTATCTTCCTTAAAATGTATATAAAATAAAGTAGCTTACGCTGTCTGTTCGCTTAGATCTTAGAAACTTCACAACGGATTTTAATGCAGTTCAGCAATAGATAGAATGATACAAGATTCGGAAGGCTTATATGTGTTTATATATGCATATTATAGTAGAGGAAATCCGAGAATTTCAAGACTTCCGTACGTAACTGGGCCAGGTCGCTGGTTGTACATAAACTTCCGTACGTAACTGGGCCAGGTCGCTGGTTGTTCATAAACTTCCGTACGTAACTGGGCCAGGTCGCTAGTTGTACATAAACTTCCGTACGTAACTGGCCCAGGTCGCTGGTTGTACATAAACTTCCGTACGTAACTGGGCCAGGTCGCTAGTTGTACATAAACTTCCGTACGTAACTGGGCCAGGTCGCTGGTTGTACATAAACTTCCGTACGTAACTGGGCCAGGTCGCTAGTTGTACATAAACTTCCGTACGTAACTGGGCCAGGTCGCTAGTTGTACATAAACTTCCGTATGTAACTGGGCCAGGTCGCTAGTTGTACATAAACTTCCGTACGTAACTGGCCCAGGTCGCTGGTTGTACATAAACTTCCGTACGTAACTGGGCCAGGTCGCTAGTTGTATATAAACTTCCGTACGTAACTGGGCCAGGTCGCTGGTTGTACATAAACTTCCGTACGTAACTGGGCCAGGTCGCTAGTTGTACATAAAATTCCGTACGTAACTGGGCCAGGTCGCTAGTTGTACATAAACTTCCGTATGTAACTGGGCCAGGTCGCTAGTTGTACATAAACTTCCGTACGTAACTGGGCCAGGTCGCTAGTTGTACATAAATTTAGAAAAAGGGGAGAGGGGAGGTTTAAAATAATACAAAAACGTGTCACGTTCTTTCAAGAATGGATAGAAACCAAGTTTTTTTCATCTCATATTAGTCAAAGCATACATGGTTCTCTATTTTCCTTGTCTTTAAATTACAGGCAACAGCCGAAGCAAATAACCTGACTGCTGTGGCCGAAGCTAAAGAGCTATACACTAAGCTGATGGAGGAGGTTTGTGGCGGGGCAAAGCCCTACCTGCAGTCGCAGCTGTTGGACACTGAACACGCCAGGATCAAGGACAAAGCGATCCACGCCTTCCACTCAAAACGCAAGATGGGTGGCGAGGAGTTCAGTCAGGCGTATTTTAATCAGTTAATATTGGTAAGTGGTCTTCTGACTGGACTGTCCTGTTGATTTAGTGGACGGGCACCTTTAAAAGTAAGCTCGAGGTTGTGTGTTCGGTTCCCATTTAGGCAATGTAATAGTATGCACAATGTGCTATGTCTGGGTGTCATCTGTTATTTGTAGGTATTAGTTGCGCTTCCCGGTGTTTCCCGCGGTTGTTGTTGTAATTTTATAACAACAATTGCGGGGCGAAGCTAGTCTAAAATAACAACTTCAAGAACAAGACCAAATTGAAATGAGACCACACGGGAAGCACCAACATTCAAATAAAAAAGAATCATCAAAATCAATTCATCCAGTCGAAAGTTCGGAGGTAACAAACATAAAAAAATACAGTTGAATTGAGAACCTCCTCTTTTTTTAACTCGGTTAAAAAAGTAGCCTAAGTTATACATTCTAGAATCCTTATAACGTCGACTGTCTGTTACTGAAAGTTTATTTCAAAACCGGTCCAGCTGTTCCAGAAATTTGTCGTAACAAACAGAGACAGGCAGGCAATTATAAAAAAAAATGGAATTCGAAATCCGACTCCCTAAGCATATAATTCTATTCCAGGACCTAGACGAGCAGTTCGTTCAGTTCTCAGCGCAGAACGAGAGCAAGAACATATTCAAGGCGGCTCGCACCCCGTCCGTGTTCTTTGCGATAGCGCTCGTGTTCTACGTGCTCAGCGGCGTGTTCGGGCTCGTGGGACTCTACCCCGTAGCTAACCTCGCCAACCTGGCCATGGGGCTGGCTCTACTCACGCTTGTCATGTGGGCATACATCAGGTAACATGCTTCACCGCTCTCAAGTCGTCAGCTATCATTCTTAACAGAAATACCTAAATTTGTAATACTTAAAAAAACTATACCAAATTGAAATGGGACCACACGGGAAGCACTAGCATTCAAATAAAAAAAGCGGCCAAGTGCGAGTCGGACTCGCTCATGAAGGGTTCCGCAGCAGCAAGTAACATAATATAATTTTTATTTATATATATTATATAAAAGAGTAAGGTGACTGACTGACATACCCAGAGATCAACGCACAGCCCAAACCGCTGAAGCTAGAATCCTGAAATTTTCCAGGTAGGTTCTTTGTATAACGTAAGTGAGCACTAAGAAAGGATTTTTTGAAATTCCACCCCTAAGGGGGTAAATCAGGGGATGAAAGTCTGCGTGAGCGAAGCCGCGTGTAAAAGCTAGTTTTATATATTTGTGTTGATTGAATGAAAGGTAAATTGCAGTTTACGATTTATGACGTATAAAAAAAACTACTCACTAGATTTCGTTCAAACCAATTTTCGTTGGAAGTTTGCATGGTAATGTGATGTTATTTTAGAAGTTACAGGGGGGGGGGGGACACACATTTTAACACTTTGGAAGTGTCTCTCGCGCAAACTATTCAGTTTAGAAAAAAATGATATTAGAAACCTCAATATCATTTTCGATGACCTATCCATAGATACCCGTATCATTTTTCATCAAACCCGTACACGAACGGGTTTGATGAAAAAAAAATTTTTGAGTTTCAGTTCTAAGTATGGGGACCTCCAAAATTTATTGTTTTTTTTCTATTTTTGTATGAAAATCTTAATGCGGTTCACAGAATACATCTCCTTACCAAGTTTCAACATTATAGGTCTTATAGTTTCGGAAAAAAGTGGCTGTGACATACGGACGGACAGACAGACGGACAGACAGACAGACAGACATGACGAATCTATAAGGGTTCCGTTTTTTGCCTTTGGCACGGAACCCTAAAAAAGAATACATTCTAGAATCACTTGTACTTATTCCACTATTTTTTTTATTGTTTACACCTAACCGGTTTCGTCTTATGGCATCATCAAAGGTTACCGCCGGATGCTATAAGGCGAAACCGGTCAGGTAGTATCGACAATCGAGAGTTCGATGATTCTTTTTTTGTAATTGTACCAAATATTGTAGGTTTAAGGATCCTCATAGTTAATGCCGCAAGTGAAATCAAAAACTCGTTGTCTAGTGGTGTTGTAAAAACTCAATTGAGGACAAGAATGCTTGCTTGCATTAGAAATAGGGGCTCACACTTTGAAAATCAACTGCAAATTTAAGTTTAGATCGCAAAATAACTACATTTTAAAAATTACGATTTTTCACTTACTCCCGATTAAGTTCATTTACTCAGCCATTTGTCAACGTATTTAATTGTTTTATACCTCGTTGGATAGCTAATAAAACATACTTGTTTTTAAGATACACACATCAAAAGTGTCTAGGGATCAAGCATTTTTATGCGGATTTCTTGAGATTGAGATGTGGCTTTGGCCCTGGCCTGCTCAGTCGCCAGACTTGAACCCGATTGAGCATGCATGGGATATGCTACAGAGAAGAGCTCTGCCGAATATGGAGGGTATCCAGTCGCAAGAAGACCTTTTTTTGTTGTTGCAACGAACATGGGCGGCCATTCCACAGCGTGATTTGGATGAACTCATTTTGAGTATGCCAAACCAATGTTCTTGTGTTAGTGTTCGCGGTAGAAACACGGATTATTAATTGTTTAAGTTACCTAATAAAATTTTAAAGAAAACTGTTATTTCAGTCTTTTTTTCGAACTTTAATGTTAGTGGTTCAAATGTCAAAGATCCCTTTATTAGGAAAATGGCAAATTTCTTTATTAATGCAAAGGTGACTTGGTTTATCGTTACTGTGACAAACGAAAACACTTTATTTGATGAATCCTTAAAGAAAATTTTAATTAATATCAATCAGGAGAAAAGTTATTGCAAAAATATATGTTGATCCCTAGACACATATGTTGATCCCTAGACACTTTTGATGTGTGTATTACGCCGATTAAATTGTAAGGTGATTTGTTTAAATAAAATTGCATTTAGTCATAAGAAACAGTAAATGTATGAAATTTTTTAGATTTCCTGAATCATTATTCACTAACGGTACTACATTTCTGTTCTTTTTTGTGTTATTATTACGTATTAGGGTGTTAGCAAACTAAAAACACCAACAACAACCATTAAATACTAAATAACTAAACTATACTAACTAAACTAAATATGTTTTAAGAGCACTTTGAAGTAGCGTGATCCACTTTTCTTAAAAAAATGAGTTTTTTTTTTCCAAATCGGTACATTTTTGACTCATTTACCCGAGGACAATTTGATAGCTAATGATCTCTACTATCAACCCTTAAAGGGATTACCAGGAAGGGGAACCAGTAACCTTGTATACTTACGTTGCTTATGAACACTCGTTTTTCGCATGGTGTGGATGAATAGTTTCATATATTTAATCATGAATATTTTGTTGTATTTCAGGTACAGCGGTGAAATGCGCGAGATCGGTGTTACAATAGATGACGTAGCTAATTTATTGTGGGAAAATGTAAGTACATATTTTTATTACAAGTTTAATATTTTAAATGGTACAGTCAGCTCGAAATATATATGACTATATTAAAACTATCAATAGCAACTGATTAAAAACTTAGCAATATTTTAGTGTCATATGATGTAAAGTTTTCTAATTGCATGTCTAGGTCTATTGTCATCAATTTCTGGTTATTGCGTTAAATTTATGTAAAAGTTGTCACTAGTGTCATTTTAGAACTTAGAGGTACATAATAAGAGATGTGATATTTTATATTTATAATGTACTGCACTTTACTTGTAATAAACCTATCTTCTGTTGTCTTCAAAGTTGCTTCTTCGGTTTCGGAGCTATCTGACAACACTATTTTAAAGACTGTAGGGCTAAATAAACAGAACATCGATGTAAGGGTTATGTCCACGTTGTCCACAGATAATGAAGCCCACGTACCAAACGTGCCTGGAGAAGGGGATGGAACACGCCGCCCACGCGGCCGCCGAGCGAGCCCTAGGGCCTTCGCCCCCCTCGCCCTCCGCCCTGCCCAACGGCAAGCACAAGCACTTGTGACGTGCGTCGCGCCTGCCTCTACCACTGCGGTGACGGATCATTCGTGTAGATAACTTAGTTCTATTGTAGTGTCGCGGACTGAGGGTTGTCCATGAGTCTGGCCGGGACGGATAGCTCACATATCTACCTTTTATATTTTTAATTTCGGACTGTGATCGACTGCGAATAAGAGTAAAAAAAACATAAATTCGTATAAATTGGTTTTTAAAGCGTAGCAATAATATTGAGTTTCTGTTGGTTGTTTTTACACATGTTACGTTACTATATCACAATGTTAGCTTATGTTGTAAATATGAAAGTGAATTTCATTTTGTTTTGTTAATGTCTGAAGTACTCAACTGATAAAGTAAAAGAAAAAGAAAAATGAAGTACATAAACAAACAAAGTATCACGTTTAGAATTACATGAGGGCTAAAAGCCTGTATTCGCGTGAATACTTGAATTAATAAACTACTAAAGTTTAACTCCCCTTTTTTATTGTAATATTAATATCCCAGTCACAGTTCGACAATACCTGGCCTGCTGAGTGCCAAAGAACGAACCGGCCGGACTCTAGTCAGTATAGAAAAGTGTATGATAATACATTTTTCGTTCGTAGGGTTACTTTGACCCAAAAATGTGAATATATTTGTTAAGGGAATGGTAACATAGTTCATCATAACCCGATTCATGTAAAATGCGAGAAATAATTGTGGGCGAGACAAGGATGGAATGATGGTACCTCGAAAATATGTGTCTGACTGTACCATTGTGCTAAGAGCTTTTGAACATAGGTAAATATTTTATCTATTTTATATATAAAATGCTCTTTTAGTTTATATAAAATACATAATAGTTTATTTAGGTCCATATCCACGCATATGCGACTGCCGATCAAGAGGTCTCGGGTTCGAATCCCGGGTCGGGCCAAAAGTGTTATTGAGTTATATGATTTTAGAAATACTTAATAACAGTTCGGAGTTTGGAAGTTAGGGTCTGAACCCCTGTGCCTCGGAGAGCATGTAAAGCTGTCGGTCCAGCACCTGATCTCTTTCCGGCCGTGTCGAATAGCCGTCCCATCGGAATATGAGAGTGAGGGAACAGAGTGTGCACCTGTGTTTGCGCGCACACTTGTGCACTATAATTACTCCCGCGTACCTGACTGGTCTCTGGCCGAAATCCGTCATTTGAGATGGTAATACCAGACTAAAAAACTAAAAAGTTAAGGTATTGAGTTTTATAACCAAAGCGTTTAGAGAAAATTCAACTTCTGAGTCATGTTGTTCAACTACTTAAGGTCGTGTCAGATTAGATTACTCCTCCATGGAAGCTTGCACTGGGTTTCCATCTCACTCTATCTTCAGCCTGACGTTTAGACGTAGTAGAGCTTCTCTCTACTCTGCCACTAGGTCAGCTTTCCTAGTTTGTCTGAACCCTATCTAGCATCTAAGTTGCATTGACATTTAAATTGTCATTAAATCAAGCGAATAGTAACTGTCATAATTATTTTTCTACCCTGGTCAACATTTTAAACGTCAAATAACTATGATATATTCCATCCTTGTTTCAGCCCAAAAACCTAAATATTACAAATGTAATCATTTCAGCGATTGAAAACTTTGCCTTAGTTCAATAACTTAAAAAAAATGTACAAATCTTTTTTTTATTAACGGTAATGTTGCCACTATCAAAAGAGTGTTTTACATTAATTATGTATCGTTATTTGAAATTACGAATATAGAATTTGTCATGTACACATTGATTACTCGTGAGCCAAAAGAAAACCTACCATAAGATCATATGATGAGATTGAGTTCATTTTTCTTTGCTCTTAATTTGACATTTGTGGATTGGTATTGCCAGTGGTCAAAAATTTTTGTCAGTGGTTTTTTTTTTCACTTTTGGGAACAGCTTGTTTCTATTGCTGTTTGTTGCCGTTTCTTCATTAACATTAAAATGTAATTGGCTCGCTAGTTCAATGTGAACATAGCTATTATAGTATTTTTAATTAATTGACGATTTAATTGTCTATGAATCATGGAACATTATATGTTACTATAAGAACATTGTATTGAATACAGGCTGTTGAAAAGCTATATATTTTATCGAATGTTGTCCATTGAATACTGCTCAAGAAAGCCTCGGTCTTATTAACTGTCAAACTTATCAATGAAATGGGTGATAAAAGAAATAGCAAAATGCGTGTTTTGTTTTATTTTATCGATAGAGTCGACAAAGCGATAAAAAAACCGTATTTTTTATCGATATTTGTACTCGAAAATACGGTTTTTTACTATATACTAGTGGTATAGTTTAATAAAGCAATAAGAATTTAACAAATTTAATAGTATCTGATTAATTATTTTGTAAAAAATTTAGATTTTAAATAGTGCACAAAGCTGATTTTCTTTTTGTCACAGAGGTATTATAAACTTGTTGTTATAAACGTGTTAAACTTGTCACAAACCGTACATCAAACCATCTGGTCAGGGTACTATATTAGGACACAATCTTTCTAAGGAGGGGCCTATACCCAGCAGTGGACTGTTAAAGGCCATTAATAAGTGAGGTCACCGTCAAAATTCTTACGATGAGAATGGGTATGCACCCTTGTAATTCTGAATCTGCTAGTGGCCAATAATCACACTTAACTGCCTCGGTGGCGTAGTGGTAGCGTATGTGACTGCTGTACTTGAGGACTCGGGTTCCATTCCCGGGTCGGACCAAATGTTTGTATGATCTGCAAATATTTGTTTCGGAGTTTGGGAATTTGTCTATGTATAATATGTATGTATTGACAAAAAAAAAGTATATATGTATTCATATCAGTTGTCTAGTACCCATAACACAAACACTATAGGCTATTTTGCATTTCAACTTTATTTGCAATATCTCTGTGACTTTCACTATTGGACTAACTCGTCTCTCACTTGTTGCGCCGCACTTGTAATAATTCATGTACTTAAATGCTCTGGAAAATGAACCTTTTTTAAAATTCGTTTATAGTCCATATGAAAACAAAAATAATGTCTATGTAACTACTCAATGATGCTAATCCTGTTGTTACGTCACTAAACTTAAATTTCAATAAAATTATCTTCTATTCTCTAATTTTAGTGAAGCGGTTTCTAAAATGCGATATTTGTGTGTTTAGGTAAAGTCAAATTTTAGTAAACGCTTTACATTTAGTACGTCATTTGGTAGGACAAAACAGTTTTTTTTGTTTTTTTACTTAAGAGTTTCTGAACAACAGAATTAGTGCCAATTTATATATTTGTGCATTTTGTTTTATTTTTATATAGTTCTTGGTGTGTTCAAAATTGTAGTCTGTTGCTCAAAAATTAGGGTCGTTTATTATTTAATTAAGTTATGGACTGCAGACGTTGCGATATCATCAATGCTATGTTGCCTAAATATATATCTAGTTGGAATTCTTATTATAAGATGGTTTTGTTACTGTCAGTTTTGCATGGATTTATTTTAGTTAGTAGCTAGTCCCGCCTTTCGATAATAGATGTCGCTGTGTACCTACAGCGATTTCTCTCGCCAGATAGCGCGACTTGTGAACTAAATTGAATAAATACATGTATTATGCTTTGCCGCTATTTTAGGTAAAGTTTGGTAAGTTAGCAAATGGAAATAGTTTTTAACTCCCTCTATAGATTCGTATTAAAACCGTGATGGGAATAATTCAACACACAGAGTGGTCTAATATTGCTAATTGACTATCTGAACTTTGTTTTATATATTTATAAAGGTATTCTATAATGTATACCAAATTCAGGCAAAAGGAATGTAAAAAACTAAAAACCCGTCATTATTCCTATTATGCCTATCTTAAGTCTTCCATGTGTAGAAAATAAATTAAAAAAGCTTTTTAAAAACAAGCTAAGTAACCTAATAAGTTATTAGGTATTAAGTAAGTTAATAAAAACCTAGCTTCAATACCAAACTTAACCTTAGAATCTCAGCGCTCACTACCCAGCAAACAACTGTGTTGCTAACTTACTAAACTAATTAATAGTTTGTTTAACAAAATGTAAATAGTTAAAACATATCAGTGAATTTTTTTATAAATATATAATACTTAGCATGTGCCAATCTAAATTCATTATAAATGAATGTTGTCTGTTTGGCATTGGGTAAATAAATAATTCGTTGAGGTATTTATAGTTTATTTTGTTGATTACCTAATATCTTGTAAAATATTTGTATGCAGCGGTTGTGAGGCTCCGACCGCCACTGTGGGGAGTTTTTCATGTAAATACTTGTTTTAATACAATAAAGTTGACTAAAAGTGTTTGTTTCTATTCTGATATCCCTTTATTTATCATTCATTGCCTCATTCTGGGGGACAGGGTTGCTTCACTGTATCACAAGATATACGTGAGACTGCAGAGCGTTTTTATCACCGTATCGCTTTTTTTTAGGCATTGGTCCGACCGCCGGCGAGAAAACGACTAACTATCGGCGATTTTCTTGATCAAGAAACGTACAACTAATATAAATTCCCTGTAAACGAAGAGATGCATATAGTAATACTTGCTCTCCGACTGTCCACACTGCCGGCGACGACTGGCTTTACTTACTAGTTTTGTCGCTGGGCGACAAGAGCTTTCAAAGAAAAACTCGCTCAGCGATGCTCGCTCGCTTGATCATTTCTATACAGTGCGGCTTTGAAAGTACACGTATGGATATCAACAAATCATTGCAACTCTCATTGTTGTATAGTTCAGATATTGTCGGACAAATTCAATAAAAAATACATCCATAGTGTCTTGGAATGTGTTGTTGGCGCGAGTAATCGCTCATCGCACTTGAACACTCGCTTATAGCCCAGCGACAATACAATCAAAACTACACACTCGCTGCCCGCTTATCGCCAACTCGTTCATAGTTTCTTTAATAGTTCTACTCGTTTCACGGTCATCGTCGGCGGTGGAACCACTGCCTTATCGATACAAATGCGCGTTCATCTCGCCACTGTATCTTTTAAGGGGCGCGTCCCTATAAACGCGCGAAAAGGCACTTGCAGTTTTGCAAAACACAAACAACTCAATTCATATTTGACACTAAAAAAATATCTCAGTAGTTAAATAAATCAGTCTACCAATCTACCGAGTGACATTTATAAAATCATTCTTTATTTTTGTGAAAAAAAGCCTTAACAAAGATCAAAATCATCGAAATCGACCTTTTTAATTAGCACACTCTGTCCTATTTCGTGCTCTATTTTAAATGTTTTTTTCTTATTTCGCGAGAAAAAAGTATGGTGAAAAGATTTACCGTTTTAGTTTTTTATTAATTCTCACCAAAAAGCCAATATCTAAGGCTAAACATCATTCATTTTTAGCGACAAAAGTTCCATACATTTTAGTAACGTAGATATCGTCTCCCGTAAATTGCAATAAATAAGTTTTATCGCGCTCAAAAAATTCAGTGCCCGCCGAATATTCAAGGTGACACCACGTCCGTTTGTAGTTCGCACTGAGCTCCTTAGTTACGTAAATGACAAGTTTTAGGGTGGGTTGCTAGTGAGTGTCGAATTGTAACTGTTAATTTGTATTCTTGAATTTAATTTCTTTTTTTTTTAAATAATAATTTCAAAGAAAAATATTAGTATTTTTTTTTAACACAGAACTTATTTTTATGTTTTTTTTTAACTTGCTATGTATCTAACTTTATTTGTTAAGACGGAATCTTGCAACTCAATTTTACAGATATCTTCAACCCATTGTGTTGAATTTTTGTAGGCATATGTATATAGCGTGACAATGCTATATTATGATGACATGGAGCTGATCTGATGTTGAAGCTGGAATGTATATCATAGGAACTTTGTAACGACGGAACCTATCGAGTTTGGAGTCGTTTGATTTGTCTTGACGAGTACTTAGAATACACTTTGACAGACCGAGACACTTTGAGAAATTGTTTTTAAAAAAGTAAAAAAAAATTTTTTTTATGATCTCTGTTAGAATTGAATAACTACTACTGAAATAATGAAAGACCTTAAAATTACAGTTTTATTTTTGACTGCATGGTTGGTCTAGTGGTTTAAGCGGTTGCCTCGCCGCTTCCTACTGTATCAGGTGTTGTGGGTTCAAATCCCACATGGGGCAACACTGTGTGATCCACGAATTGTTGTTCTGATTCTGGGTATCCATTGTGTCCGTTTCATGTATGTTTGTAAAGTCCCCCGCGACACAGGATTTATTGGATATTTACGGAAGTTGTCTTTTTTGAAAAAAAAACTAGCTGAGCCCCACGGTCTCACCCGCGATACTACACCAACCGCGGTTACTCCTTATATCATCAGCTACCTATCAGTAAAAATCCCGTTCCCGTCCAGCCGTTCCAGAGATTAGCCGGCACAAACAAACAGACAGACAGACAAAAATTGTAAAAAAGGGTCCTATCTACACTTTACGTCATTTCCATTATTATTCATCCCTTAAGTTCGAATTTAATCAATTGGTGAATTGTAAAACAATAGATGCCCTATCCCTTACATTATCTGATATCTGTAATCTATATAAATAAAAGGAAGGACTGACTGACTGACTGACATACCCAGAGATCAACACACAGCCCAAACCGCTGAAGTTAGAATCCTGAAATTTTGCATGTAGGTTCTTTATATAACGTAAGTGAGCACTAAGAAAGGAATTTTTGAAATTCCACCCCTAAGGGGGTAAATCAGGGGATGAAAATCTGTGTGGGCGAAGCCCCGTGTAAAAGCTAGTATTATATATTTAAGGAAGTTTCCATTTCAAAGTTTTACACTCTTAATATTAATTTTAAGACAAATAGTTTGTTTTTTAACCGTCTTAACAAAAAAAGGAGTTTATAAATTAAATGTATTTTTTTTTTTTTACCCGACCACGGCAAAGCCAATGGAGGGTTATGATTTTGACAGGCTATGTATGTATGTTCATCTGTTCCCTCATAGCTCCTTAACTACTAATTAGAACTGGATAAATGAGGTATCGTTAGAAGTGTCTTGATCGTCCGCTGCTTATAGGCTATATGACGCGTCACTCAATTTAATGTGGCGCCCTCTAGCCGACATAAAGTACTGTATTAAAAAATGAATTTGACATAAATATGCCGTGTTTGGTATCATCGGAAAGGGTGTTACTTGTACATTTCAAATATATATAAAGGTATTATTAGCATTTGCTGGTGACTTTGTTCGTATTTATTCAATTTTTTTATATTTCTATGTTAGGTATTTAAAATATACTTTGCATATGAATTATTATTATCACTACACCAAAACATTTTAAATAAAAAAAAGTAAAAACTTAAATTAAAATAGAAACGTACCATAACTCTTAAAACACGTGACTACGGCTTTTCAAAACTTGTTTCATACTTTTTCAGCGTCGTTTTTTGTCAAAAAGTGAAAAAGTACGTAAGTAAGTAAGATCTATGTAGTAAAATTTAGTCAATATGAGCAATAAAAGCGATCAAAAGTTATATTTTTAAGAAACATTATGTTCCATTAATATAAGATATTTCATACAAATTTTATTTCATAACATAGCATTAAAATCCGTTGATTACTGTAAAAGATCTAAGCTGACAGATAGCGCTAGCGACTTAATTTTATACTGTGTAAAAATATATTATTTGTCCATGAAATGAATTAAAAATGAATAGGTACACTTGAACCCCATTCTCGGCCGTTGACGAGTTACTTAAAGCCCGCGGGCTTTCCGCTATGACTAAGATACATTGCGTGCCTTGTAGGACATTCTAAACATTCTTCAAAGGCGAACGGTTAATGAATATGTAACTAGAAGAAAAAACCGAAAGTAAATTTATTAGTTGCCAGGGTTAGTATGCAACAGTGCCCGATGCGTTTGTGTGCATGTAAAATATGAATGTGGGTGTTCAATCACAAATTCCCACGCTCAAGGACTACAGTCTTAACGTACCTATGCAAAGTTTTATTATCTGCGTCTGAACTTCATTTAAAGCCTATTCACGCGCTGCATATATGCGCTTCATTAAGTGTCGATTCAAAATTAATATTATGGAGGATTTTTAATAATAATAAAAGATGACACAAAGTATAAAAGTAGTATATTGCATTGCAGATACAAACATGACCATTCCTTATGTACACTAAACGTTACCGACTAAAATAATAAAAATTTTTGCTTTCAATTATTAGTTGATTTACTATCTCAGACAGATCGAATAAAAAAAGGTAGATAACGCACGTAGAGTAGAATGAGAAGTATGTGTGAATGACTGAAGGGACTTTTAAAACAAATGTCCCTTGAATTGCATTAAAATAGGTAAAATGCGAAAATAAATCTTTCATAAAAATTACAATTAGATTGTAAAGTACGTGATTAAAAAAATAAAGTAATACTTGTTGTTATGTTTGGGGCTTCATAGACAATATACAACACTTGTGTCTCACTCTCTACTTCATTATTTGACTATGAATTTACCTACAAATTACTTACCCACATTTCTTGGCTATTAGGAATACGAACTCTTGGCAACACTTCCGTAGTGGGAGAGTGTTGCCAGGTCTTTTGTGTGTACTTACTTGTGTGTAATCATAAATTTTTCATCTACCGTCATCAATTCAATTCAAATATGAAAACCGACAATAATAAAAGTAGGACTGACTCCCTTTCCACGACATGTAAATCATTAAAAAAACAATTTCAAAGACAATTTAGACTTTGACTTAGCAGCGGAAGCATATACCTACTCGTAGCTAGCGCAAAAATATTTTAAGTATTACAGAACATAAAGAATTACTTAGTTTAAGGGTGTTAATCTGTACCCGTATATCAAATGATATAAAAAAATTGACAACGACCAAACTTAACATAAATTGCAGATTTTTAATCCTCAAAATATAATTTAAACATTTCAAACCATTTTTACACAACACAAGGTTAGCGTAACAACAAGTATAATTATTTAAATTATTATCACTGTTTGGTACTCATGGCAGTTGCTTTTACATACACATTATAAAACATATTTTTCATGAACTACGTACTACTACTTTTCATTTACAAGCTACTAGTAGTAGGGCTAGGGAAGGGAGTATTCGTAATTATTGAATAGGCAGTTATTTCTACATTAAATTGTCATTTTTGTCAGTTTTTTACACTGCAAAATTGTTTTTTTTTCCATATACTTTTGACTGTATTCAGATTCTGTATAATTTATTTATGTATTCAGACTGCTGATAAACGTACTGGACTAGACATAATTCTTACACTACACACTAGGTAGACCTTGACATTTCATGTTCATCATACAACTATTTGTCCTCGGAATCAAACCCTCCGGCTTAGTAGTCAGTGTCACTAACCACAATAAACCTTGAGGTTTTCTCTTTCCAAATATACAAGTCCAAATTGCCTCATTTCTTTCTCAAACTGTTTAGATTCCCGCCAAATCGTGTGTGTGTAAAAGCCTGCTCTATGAGTACAATATAACTCTCATTTATTTGGCACTAAGACCTTTTCTTGTTGTCCGTGTAAGTGGCTGTTGTCTCTGTCAATGGCGACGTGGCATGGTACGGTGATGCAAATGCACGCTGGTGCACCTAAAACAAAACGAAACTCTATTTTTTATGGGTAAACAGATTTTTAACCAACTAACCACTGTCCGAAAGAAATTTCGAGTTAAATGCATTTTTGCCGTATTTTCTCGTAACTACTATATGCTTGAGTATTTTCAGCAACAATAGTATGTTGATAGATTTTTTGCAAATTTTGTGAGTGCGAGACCGGAGGCCCAATCATGCAGAAGCATCACTAGCCCACCATGGTGGGGGTCACCATGCTGCATTGTTGCATTGTCTGCATTCGCAGTATGGTGACTGTGGGGGACAGGTGTGTCATGTCCCACCAACACTAAGGCAGAATCCACTGACCAGGCGAGGTGATCATGCCTGGCGGGCCAACTGCCCAACGGTTGATGTTGGGATGTTGTATATATGATTATCGGCGCGAGAACTTCTATTGCGCGATACAGGATTGGTAGTTTCTTCGTATTGTATGTTACTCCGTAGTTCAGTGTATCTTCGGTAGATCGCTGTCATATGTTTTCTTGATGCGCTGTACGTGGAAGTCGCCACAGTGACCACCACTCTTGGATTCTGCTTATGCTTTCCATCAGGCAGAGTAAAGTCATTTTGGCAGGGCCAAACATTAAAAAAAAGATGATCGCCGGCAGCTGTGCGCAGCATTTTTGGTTGCAGTTCTGATAGCGAGTAGATTGAAGGAACGCGACGCACGATTTTTGAAAAGTTATTGTATTGCAAAAGGCAAAAAGTTCTTTTTTTTTACTTTTATCGACAAAAGTAGATCGCTGCCCTCCTCTGGTAAACCCATGCGTTATTAATGCCTCTAGTTGCTTTATAGTGACTAGCTGTGCTCCGCGTTGTTACCGCGGTCGTTGTGGTACCTTTACAACATCAACCGCGGGTAACACCGCGGGGCGGATTTAGTAATTAAATTATTTAATACTTACGAAGTTTCTTATTGTCCACGCAAAGTCGTCTAATTGAATACCAATATCCCTCAGGTTCCCTGATATTCTGAATTCAAAGAAAATATATACAATTCAAAATACATAATGAAAAAATTACCACCTATTTCTACCATATTTTTTTACCTTTTACCCGACTGCGTCAGAAGAAGGGTAATGTTTTTCGAGCGTTTGTATGTATGTGGGTAAGTATGTCCATTTCTTTAGCACGCCCTACAGCGGACAGTTTTTGACGGTGTCGTTGAATTCATCAGGATCGTGGTAGTTACATAAGCTATATACATTTTCAAAATGGCTCCACAAACGGGAAAAAAGGGAAAAATTACTTTGAAGCAGTCGGGTTTTTTGTTTTTATAATAAATAATCATGTTCATGAACAAGAAAAGGTTGGCTGAGTGAGCCAACCTTGTCTCGTCGTATAAAGAACAGTTCTTGAGTAAAAAGCAGAACCCACCAATAGTCATGTCCCTCAAAATATTTATTGACTATTTGATGTGACAAACAGGCGATGACGGATATAAAACAAAGCATCAGATCTTCATTTCTTGAATTACGATATGATGACAAAATAGAGAAAACCACAAACAAAATGGAGGCTGATAAAGAACTTCTATGTTATTTTTTAAGTTTGTGATAATACAAGACTTAACTTACGCCGTCTTACCGATGTTACATGTATTTGATATTGTACCTTGTACTCGTATAGGTAGGTACATCTACATAAAACTAGGTATCTTTTATTTGCATTAGTTTTATTTGCAGTGAACAGTTTAATTCGAGCAAAGAGCGAGCGACTGCACGTTTCGCCTAGTGGTATAACGGTCACCACGCCGTTTCCTACTTAGCCAAGTGTCGTGGGTTCAAATCCCACGTAGGACAACACTTTGTGTGATCCACAAATTGTTGTTCTAAGTCTGGGTGTTATTTGTGTCCGTTTCATGTATGTTTGTAAAGTCCCCCGCGACACAGGATTTATTCCTAGTGCGGGAGTTGTCTTTCTAAAAAAAAAAAAGTCGTTGGCTCGTTTTCTATTATTTGTATCTATTTCTGTCTGCTAAAACTATCTTATAAGTAAGTTTGGATGCAGATAGCTATATTTAATACCTATGTCTAACAATATCATATTTAGATTTATAGAGCTTACGGGGTGGGTTTTAAACCTAAAAACTCTTTTCACTAACTATAAACGCATGTTCTCAAACCATTCTCAATCAATAGGCCGCAATAGTGTTTGTCACCATGCTGCATGGTCTGCATTTGCAATGAGTATGGTGACCACCACTCTTGGATCCTGCTCATGCATTCTATCAGGCACAGTCACGTTGGCAGGCTCATAATATATGTAGCTATATATATAAGAAAGGTGTAATGGAAAAAGACAAATAACACAAAATGAACCTTGTATATCCCCATAGCGCGAGCATCAAGGCAGCTCCAATAGTGCCTCCCTCTCCTACCGCTACCAGGATCTTAATGCCGAAGGTGGAAGCCACTGCACCCACCAGGTATCCTAAGATCATGATAGTGAGGAAGACGATGGGAGTGCTGAGAATACGGTATACGTTCTTCCCTTCGTTGTGGTCAGCCAGTTGGGAGTATAGGTCTTCCAGCTCCTGGATATGTAAGAGAACCTCGGAAATGTAATTCAAAATGATGGAGGAATGAAATCAGAGGTAAGAATCGATTAGAAATTAAAAAATAAAATATTTTTCAGAAGGTGGTTACATCAGAGTGTTTTTTAACTTCTAAGAGTTTTCCTTCTTTCTTATTTACTGTCTTCCGTAGGCTTAAGTTCCTATATTTAATTACTAGCTTTTCCCTGCGGCTCCCCCCGCTTGTATATCGGTCATCGCGACAAAATGTGGCCTATGTTCTTCTCCAAGGTTGCATTTAAATCGGCTCAGAGGCTTAGCAGCGTGACAGACAAATAGACTTACTTTGGAATTTATAATTTTAGCATTTGTAACAAATGAAACACAAGTGCTGATGCTACTTTACAACCGTGTGTCAAAATTAATAATAATGTTCTCCTAGCCGATTACGGCCACGGCGGCCAGTCTCAACGGAGACCAGCCAACTACGCAGGAGATGTTATAGTGCACAAGTGTGTGCGCAAACACAGGTGCACTCTCTGTTCCCTCTCTCTCATAATTCATAGTTCCGTCCCGGTTAACCGACACGACCGGGGAGAGATCAGGCGCAGGACCGACAGCTTTACGTGCTCTCCGAGGCACGGGGGTTCAGAACTCCGAGCTGTTATTAAGTATTTTCATAATCAGAAAAACTCAATAACACTTTTGGCCCAACCCGGGATTCGAACCCGAGACCTTTTTAATTGGCAGTCGCATACGTCAACCGCTAAACCAACGAGGCAGTTGTCAAAATTATGCGGATACCCGCAATACTTAAATATAGCGATTTGCAATTAGCATGTTTTTAATTATGTGTATAATTATATCGACTTTAAGAGTGATTCAAGTGACTATTTGTATTCGAAAACATATATAAACGTGGTGACTGGTCCCCGACCAAGAATACAAACAAGTCGTAAAATACATCATCAGTGAAAAATATTCTTTCTGTCATTAATGATTGATTGAGCATTAATTTCAATATTATTTGACTGCCTCGGTGGCGGAGTGGTGGTTCAATTTCTGGATCGGACTAAATGTTTTTATGATTTACAAATGTTTGTTTCGTAGTTTAAATGTTTTCTATGTATATTTATGTATGTATTTACAAAAGAAGTCCAAAATATGATTATTATTATTAAAAAATTGTCTTTATTACAAAATAACACCACCTTCGCATTGTAAAAGAAGAGTTCTATATAATGAAGAGTAACCATACCTTAACCAACTCCTTCCTAAAAGTGTTAGACATTTCAATACCCCCCATCTTCTTCTTGCTGTCGAAGGCATCAAGTGCTGCCTTCATAATTCTCAAATTCTCCTTCTCCAACGTGTCCGGCTGGAGGTAGGGCTTTGACCCTCCACATATCTCTTCCATCAACGTCTTGTAGATATCACTGGCTTCTGACATGGCAGACCTGTTGTTGATTTCTGCAGTCGCCTGGAATTAACACAAGCCTTCAATAATGATTGTAATACCATCAGCTTTATGCTGAAATGCCTAGCGGACTAAAGCCTTCTACAAAACTATTTATACTCTTTTTTTGACGGGATGATAATTTATAATTTGATACAAATTCACGTTTGTTTAGGATGTTAGTCATATTATAACAATTGTGAATCAAATTATAATGTTTGCATTTTTAAAAGATTGTCTGGACTTTAAAAGAGATGATAATCCCTGAGTTTGTTTCGAACTTTCCCCTCATTATAATTATTATTATTTTTACGGGAATTAACGCGATCACTATTTCAAGGTACTACATACCTCTGTTTTGTCTGACGTTTCCCCTCATTGTTAGCCCAGTTAGGAAAGACCAAACTCATCTGCTCAGAAAAGATTAACATGCAAAAGTGTTCTTGTAACTTAATTGCAGAATAAATAATTTAATTTCAAGGAACGCTAAATATCCCGATCTTGGGCGGTTCACGTCCATGCACTGCCTATTCTTTTCTCAAGTCGTCGGTACATGGTGATTGACGTTAGAAACATGACACTTATCTATCACAGTGATATGACCCTGTGACCAGTGATCGGCAACCTTTACGTAGGCAAGGGCCACATAGTGTCAAAATTATATATGGGCGGGTCGCACTTTATGATAATTTGGTACTATATAACAAGTCATCAATGTTAGGTATCACTCAAGGTTCGACTCGATTTCTCTTAGATACCATCATCAGATCTTAGTGACCTTATCATGGTACCACCGTTGGGATATCTCCTTTCTATTAAAAAATAATCATTAAAATCGGTTTATAAACGACGAACTTATCCGCGAACACACATAAAAAAAACATATTTACGGTCGAATTGAGAACCACCTCCTTTTTTGAAGTCGGTTAAAAAGAGGACCTCTTTAAGACAAATACTAAGATTCATATTTTCTACTAGCTGACCCGGCGAACTTCGTACCGCCACATTTTTTTTGTAAATATTTTCTACTTTTCTAAAAGTTCTAGAAATAGAAATACGGCGCCATCTACCGGATAATCTAGAAATAGAAATACGGCGCCACCTACCGTATATATAATAAACAAAATAATTCACGGAACAATATTTAAAGTACTTGCTACTAGCAAAAAAAGAATGAATGAATTCGGACTATGTGTTATTGAATTACAGCTAAGTACATATTTTGACTTTTATCCCCTCTATGCAGAAAACCGTGCTGTATTTCGGGATAAAAAGTATCCTATGTCCTACCTCGTAGTATGAACTCAAATCATGCCAAGTTTCATTTTAATCCATTCAGTAGTTTCGGCGTGATGCGCGGCCAAGATACAGACAGACAGCCAGACCGACAGACAGACAGACAAAAATGAAAAAAATTACACTTTGGCTTCAGTATCGATTATAGAGAGCCCTCCAAATTTTTTTTTCTAAATATCTTTAATATATACAGAATTTGACCTGTTACATTTTTATTATAAGTATAGATTAAAATATAAATAATATTTTTGAGAGCTTAGTCATATGAGACTTCGTAAGGGTCTCCATTGAGGAAACTCCAAAAGCTTCTTATCGCTGTTCTGTTTAAAGGGAGAACTTCAAAGGCGTTGAGTTGGAGTGTGGTCGTACTGGTCTATAAAAATAGTGACAAGACCTTGTTAAAGGATTATCGACCCATTTCCCTTCGAAACCATATCTACAACTGGTTTTAACCATCACTGACCTGTAAAATAGTAGTAGGTTCCGGTAGCTTTTCGCTGTTAAATATTTTGATGTAACTGGTGAAGTAATCGAGCAGATCCCTGGCTTTCACCTTCTGTTCGTTGATTGTCTTAGCCACCAAGTTCTCTCGCGCCAGCACTATTGGTACCAGTTCCTCCAAAGACTTCAGGAATTCTGGTTCTATGTCTATTTCGAGCGATTAAGAAATTAACCGTTAATAATAGAATTGAGAGAAAACAAGGGTAATAATAATAGGCTTATATTTGGATCATACATGACAAACTTATATTACGTATATTTTTAGGAAAAAATCTTGTAAATAGTTTTTTTTTATAAATAAATATGTACTATTTAATATTAAAACTTTGGTTACTACTAGCTGACCCGGCGAACTTCGTACCGCCACATTTTTTTTGTAAATATTTTCTACATTTCTGAAAATTCTAGAAATAGAAATACGGCGCCGTCTACCGGATAATCTAGAAATAGAAATACGGCGCCACCTACCAGATATCTGTGCAGCTTAGATGCCAAACCGCCATCTATTAGCATTTTATAGAACTAACAGATAAATACATACTAAAGTCGTATAGTAAACAAATAAATAGATCATGGAACAATATTTAAAGTACCTACTTGCTTTCTAGCAAAAAAAATATGAATGAAATCGGACTATGTGTTATTGAATTACAACTAAGCACATATTTTGACTTTCATGCCCTCTCTCCAGGAAACCGTGCTGAATTTCGGTATAAAAAGTATCCTATGTCCTATCTCGTAGTATGAACTCAAATCATGCCAAGTTTCATGTGAATCCATTCACTAGTTTCGACGTGATGCGCGGCCACGATACAGACAGACAGACAAAAATGAAAAACTTTGGCTTCAGTATAGATTACAGATCTGTAATCTCAAAAAAAATTTTCAGAATATCTTTAATGTACAGAATTGAACCTGTTACATTTTTATTATAGGTATATATATATATATAGATTAATACATTTCAATTTTTTACATAGTTTATTAAAATAGCAAATAAATAGTAAGTCAAATCTTGTAAATAAATTAATTCTTGCTGCCTATTAAGGCATTGTGGCAATTTTGGTAAAAATGTTGTGAGGTTCGTAAATTCGTAAACATCTTTTTATGGTACAATTTTTAATGTATAAGTTTACTTTAAACCTCAAAATACCACTACTTTAAAATAACTTACCTTATTTATCTAGTCATCGGAATATTAATTAAGTAGGAATATCTAGCACTTTTACTTAACGAAATAAATAGTTGCTAATAGTAGGACTTAGACGAGAATATTGAGGTATTTAAAGGTTCCAATCTGTAACTTCACACATATATATTTTTCTTTGTCATACCACTCAATTTCCCCTTGAAGTTCTCATCATTAGCGACTTTCAGGCCAGGATGCGGCATTAAGAAACAGGCGCATTCGTCGAAGCAGCTTTTGATGTACTTCCGAAGCTTCTGAAGTTCTTCGTGTTGGCTCTCCTTTATCTGTTACAATGAGAGTGTCGTCGAAAAAAGAAATAACTTTAAGTAGAGATTGAATTGCAGAATTTTCTACGGGGTAGCGTAAACTTCCTTTATTTAAGCTAGTCTCTGAGCTAAGTTTAAGTCTTCTTACTTAAAGCTATTTAGGTTTACATTAATAATAATGGATTGTAAAGTTAAATTGGCCTACTCATCTGCCTTTAGAAATGTAATAATGTTTATAACCTAAAAAAATTGGTAGTGTTGCGCCATCGAGAAAAATAGTCTGGAACCTCAGATTACGAAAGAAAGCTGTACTTATTAATCTGAGTCTGGAACAATCTACAAGACGCGAGAATTGAGGAAGGCGCCATCTAGTGTTGGGTAGCGCGCAACTTTGGAGGTATGATAAGTAACTCTGATTTTGGACGCTAGATGGCGCTAGATTACTTGCTCTGGTAATTTCTATTTAGCCTAGAATGTTCTATCGAATTTTATAGATCTTTCTAGGGATTACAAAGCCATATATAAGCAGAGTGGGTTAGCCGTACGAGTCAGTATTGTTTCTCGATACAGCAGATTGCATCGAAGCGATCTTCTAGTGCGGCTAACGAGTGATTTAGTAAATTATTGTGGTAAAAAGTGTTGTCAATAAATATTGTGTTATTTTTTAGTAATCAACCGCCTACTTTTATTTAATTTACACCCAGCTCGTCGTAACAGTAGTATAAAAAATCTTCTACTCTATACTATACCTCAAGCCGTTTCTCCAAGAACTCCTTTCCTCCCTTTATACCATACGTGTGTTCGTATTCATAACTCCAATCTCTGACAAGAAATAGCAGTTTCTGGAACGGTTTGCCTTCAATCTTGTTAGTCGCCAAGCTGCCATAATCTATGAATAACTGAAAACATCACAAGTGCATATAACTTTAAAATGAATTACTCAACATTATACAAATTTTCTCTTTACATCGTTTTATGAATTGTCTCTTTGGTCTAGCGATCAGCGTATGCGAATGCCAATCAAGAGGTCTGGGGTTCGATGCCCCGGGTCGGCCAAAGTGTCATTGGGTAAGAAAAATAAAAAAATATTAATTATAGCCCGGATAGTTTGACAGTTTTTCACGCCCGTGGCTCCCCAACCGTCGGTCTCAGTTGTCATGAACAACAAATACACTAACAACTAGTTTAACCTACGATTTCAATTCGCCCTCAGGGTTGCAGAGTTCCGATGCTAGTCGCTCCGTAAAAAATGATATTCTGGTAAAACCGGCCAAACTAGTAGGCGACCCCTAATAATCTTGGGATTAGTATAGGACAGGAAGACGAAGACGATGCATCGTTTATGAAGGCGAAATTATTAAATTATGTTAACAAAAACTACTAATGGACCCAGGATAGAACCTTGTGATACCCCTCGCTTACACATAGATTATATCTTGGACTTTGGAAGCCATTATTAGTATTATTACTTCATGCTTAAATATATCACTTTATAAAGGTGTAAAGAGATACGTATTGAGTTTCGAATATACACTTTACACAGGTATATACACTTACAGGAATTATATACTTTACACAGGTAAAGTATTAGAGCGGTTTCTAACTGATTTGTTAATTCGTGTGTAGACATATCTATCTCTGACGTGTGGGACACTTGTGCATCTTCTATTATTTGTGTAATAGGGTCGGTATTTGATCAGGTGGTAGTCTGAGTAGAAGCGTGTGATTGTGTTAGTGGAGTTTGCTGTATGTTTGACGTGGTGACGGGTGATACCTGAATATGGGGAACGTTTGGTGATGAAATATTTCCTTGTGGATGTATGATTGGTGTTGATATAGTCGACGTTTGTTGTAATGTATTTTCTATTTCTTCTCTACTAAGCTGCTCGGCTATTTCTTGCTTCATTATATTTATAACATCACCAGATAATAACTTATTTCTAACAATGAATGATAATCTTCTTTGGTCGCCTAATCTATGTGCTGATACATTTAAATGTGGAAATCTGACAATAAATTGATCGTGTAGTATTTTACAGTACATAGTTCTATCAGCCTCAAATTTAGTGATATAAAAATATGTGCGCATGATAAAGGTATTTATTTCTTCACTCCGTTGCATACGCACTCTTGGTTTGCCAGCTTTGGTGGTCGCAGATTGAGTGGCAATTGCCTTCTGCGAAACATCCTCGGCTAGGGTTATTACTCTAATATTTTCTTGTGGACCATGAACAGCAGGTGATGATGCAGTCGATGGTGTACAAGAAGTTGTACTTGGGCTATATGGTCTGTCTGTCTGTCGATTTCGTCATATTGGTCAGCTGTAGTAGATTCGGAAGATCCCGCTTGTTCAACTCCTTACCACTGACGGTTCGCATGCTGAAACACCCAGCGCCAGCTCCAGGTGTGCCCCGGCGATCGCCCCCGGGAAGCGATTCTCTTAGTTTTCTTATAGAACGGGTCTCCATGTTGTATGGGTTACCAGTGCAGTGTTTGCCGCACCAGTAATTAAAATATCGCGTGTCCGCCCCCCAAGTGAGTCAGGTGTTCAACTCGGACGTACGGTTGGAATTTAGGGAGCTTATTACTATTATATTACTACTGGCGTTTTTTGTCAACATAAGCAAAATCGTTAAGTCGAAGACACGTAAAACGGTAATAAAATCAAACAAAATGTTTTAATCATAAGATTGTCAATACAATAGTTCAACTTGTAATACCTGTAGATGTTGCAGATCATCCTCTTCAATATTTTGCGACAGGTTAAAGATGAGGACCGAAGACAGCATTGTTGAGAGTGCGAATATTGTAGCGTTGTCCTTGACAGTTGACTCACTGTCAAACGTTCCTTGAGTGTCCATTAGCAGGATCACTACCTGGAAAATGAAAGAGTAATGTCACAGTAACGTTACTAATACGGTGTTAATCTAATACCTTTAAACGAGCAATTCATATACCATGTGTCCCAAAATTCAACGATAAGCGGGCGCCAAAAGGTAGACCTGCTCATGAGTACATAAGGAAAAATAATTAAAAAAATATACCTAGTTTTTTTTTAGTTACAAGAAAAATTTAGAATTTCTTTGAAAATTTACACCCTTTATTTTTTTTTATTTATTTATTACGTAGTGGTGTCCATACTTTTTTTTTACAAGACCATGAGTCAAAGTACACTAAGAGTAAAAATATTTCAAAATTGTAGGGAAAAAAAATATTTTGAACGTTTTTTGTGTAAAAACTGCGGGCAATTTGGTGTTTTTAAGAGTTGTGGTGAATAGTAGCAATATCATGAAAGGTATAAATTTTCAAAGAAATTCTAAATTTTTCTTGTAACTAAAAAAAATAACTAGGTATTTTTTTTTTATTATTTTTCCTTATGTACTCATTAGCAGGTCTACCTTTAGGCGCCCGCTTATCGTTGAATTTTGGGACACCCTGTATATGTTATTTTTAAGCGTTATTAGATTGTCTGTGGGAGTGAGCCGAGGCCATTTTAATGACGGATGGTGTTCAGATTATCTGGAGTCTATTGTTATAAAAATACTTGTAGAAAGACAAATTATAGGATATAATTAAAATAGTGAACATTAATTGTCGTTTCTTTGTATTTTTTGTATTTTCAGGTGAGACAAAAGTGTAATTCTCATAAGTAATTTGTTGTAATATTTTAAAGTAAAAGTGGGTTAAATAAAACTTTGTATTTTCAGAGAAACAATTTGTGTTTACTAACGAAAATCCTCAATAATATATCTTATATATGTATATTTCTAATCTGAATCTCGGAAACGGCTCCAACGATTTTCTTGAAATTTTGTATGCAGGAGTTTTCGGGGGCGATAAATCGATCTAGCTAGGATTCATTTTTAGAAAATGTCGTTTTATTCGTGTTTTTAACAATCAAATATATAAAATCAATGTACATCTAGCGCCATCTATTGCAACTCGAGCAAAATACATTAAACTATACTGGAATAAGGTACAGAATAAACAGTATCAGGGCGTACCAAGAGAGGGCGCCACAAATATTATTTTTATTGGAAGATAAATAACAAATAGGTGGTGTTTGGGTAGCCTTATATAGCCCCTTAAACAGAAAAATATGATTCTTTATTAAAATATAATTTCTAAAAAACACAATTTATCAAAAAAAAAATTCCCCAGTACTAAAATATTGTTTGATTTAATGGTGGCCGAATCGCAATTATATCAGTCTGAGCCTTTTATCTTATCCAACATAATAAATGTCAAAGTAAGATGCCATTCAAATTACACACATCAAAAGTGTCTAGGGATCAACATATATTTTTGCAATAACTTTTCTCCTGATTGATATTAATTAAAATTTTCTTTAAGGATTCATCAAATAAAGTGTTTTCGTTTGTCACAGTAACGATAAACCAAGTCACCTTTGCATTAATAAAGAAATTTGCCATTTTCCTAATAAAGGGATTTTTGACATTTGAACCACTAACATTAAAGTTCGAAAAAAAGACTGAAATAACAGTTTTCTTTAAAATGTTATTAGGTAACTTAAACAATTAATAATCCGTGTTTCTACCGCGAACACTAACAACACAAGAACATCGGTTTGGCATACTCAAAATGAGTTCATCCAAATCACGCTGTGGAATGGCCTCCCATGTTCGTTGCAACAACAAAAAAAGGTCTTCTTGCGACTGGATACCCTCCATATTCGGCAGAGCTCTTCTCTGTAGCATATCCCATGCATGCTCAATCGGGTTCAAGTCTGGCGACTGAGCAGGCCAGGGCAGGACATTGATGTTAGCTGCGGCGAGAGTCTGTCTTACAACTCTTGCGGTGTGCGGTCGTGCATTATCAAGGATTAACTGAAATAAGGGACCGATTTGCACTTGTAGAGGAACGATGACGTCTGATACAATCGTCTCAGCATAAATTTGAGCGTTGAGGTTGCCTCTGATCCAAATCAACTCAGTTCTTCCGCCGATCCAAATACCCGCCCATACCATGATGGTTCCACCACTATAAGGATGGACTTCCTGGCAGGATTTTAATCGCTGTTGGCGTCCAGGGGTTCTCCAGTGTCGTATACGTCTTGTATCCGGTCTCATACCAAAACGAGACTCATCAGAAAAGCACACGAAACGCCATTGTTCTTCTGCCCAATTTCTGTGTTCAAGAGCCCATTGATATCGAATCCTACGATTGTGCATTGCTATAGGTGGTACCCGTAGCGGTCTTCGGGAATGAAGGTTCACTTCATGCAAGCGGTTTCTGACTGTTTGGTCGCTAATTAAGTTCCCTGAAGAGTGATGAAGCCTCACGGCTAACATCATGGCGGTTATTGTTGGAGCTCTTCGAGTTAAGATTTGAATGTATCGGTCTTGTCTCCGTGTGGTGCAGCGATACCGTCCTCCATGGCGCTCAGCCACGGTACCAGTGCTTCGGTAACGTGTCCAAAGTCAACTGATAACACTCTGACTTGTATTCAGAGCTAAAGCCACAGTACGTTGCCGGAAACCAGCTTCTATCATTCCCACGGCTCTGAGCATTTCTTCCCTGCTTAAATGACGTCGCCGCTCCATAATAACGTTGGTTTTAATCAGTAGTAGGGAAACAGTAGCACTAATAATGTCTTCAATGCGTTGTATGTTTTTATAGGGAAAATATTGACAGCTGATTTTCATCTTTTACTCGAATTTGATTGACAGTTCCTGATTCAAATTATGAAATGCACCAAAAAGGATCCATATAAATTTATAAAATCATAAATTTATTACAAAGCCACATCTCAATCTCAAGAAATCCGCATAAAAATGCTTGATCCCTAGACACTTTTGATGTGTGTACATTCGTAAAAATCGCCGTGAGCATAAAGACCGTCTATTGTAATATCAAAATGTCTTTCCAAGTATTTATATTATTTAATTTAAGATGTATTAATAAACAGGTAGATATATGGTGTCAGGAATACAGAAAAATACATTTTATGTTGTGAAAATAAAGAGGGAAAGATAGTATTCTAGAAAAACCAATAGTTACAAAAAGTGTTAACGATTGAAGATCTTTTTCTTACTTTCTCGCCGTTTTTCAAGGTAGTTTTGAACGGCTGCGACCAGAGGTGTATCCCTGTGGTGTGGCGGTCAGAGCCCCCCTCCCATGAGAAACCTTCTAATGACTGCTTTGCCACGCCAAGCCATTTGCCATCACCTTTGCCCTGGTTATACTGAAACAATAATTTTAGATGACTAATGTATTTAAGTATAGGTCATCTTAAATCTTGTCCCATACAGTTCAATTCATCATCAGCAACAGTCTTTAATAGTCAACTGCCATAAAGCGACAGTAGGAAGCAGTCACACGCAGGCGTTTCCCTCTGTCAAAGTTTAAGCCGTGTCCTCTATAACACATAATGTATGTATGTATGTGTGCGTGAGATTCTGAATGTTTTTCACGTGACAACGTCTAATAAATTGATGAACGCCGGCTGCATGCACGAAAAAGGATGACTCATTGTCCTGTTATGCTCCTTGTACGTCGTTCTTGCGCCGCATCTATCTCTCACCATTTCATCAATGTTTTGTTATGACGTTGTCACGTTAAACTATCGTCCGTAAACCGAATTTACAGACAACAATATTTACTAATTGTCATTTGTGGGTTAGCATAAATGATGCCGACGCACCACGCAAAATTGGCGCATTGAAGACGTCGAGTTGCGGAAACCTAGCCCATAGAGGTATTATAGATAGAGCATGGGAGCCAGGCCTCCAGCTGTCTCATGGTTAGAAAGAGAGATACGATCGCGGTACCTATCTGTCTCTCTCTACTCGCGTATGCGCAGTTAGAGCGGAAATTTCATAATAACAAGCAGTCCTATAATGCGCATGCGTCAGTAAAGAAAGACAGATGGGGTACCGCGATCTTCTCTCTCTTTCTAACCGTTGGACGTTTCCGCTTACAGGTAGCCGTATGTCTTCCCTACTCTATCTATAATACCTCTATGCCCAGCCCGCGAGTTCAAGTGGTCATGTTTGAGTTCGTAGTAACAGACGATTAGTTTTATATGTGAGTATAAAATGTGTAGGTATGTGCGAATATCGCCCCCCGAAAAAGATAACAGACTGATATGAATCCGCAAAAATGTTATGACTCTCCTCCGTTATCGCCCGTGTTACTCTAAGATCCACTGCTGAACATTATAGTTATATGCCTCTGATTAGAAAAGAGGTTTTAGTCCTCTATACCGCGCTGGGATTCTATTTCCCACTTTATCCCAAACTACCTACAATAACCCACTCGGTAATACAAACTTTATACGATTACATTTAAGTCGGAAGTGTCTGAAAGTAAGATTTAACTTGAAACTACCTCATCCAAAGTCCAGTTTCTTCTCAATTAAGGTACGCAAAGTTGTTCGATAACATGGATGTGCTTTTAAATTAAATGTTTCATATTCACATCGTCTTTTTAATAATATATTAGAATTTAACTAACCGTATAATCCAAATACCGCAAGAAGAAGTCCAGTAAGAAAGATTTCCCTTTCCTGTAGGCTCCCGCGACGGCGACCAGAACTACACCGCAGTCCTTGACATCGTCTCTGGTGAGCAGGCTTTTCAGATCCTCTTCGTTTAGAATGAAGGTATGCTCTTCACTGGGAGCTACAATTTGTATCGATTTAGCTGGTGTTTCTGTAAAAGAAGAATTTCCTTAACCGAATTGAGGTAAATGACTGGCAGCGTATGAATGCGGTCTGCTTAAATTGGAATACATAGTTGGCAGTCTTTGGGGGATCGTTCAGCAATAGGCTGAAGGAGTCACTTAATAAAATAAATAAATAATAAATATTTCGGACATCTAACACACAACGCCATCTAGTCCCAAGCTAAGCAGAGCTTGTGTTATGGGTACTAGACAACTGATACAAATACATATATACTTTTTTTTTGTAAATACATACATATTATACATCGAAAACACCCAAACTCCGAAACAAATATTTGTAGATCATACAGACATTTACTCCCGTATGGAAGGCCGTCATTTTTAACTTAGAAACATGAAACTTTATATTTGGGCTACTGATTAAAAATGAGTAGATACGTATTTAAACGTTTCTGGACATTCTACCCATAAGAGTTGAAAGTTTGTTATGGAAGTCCGTCATTTTTTAAGTTAGAAACATTAAACTTTATGTTTGGGCTACTGATTAAATATGAGTAGATACCTATTTACCCGTTTCTGGATATTCTACCCCTATATGGGTGAAATAGGGGTTGAAAGTATGTATGGAAGTCCGTAATTTTTTATGTTAGAAACATGAAACTTTATTTTTGGGCTACTGATTAAAAATAAGTGGATACGTATTTAAGCGTTATTGGATATTCTACTCCTATAGGGGTAAAATAGGGGTTGAAAGTTTGTATGGAAGTCCGTCATTGTGTACCTACTCTTCATTAACTAATTTTCCTATCTAAATCTACACTAATATTATAAAGCTAAAGTGTTTGTCTGGCTGGTTCAACGCGCTAATCTCAGGAAGCAGTACCTACTGGTCCTGAAGAAAAATTCTTTCTGTGTTAGATAGCCCTAATAGTACAAGATCCCGCCGCTCAATTCTGCATGTATCTGTTTTTTTGATGAAATTAATTTTAAATGAAAATTGAGGAAGTATTCAATGCATTAGTGACATGTTGCCTATAAAAAATTAGCCGCAACTACCTTTAATTAATTTTTGAAAAAATAATTTGGAAACATAAATTGCACCAATGTGTTTTTTTAATTATTTGAAAGAAAATTATGTAAAGAAAAGAAAAAAAGATGGTTGCCAGCTCTCAGTCAGCCGCAACCCTGAGGTTGCCAGGTGTAAACAGGTATATTATTGTTAGTTATTTACAGTGTCTGTTATTTTGATATTTTTAATACAAAATTAAAGTTTTAAATTTCCCGTTTACAATAATCCATGGTTGCCAGTTCAAAAATGGCCGCAAGCAGAGGTTGCCACGCTCCAGGTAAGTGTGAGCGCAAGAGAAACGTCAACTGCAACACCGGAAGCGTCACAAGTGCCTTGCCGGCCTTTGGGGATGGGGAGGGGAATGTGGGAAGGGGTTGGGGTTTGGGCCTCCGGTATCCTCACCGCAAGCGCTGTTTCACACCGGTTTTCTGTGAGACCGTGGTATCATTCCGGTCGAGTCGGCCCATTCATGGCCATTTTTGAACTAGCAACCATGGATTATTGACTTGTAAACAGGAAATTTAAAACTTTAATTTTGTATTAGAATATCAAAAAAACAGATGACTGTAAATAAGTAACAATAATATACTTGTTTACACCTGGCAACCTCAGGGTTGCGGCTAACTGAGAGCTGGCAATCATCTTTTTTTCTTTTCTTTACATCATTTTCTTTAAAATGACGAAAAAATGATTAAAAAACACATAGGTGCAATTTATGTTTCCAAATGAATTTTTCAAAAATTAATTATAGGTAGTTGCGGCTAATTTTTTGTAGGCAACCTGTCACTATTCCATTGAATACTTCCACAACTTTCATTTAAAATTAATTTCATCTAAAAACAGATAGGTACCTGCAGAATTGAGCGGTGGGATCTTAGGCTATAAGTTGAAATCCTTTTACCAGGTGGATTGATCTGCGACTTGCTGGCTATACTATGGGTCCTATATACTAGCAAGGGTTCCACGGTAGGAACGCAGCCCTGGTGAAAGGATAAATACCCAATCTTATAAAATTTCCACAAAATGTTTTAGCACGTGAGGGGTGTGTAAGAAAATAACAACTTGTTATTTTCTTTACATAGTACAAAAAGAAGTCGCTTCCTGTTCGCTTAGATCTTTTAAACTTCTCATCGGATTTCAATGCAGTTTCAGCAATAGATAGAGTTATTCAAGAGGAAGGTTTATTATGTGGAAGCTGTTAAGCATTCGTGTGTTAACCCACAGAAAATATTGAGTATTGGGGTATTGAGGGTATTGAGTTATGAATGCAGCCTTACTCTTTAGATCATAAGGTTTACGATATTGCAATGCATTTTATTCAAAAAATCGCAGAATATTCTAAAGTGCAAAAATTGTTATTGCTAATCTTAATTTAGGATATACCTAAATTAAGATTTTATTTATTGCCCTTAATTATTAATGCCAAAATCTAATGAGACTACAACAAAAAACAATAATGTGTTATGCTGCGGTTGACATAAAAATTCTTATCGGATTGTGGATATGCAAATGCAATATTGGGCGAGCGCGGACGGTGGCGGGGCGGTAAGGATTGCGCGGGCTTGATGACCACACCGACATGTAAGTTTTTTATTCATTTTTGACATAAATCTAATTAGATGGTCTTAACGCGTCTTTTTCGGCTCTCCTACTCTTCTGACGGACGTAGTCCCAACATCATGGAAGGCAGCATTGGTCTACCCGATCCCTAAAAAAGGCGATCGCTCCAATCCGTTCAACTACAGGCCGATAGCCATTACTTCCCTCTTCTCAAAAATAATGGAGTCCATTGTCCAATAGAAGATCATCATCTGCTTAGCGACCAGCAGTACTGCTTCCGTAAGGGTCGATCGGCTGGTGATCTTCTGGTATAACTGACACATCGCTGGGCACAGGCGATTGAGACTAAGGGGGAAGCCTTGGCAGTTAGTTCGGACATTGCGAAGGCCTTCGATCGGGTCTGGCACAAAGCGCTTCTTTCGAAGCTCCCTTTCTATAGGCTTCCCGAGAAATTATGCGATTAGGTCACTAGCTTTCTAGCAGGTAGAAGCATAAAGATCGTAGTCGACGGCAGCCGTACTGCTGATCATTAAGCAGATGATGATCTTCTAGAAACCGTAGTAGTTGACAATGAACTCCATTATTTTCGAGAAGAGGGAAGTTATGGCTATGGGCCTATAGTTGGACGGATTAGAGACATCACCTTTTTGCGGGATCAGGTGGACCAATGCTGCCTTCCATGATATCGAGACTACGCCAGAAGAGTAGGAGAGCCGAAAAAGACGCGTTAAGACCGGTGCCAACTCTGGAGCACACATCTTTAAGACTATAGGGGGGATTCCATCAGGGCCACTCGACCTATGGATATCCAGGGATGAAAGTGACGCACTGAGCGTTGGTGAAACTGCATATCCAGCATACGGCTCTTGCACCGCGGTATCGTAGGCGGCTCCTGTTCCCCATCATCCAAGGTCGAGTTGGACGCAAAGTGTTTTGCCAGAAGATCGGCTTTCTCCTTTGCGTCATAGGCCAACGGTTTATTTCCCACTAGCGACCCGTCCCGGCTTCGCACGGGTGGATTTCAGATGCCCCCACCGACGACACGATTTGTGCATTTTAAATCTGTAATATCTTCGAATATATTCATTTAAATTAGATACTGTAAAGAGCCATTTTTAATCTATATTAAATGCACAATGTATTTTATTTACTTAATTGTATAAGGATTCATTCTGTATTGCTTAAAATCACTTCGTAAATAAGTCATTATTTCTCGTAAAAAGAAAGGAATAAAAAATGGTTGTTGTGGGTTATCCTTAAGAGATAGACATATACCGTCGCGGACTTTTTTGTAGTACTTTTTAAGGTGTACAATACTGTAGTACATTATTTTGATCTATCTCGTCGGGTGCAACCAGCGTTTGCAATGTAAGCGCAAAAAAATATGTTTATTTGCTACATCACATTAGAAACCTCGAAAATTAACAGTGTTCCCATACTATATTGTGCATTTATTATACATAAAAACCTTCCTCTTGAATCACTCTATCTATTAAAGAAACCCGCATCAAAATCCGTTGCGTAGTTTTAAAGATTTAAGCAAACAAAGGGACATAGGGACAGAGAAAGCGACTTTGTTTTATACTATGTAGTGAAGTGCAGAGGTAGAAGGGATGGCTTACAGAAATTCCCATACTTGGCAAGAGACCAGGATGTTTGAGTTCCCGAAGGAAGACGCTCAAGCCTCTCGCCAATCCTAGCAATGTTCTCCGACTTCGCCCTTGCAATGTCTCTTTTGAAGGACCTGGAGGCAGAGTTGTACGCCTTTTTTAGAGCGCTAGTGTTTTTATCCCGTACCGCCACCGCATCACCCAGGCTTGATAAGCTTCCGGGTTCCCGCGAGAAGCTTTTGTGGAAGATGAATCAAACCAGGGCCGACATTTGCCACCAATGGGGACCACAGAGGATGGAATAAAAAGCTCCATACCCTGTAGCACAACATTAGCAACAGAATCAGCATCAGAACAATGCTTGTTGGGATTATCCGGCGAGAAGCACAACCGTCTCCAAGGGTAGGACGCAAAGAATGATCGCATCCTATCCCAATCTGCTGACTTGTAGTGCCACACACGACGGCTGCGTGCAACTCGCAATCGCGACAAGCATGTGTGAGGCACGGTACTCCGGACAAGGCCGGTCTGAGGAGCCAAGTGTTTACGGATACGTGGTATCCGTCCGGATTAGAAGTCAGCAGAAGGGCCAACAACGAGGAATTCTGGCCCTCCACATCTGGGACTCGCGTGGGCGTGGTAACCAATTGAGTCAGGCCATATGCCAGGGCAAAGTCGTGAACAGATCTCCACGCAAGATCCGTTTTACTGGAGCTGAGCCAGCCGGCGGGATGAGCGTTAAAATCGCCAAGTACGATGATCTGCTTATGTTTTCCATCAGGCAGAGCAGAGTCATTTTGGCGGGCCAAACATAAAAAAAAAAAAAAAAACTCTGCGGAAGGGATCTGCTGCTGCTCGAGTTCTGTAGCCATCTGGATATGCTCCATGAGTCGGTCAGTTTCGGTATCACCGCTATGGGACTTGTAGAGGCACGCATAGATGGTCGTCGCTGTCTACACGAAGCCATAAGATGGAGAGGTCCCCACCTTCAAGGTTGCTGAGGCGACGAGAGCTGATATCGTCTCTGACGTACACGCACACTCCGGCTTTAGACATAAAGGAATGTTCTAGTCCGTACTTAGGGTAGCTGAGGTAGGATGTGTCCGCTGGAGACGATATCTGCGTCTCGGTCAAAAAGAGCAATGCTGGCTTTGCTGTCTCGAGATAGTGATGGACAGCATTAAGATTACTATGTAATCCCCTGACATTGCAGAAGTCTACGACCAGCGTGGTAGGGGGTGCCGTGACGTTACTGCTTTTACACTGAGCTTGATTGAGCGCAATTTTGCCCTCCTCAGAATACGAGAGGCAGCCTGGGCATCCACGTTCAGGTGCGTTGTGTCTTGAGCGCGGACGCCCAGAGAGGGAATATCCAACGCTAGCGCAGTTGGTACCCTCCTGGGGTAACAATCTGTCTTTGAACTGCACCATCAGGGGGGGGGGGAGGGGGTTAGGGGTTGGGCCTTACTCACTTGGTGAAACAGGGCACAAGCGCTGTTTCACACCGGTTTTCTGTGAGGCCGTGGTATCACTTAAGTCGAGCCGGCCCATTCATCCCGAAGCGTGGCTCTCCCACGAAAAATAAAAGAAAGAATAAACCCTTCAGCAATTTAAGCATCAACCGTTTTTATGCTCTTTCTATTTAAAAATGAACTTATTATAAAATACCCATACATTTATCTATGCATTTCAACAAAAAAAAAAGATACCGCATACAATATTTTTTGCTTAACATAAGCGGAAAAAGAAGATTGTTCTACTTTAACAGCTGATTAATCAAAACTAGCTCGGTGTGGGTTAACACACGAATGCTTAACAGCGTCCATGTATAATACATGCATACAGTAGAGGAAATCCGAGAATTTCAAAGACTTCCGTGTGCGGAATTGGGCCGGGTCGCTAGTAAATTATAAGACAGTGCACGTTTACGATTAGTATACTACGAGGTAGGTATAGTGTTCGACTGTAATATCAGTTCGCGGTACTCGCGGGTTCGATTGCCGCATCTTTGTTTGGATTGGTTTGGGTATTTCAATATATATATACACTAGCTTACCTACGCAACCTCGTTTGCGTCCAAACTACCATCCCCCGTTTTAACCCCAAAAGGGGGTTGATTTCTAAAGATACATTATAAGTGATTATAAGTACACCTCCACACCATCTATAGAGCATACATTTTAAATTTCAAGTCTCTTACTTCAAAAACACATGATTTTCATACAAACTTCCAACCCCCGTTTTACTCCCTTAGGGGTGGAGTTTCGTAAAATCCGTTCTTAGCGGATGTCTACACCCTAGGAACCTACCTGCTAAATTTCAAGTTTGTAGGTGTTACAGTTTCTGAGTTTCTGAGAAAGTATGTGTTTACAACTAAGAATAGCCGATCATGATAAGTTTCGATCTGTTGATCAAACCCCAATGTACCTAGTTGCATTAAACCTATACTTCTAACTAAATAAATTACGAGCAGGTAGTAACTTACCGAATAGCACTAAAAGCTGTAGGTAGATTTGACCAAAATAACACTGTTTAAAAATGTCTCAAAAACAATTTATCAGTTACATACGAGATGAGGGCACGAGGAGACAGGAAAAACCCAACAGATATAGAACTGCAATTTAACTACAAAGAAATTCCAATGTTTATATTTTTTCTTAAAAATATCATTCGTTTATCTGTAGGTACAAAAAGTTATTTACTTATGGAGCACACGCACATTCTCGATCCTATTATGGCTTTCTTTAAATAAGTAGTATTTTAGTTCGTGGCCTCACAACTTTTTTATGCGATTGTAAGGTTATCGGTACACTAACCATGACCTGAACGGAATGAAGCTATTCGACACAGAACTAGAGTGACCGACATCGCACGTAGAATCAGTACACTGAAGTGGAAATGGGCCGGTCATGTCTCTAGACGTACCGATGGTCGGTGGAGCCGAAATGTGCTTGAGTGGAGACCGCGACTAGGCATTAGGATCTAAGGAAAGTGGCTGGCAGCGGATGGATGAGGACTGCCCGGACCCGGAATGGTTGGCGCTCCTTGGGGGAGACCTACGTTCAGCAGTGGACGGCGATTGGTTGAAATAAAAAAATTAAATAAACCATGACCTATGTCAATGCATCTGGACATCGGTTAACTATAAGTTTATACAGAACATTCGGTGCGCGAGTACGCTCGCACTTGGCCGGTTTTTTTTTATTTATACCTTTAAGTGTTATCCTTTCAAAACTAGCTATGGCTCTGTTGGTCTAGCCGCTAGACCAAAAAGACAGGTCAATGCGGACTCTTTTTCCTGTTGGTTAGACTAATCGGACGATTTATCTGTATTGGTTCCATTGACTGCCTCGGTGGCGCGGCGCAGTGGTAGCGTATGTGACTGCTATACTTGAGGTATCGGGTTCTATTCCCGGGTCGGACCAAATTTTTGAATGATCTGCAAATATTCGTTTCGGAGTATAGGTGTTTTCTATGTATAATATGTACAAAAAACGTACCTATACATACATTATATGTATTTATATCAGTTGTCTAGACAATAATACAAATTCTACTTAGTTTGGAACTAGATGGAGTTGTGTATTATGTTATTATTATTATTCATAGGACTAAACGGAATATTCAAGTTTATATAGTGCAGAGATCCTATTTTAGATAGAAATATTACTCGCACATGTGCAGTCTAATATTAAAATAAATATTTTAAAGTACCCTATATTATGTCAAATCATCGTTGAATTAGGTTACAGGTCAATACTATCTAGATATCTTTGGTCTGAGCACCAGGTCATTTATATTTCTCTTGATTTCATTCGTATCATAATCGATAGTACAAAAAAGCCGACTTCTAAAAAGAAAAATCACATCGAAACATCAGGAAAAAATACACGTCGTCCGATCAGTCGGACAAAGTGATCGGACCACGCGGTCATAGCCCAATATTCCACTTTACACTTTTCCTACCTAAACCATCACCTGTTGCATTACCCGAAACTATACCTAATACAAGTAGTAAAACAAGCGCAACCACTGACCATATCTGATCGGAATATGTTTACAACACAGGTGAAATACAACATGAGACATGACACAATAAACCACTAACAACACTTAAAACGCAAATTAGCATTACTTTTGTAGTAAAAACAAAAAATGAAATACTCGTGAAAATAGTTGAAATTGTAAAGCATTAAATGAGCTCACGCATTAAACGGATGTTTCATTATTTATTCACCTGTGGTCGCTTACCTTATACACTACATTGGCGACGAGGATACCTACTTACCAACGAACTGAAGAAAACGTGTGTGACTGTATATAATGGCGAATTATATTGGAAACATGCAAGTTTTCGACCATAAAAATCAAGATTGGTGTACTTTTTTTAGTCGGCTAACTAACGCAATTTCTAAAACTCAACAATATACCCTATAGCAACAGAAGCGCGGTACTGCTGACACACCTATCTGATGGAACGTATCGTTTGGCGAGGAATTTGGTTCATCCAAAGAAACTAGAGGAGTTATCGTTTGACAACTTGACTAAAGCGCTTGAAGGTCATTTCACACCAAAGAGGTCGACATTTGCCTACAGGGCAATGGTTTACGAAGCTGTGAAACATGATAATGAGAGTATTGAAGATTGGGCGGCGCGTCTCAGAGGGCTCGCTATTTATTGTGAGTTTGGGACGTCGTTGGATACCTTATTGCGAGACCCCTTCGTGTTGGGCCTGGGTGCGGGCGTGGTCTAAGACCGTCTATTCGTGCAGGACTCGAGTTCATTGACCTTAGCAAAGGCGCTGGAAATTGCTCAGCAAATCGAGTGCGCATGGCGCGCTCGCAGCAGCGTCACGGGGGTCGGAGTCGGAATGGAGTCAAGCATCAAGGAGGAGCCGGTATACCGCGTGAGTGAACGCCGAGCGTTTCAGGGAATGCGGGGCGCGGTCCACGCCCCCTCTGGCGCCGGTGACCAGTCAAGGTGTTTAGTGTGTGGACTCAAAAATCATGATACATCGAAGTGTCGTTATAAGAACTACAAGTGTATAGTATGCGGTGAGGAGGGGCACTTAAAGAAATTGTGTAAAGTGCAACAAGCTAGTGCGGTTCGGTTGAATAATATCGACGCGGAACCGGATCAATAATACGCGGATAATGAGAATGTCAATAAAATTGTTTAATTTGAGGTATGTAAAGTATTAAATGAGCTCACGCATTAAACGGATGTTTCATTGTTTACTCACCAGTACTCGCTTACCTTAGACACTACAGAAATACTTACCAGACATTTTAAATGACGATTTGGTATAACTACTAAAATTGTTCAAAACTATTTGGTTTACTATCTCTGCGTTCACTTGTGGCTGCAGTTCGCAAATCGCAACCGACTGAGTAATGAGTACCCAAATCAACCGATCGGCCACCCCGCGTCAGTCTCATGTAGTAATGCTTATACTTTGAAACAGAGACGGAGTAAAAGTCGGGCAGAGTTTCGATTATGTCTTTTAATCACACAAAAATGATTACAATAATGACTCGCCATTGGCTCATATAGACACATCCCCATTACTGGCTGGCTGGCGGGCGGTCGGCTTGGCAAGCGGGGGGGAGTGTCAACATGGCGACTGATTGCCAACTTTATTTTTCAGGAGATCGTACCTTAGACTAGAAAAGATCGTATTTTGCCAACGTTTCAAGGAAACAAATAGTACGTAATGAAATTTCAATAAAACAACGTAAATAATTTTAAAACAGAATGTCATTATAATTTTGAATCAACATTTATCATAAATTCTTATATTTTTAGATATTAGAAAAGTAACATATGTATATTCTAAAACTCAGATAAAACCGTGATTAGGTGCCATTTCCGTAGATACAGATTTAAAATCTCGAATTTATAAACGGATAAAAGTTGTCCTCTCCTCTACCTTGATTATGTAAGATCTGATGCCAACAATTCTCGATTTCAGTTGAGTGAAATCTTTTCCGATTATGTATGTCTATGTACGATTCGACAGTTCAGTTGCTTACAGCACTAACAATAACACATTGCTAGTTATTGAAACTGTCAAATCGTACATAAATAATTGCAAAAGTGAAACTTCAATCGACTCAAATCGAGAATTGTTAGCAACAGTTACAATCAGGGGGGGCCTTTTTAGAGATAAAAACCTCGCCATATTGCGGTTTAATTTAGCTGCTTTCTTTCAATTGCAACACTAAACATACCTTAATATCTTCTATATATATAAAAGAGGAAGGTGACTGACTGACATACCCAGAGATCAACTCACAGCCCACACCGCTGAAGCTAGAATCCTGAAATTTTGCATGTAGGTTCTAGGTTCTTTATACAGGGGTACTGGTAATATGTAGCGATCCCTTTAAGGGGTGAAGTAGAGATCATTAGCTATCAAATTGTCCTCGGGTAAAGGAGTCAAAATGTACCATTTTGGAAATAAAATAAAAAAACTATTTTTTTAAGAAAAGTGGATCACGCTACTTCAAAGTAGTCTTAAAACAAACACTTGCGTATTTAATGGTTGTTTTTGGTGTTTTTAGTTTGCTAACACCCTAATACGTAATAATACCACTAAAAAGGAACAGAAATGTAGTATACCGTTTGTGAATGATGATTCAGGGAATCTAAAAATTTTCATACTTTTTACTGTTTCTGTACAAAAAATCACCTTGCAACTGTATCGGCGTAATAGTTTAAAAAAAGTATGTTTTATTAGCTATCCAACGAGGTATAAAAAAATACGTTGACAAATGGCTGAGTAAATGAACTTAATCGGGTAAGTAAAAAATCATAATTTTTAAAATTCAGTTATTTTGCGGTCTAAACTTAAATTTACAGTCGATTTTCAAAGTGTGAGCCCATATTTCTGATGCAAGCACACATTCTTGTTCGTAATTAAGCTTTTACAACAACAACGGCGTTAACTATGCGGATCCTTAAACCTACAATATTTGGTACAGGCGAGGCATCATAGACCAGGCTCACACACACGTAATAATCCATCAGGGTAAGATCGGGACAAACTGCAAACCCCGGTAGAGCGACAGAGTTGGGTTAAGTCAGAGATAAGTGAGGTCAGAGATAAGTGAGGTCAGAGTTAAAAATGAAAATTTTCCTGATAGTTGGATTGGTAGGGGAGGACCTCGGAAGGAGTCCGCAGAGCGGGATCAGGAAAGGGCCGATCCCGCTCGCAGGAGGCGACGAAGGGGACGCGGTAGAGGCCACTCCCCAATCATTGCTTAAGGGTGGTTGTGGCCACATCTAGGGGAGCTGTGGCCGCTGCAAACGGCCCGAGACCGGCGACACACCAGCAATTTGTCCCGATCTCACCCTGATGGATTATTACGTGTGTGTGAGCCTGGTCTATGATGTCTTGCCTGTACCAAATATTGTAGGTTTAAGGATCCGCATAGTTAACGCCGCAAGTGAAATCAAAAACTCGTTGTTTAGTGGTGTTGTAAAAACTTAATTAAGAATAAGAATGTGTGCTTGCATCAGAAATAGGGGCTCACACTTTGAAAATCGACTGTAAATTTAAGTTTTGACCGCAAAATAACTGAATTTTAAAAATTACGATTTTTCACTTACGATTAAGTTCATTTCCTCAGCCATTTGTCAACGTATTTTTTTTATACCTCGTTGGATAGCTAATAAAACATACTTGTTTTAAACTATTAGGCCGATACAGTTGCAAGGTGATTTTTTGTAATAAAATTGCATTTAGTCATAAGAAACAGTAAAAAGTATGAAAATTTTTAGATTCCCTGAATCATCATTCACAAACGGTACTAAATTTCTGTTCTTTTTTGTGTTATTATTACATACTAGTTATTGCCCGCGGCTCCGCCCGCGTATATGTCTGTTATCGCGGCAAATAGTAGCCTATGTGTTATTCTGATGTATAAGCTATATTACTGTAAAGTTTTATCCAAATCCGTTCAGTAGTTTTTGCGTGAAAGAGTAACAAACATCCATCCATCCATACTTACTTGTTTTTTTTTTATAATATGAAAAATTAATTTAAATTGTCGTATATTTTGCGTACGATTTCGATTATTCGATCGTACATCGTACAAGAGCCAAAAAGGTCGTATAAATACGATTTAAATTGTACGGTTAGCAACACTGCTGACACGCGTTTCAAGGACGCGTGTTTTCTGCGCCGTAGATGTCGATTTTTTACGTTTTTAAATATTGAAACGCGCGTAAAACTCGATGCAAACGCGCGTGTGAAGTGCGTTCGAAACGCGTTTGAAGCGCGTAGAAAGGTTCGGAGGAGGGAAGGGGGGGGGGAAACTAATTTTGTAAATGTGTGATAATGACCACACAATCTTCTTACACTCGTAAATATATATATCTATTCTCCTTTTGAAAGCAGTACTAACGCCAGCGTAAGCAGTGCTGTCTCAACCGACGTCATTGTACAAATGACTGACGAGTATTGTCTATGAGCGACTACAGCGCGTCTGTATCGCTGTTTCTACGCGTATAGGCGCAGTGGACGCGCGTTTAAAATACGCCGTGTGCTAGGGCCCTAAATCGCCACATCTTTGAACGCATGCAAACCTTTTATTATCAGTGCCTCAATTTCATTAACCGACTTCCAAAAGGAGGAGGTTCTCAATTTCATCGGTATTTTTTTTTTTTTTTTTTATGTATGTAAATCGATTACTGCGTCAATTGTGGACCGATTTTGAAAATTCTTTTTGTATTCAAAAGGGTATGCTCCCCATGTGGTCCCATGGCCACCATATCAGGATCTGATAATGGGATCCCAAGGAAATCGAAAGAAACCCTCAAATTTACGTGAGCGCCTGCAATGAAGTTAAGAGCAATTGTCTGCATAGCTTCATATTCTGTAGACATCAATAAATTTTACATGAAATGATGATGATGAGAGACTTGAGAAAGACTAAAAAGCGAAAAATAAAAAATAAACTTCGTTTAAAAAAACCGACTTCAAAAACTAAAAAGTATAAAATAACCTAATTTGTATGTGCTACCTATTCATAGGTTTGAAGTCGGGGCCAAGCCAAAATGTAATAGTAGGTACCGCAATCGCCGCGCGTGACCTTGAGCGGGATAGCTGCTCTTCGCGTTGAACAAAACAACCGAAGCGCCGGTGACGTCGAAATATAGCGAGTGTGGTACCTACTATTACATTTGGCTTGGCCCCGACTTCAAGCCTATGAATAGGTAGCCCATACAAATTAGGTTATTTTATACTTTTTAGTTTTTGAAGTCGGTTTTTTTAAACGAAGTTTATTTTTTAAAGACTAATGACGCGCTGCATATGCACTCCATTAGTGTCGATTCAAGACTGAGCCTTAAATTTTTTTTTTTTTAGTTTTTATTATGGGGGTACTTTAATAAAAATAAAAGATCACATAAAAGTATAAAATTAGTATATTGCATTGTAGATACAAACCTGACAATTCCTTATATACATTAAATACTAAAATAACTTAAATTTTGGGTTTCAACTCCTGGTTGATTTAAATAAATAAATATTTCGGACGTCTAACACACAACGCCATCTAGTCCCAAGCTAAGCAGAGCTTGTGTTATAGGTAAACTGTAACTGTAAACTAGTAAACTGATATAAATAAATATCTATACTTTTTTTATAAATACGTACATAAGTATTAGGTATAGATAGAAAACACCCAAACTCCGAAACATATATTTGCAGATCATACAATCCGTTCCAGAAATCGAAACCGAGACCTCAAGCACAGCAGTCGCACGCTACCACTGTGCCACCGAGGCAGTAAAAAATCTTAAAAAACTCTTAAACTTAAATATTAATCTTTAAGGACTACAACAAAACACACTTCAGTATCTTTAAAATATTTTATGACATTTAGGGCGACTTGCACAACGTTCGACTTAAGTAGCTACTAAACAAAAGTAGTTAAATGCAGTTAACGCATAAACACGTTTAACTTAAACATATTTAGCGCCCTCTTGCACAATGGTGACAGCAGGTATATTTAGTTAAATATAATAAGAGGTCGAGCGACTCGCGCACCGTAGCTAGACGAGCCCCATTAGTTTGGGTGAGACGGCACTATCATAGTGCTTCGATCGCGCACACGCACGCGTTAAACAATTTTAGCACCGCGAAACAGCTAAGTTTCGATGTTTAGCTTCGGCAGTTTCTTAAACATGTTTAGCAAAAAGATTATCGTTGTGCAAGATGCTAATTGTGTTTTAACCTTTTTAAACGCATTTAGGGCCACTTGCACGATATAGCTTAAATACATTTAAGACATACTAAATGCATTAATTTTTTTTGCTTATACACACATCAAAAGTGTCTAGGGATCAAGCATTTTATGCGGATTTCTTGAGATTGAGATGTGGCTTTGTAATAAATTTATGATTTTATAAATTTATATGGATCCTTTTTGGTGCATTTCATAATTTGAATCAGGAACTGTCAATCAAATTCAAGTAAAAGATGAAAATCAGCTGTCAATATTTTCCCTATAAAAACATACAACGCATTGAAGACATTATTAGTGCTACTGTTTCCCTACTACTGATTAAAACCAACGTTATTATGGAGCGGCGACGTCATTTAAGCAGGGAAGAAATGCTCAGAGCCGTGGGAATGATAGAAGCTGGTTCCCGGCAACGTACTGTGGCTTTAGCTCCGACCAAACAGTCAGAAACCGCTTGCATGAAGTGAACCTTCATTCCCGAAGACCGCTACGGGTACCACCTATAGCAATGCACAATCGTAGGATTCTATATCAATGGGCTCTTGAACACAGAAATTGGGCAGAAGAACAATGGCGTTTCGTGTGCTTTTCTGATGAGTCTCGTTTTGGTATGAGACCGGATACAAGACGTATACGACACTGGAGAACCCCTGGACGCCAACAGCGATTAAAATCCTGCCAGGAAGTCAATCCTTATAGTGGTGGAACCATCATGGTATGGGCGGGTATTTGGATCGGCGGAAGAACTGAGTTGATTTGGATCAGAGGCAACCTCAACGCTCAAATTTATGCTGAGACGATTGTATCAGACGTCATCGTTCCTCTACAAGTGCAAATCGGTCCCTTATTTCAGTTAATGCATGATAATGCACGACCGCACACCGCAAGAGTTGTAAGACAGACTCTCGCCGCAGCTAACATCAATGTCCTGCTCTGGCCTGCTCAGTCGCCAGACTTGAACCCGATTGAGCATGCATGGGATATGCTACAGAGAAGAGCTCTGCCGAATATGGAGAGTATCCAGTCGCAAGAAGACCTTTTTTTGTTGTTGCAACGAACATGGGCGGCCATTCCACAGCGTGATTTGGATGAACTCATTTTGAGTATGCCAAACCGATGTTCTTGTGTTGTTAGTGTTCGCGGTAGAAACACGGATTATTAATTGTTTAAGTTACCTAATAAAATTTTAAAGAAAACTGTTATTTCAGTCTTTTTTTCGAACTTTAATGTTAGTGGTTCAAATGTCAAAAATCCCTTTATTAGGAAAATGGCAAATTTCTTTATTAATGCAAAGGTGACTTGGTTTATCGTTACTGTGACAAACGAAAACACTTTATTTGATGAATCCTTAAAGAAAATTTTAATTAATATCAATCAGGAGAAAAGTTATTGCAAAAATATATGTTGATCCCTAGACACTTTTGATGTGTGTATATAGCTATTTAGCGGCCCTCAAAATGTTTAACGCGTGCGTGTGCGCGAGCGCAAAACTAGGATAGTGCCGTCTCACCCACACTCGCAGGGCTCTTCGGTGCGCGACCCCATAAACATATTTAACTAAATATACCTACTGTCATCATTGTGCAAGAGGGCGCTAAATTTGTTTAAGTTAAACGTGTTTATGCGTTTAACTGCATTTAAATACTTTTGTTTAGTAGCTACTTAAGTTGAACGTTGTGCAAGTCGCCCAGTATGTCCTAAATGTATTTAAGCTATGTCGTGCAAGTGGCCCTTAAACAGTAACAATAATGGTCATTTATGTGTGTTAAAATATATAATACTTTATGAATAAATGACGGTAACATATAATGAAAGGTTAAGGCATTATATGTGAAAAAAAAAAACAAAAAAGCTAAACATCAAAAAATAATTTGAGGTTCATTTAACACATTTAAAGATTTTTATACAGAAAATTCTATCATTCTGTGGGTTTTAAACTAATTAAGACATTTAAGTTCATCCTTACTCGTAATTGTAGCGAGCTAAACTAGTTTTAACAATATTTCATGCTGGTTGATTGTAGATATAAAATTAACTGTTAAATTAGTCTGTTTAAATCGTATTTTTGCCTTTTTCTTAATGTTTTTGTGCAAAATTGAATACATTTTGATAGATATAATTGGCCGCATATGATAGGAACGTTAAGTAGGGACAAGTCAAGGTTAAAATATATTCGACTTTTAACAAAAATCTTTGAGGAACTAGACAAAATAAATTAAAAATATTATTCCTAACTTGGTCCGTTCGCATCGCCGTTCGATGAAGAGAGCTATCCTGATATCGTTATAAACTGTACTATCATCAATATTGTTTATCGACAGACAAACAAATATTGTTACGAAGAAAGGATATTCTAGTACAATACTTGAGACAAAGCCAAACGTCAGAAAGTTCTCGTTGATTTCTTGGGGCATAGAATGATGAACCATACACCAATATGCATAAAATCGAATATGGATTGACGTTTGACGTGATGACGTGAGTTTGGCTTTCAAGACGTTCCTTCCGGTGTTACGTCGTCACGGAATCGACTAGAGCTTCGTCGACTCCAGTGCAGTTTAGTTTTGAGCTACAGAGCGAGAAGAATTGGAGTGATAGCAGTGACCTCGGCGACAATTAAGGACTGTTATTCGGAGTGATATTGTGATTTTAAGAGTGTCTTTAATAAAGTCTCTTTTACACGTCAGAAGGTTTATTTTTCAATTCCATCGAACCCTAACTCGTAACAATATGAAAACCAACCATAATAAAAATATGACTGACACCCTATCCAATACTTATCCACTTATTTCTCCCTATAGAAATATCTAGATGCTTACTATGTTGTTTCTATAAATATCAATTATCTAATGAAAACAGGTAACATAAAATGTCATCTCCTCAAATAACCGTCGACGACGATCTTAACCGACATGTAAATCAGTAAAAAACAATTTCAAAGACAATTTAGACTTTGACATAATATGTCGTGTGTCAAATTAGGTCAAAAATAATTTTTGTACCAGAAAATGACTTATTAACTCATTCATAAACGTTATTTATCTTTAAGCAGCAGTTTGTGTTATTTTTACCCTACTAATGGAGCCCGAAGGAAGGGTAGTTTTGGCACTTCGTGTATGTTTGTATATTTTACCGTAGCGCCGAAATTGCTGAACGGGTTATAATGAATGAGGTGTCAATAATGACCCGGATGAATAGGCTACTTATATTTTATCAAAAATTTGACATTTGACGTAGTCGGGTTTTAGTTTTTAAAACGTTTCTAATTTACTTTAAGGCTGTAACTTTAAAATTAAAAATAACACAAAACTGCTGCTTAAAGTTAAATAACGTTTAAGTTAATTACGTTTTATTAATGTTTAAGTCTGTTGATTTATACCCGCATGTCAAATGATATAATTTGACAACGACCAAACTTAACATAAATTACAGATTTTTAATCCTCATAATATAATATAAACTTTTCAAACCATTTTTTATACAACACTAAGGCTAGCGTCAACTATAGGTATATATTATCACTGTTTGGCACTCATGGTACTTGCTTTTACATACACCTTATAAAATATTTTTCATGAAGTACCTAGTAGTGAAGTAATAGTGGAAAGAAGGATTCGTAAATATTGAGTAGGCAGTTATTTCTACTTTATTTTGTGTCAGTTTTTGACACTGCAAAATTGTTTTCTTTTTTGTGTATTTTTATTTACTTTCATTATTATTAAAAAAAAAACATACACTAGGCAAAATATACAAAAATAATGTGTATTTAAGTACAAGAAAATACTAAATTTCTGAATTTTAGATAGAGGTCTAATTCTGAATAGATATTTACTGATATAAATTTCACACATCTCACACACGGCTGTCTAATTCCCAACCAGGCCGAGCCTGTACTATGGTAACGAGACTGCTGATGTGTACTTAACAAATTTATTAGGTACACATAAAGTACACCTTGACACATCATGCTCATCAACTGTTTGTCCTAGATAGGAATCAGCTTGTGACCGACCGAAGATTCGGTTCCGGCCAAAAAATGGCCGAATATTCGGCCGCGCCGAAACCGTATTTTCGGTCAGCGAACTTCTTGGCTCACTCGGTAATTCATAAATAATGGTTAAATATTTGAATTTTGATAGGTACACCCGCCATATTGATGTCAATGTGGCAGTGTAATGTGTTTTTTGTACTTGGAGCATCTCCAAATTTCCGGCCGAAACCAAATCTTCGGTCGGTCACTAGAATCGACCTACAGCCCTTCGGCTTGGTAGTCAGTTTCACTAACCACACTAAACATTATTTTTTTTCTCTTCCCAAGTAAAGAGTGTTATAGCTATCTCAATCTGTTTAGACTAGCGCCAAAACGTGTGTGTAAAAGCAACTGCTATATGAGTACCATATAACTATCATTTAATTGTCACTAGGAGTCTTTCTTGTTGTCCGTGTAAGTGGCTGTTGTCGCTGTCAGCGGCGACGTGGCATGGTACGGTGATGCGAACGCATATTGGTGCACCTGAAACGAAACAAAACTCTTTCTAATGGTGTTTTTTATCCAACGCCAGTAATGTCCGAACGTAAAATTTTGACTTAAACGCATTTTTACAATATTCTTTTGTAACTACTAAATGCCTGAAGATTTTCATCAATAATTAAGTATTTCGATAGATTTTTAAGCCTAGGTAAATTCTCAATGGCGTAAATTCATTTTTATTTTCAATAAAATGGCGGATTTTTGGCGCGAAATATAATATCTATAAAAAATATTGCTAGTAGGTAACTTTAAAACAAAAGTGATGAATAAATGCCATTTCATTAAATTAGGTTTACTTCATCTTCACGACTGATGCCTGTTCCTGACGAAACAATATCAAAGCGTAGGTACAGATACAATATAATATTTAATGGAAAATTTTAAACTAAGTTACATTTTACCGTCAATACTTATTTAGACAGTCTGCCACCCAAAGTTAATATTGAAAGAGAACTTTAACGGACGACATAATTACTAAATAATATATATATTCTTTACACGGTATAAAATGAATTCTCCTACACTGTCTGTTCGCGTAGATCTTTTAAACTGTTCAACAGATTTTAATGCAGTTTTCAGCAATTGATCAGACAGTCAGTCAGAATTGATTGATCAGACAGTCAGTCGGTAGACGCTGTTGTAACCACGCGCGTTCACCTTAGTTGCTACTCGTTAAGCTTACTGCGGTTCTCAAACTTTTCGCTAGTATGTTCACTTGCAAACATTGTGAGGTCGAAGCTAGGGACGGCGTCACTTGCTCTGTGTGCGCAGGTCGGTTCGACTTCCCTTGTGCGGGAATAACAGAAGGCGGATGGAGAAAACTAGGGGACCGTAAAAATACCTGGAAGTGCGCTAGTTGCAAATCCACAGCAGCAGCCAGTCCAAGAATTACTAAGATGACAGACTCTGAAACAATCCTCGCAGAGCTAAAGCGACTATCGTCCCAAATGGAAGCTATGCCAGCATTGATCGACAGCGTGAGGGCTATGCAGGCGGAGTTAGTAACATTAAAAACCCTTAGAGACGACTTCTCCGATGTAAAAGCTTCAATTGAATTTGTACACAACACGATTGAGACATTGACGGATAAGGTATTAATTTTAGAACAGGACGTCACAGCCATGAAGAAGACAGAGGAAAATGTGTTAAGCCTTCAGGAGCGGGTCCGTAAACTGGAAGGACTACAGCGTGAAAGTGAACAAAGATCTCGTATGAACAATATTGAGATTAAAGGAGTGCCTATGTCCAGTTCTGAAAATTTGTTTGATATTCTGGATAAGATAGGTGATAAAATAAATTGTAGAATTCCGAGGGATCAGGTTAACTACATAGCCAGGGTGCCGATGCGTAATGATAAGCAAAATAAGAATATAATATGTTCTGTCCACAACGGTTACCTGAGACATGATTTTGTAGCTGCAGCAAAAAAACATAAGGCCCTTAAATCTACGGACATAGGACTACGTGGTGATAACAAGATCTACGTAAATGATCACCTGACTTTAGAGAACAAGATCCTATTGAATAAAACAAAAGCGCGAGCAAAGGAACGTGGAGTTGAATTTGTGTGGGTTAAGGAATGCAAAATTTTTATAAGAAAAAACTCTTCTTCACCCAAACACCAGATCAATACGGAACAAGACTTGAAGAAAAATTTACCATAAATATATCTACGCAACATTCCGCCATGCATTATTGTTGCATTGGCCATCTAAGATTGAGAACCACAGGTGCATATTTTCGCTATTCATTCCGACACCACCGGCCTTTTGTATTCTTATCTCTCAATACTAACGAGCCCGTATTAATAGTTATATATGATACTGTATCTTATTTGTTTGCTGACAGAAACGCATTTTGCTCATATAAGCTAATACACGAGCTATTTAATAATTCTACATATTATTTTTGTAACATTTACATTTGCGATAGTAGTCCTAATTCATACAGTAGTAAAATTCTTTATTGCATTTCATTACTACAGAGTATTTCTTCGCTTTGTTTTGAATGTACCTTACATTTTTGCTATTATTATGTTGGGTTTTATATCTTTTACAATGGCATCTCTTAACATTTTTTATCAGAATGTACGAGGACTTCGAACGAAATCGAGTGTGTTTTATAGAAACGTGCGTTTAAATAACTTCGATATAATTTGTCTTACGGAAACGTGGCTCATGGAAGGTATTTTGAGCTCTGAATTATTTGATGATCGATATATTGTATGGAGAAGGAATCGTAATTATACTGTCACTGGTCAAGGAAGGGGAGGCGGTGTCTTAATAGCTGTTAAAAGGGAAATAATCGCTAATGATTGTACCGAATGGTGCTCATCTGCTGAGGACTTGTGGGTTACGCTAACGCTGAATCATAGGAAGCCTAAAATTTCCTACAAGATACATATTTGTGTTGTTTACATTTGTAATGAAAATCTAGGTAATACATTAGCAGTTCAGTTAAGTAATTTCTCTAATAGTTTAGTTGATATAATCCTTAAATACCCGAGTGATTCCTTTATAATCTTAGGCGATTTTAATCAACCTAATATATTATGGTGCCTATCAAGCGACAATTCCTCCCTTATCCCTAGTAACTTTCAGGGTGAAGTACAAACTAATTTTATAGACAACTTTAATATCTGTAATCTGTCGCAATACAATTGCTTTAAAAATATTAACGATAGGATACTAGACCTGGTACTATGTAATAATGATGTTTCTGTTACTTGTTGTGATTATCCTCTAGTACGTGAAGATCCCCAACACAAAGCACTTTGTGTTTCGGTCGAATTTGTTCAATTGCATAGCCTGCCCGTTCGTCCTCATATAAAATACTTATATAATAACGCCGACTACGGTTCGATAAATCAAAAGTTGGACTCTAAGAACTGGAATCATGAATTTAGCTGTAAATCCATGGAAGAAGCTGTATCCTATTTTTATGCGGTTATCAATGATCTACAGAATTCTTATATTCCAACAAAAATTGTTGCCTCACACACTAAGTATCCGGTTTGGTATAACAGCTCTTTAATAAAAATTATAAAAGAAAAATCAAAATTTCACTCTAAGTATAAAAAATATAACAATCTCTCTGATTACCACTCGTTTGTTCTCTTAAGACAGCGGGTTAGGGATTATGAAAAGGAGTTGTTCGAAAATTACATTACAAAGATAGAATCCAACATTAATCGTAACCCACGTGCGTTTTGGACCTATGTCAAATCAAAAAAACAGTCTAATTGTTACCCCCCCGTTTTTCAACATGGCAACCGTTTGTCTGGTGACGGAGACGTTATATGCGAGATGTTCAACTACTTTTTCCATTCTAACTTTATAAATCAAAGCAGCAACAGTCCACAGCTAACTAAAGTTCACGGAAAGGATGGTGAAGCCAACACGGATATTGGATCCGTGGAAATAAATATATATGAAGTTAATAGACTATTGAAGCAAGTAGATCTATACAAAACTGCGGGACCAGATAATATTTCACCGATTTTTATATTTAACTGTGCCGATAGTCTCACCATACCACTGTCAATTCTATTCCAACTCTCATTAAATACAGGTGTTGTGCCCGCTATCTGGAAGTCCGCATATGTAACACCTATCTTAAAAAAGGGATCTAGGTCTATTATCGAAAACTACAGGCCTATTTCTAAGCTATGTGTGTTCGCTAAGATTTTGGAGAAAATAGTGTACAGACAGGTATATGGCGCACTTAAACTCAGTTTTGGCGAGCACCAGCACGGTTTCCTAAAGGGTCGTTCGACTACAACTAATCTTGTTCTGTGTAGTGATTTTTTGTCGGAATCCATGTCACAGAGGTCCCAGGTAGATGTTATATATACGGATTATAGTAAGTGTTTTGATAAGATTGATCATAACGTACTTATGAATAAATTATCAAACATGGGTATACGGGGTAATCTCTTTAGATGGTTCAGGTCTTACGTGGAGAATAGATGCCAGACAGTGGTGTTAAATGGCTACTCATCGAGAGCTGTGAGTATTCCTTCGGGTGTTCCCCAGGGATCGCTGCTAGCACCTCTGCTATTCAACATTTTCGTCAATGACATAACTCACTGTTTCCAACACTCGAAAATATTGCTTTACGCTGATGATATGAAAATTATGAAGCAGATTAACACCGTCGCAGATGCTATTTCTCTACAGGAGGACCTGGACCGTTTTCAAAATTATTGTTCGTTGAACAGGCTCGACTTAAACGTCAATAAGTGCTATACTTGTACTTTTACTCGCAAGACACACGCCATCAACTACATCTATAAGCTGCATGATACCCCGTTGACCAAAGTTAATTCTGTTAGTAACCTAGGAGTTACCTTTGACTCAAAGCTTCTCTTTGACGTACATATAGACACTATAATCAACAAGGCGACAAAAGCCTTGGGTTTCATCTTAAGACTCTCGTCTGATTTCAAAAATATAAAAACTATAAAAATCTTATATTGCTCTTTCGTTCGAAGTCACCTCGAATATGCGTCACAAGTGTGGAACCCCATGTATAATACTTATATTGATCGGCTTGAAGGCATTCAGCGTAAATTCTTGAGGTACATTCAATTCCGTTCCAATTGTTATCTGCCTGATTACAACTCTCGTTGTAAAAAATTTCACATTCTTCCACTTAAAGAGCGACGAAAAATTGCGGATTTAGCGTTTTTATGGAAAATCCTCAACGGATCAGTAGAAGTACCGGAATTGCTTACCAAAATAGGCCTATGTGTGTCCACAGTATTTCTACGCAAGCCAAATTTATTATACGTTCCTGTGGTTGGAACTGCGTACAGACAAAATTCATATAGAATACGGGCTTGTCGTGCTTACAATGCTGCATGTCGGGAAGTTGATGTGGATCTGTTTTGCACCAATCTATCACAAGTTAAAACAATATTGTGTAACTATTACTTTCGCGAATAGCCGCATACTCACGCACACGACATCGCTGACTACCTTGGGATGGTATTTTTTCTGTTAATGTATAGGGAAAGATATTTGTGGAAACTTTTAATTGGCCATCACCATGTTATTCCTTTTATTTGAGTTGTATTTCTAGCTGTAAGTTTCCTTAAAATTGTAAAATAAAATAAAATAAATAGATAGTGATTCAAGAGGAAAATTGAAAAGATAAAAAAATTGCTTTTATTTTTTCAAGTAGGGTTTACGTCACTTTCGTAACGTTACATTGATGACTTTAGTTGCTATATGATAACTAGCTGTGCTACGCGATATTACCCGTGGTGGTTGTACCTTTTACACTTTAACTTCGGGTAATACCGCGGGGCGCATTTAGTAAATAATATTTGTTAAACTTACGAAGTTCCTTATTGTCCCCGCAACGTCGTCTAACTGCATACCAATATCCCTCAGATTCCCAGATATTCTGAATTCAAATAAAACACATGCAATTAAAAATACATACAAAAATATACTTATGGCGTATTTTTTAACTCTTTTAATTAATATTTTTAATATGTCCCTCAACAAGACAAGGTTGACTGAGTGAGTCAAAGTTGTCTCGACGTACACATAAAGAACAGTTCTTAAGTGGAAACCAGAACCCACCACCAATACCACAACCAATAGTCATGTCCCTTAAATTATTTATTACGAGACAAACATTCAGACTAATGACGGACCACATGACAAAGAAGCCGGGACAAACAAAATGGAGGCTGATAAAAAATTCTTTGTTTTTTTAAGTTTGTATTAATATAGGACTTAACATATGTCGTATTATTGTATCTATGGAGTGTAGAGATAAAGAGTACAATCTCTATGTTAAAAAAAGTGTCCGTCAAAATGCACTAATTAGGTGACGCCACTGTGCAACGAGTGTAAATTGTAAAGAAAGTGTAAATTGAAAAGATAATCAAATGAGAAAAAGGCTTCCGCTTTGCAATGGCGTGCTTAACAAAGACATTACTACGCAAACTTTTTAATTTTTAAACCACAATTTATTAAAAATAATTAAAACGATATCACTCTCCTAGCGCCACTGTGGTCGGTTCTCGAACTATTAGTTGATTATGTTTGTCGGACAGGATACTACGCAAAGTTTTAATTTTTAAAACACAATTATTAAAAAGAATTAAAACGATATCACACTCTCTTCTCACTCTAGCGCCTCTGTGGTTGGTTCTCGAACTATTATTTAGTCATGTTTGACGGACAATTTTCCCCATGAGAACCCAGCAGATATTGTACTTCTTACCTCTATACTCCATGATTGTATCTTGTAAAGGTACATGTACATACGGCTATCTTTTGTTTCGATACTTCTATTTTTAACCTGTGCCTGTGTGTTAACAAAAATATATGAACAAAAAGCGCGCGAAATTTGATTCGAGCAAAGAGCGCGTGAGGAGCTATTTCTGTTAAAACTATTTTAAAAACCAGTTTGGATTCAGATAGCTATATGTAAAATGTCTAAGAATATCATATTTAGTATTAAAGTTCTTACTGGATGGGATTTAAACTTAAAAACTCTTTTCTTAATCCAATAAATATTAATGCGTGTTGTTTTGTTTCTATAAAAGTTCTCAAACCATTCTTAGTCAATAAGCCGCCATAGTGTGTCACCATGCTGCGGTGTCTTGGATTCTGCTCATACTTTCCATCAGGCAGAGTAGAGTCGCTTTGGCAGGCTCATATATATTTATATATGTCACTGTAAGATTGTAAAAACCGTTAGATTATAATCTCCCTAGCGAGATTGCAAACTATCGATAAATTGTCAACTGTGATATACTGCTTACGGGCGTCATATTGTCAACTGGGACAGTTGTCCCTGTTGACAATATTGGACTGGGAGTGATTGGTCGGTTTTACAGTACGCCGTTCTATGGCCATAGAACTAGGTAAGGTTAGAACTTCTTTGATTAATCACAAATTAATGTTACTATCACAACAATTTTATATAAATAATTCTAAAGATGTGAGGTATTTTCAACATGAAATCAAATTACAATCACAAAAATACTTTACGTTCGGCAACAAAGACGAATTAAGAAACAAATATGGCGGTGCGGGACATATGCTGTTCCACCAATCAGCGCGCGACTTGCGATTCGCCGAAACCATTTCACAATCTTTCGACTGTTTGCAATCTCGCGAGATTGATTACAATCTAACGGTTATGAACAATCTGACGGTAACATATATATAGGTATGTATGTATAAAAATAAAAAAGCTGTTATGAAAAGACAAATATCACAAAATGAACCTTGTATATCCCCATACCGCGAGCATCAAGGCAGCTCCAATAGTGGCTCCCTCTCCTACTACTACCAGGATCTGAATTCCGAAGGTGGAAGCCACTACACCCACCAGGTATCCTAAGATCATGATAGTGAGGAAGACGATGGGAGTGCCGAGGATACGGTATACGTTCTTCCCTTCGTTGTGTGCAGCCAGTTGGGAGTACAGGTCTTCCAGCTCCTGGATATGGAAGAGAACCTTGGAGATGTAGATCAAGATAAATGAAGAATGAGAACAGAGGTAAAAGTCGAATAGAAATTACAAGAAAATATGACCTTTCAGAAGGTGGTTATATCAGCGTTTTTATAACTTCTAAGAGTTCATCTTTCTTGTCTTATTGCCTTCCATAGGTTTTTTTATTGAATATGGGGTAAACGAGCAGACGTATCGCCTGTTGGTAAGCGATTACCGCCGCCCATAGACACCCGCAACACCAGAGGCTTCACAAGTGCGTTGCCGGCTTAAGATCCTTTATTTAATTGCTAGCTTTTGCCAGTGGCTTCGCCCGCGTGTATGTCGGTTATCGCGACCGCTGTTACAGCTGTTACCGGGGATCAGCGGTTTAACCATGAATGTTAACGAAGTTCCTTATCGCGCCTTGCGAAAAGGGTCTAGACGGAAAAAAATGTAACGACACTTTTCGCGCCAAAAGTTGTAACGACACTTTTAACATTGAATTGACGTCATAGTGCTGGATACTCAACGTTAAATATAACAAACTGATTGCCAACGTCCATACCATGTTGAATACACCGGTTCTCGTCCGATCACCATAGTTAAGCAACATCGGGCGTGGTTAGTACTTGGATGGGTACCTGGGAATACCACGTGATGTTGGCTTTTTGCATTTATTTACAGAAAATATATAGTTTTATAGTATATTTTGTAAAGTTTGATTATTTTTAAAATACTTATATATATGTATATATATAAACTTCGTTCCATCCGGGTGTCCCTTGACACCTCTCAAGTTTTCTTTTGTTGTTAGATTGTCACAACTTTTTAGTTATATAATATATAATCAGTCTTATTCATCCCATGGGTGTCGTTAGAGGCGACTAAGGCAATAAATAGCTCAACATCACTGCCAGGACAAGGAAAACTTGAAAAACACTGTATCCGAACCTGCCCGGTAAAAAAAAATTACAAAAAAATAATAAAAAAGGGGTCATATAGTAGACACAAAAAAGAGTGCAAATCACAATACCTTAACTAACTCCTTTCTAAATGTGTCAGACATCTCTATACCCCCCATCTTCTTCTTGCTGTCGAAGGAATGAAGAGCCTTGTTCATAACCCTCCAATTTTCCTTCTCCAACACGTCCGGCTGGAGGTAGGGCTTCGACCCCCCACATATCTCTTCCATCAGCGTCTTGTAGATATCACTGGCTTCCGACATGGCAGACCTGTTGTTAGCTTCTGCAGTCGCCTGGAATTATACACAAGATTTCAATAATTATTTTAATACTATCACCAGCTTAATGCTGAACTGCTAGTCGCTGAACTAAAGCCTCCTACAAAGCTACTTACTACTCATGTTTTTGGCGTGACGGTAATTTATGACTTGATATTTTTTTCTTACCTAATAATAATTATGAATAAAATTATAATGTTTGTATTTTAAGAAGATTGTCTGGATTTTAAAAGAGGCGGTAGTAATAGTCCCTGAGTTTTTTCGACCTTTCCTCTCAGGGCTAATCCAGTTAGGAAAAGCCGAACTCATCTGCTCAAAAAGATTAACGTGCAAAGTGTTCTTGTAACCTAATTGCAGATAATTCATTTCAAGGTACGCTAAATAAACCGATCTTGGGCAGTCCACATCCATGCACTGCCAGCCACTATTCTCTAGTCATCGGTGCATCGTGATTGACATAGAACACTTATCACAATGACATTTACTGCATCGATGGCGTAGTAATTAAAGCAGTAACTACCGGCCCGCAAATCGTTTACTGAGTATGAGTGTACTTTGTGTTAGTTTCCCATATACGGTGAAATCACGGCCAGTGTTAAACATAATTAAAATAGTGGAATAAGTACAAGTGAGTTTAATAATAATAACCTTATTGTACACCAGAAGATTATAAAATGGACTTAAAACTAGGTATGTAGGTACAAGTGGCGGCCTTATTGCTTGAAGGCAATTTCTTACAGGCAATCATAGGATGGAAAATTAAGATTAGGATTAATTCTAGACTGTATTGCTACGAGTTTCATTAAGTGTCGACAATCGAGAGTATAAATTACGTTAGCCGTATGTTTGAAAAGTCTCCCGCGATACAGAATATACACACATCAAAAGTGTCTAGGGATCAACATATGTGTCTAGGGATCAACATATTTTTGCAATAACTTTTCTCCTGATTGATATTAATTAAAATTTTCTTTAAGGATTCATCAAATAAAGTGTTTTCGTTTGTCACAGTAACGATAAACCAAGTCGCCTTTGCATTAATAAAGAAATTTGCCATTTTCCTAATAAAAGGATTTTTGACATTAGAACCACTAACATTAAAGTTCGAAAAAAAGACTGAAATAACAGTTTTCTTTAAAATGTTATTAGGTAACTTAAACAATTAATAATCCGTGTTTCTACCGCGAACACTAACACAAGAACATCGGTTTGGCATACTCAAAATGAGTTTATCCAAATCACGCTGTGGAATAGCCGCCCATGTTCGTTGCAACAACAAAAAAAAGGTCTTCTTGCGACTGGATACCCTCCATATTCGGCAGAGCTCTTCTCTGTAGCATATCCCATGCATGCTCAATCGGGTTCAAGTCTGGCGACTGAGCAGGCCAGGGCCAAAGCCACATCTCAATCTCATGAAATCCGCATAAAAATGCTTGATCCCTAGACACTTTTGATGTGTGTATTTCTAATGCAGGAGTGTAAGAAGAAATAAGTTTCTTAGAAAACCATTATTTTAACCATAACTGACCTGTAAAATAGTAGTAGGTTCCGGCAGCTTTTCACTGTTGAATATTTCGATGTAACTGGTGAAGTAATTGAGCAGATCCCTGGCTTTCACCTTCTGTTCGTTGATGGTTTTGGCCACCAGGTTCTCTCGCGCCAGCACCATTGGTACCAGTTCCTCCAAAGACTCCAGGAATTCTGGTTGTATGTCTATTTCGAGAATTGATAATAATAATCGTTAATAAAAGAGCTGAGAGGAAACAAGGGATCAGACATGACGAGCAAATAAATTAATGTGTGGTATTTTTAAAAAGATCAATCAAAAGATTACTAGGAAATAATAATAAAAAAAGAAACAATATCAATATTACAAAAAAATATATAAAGAAAAATAAAGAATATTAAACAATATTATAAAGATTACAATTGCATTGGGACAATTTCGCTAAAAAGTTATCAGGTTCATACATAATTTTATGGTATAATTTTAATGTAAGTTTATTTAAAGTTATTTCTCTAGCCATCGTAAAATATAACATTAATTAAGTATATCTGGCACCTACTTAACAAAATCGGAATTAAAATAGATACCAATTATAGAATATATACGTGGATAGTTAGAAATTTAAAGGTTCAACTGTAAATCGGGGGTAACCAAAAAAGGTACTGTACCTTGTAGATATTATCGCGATTAAGTCCCGATTTAAAGTCGAATAATATGTATAGTCGCGAAAGTTTAAAAACAATTAAAGGTTCAAGTCTGAAATTTCACATAATTTTTTTTTGTCATACCGCTCAATTTTCCCTTGAAGTTAGGGTCAGTAGCGACTTTGAGGCCAGGATGCGGCATCAGGAAACAGGCGCATTCGTCAAAGCAGCGTTTGATGTATTTCCGAAGCTTCTGAAGTTCTTCGTGTTGGCCGTCTTTTATCTGTTACCATGAGAGTGTCATGAGAAAAAGAAATAACTAAACTAAATAAGGGCAGGAAAATTATCTTTTATTTAAGCTAGTCTCTGAGCTAAGTTTGAGTTAAGGCCATTTAGATTTCCGTAACAATGGACTCTAATGTGAAATTAACCTACTACTCTATCTCTCGTCTTCTATCTGTCTTTAGAAATGCAACAATGTTTATAACCTAAAAAATCTGGTAGTCTAAAAATCTTTCACTCTGTACTATACCTCAAGCCGTTTCTCCAAGAGTTCCTTTCCGCCCTGTATACCATACTTGTGATCATATGGATAACTCCAATCTCTGACAAGAAATAGCAGCTTTTGGAATGGCTTTCCTTCAATCTTGTCCATCGCCACGCAGCCATAATCCATGAATAACTGAAAACATCAAAAGTGTATAAATTACTTTAGAACAAACCACTCGACATAAAATGATTAAATTATGGGACATAAAACTACGGACCCAGCATGGCACCTTGTGGTATCCCTCGCTTAAACATATATAAGTTTTAGAAGAAGTTAATATTCCGCTGGTAATACTTTAAGCTTATATATATCACTTAAATAATATGGTAAATGTAAAGAGATATAAATTGAGTTCGAATCTATCTACTATACTGGCGTTTTATGTCAACGGAATCAAAAGCCTTACATGAATAAAAGACACAAAGCATTTAGGAAATCTAACCAAATGTTTTACAGCCACTAGATTGTCTATGCAGTAATTCAACTCGTCATACCTCTAGATGCTGCAGATCATCCTCTTCAATATTTTGCGAGAGGTTATAAATGAGAACTGAGGACAGCATGGTGGAGAGTGCGAATACTGTAGCATTGTCTTTGACGGTTGATTCACTGTCAAACGTTCCTTGAGTGTCCATTAGCAGGATCACAACCTGGAAGATGGAAAGAGTTTTATTTTGAAGTGACAATAATGATGGTCTATAATCATTATTATATTTTTTATAGCCCAAGGGAGTAAAAAAAATAATTTAACTACTTCAGTCTGTAAATTTCGATTTCTATTAAATCGGTAAATCCTAACTAATTTTACAAATGTCAATGGTATACAAATACATAAATATATTAAGTAAGATTGGCCAATGCTACACACTTACTGAAAAGGCCACGTTCACAGCACATAGTTGTTTTCATGCGGAGAAAAAGGTGTTTCTGGTGAAATATTATCAGATATAACACAAGTATAATCGAATAAAAAGCTTTGTCTTACTTTCTCTCCATTTTCAAGGGTGGCTTTGAACGGCTCTGACCAGAGGTGTATCCCTGTGGTGTGGCGGTCTGAGCCCCCCTCCCACGAGAAGCCTTCTAATGACTGCTCTGCCACGCCAAGCCATTTGCCGTCACCGTTTCCCTGGTTATACTGAAATAATCATTTTTGATGATAAATAAATAAGTAGATTAAAGAGACATTAAAATATGTCACCTAAAATCATATCGTCGATTACGTTTCGATTTATTATCATCAACGGCATTGAAAAGTCCACTGCTAAACATAAGCCTCACCTTACAAAAGAGAATATGACCCACTATGAGCCACGTTGTCCAGACGGATGGTATAGGGTTTATATAAAGCTTTTCTTCTCTTTGCAGTAATGTGTGTTGTAGTTAACCGTAGCCCGTGTGAGAGCCACGCTTCGGCATGAATGGTCCGGCTCGAACAGAGTGGTACCACGGCCTCACAGAAAACCAGTGTGAAATAGCGCTTGCGCTATGTTTCACCGAGTGAGTGAGGATACCGAAGGTCCATACCCCATCCTCTTTTCCATCCCCCAAAGGACGGCAACGCACTAGTGATGTCTCTGGTGACTGGTAATGCTTACCATCAGGCGATACGTCTGCTCGTTTGCCATCTATTCCATAAAAAAAACTATTCTGTAACCCGCACAGTTTGCTCACTTACTTGGCTCTTGCGATACCTACGGGATGAATCCCTATTCATAATCAGAATCAGTGGTACACTTGGTTTTTTTCAAACTCAAACTCAAAAATATTTTATTCATATAGGCGCTTATTTTACAGGCACTTATGAATAGTCAATATTTAATATTAAAAAATCGAGTGATTCTAGTCGCCAGTTCCAAGTGCAGCCTACCCTTCATGGAGAAGAATCTGGCAAGAAACTCCATTGTTGCTCCTTTTAAAAAATAATAATACGGTTTACAATATTTTTTTCACTAAGAGACTTGAATGAGAACGAAGTCGACCAAAGAAAACAAAATAAAAGGTTTGGAGTCATTGCTGCACAGCCACCATGAGCTAACCAATCATGCGCCGTTCTTACTGATAGCTGCAAGATTTTTACATTACATTTACATTTTAATCCATTAATACAAGAATTTTAAAGAAAGAAAGACAAAATTCTGAACTCATCGTAATACAATTTTAACAAAGTCGCACTGACATTCTACTAACATCTAATTAATTATTTACATGGATGCTAAGCTACTGGTTATTTCGATGAGAGAGGCAAGGAGAAAATAACTAATGCCTACCAAATTAATTATAGTGAAATCACTAACATGTAACTGACCTAGGAGTTTGTATAAAAACCTTTAATTCCCTCATTTGTAAGGTCATATCTAAGATTTCAATTGCTGCCTTATTATTCTATAGCTGCAAGTTTTTATGAAAAATATATTTTAGTGATGTGATTTCCCGTATATAAAAATATTAAAAATCTATAAAAAAAAAAAAACTATAAATTAATCTTGAAGTGTTGAAAGATTTCTAGTGTGAGAATTCTCGTTCTAAAATAAATAAGGTAATTTTGTTACAAAAGCTTACTCTACGAGTCTACGTTATCTTATGCCAAAGGACTCACTTTATATACTCGTGAACACAAAATTATTGCTTGCAATTAAGTGCTAAGTATATGAGCGAGATTTGAACACAACTAGTTGGCTGAAAGTCCAATGTCTACCTACTACGTTACCAAACGTCGTTTAAATAACATTAATGCGCTTTGAAAGTAAATCCCAAGAGAATACGACGCGACGACTGTCTCATTTTTTTTATAATTAGTTTTAACTCCGTTTAAGTACTCAGAAATAACTGTACCTGCCTTAATTGTCTAATTAAAAGACGTTTTAACCACTTGCAGAACACATTGTTTCATATTCACATCATTTTTATAAATGTATTAGAATTTAACTAACCGTATAATCCAAATACCGCAAGAAGAAGTCCAGTAAGAAAGATTTCCCTTTCCTGTAGGCTCCCGCGACGGAGACCAGAATGACACCGCAGTCCTTGACATCGTCTCTGGTGAGCAGGCTTTTGAGCACCTCGTCGTTTAGAATGAAGGTATGCTCTTCACTCGGAGCTACAATCTGTATTGACTTATCTGGTGTTTCTGTAAAAGAAGAACTTACTTAACCAACTTGTGTAAAAGGACTGACAGCGGATGAATGCGTACTGCCTAAATTGGAATAGTTGGCGGTTTTCGGGGAGGTCTTCGTTCAGCAATAGGCCGAAGCAGTCACTTAACGTTAATGTCCATAATCTAACAAGGTTCTTTTCCTGTATTTAAGCCAATCTACCTCTAGAAACTTCTAAAAATATGTTATTTTCAGGGTCATTTTCAATGTCATGACTTCTACTTATACTTAGTTATAGATACTTGTCTTACCGGTAGTGTGGACAGAGTGTGGTCACATTTACACAGTACAAAAGGAGGCCAAGATCTAAAGATGTTGATGTTTTCACAGTCGGTTAGGTATTAATTTCAGACCCTTAGGCCACCATCGAAACTGATACCTATTTCTAAATAGATACATCTATACTTCTATACTAATAATAGGTCTTTACCTATGAAATTGCCGTTTTGTATGCAATAAGTACTTTCACTTATTGCATACAAAACGGCAATTTCATAGGTAAAGACCTATTATTAAAAAACGCGAAAGTTTGTAAGTATGGATGGATGGATGAATGTTTGTTACTCTTTCACGCAAAAACTACTGAACGGTTTTGGATGAAACTTTACAGTAATATAGCTTATACATCAAAATAACACATAGGCTACTATTTGCCGCCATGGGCGTAGCCAGCCATGGGCTCAGGGTGGGGCAGCAGTCTAAAATAATATGTAACTAGCAAACTATACCCGCGGTCTTACCCCTACCGATTCGGAGGCGGCCTATAGGTTTATCGTATTGCTGGACGAGGCGGGCAAATTGTTTAAAAGGATACTGCCCGTGACGTCCGGCATCTTTGCGAGGTGGGGCTCGATCTGTAGGGCGCTTAATTCGCATCTCGAGAGCGGCGCCGACGGTCGATACCATTTGCGCTTGAGGGCCGTGACCGAAGAGACAGTGGGTTGAGGCGGCGTGCTGTTGATGGTGTCGTTCGACATCGCCAATGGAACGTGAGGTAAACTAGGTCGTTCGAAGTCGTCTTCGCCTCCGGGCTAGGCGTAATTTGCTACGCCGATGACACTTTGATCACGGTTCAGGGGGAAAACTTCCAAGAGGCGGCGCGCCCGGCTACCAGGGGTGGCCCTAGATAAGACCGAGGCCCTGATGTTCCATGGGCCCCGTCGTGGTCCGCCCCCCGGCGCCTCTATCGTGGTCAAATCGGTCTTCGTACAGGTTCGGGCTCAGATGAAGTATCTGGGCATGACCGTCGACGGTAGGTGACTCTTCGACGAACACTTCCGAAAGCTTGCTCTGAAGCTGGTCAACGCTGCCTCTGCCTTTGGGCGACTTTTGCTTAATGTGGGTGGAGACAGACTCGCGATAAGACGGCTCTACATGGAGGTTGTCCGGTCGATGGCGCTGTATGGTCCACCAGTGTGGGTGGCGGCTCTAACCGCCCAGAATAGGGCGCGCCTCTGGTGTCCCCAGATTATATTGGCCTTTAGAGCCATACGCGGTTACCACACTTTGTCGACCGAGGCAGCGTGTGCCTTGGCCGGCACTCTCCCGTGGGATATAGAGGCGGAAGTGCTCGCCGAAGTTTATCGGCGGACGGCTGACCTCCGGGCAGAGAACGGCTTTCGCCCTCCGCCCGAAGGAATACGCGAGTGGCGTTAAGCCACTCGTCGAGCCACCAGTTGGCAGGGTGGCAGCACGGGACCCTTTCTTTCTGACTGACGCAAGTCCGTTCCGGGCACGATTGCTTCGGGAAGTACCTGCACTCGGTCGCTAGGAAGGAACTGAGACCCGCCAGTCACCACTGCGATTGCAGTGAGGACTCGGCCCAGCACACGCTAGTGGTTTGCACCGCCAGGGTGACGCAACCTTGGGCCCTACTGCAGTTATCGGAGGAGGTCTCTCGTTACCGGCCGTAATACGCTCCATGGCCGGCCATCGTTACTGCCGTCGCAACCTTCTGCGAGGACGTAATCTCGCAGAGTAAGGTGGCGGAGAGGGCTCGAGAGGTCGACCTCCAGTCGGACCCAATTCGCCACCGGTAAACCGGGCAGCGGAGGCCGCCGGCCGCCGATGGACGGGACGGATTTCCCCCATCATACGCTTAAGTGGCCAGCCGCGAGGGGGCGTGGTACGCGGGTACCGTATGTTGCCTAATTAGAGAGTCCATCAGCAGACGGTGCCCGCTTCAGTATAGGCAGTCGCTGGAAGGGGTCCGGATGTATTTCCCGGATCCCTCTCTTCTCAGGCGCAGAGCGGCACACCGTGTGGTTTCAGTCGGTCCGACTCCGATACACCACCCCGCCGCAAACCCCGTTGGAGTGGCGGTCCGTGGGGGTACGTAAAAAAAAGACAACTTACAGGTCAGAGCCAGGGCTTGCCCCACCCTGCCCCACCGTGGCTACGCCCATGTTTGCCGCGATAACCGACATACACGCGGGCGGGACCGTCTAGTATTCTATAAAAATTACACCCACACGGAATAAATTATCGTTCCTATGACGCAATAAAAGCCCGCCAAAGTGACTACTGTGCCTGATGGAAAGTATGAGCAGACTCCAAGAGTGGTGGTCACCATACTCATTGCGAATGCAGATAATGCATCAATGCAGCATGGTGACCCACACTATGGCGGCCTATTGAGATGCTTCTGCATCATTGGGCCTCCGGTGTCACACTCGCCAACAAAACACGACAGCACAGATCTGTCATTTTAAGTTGGCCTTCTTTAAAATACTAAAAAGTACATGTACACACACACAACTTTGAAACAATATAATATTAGTTGTTTAAAATGGAGCGAGTCGCTTGTTGTTCGCGTGAGTATTTTGCATTTGATTCCCACGGGTACTGAGTTATAGACAATTTAAATACAAAAGCATATAATACATAAATACACTAATAAATAATTTGAATTGAAGTAATAATAATATCATTAACATTTTAATTGTCAGTATACGCTTTGTTTAAATCTACTTTGAATAATTCACGCTTAAACTAATCTAAGACATTCCAAGTTCTGACACCTACACAAGTTCACCAACTTATTGACACGGTGTGTTTCAAGCATTATAGTGTCGACGAGTTCTGTAGAAAGTTAAAAGAGTAAAAAAGAAAGTTAGAGGAGAACAGAAAGAAGTAATATCGTGGAATTATTAAGAACGGATTCCTTAGAGAGGTTTGTTCAAATAAAAATTATGGAATGTACAAACGCTAAAGGCATACAAAGTTGGCACAAGGTCCTACGTGTGAACGTACCTACGCCCTATTCATAAAGATTTATTAGCTGTATCAGTTCGATAATACCACAGGCGAATAGTTATTTCTCCATTTATTAAAAAGACCCCCACATTAAGAATATTGATATGCCTATGAGTTTACCTACATACATGACACGAACGCAAAGAACACCCACACACATTTATTCTAAAGATTAATTAGCTTAGGTAAGGGTTCCTTGAAAATCGTATAATGTGCCAAATTACGAAGTGACGCATTTCTGCTAGAATACCTACTTTACAAATAAACATTAACCTTTATTGAACAAATCCAAAGAAGACATATTTTTCAATACGTTTGATCTGATAGACTCGGTATTTTAACAGTTAAATAAATCTTCTTATTTATAAAAAATAATAAAAATCAATTGCTGTTCGTTTGACTTGCTAAAACTCGAGAACGGCTGGGTCGATTTAGCTGATTTTTGTTTTGAAATGTCTGTCGCAGTCCAGGGAAGGTTTAAACGGTAAAAAATTATGAAATAACTTGAAAACCCAAATGTCACGTGTACGAAGTACCTACTGGGCACAGCTAGTAAATAAACGGACATCTAACACACAACGATATCTAGTCCCAAGGTAAGCGGAGCTTCTTTTATGGGTTCTAGACAAGTGATATAAATACATTTATACTTTTTTTTTGTAAATACATACATAATATACATAGAAAACACCGAAACTCCGAAACAAATCGCAGGTTATACAAATATATGGTTCGAACCGGGAACCGAACCCGAGACCTCATGCATAGCAGTCGCATAGGCCCCCACTGCGCCACAGAGGAAGTCTAACGACCCTGTCAGCTAAGCCGCTTCGATTTCCGTCCAGGACTATTCATTTTATTCTGTCCCAATAATGCAGAAACATTACTAGGTCGCCATGATGTGGGTCACCATGCTGCATTGTCTGCATTCACAATGAGTATGGTGACCACCACTCTTGGATTCTGCTTATGCTTTCCATCAGGCAGAGTAGAGTCACTTTGATAGGCCCATGCATATTTTTCTATCTATATATGTATGTATATACTACGGTGCTCCTACTTCTGTCTTGTCTTCATTCAGTTTTTGTAACGTGTGTTTTATGAATTTTGGTTCTAAGTTATGTTTTGTCAAATCAAAATTTCATGACGTTTGTACAAAGGCTTCCAAGCGATTACGATAGTGTGAAGAAAACCAGGTTTATTTCATATTTGTTTAATGTTGTTACATTCAAGAAAAACCACTACATTCATTGTTAACGAGATCAATTCATGTCATTGCCAACCAATCTTGCCATTTAAAAAGTCGTATTTATGTAAGAAGGAAAAACCAAGGTTTGATGAATACTCCTGGTGAGATGTACCTACTCCTAGCCGATTACAGCCAGGGTGCGACAGCCAGTATCAACGAAGACCAGACAACTACGCAGGCAAAAATAGGTGCACTGTCATCGGATTAGGAAAGTGAGGCAACAAAGAGCTGTTCCCTCACTTCCCTAATCCGCTGACACGACTGTGGAGAGACCAGGCGCAGCAGGACCCCTGGTCCTGCTCTCCGAGGCACGGATTTTAAGCCCGGAAGTTGGGGTCTTCAGATCTCAAGTCCCAAATTCCCGGCCGGCTAAATAACACTTTTGGCCCGACCCGGGAGTCGAACCCGAGACCTCTGGTTCAGCAGTCTGCATTCGCTAACGGCTAGATCAACGAGATCAACGATACGTATGTTCGACGTCGAAACGCTAGGAACATGAATATAGGTAATTTTAAATGATCAAATTGTATTTTGAATACAACAGATACACACACTTCGCCATTTGTGATTGCCAAGTTTAGGTTTTATGATCATTAAAGAGAGCGGTCTATTCAGTTGTACAATAAGTTTATAGTATTATTATTCGTAGTAAAGTAATAAACATCCAACGTTGACAGTAGGTAATGTGATTATATCGTACTAACTAGATAAACAACCGCAAATAACACCACGGGTCGCAGCTAGTCTAAAATAAAAGTAGCCTAAGTTACTCCTTACATCATCAGCTATCTGGTAGTAAAAGTCCCGTCAAAATCGGTCCAGCCGTTCCAGAGATTAGCATGAACAAACAGACACTTGGACTACGGGACCACGCTGACGGGTTAGTATAGGATTTATTTCAAGTTTTCCTTCTCTATGCAGTGCCGTTGTCCTGCTTAGTTTGCTCTCTGTCGGCTCTTACAACACCTACAGAATTCACTGGGGTGGTTACACTCTGTATCCTTAATCAATCACCACACGATCAATATAGATATCGAAATACGACAGGTAACTATTTAGCTAGTTTAGATAAAAACAATCCATAAATTCGTATTTTTGCTATCAGTTTGTTCATGATAAAGTTGCCTATAGCGATAAGGCCGCCATTTAAGCATTTTTTTTAGTATTCACGTTAAAAAAAGAATTTGGTGTACAATAAAATCTATTTTATACGAGTATTTTAGTGTTTAAATGTAGAATTAAAGAAGCGCTTATCGTCACGGATGCTAATCTCAAATATTGTTTTTATTAAATTACACACTTACAGTGCATACATTGGTTGCACCCTACGAGATAGATCAAAATAATGTACCACAGTATTGTACACCTTAAAAAGGTCTACAAAAAGTCCGCTACGGTATATGTCTCTTCGAGATAACCCACAATAACCATTTTTATTCCTTTCTTTTTACGAGAAATAATGGCTTATTTACGAAGCGATTTTAAGCAATACAGAATGAATCCTTATACAATTATGTAAATTAAATACATTGTGCATTTAATATATATTTAAAATGCACGAATCGTGTCGTCGGCGGGGGCATCTGAAATCCACCCGTGCGAAGGGGGACGGGTCGCTAGTTCTAAAATATAATTAAAAACTTTTTATAAAAAAAAACCGACTTCCAAAAAACATCCAACGAAAATTCTCTGCCAAAAAAACACTTAAAAGCGTAAAATAAACTGGTACTTCATAAATTGCCAATACCTAATTCTTTATTCATTTAAATAGTAGTATTATAATGTGTGCTAGGTACCTAGAATCTGTTTGAAGTCGGTGCCAAGTGACTATTGCTTAGGCTTTTGTAATTGTTCGTTTATATTATTTTTGGCTTAGCACTTATTAGTATGTGCCTATAAAAAACGAGGGTTTCCCTCGATTTCTCCGGGATCCCATCACCAGATCCTGATATGCTGGCAATGGGACCTCCACGGAAACATACCCTTTCGAATACAAAAAAACATTTCAAAATCGGTCCACAACTGACGGAGTAATAGCTGAACATACATAAAAAAAAATAAAAAAATAAAAAATACATACAGTGGAACATAGAACCTCCTCCTTTTTGGAAGTCGGTTAAAAATAATCTTTATTTCTCATACGGACTTTATTAATCTGCACATAATATCTATATGAATAAAATTAATCACCGAAATGTATTGTATCCGCATAACTTCCCATCGTCTGCACCCAATTAGGTGATTCATTTTTTATGTGTTTGTTACTGTCAGGACAAGGTTTTTAAAGAAGAAAATTATAAGGAAATCGGAAGGGTTATATTTTCTTAGTCCGCGACTGTACACTATCCGTGGAAACCTGGGTAACCTGTGAAAACCGTACAGTGTGTTTGACAAGAAGATGGCAGATTTTTAGTTTTTGGACTGCAATTTATAAAAATGAATATAAGACTAAATGGAGCAATCCTTTGCATACAATGCATTGTAAAAAACATAATTCCAAGGTCCAAGGTCTTCATGAGCAAGTGGGTGAATACAGGCGTCACTAATGCTTTTTTAAGCGATCTCGGGAATACACCTTTCTCCAAACATAATTGGAATATGTAGGTTAACGGGGGAGCGAGTAAGTGCTTGAAATTTTTAAATATAGTGTTTGAAATGTTATCCCATCCTACAGCGCAATTATGTTTTAATCCGGATATAAGGTTTAATACTTCATTTATATCGGTATTTCAAGACAAAAGATTTAAGTTTACCTGAAAGCACGATTTTTTTTAATACAGGGGAGTTGGCAGTACTTGACTGTAAAAGTTTTTCTGCAAGATTTTTGCCCGTATTTGCAAAATGGTTGTTGACTTTGTTAGTTGCTTCAGCCGGGCTTGTGTCACTATGTAACAAGTCTAAAGGCGGTTCGGGAGTTTTCGATTGGTATTTATTATCTTTAATAAATTTCCAGATAAGCTTGCTATCTTTCCCGGCTTTTTGTAATTCATTTTTTCCGTATTGAATTTTTAATTTTTTCAAAAGGCTGTTGCAATAATTCCTATATCTTTTATAAGTTATCGTCAGAACTAAGTTATCCGGTTCTGATTTACATTTTTGGTGAAGTTTGTCTCTGTGTCTGATACAACGAACGAGTCCAGGTGTAATCCATGGTTTTATATTTCTGTATTTTCCAGATAGCTTTATTGTGTCAGTATTTTTTAGTATTGCACATTGTAATTAATTAATAAAATATTCCAAGGCAACACGTGCATCGTCTGAATTGTAAACGGGGTCAAAACAAATGCTGCTTATGTCACTTTCAAGACTTTTCATGTTTAGTCATCATCATCCTAGCGTTGCTCCCGGTTGCTTCCAGAGCTAGCACTTTGGAGCCCGGGGTCCGCTTTCCTGCTCTGTCTTCTCCACTTTGCCCGGTCTTCAGCATCCCTGGTAGTGAGACCATTGGTACGCATGTCACCCGTTACGACGTCAAACCAGCACTTCTTGGGTCTACCCCTTCTACCGGGACCCGGCGGAGGCGGCATGGCCAGACATTTGTTTCCCACGTAGGTAGGCGGTTGTCGCAAAACGTGGCCGCACCAGCGCAGACGACTCTCCTGCATTTTGTCTGCAATATCACGGACATGAAGACTGCCGCGGATGCGAGAATTTCGCACACGATCTTTTCTCGTGACTCTGCACATCCACCGGAGCATATTCATCTCCGTGACACGCAGCTCTTGTTTGTGTCGTTCCAGCACTGGCCACGCTTCACACCCATGTAAGAGGACAGGCCTGGCCAGGCCACTTTTCATGTTTAGTATATAATATAATAATAAATAATATAATATATGGCTAGAATAACTGTATCGGGATTTATTCGGATGATTAACCAATTACAACCATGAAAAATGGGTTCCTCTACGGATACATTTAAATTATTTCTTGTGTATATATTACTATACCATCGTTTTGATTCAATACTAAATTAGTCTCATGGAGTAAATAACCCTTAAGAGACGGTAAATAGGGTTTCTGGTAAGATAACCAACACTCTGTTAGAATGATAATATCACAGCTTATATCAAGAGCGTGATACAAAACCTCAAAACCATTCATGTTTTTGTGTATGCTGCGAATATTTTGATTTATTATTGTCAGTGAATTATCAGTAGTCAGCACATGTTGTTTACAGTGCTCAACTTCACAATATTTAACCTCAGACACAGAAAAATTATCTAGGTCACTGATCAACTGATTAGTCATATGTTATAAAGTTGAAAATAAAATATAAAGAGTTTTAAGTGCTTAAACTAATAACTAATTACTGGCGCTCTTAGGCGCCCTCATAGTCTATTGAATTTATGTACTTGTCCTCATCGTATTTCCGAGCCGGGCAACTTGGATCACCAGTTTGGTGATCACTTGTCCGCTTGAACCGTTTGCACGTCGCGCAAGTGGGTGGTGTAGCTCTGTTGCTGCATTCTTTGAAGGAATGTCCCGTCTCTCCACAGTGGTTACATGTTGGGCTGGTTTCACGACAGTATTTGGCTGCATGTCCGAACTGTTGGCAGGTAAAACACCTGGTCACCAGGGTGAAGTCTCTTACTGGACAAGAAGTCCAGTTTATGTAGATCCTGCCTTGATTAATGAGTTCTTTTCTGATGTTAGCGGGTACTTCAAGGATATAGTTACAGGTAGGAAGGCTTTTCTTACCTGATTTGTGACTGAGTTTTATGGCATTAAGACATGACTCACGAGAGGCACCAGGAAATTTATCCGCCAAGTTCTGCTCGTAAAGGCATTCAAGTACCTCTTTCTCAGTTAGCGAAACGGGTACACCCACGATAGTGACTCTTGGATTGCGTTTGGCTGGTTCTTCTACTTTAAGGCCTGATGAAACCAATTTTGGTGACGGCTTGAGTTTCTCTTTATCTACTTTGGATTCAGTACTAATGAGGACGCCTCCATTCCTTACTTTCCTAAGGCCTCGTACGTGCAGTTTTAGTTCCTCAGGGGAAATATTTTTTTGGACTAAGGACTTGGTTTTCTCACTGGCTTTGGTCTTGTCACTGGGATATATGGCAAGGGTGCTGATATTTCTCGGGCGTACAAACTTATCTGCACCTTTTTTTACCATATCGGCGAAAGAACTTTGTTCCTGTGGACACAACTTTTCTTTTACTACGGTCTTGAAATGGTTGAGAGAGCTCGCTGCATCCTGGTTTTCCCGTAAATGCTGTATAGTAGTATGCGCGAGAATTGTCTTCTGCTTTAGAGACTGGTACAATACGGCCAACTGAGACGCTCCGGATCCAATCTTACGACAAATATTTGTGACACGCGTCTTTTGATCCGTGTTCATTTTTCCATCCGACACTATAGAGCAGACGTCGCCTAACAGTGCATCAATACTTGTCATCCATTTTTGGATCTCCGGCGTCGATATTAGCTCGCTGAGTAAATCGTTCTCTTGGGGCAAGGATGGTTCTTGAAAAATTGGCTGATTTGATTGAGGTGTTGGCGTCGAAGGGGGACTCCTCCGTATTAATTGGCTGCGGCCAAAAGGGCTTGAACCTAGGTTTGACATTGTGTACTTACATAAATATACTGTTTGAGAGTCTTTTACCTCATATTAAAATTACGTTTACGAAAGAAGCGTATGAGTCACTTTCACTCGCGACACACTTAGCAGAAACTGCTTACGCTACAAAAAATAATTATTACAAATTATTTATATTGTACATTTTGTCCGACAGAAAAAACACGTCTGCTTAGTCAAGCGATTGAACATAAAGGTCTATCTTTTAAGGTTTGATTCACTATAACCTTTTTTATGCTAAACAAATTTGTTCTCGCTGTAAAACATAATTTTGCTAGCCTTTATTATTCCTAAGATTTGGGGTCGGCTACTAGTTCAACTAAAAAACAAAATGTATACAGGTTACAGGAAATAAAGGCTATTTTTATTTTATTTATTTATTTTATTTTACTTACTAGTTCAACCGGTTTTACCTGAATATCAGTTTTTACACGGAGCGACTAGCATCGGACCTCGAATTCGAAGGTTGAACTAGTTGTCAGTATATTTGAGGGCACTGACTTCCCAATTACGATTGCCATAGATGTTCATGACAACCGGGACCGACGGCATAACGTGCTCTCCGAAGCACAGGCGGGAAACATTGCTATCTTCCAAACTCCGGGCTGCTATTAAGAATTTCTTGAAAGAAAACCCAACAGCAGTCCGACCCGGGAATCGAGCCCGAGACCTCTTGATCTGCAGTCGCTTACGCTAACCACTAGACCAACGAGGAAGTCTTGCTGTAAAACAGCTAGGAAAAATTATAAAATGTATCTACGCATTTATACATTTGCCATTAATTTATACTTAAATAATTTTCCGAAAATCTGATAAGAAAGAGTGTTTTGTTATAACTACCTCTACCCAACATAGGTATAACGTAATTTACGTAATAGTTATTTTACTTTCTTTGTTACTTTTAGAATATTCTTAAGAATGTAAGTCGACATTATACATTATATTACAGTACCTGGGTGACCTCTCGGTTTTTTTGGTTTCTAAAAGTGAATACTAGCTAGATCTATTTATCGCTCCCAAACCCTGCATACAAAATTTCATGAAAATCGTTGTACCTACATATACAAGAATTACCTAGTCGTTTAAAGGTATTAGATACATTTAAGAGTAAAATATGGAGATTAATGTACTCGCATTTGATATTATGTTCCTAACAAAGTTTTATAAATAGATACGATTGAGGACAAAACACCCAAGATCACAGAGCAGCTTCATTGTTGATCCGATAGATGGCGTTAGTCTGTTAGAGCGCGCGTTCCTTCAAGGTCTGTAAGGTACGCAAGTGTAGAATATTTTTTAATTTTAATTTATATAGATGATAATTAATTCACTTTGAATTAGAATGATCACTTACCGTAATATCTTCATAATTCAAGTTACTTACACTTGAATTATGAAGACATTAGCGCAGAATACTTGAATTAATCAATGCAGAGAATGCCTAGGCCCTAGAAAATGCTGATCTAATAAGAAAATCATACCTATAGGTGAAAATCAATTTAAAATTATTTTTGTGCAAAATAAATAAGAATAGGATTTTATTTTATAATTTTATAGTTTCACTACTGTTTAGTTAAGTGCCTAATATTTTTTTATTAAATAATGCTGTTTAGAATATTATTTCTGAAATAATAATTAGAAATGCTGGCAGTGCTTCCAAACTTTTTGTCGGTATATGTAGTAGGTACGTACGAAAGTTAGAAAGTTCCGTTCCGTTTACCCCTTATTTAACCCCCTTAGGGGTGAAATTTTCAATAGCCTTTAGTTGGTGCTCACGATATGCATTAGCGTCACGTGGCGGTGCAATTTTGTATATACCTGCGAAGTTTCAATTAAATTTGATAAAAGTGTTTACCAGGAATTTAAAGTAATTAAAGTAATTTAATTTCTAACCACTTAGTAACTTTCTTATGTAAATAAATTACGCATACATAACGAATTTTAATTGTATATACTTTTGATGTATAAACACGTATGTAGGTATTTCTTATTATTAATAGAATAAAATAAGTTTCGGTCTGGAATACATTATAATTTTAAAGTAGTATTAGCGAGACGGCGACAACGTATTATTACGGCGTATTACGAGTATACCATAGCAGAATATCTTGATGATAAAACCACCTGGGATTGAGCCGCCCATTCTGCACATGCTGTTTATTTTGGGTGTTTAAATTAATTTTTATGTGACGGTAATTTATACTTTGAAACAAATTCATCTTAAATTAAGTATAGCTATTGTTGTCATTTTTGAAATTATTATCTTTATCGATATTATACATAGTTGTCACTCAAATTGTAATTATCGCCTTTTTTATTGAAATAATATCTTTAGCATTTGAGAAGATTGTCTGGACTTTAAAAGAAACCACGATCCCTGAGTTTGTTTCGTCCTTTCTTCTCAGGGCTCGTCCAGTTCGGCAAGGCCGAACTCATCTGCTCTAAAAATGTTTAACTTGTAAAAGTGTTCATGTAACCTTATTGCAGAATAAATTATTTCATTTCGTACACGAGTTGTCTACATCTACTCTTCAACAATTAATTTTCCTATATAAATCTACACTAATATTATAAAGTTTTAGTCTTTGTTTGGTTGGTTAAACGCGCTAATCTCGGGAAATACTGGTCCTGGAGAAAAATTATTTCAGCGTTAAATAGCCCAGATATCGAGGAAGGCTATGAAACATCACGCATCAGCCAAAGGAACGGAGTGTCAGTAAAAAAATGATGAGAAAATGCGGGAAAAATATTCCCTTTGAGAGCTTCCATTGCATGCGCTAAATGGGATAGTTTCCAGAAATTATGTTTCAAGGAACTGTTGTAAAAAAAAGTCCGCGACAGCATATTATCTCTCGGTTGGCTAGCTATAACCTTTTTTGATAAACAAATTTGTTAACACTGTTCTAACACCAGGCTGGCTGCTGGCAAGATAGTCTAATCTACATTAACTAAATGTTTTTTTTTTAAGTTCGCATGTGCCCACTGCTTTTATTTTTCGACATACGTGTATGATGTTGTGACTATATGTTATAAACCATGCAATAAAATGCCCGAAAAAACCGAACGAAATTTCATCAGTGTTGCCAGGCCCAATCTTATAAAATTTCCACAAAATGTTTAAACACTTAAAACAAAATGTTGAAACCTGTTTAAACACTAAACTAAATAAATAAAAAAATAACTAAACTAAATAAATTAAGCGCAGTAACGAATAGTAACTAATAAATAAACTATAGGTAGCTTGGGCAAAAATAACACTGTTTAAATATGAACCATGACCATATGAAACATGACGAAGAAGGAAAAAACCCAAAAGATATTTTTGTAAATTAACCACAAACTATAATGTTTATATTTTTCCTTAAAATCTAATTCGTTTCTCTGCACAATAAGTTACTTAATTACGATGTCGTTAACACGTATAATTCTCGATGCTATCAGATCATAACAGATTTCTTTAGGTGAGTAGCATTTTAGTTTGTGACCTCAATAGTGCAGTGTCCCGAAGTTACAATTCTTAGGCTAAGCGCGCACTACGATTAAAAATCGGTGCGAAAAAATATCGCAAATCTGTGAACAATAGCAAAACACTACAATCCGCACACTACGAAAATAAATCGTTTCCGATTTAAAATCGCAGATGCGAAATCGTATGTAAATTTTGTATGTGAATAAATCATACTGCGCGTAGGAACTATTGTCGTTTGCGATATTATTACGCGCTTTAAAAATCGCTACGAATAAAAATCGTAGTGCGCGCTTAGCCTTTGGGTTCCGTATTTGGTGCGGAATACGGAACCCGGAATAATAACTTCTTTGTCCGTCTTTCAAGACCCTTTTTCTCATGTACGCGTGGAGGTATCAAGTTTAAATTGGTATCAAATACTTAGGCATGTGGTCCCTTGCAGCAATGAAAAACTGAAACTTCTAAGTCGACGCGAGCAAAACATACGGCCTTTTTATGCTCCGTTTTTGCCGCATATTTTGACACTAGCAAGGGGATGAAAACCTATACGGTACTTCCCGTTGACCTAGAATCATGAATTTGGCATGTGCCGCATGTGGCAATGTCATGTAGCGCAAGTAAATGAAAAATCCAAAAACCAGTTATATGCCGTTTGCACGCTAACCATGACCTATGTGGATGTCCTAGGGCCCTAGGGGATATCGGATTACTAAAAGTTTATGCGGAGCATTCGGTACGCGAGTCCGCTCGCACTTGGCCGGTTTTTTTTTATACCTTTAAGTGTTATGCTTTCAAAACTAGCGATGGCCCTGTTGGTCTATCCGCTAGACCAACTAGAATTTAGTAAATTTACTAGACTAGCGCGTAGCAGTTAGTGATCCTGAGTGATAAACCGGAGGCGTTGGTTCAAGTCCCGGAACAAATGATTAGGTATGTGAAAAGTACGATCATGGACGGACGGCACGGTTGGCCTAGTGGTTTAAGCGGTCGCCACGCCGCTTTCTAATGCGCTAAGTATTGTAGTTTCAAATCCCAGATGGGACAACCCTTTGTGTGACTCACAAATTGTTGTTCTGCGTCTGGGTGTTCTTTGCGTCCGTTTCATGTATGTTTGTAAAGTGCCCCGCGACATTGGATGTATATTCCTAATTCCTAATGCAGGAGTTGTTTTAAAAGAAAAAAAATGTATATGGGTGTAATTTATTTATGACATGTATGTATTTAAAGATAAAAGTATTTTTATCAGCATTCTGATTTTTATAATAATAAATATGCTTTCAGACTGCCGTGTATGAGATTTGTGATATTATTATTGGCCAACCTTAATAGTTCTTATATCAACTAAATTAACATTATTAGAACTGATAACAATGGAATCTTTAACAAAATTGCGCACAATATTGTGACATAAATTGTTTTCAATCAATTTACATATTTTGTAGTACATTATTACTCACAACATGACCTTCCTTTTTAGTTTTTCGTGTAACAAACCTTTAGAACATTCCTTTTTACACAAATCCTAAAACATCACCTGTTGCATTACTCGAAACTAGGAAAACAAGCGCAACCACTGACCATATCCGAACTCTGTGATATCCGATCGGAATATGTTTACAACACAGGTGAAATACCACATGACATAATAAACCACTAAAAACACTTTACACTTCACTGTAACATCACTTTTGTTGTAAAAACAATTAAAATACTCGAGAAAATACGTAAAATACTTACTGGACATTTTAAATGAGGATTAGGTATACTAAAATTGTTAAAAACTCTTTTGTTTACTAAATTATCTGTGCGTTCGCTTATGGCTGCAGCATGTACTCTGTGGGCTGCAGTTCGCAACCGACTGAGTTGAGTTGAGTAACCAACCGATCGGCCGACCCCGCGTATGTCTCGTGTAATTTTGCTTCCTTCGTCTCGCTGACACCAAAGCGTTATGATGTCATAGCATACGCTAAAATACAATTATGATGTCATCCGCGATTCGTTTGAGATGTTTTATAGGGTGTGGTACCCGAACTTTACCTACAATGGATACATTATAGTGCTTACCTACCCTCTTGGTATTATGCAGGGTCTCACTGTCCGGACTAGAGTCACATCACATGAATAGTTGTTGGGCCAATGTATAAATCAATCGATCGCGCTTGGTTTATAACAGCCCCCCAGGCTCTAGCCAAGTTGCAGGCGTATTTCTTTCTGGAATCGTTAACGCCTAAATTCTCGTGTGTTATTGGCTCATCCGTGTATCATTGGCTAATACTTTGTCTAAGATTAGTCAATGACACACGAGAATTTAGGCGTTAAGTATAGGTACATTAACTGGCAAAACCTCAAAACTTCCTTTTCAGCTGAGTCAGCTAGTATAATATAGAATCAATTAGTAAACTGATATCAATTCTGAGTAACCAACCGGAGGGAGGGTCACTATAATAAGTCTTTCAAAGTGAAATTATTTTGAAGACCTACATACCGTCCTTGTCACAGATCACATTTGAGGGATGTAGTTTTAAACACTGAGCAAAATATGACGAAAATAACAGTTTTACAGTTTGTAAACTAATATTTTGATCTCGATGAACTTTCCTAATCAATATCGAAACCAATATACCTTATTTATTCAGTTTCTGGAGGAGGAGGCATCCTAAGGGCCGGCTGACGTCATCGCAATACCCGGCACCCCCAAATACGCTTCAGTTGACGCCGCAAGTCACGTTACGTCATTGCAGCCTGCTAAAAATCCAGCCACCGCAGCCTTTTTAAACCTTATGTTAATTGATTTAGCTCTCATAATCCTGTGATCTAAGTCGCTCGTGGGAGGTGGTGATGTCGTGACGTCAGTTAGCTAAGATGATATCACTCGTCCTATTTCACACTTGATTGACCTTGACCAGTCCGCCCTTTAATGTCTGGGGTAAAGGACCAAATTTCTGTATACATGAAGATGTATAATCCGCAGGTTCCTTTTTAATATAGGGCCCGCAAAAGTAACTCTACTCGGCCTGATGGAAAGCATGCGTGGAGTCCAAGAGTGGTGGCCGCCATACTCATTGAGAATGCAGACAATGTAGCATGGTGACCAACACTATGGTGGCCTAGTGAGATGCTTTTTCACGCCCGCTTAGAGGACCCGGGATCATAGTGGGACGGAAATGTTATGGTTTAAGTTAAGGTTATACAATAGCTAAGGTATTTTATAATCACCACCATCATCAGAATTTGAACAATAAAAAACAATTAAAATAAGGTGTCCCATATTTATAACTTTTATTTTTAAAATATGAATAACAATAATACTCTATTTACATTTTTACAATTCGGAATGCCTATCATAGATTCAGATGAACATTTTTTTTATTACATTAGCATAGTCTTTATTGATTTTTTTAATTATTGGCTTTAGAGTATTCGCCTTTTGCTGAGCGACCTTGTTCGTTGGGTCAAGTGTGAGTACATGTTGTATGTCCTTGTAAGCCTCTTCGTACATATTTAGGCCTGAGTAGGCCAAACATCTTCTGTATAAAGCCTTGTCGTTCTGCGGGTCTAGCTTCAGTGCTTTATTAACAAGGTCCAGAGCAGCGCCGTATTCCTTGAATTGTAATTGACAATGGGCTAAGTTGTTGTACAATTTAACCTGAAAAAGAACAGAATATTGTTTGTTCCCTTTTATTACATAATTTAAATTAACCTATGTATATACGGAATAAACAGAATGGGTATTCTTTATATATGTTTGTGTCCCCTGCAACACATAATACATTCTGACTGCCTCGGTAACGCAGTGGTAGCGTATGCAACTGCTGTGCTTGAGGTCTCTGGGTTCGATTCCAGGTCTGATCAAACGTTTATATGATCCCCAAATATTTGTTTCGCAGTTTGGATGTTTTCTATGTATTTCCGATTGCAAGAGTTGACTTTAAAAAAAGTCATTGTAGAAATTTCCAGTATAAACTTCTGATATAAGAAAAATATCGTGTCTAATAGAATCGTATGCGTGCAAGAAAATTAGTGTAAAGAAACTAAGATGATCTGGTGTTTTATCAGCCAAACACGTAACCGCGTGTGCATGCTCGTAGTGCCGCGCTGTCACGCATTGCTTTCAAACATTTGCGTTTTTCTTTTGCATTATTATCATTCATCATGGTATCTGGATGATCGAACCTTTCTCGGTATTTTTTTTGATAAATTTTCTAAAAAGCGGCCAAGTGCGCCGCAGTTCCGAAGCAGCAAGTAACAATATAAAAGTTCTTGTAGTTCGTTGTAACTTTGATCGATGTTTTAATAATAGTGTTTTTTTGCGGTTTACGATTTATGACGTATTAAAAAAAACTACTTACTAGATCTCGTTCAAACCAATTTTCGGTGGAAGTGGACAAACATTTTACCACTTTAAAAGTGTCTCTCGCGCAAACTATTCAGTTTAGAAAAAAAAATGATATTAGAAACCTCAATATCATTTTCGAAGACCTATCCATAGAACCCCACACGTATGGGTTTGATGAAAAATAAAATTTTCGAGTTTCAGTTCTAAGTATGGGGACCCCCAAAATTTATTGTTTTTTTTATTTTTGTGTGAAAATCATAATGCGGTTCACAGAATACATCTTCTTACCAAGTTTCAACAGTATAGTTCTTATAGTTTCGGAAAAAAGATGACAAGACAAGACATACGGACGGACAGACAGACATGACGAATCTATAAGGGTTCCGTTTTTTGCCTTTGGCACGGAACCCTCTACTACTAAATTTCATTAAAAGCATTGGAGCCGTTTCCGAGATTAGGCGAGGACACTCAGGATGAAATTGGCACACTAGCTCATATGCTCGGCAAGCTATATAGCAGTACAGGACAAAATGTGTAACAAAGTGATCTAATACAGAACCAAAGTAGGTTAACGAGCTATGCAGTTAAAGATTTAGCGAGCTGAAATGTTAATGTGGATCTTAGAGGAAACGCCTCAAGGTTAGGTAGAAGGAAGATCGGTGCAAACTGGCAGAGAAAAAATACTAAAAAAGTGAATTGACGATTGCTTCCATCAGCATCATATGGAGAAAGTCTGATGATCGCCAATTGTTTTGTGTCAATGCAATATATGTTTAGTCTTACATCACCTGATGGCACTTCTTTAGGCCATAAATTACTTTACATAATCCTCAATCCGCAACCTGGAACATCAATGGTTTAACTCCCAACAAAGATGAAGTTGAATTGTTACTACACCTTCATGATCTTGACGTTCTTCTTATATCAGAAACCCACTTTGTCTCTAGCAGCTTAATTAAAATTAAGGGATATTACATCTATTCCACCAATCATCCAGATGGCTTAGCACACGGGGGAACGGCAGTTATAATAAGGACGTCTATTAAACATTATGAACTGCCCAAATTTTGTTCAGATCACATCCAGGGCACTACAGTTGCAGTATTGGATCGAAACGGCAACATTAACATCGCAGCTGTATACTGCCCTCCCAAACATAGACTAACAGAAGAGCAATTCAATGAGTTCTTTGAGAGTTTGGGACCCCGATTCATTGCTGGCGGTGACTGGAATGCCAAACACCTACACTGGGGTTCTAGACTAATAACTACACGAGGCAGAGCTTTGAAATGCAGCGTTGATAAAAACAGTTTGATCACTATCTCGACTCCCGAACCAACACATTGGCCAACTGACCCTAACAGACTCCCAGATGTCCTGGACTTCTTCATAACAAAGGGCCTGTCATGCCTTTTCTTCAAAGTTGAATCCAGCCTTGACGGATCGTCCAATCATATTCCTGTGATTCTTAAACTTAGTACTCGAGTAGTTAACCAGGAAAAACGTCCGTCATTATACAACACAAACACTGACTGGGACGCATTTCGCGAAATAATATCCAAAGAATTAAGGCTACATATAGCTCTGAAAACCGAAGATGATATCGACAGCGCAACAGCGAAATTTACGCTGACAGTCCAATCGGCTTGTTGGAAATCTACTCCAGAAATTGACAACCTGAGGCCAAGAAAAAGTAGGATGTCAGTAGATATTAGACAACAAATTCTTGAAAAGAGGAGGCTTCGTAGAATATGGCAAACTAGCAGACATCCAGCTGATAAAACTGCTCTCAACAGGGCAATCAAAGAACTGAAAACATCTATTGCAAAGTTCAACAATGACTCAATGGAAGCTGTCCTTGAATCACTTGGTGCTACAAATGCTACTAATTATTCCTTGTGGCGCGCTTGCAAAAACTCAAATAAGCCCCTGAATCCCAAGCCACCTATACGGCTAAATAACAACCAATGGGCAAGGACGAGCCAGGAAAAAGCTAATGTGTTTGGTGCGTACCTAGCAAAGGTATTCATTCCAAACGAAGCCGATCCACATACTGACGATTCCGATATTGATAATGTCCTGAACCAACCGTTTCAACTCGGATTACCACTTAAGCATGTCACCCCTAATGAAATAACGAGAACCATTAGGAAAATGGATGATAAAAAGGCACCCGGTTTCGATCTTATTGACAAGAAAGTCCTTTCAGAACTACCAAGAAAGGCTATAATGTATCTTACTACCTTGTTTAATGGTATTCTCAGAACCGGTTACTTCCCGGCTTTGTGGAAGGTTTCACAGGTAATAATGATTCCTAAACCTGGTAAACCACCACACGAAATAACCTCGTACCGACCTATAAGTTTGTTGCCAATAAGCTCTAAGGCATTCGAAAAAGTACTACTAACCAGACTTCTACATGAAATTAGCGAGAGATCCATAATCCCAGATCATCAGTTTGGCTTTAGACAGCAACATAGCACTGTAGAGCAGATCCATAGAGTATACAGAACGATTAGGCAAGCGCTGGAGCGGAAGATGTATTGTTCTTCTGCATTCCTTGATATCCAGCAGGCCTTTGATAGGGTTTGGCACACGGGGTTGTTGTGCAAGATAAAATCCCTTCTGCCATCTCCCTTCTTTGCCATCATAGAATCATACCTAAGGGACAGAATATTCCAAATAAAAGAAGAGGACTGCACTTCAACATTTCATCCTATCTTGGCTGGAGTTCCTCAAGGCTCCGTCTTGGGCCCAGTGTTATACTCCCTGTACACGTCCGATCTTCCCCAGAGTGACAACGTAACAATAGCAACATACGCTGATGACACAGCTATTCTTGCATGTAGTAATTGTCCTGCCGAGGCTTCCGTAATCCTACAGAGTGCTCTAAATGACATTGACAAATGGCTAACCAAATGGAGGATAAAATCTAGTGCAAATAAATCAGTTCATGTGACTTTCGCCTTACGAAGAGGAAACTGCCCACCTGTCTCGATGGGGGGCAATGAGCTCCCACAAAGTGATTCAGCCAAATATCTGGGAATGCACTTGGACCGCAGACTTACATGGAGGAAACACATGGAAAAGAAAAGAGATGAGATCAACCTAAGGTACAAAGGGCTCCACTGGTTACTCGGAAGAAATTCCAAGTTGTCTCTGGATAACAAGCTCCTTATATATAAGACCCTGCTAAAACCCATTTGGTTATATGGCATAGAACTATGGGGTTCAGCGTGTGACTCCAGCATCAGCATAATACAGAGGGTTCAAAATTATATCTTGAAACAAATTTCTAACTCACCATGGTTCCTGAAGATCTCGGAAATACACGACCTACATTACACTACATTAAGACAGTCAAGGAAGAAATAAGATCATCCAGCTTCAAATACAAAGCACGACTTGCAGACCATCCGAACAAGCTAGCAGTGCAACTGACCATTCCGGATTCCATACAGAGACTGAAAAGGCATCATATATTGGAAATGGATGGTTGCACTTGATACATTAAGATAGAGATTTTCCCAGTGGGGATTTTGCTCTAAAAGCAATTTCAGCCTTCCTCACATCTGCTCATAGTCTATTGACTGATTGCAAGATATTAATTAAAAAAAAAAAAAAAAAACTTTACATAATCCAAGAATAAAGGGAAATTGGGTACGCTAGGTTAAAGGATACCGCAAGTCAGAGAATTGAGCCTGCGGAGTCTGTGATTAGCAATGTCATATCCCAATCTGACAATTAACCAAAAAGACTGAATTTGGAACTGAGGTCTTTGGGCGATTTAAATCATCTGTGGCGACTTCCACATACAACGGCAACAAAAACATATGACAGCGCCATCTACCGAAGATACACTGAACTACGAAGTAACGCACAACACGGAAACTACTAATCCTGAATCGCGCAATGAAAGTTCTCGCCAAATAACATATATACAACATCCCAACATCAACCGTTGGGCAGTTGGCCACCCAGGCATGATCACCTAGCCTGGTCGGAGGCTCCTCCCTTTGTGTTGGAGGGACATGACGCACCTGTCTCCCACACATCCAAAGGCAAAATTACATAGCTACAACGTTGTCTTGCCTGTCCCCAACCCGCACTCGGCCAGTGTGGGGACGTATGGTCTTAACCCTCTCCTGAGAGGAGACCCGAGCCCAGCAGTGGGATATTATGAGTTGTAGAGAGCTAATGAAGACAATTGTATGTATGGCGGTTTGTTTTATACTGAATATAGTCCATACACGCTTTTAATAAGTAATTGTAGCTGTAAATCACCTTAAGATCCATCATATCGTTAACCATCTTCTCGCTAACCGTTGCCGGGTCCAGTGGTTCTGTGGCTATGAGCATCTTAAGTGATTTGTTAAATCTTCTGAATGCATCTACTATTCTTTTCTCTTTGACTAGCTCTACTCCTTTCGCCTGAAACAATAAACCAATTACCTAACTACAAGGTACTAATTGCTGACCATCTGGAGCGATGGCTTCACTCAGATTGTCAATCGATTTTTATTGTTAAGCTTTTTGATTCATTATTATCATGCAATCATTCCTTTTGACAATGAGAAGATGAGGTTTGGGATACTTTGCGGTTAGGTGTATTCCCTTTAAAATATCACCTATATTAATAAAGTGGCTCATTCAATACTGCCAAGTTCGAAACTTCTGCGTCGTCGCTTCAGTCGAGTGATGCAAGCTGGTAATGTGAGCTGCTGGGCCAATTGATTATATATGGTATATATATATAGGGTGGTTTACCAGTTTAACTTTATATTGTCTTGCAAATGCAATTATTAATTGTTAAGCTGTTGAACCGAAGTTCAAATTAATATTTTAAAGACAAATGTACTTTTTCACACTTGAACGGTTGGAGAAATTTAAAAAAAAAAAGTAGTAGTAGTAGCTGACACATTGGATTAACACATAGGATACTTTTTGTTAAAAAAAATTGGTGTTATTATGTATGACACAGGTATAATTGAATGCAGGCAACACAACAGGACATAGCTAGTTTAAGTCTTACATGAAAGTGGTGATAACAAACCTGACTGACCTGACCTGACGGAAATATGTGGGATATTATAAATGAGAAAAATACTTTCTTGCAAAAACTACATGCAAAAGTTGGTAAATAATAAACTATTTCTACATAATAATGGTTTTCAATGTTTTTACACTTTATTTAACACACAATTTATCCCATTATTATATATATCCCATTATCCATATTATATTATCCCATTTTTATATTTTACCTTTTTATTGTTATTTAGGCTTATTGACGTTGAAATAAATATGCTATAAGACTGAATTTTTAATAAGAAGTTCTCTTAAAGAACTTTTTTAGTTGTTCGTTTTTTAAATTTTATCTCACTTTTTGCAATAAAGTACTTTGTAAAATGTATTATATGAATTCTCTCGTAACTCATGCTGTATTTTTATTCAACAAATAGCCAATGATGACACAACCTGCCTGATCATAAATGTTTACCATTACCAGCAGGCTCATCATATCATCAATAACATAGGAGATATGCCTATTTATTTACCTTATTATGGCAAAGACAATACCTTATGATGCCCAGCAGCTTCATACAGCCTATCCAAACTCCAATCGCTGATTAAATCCTCCTCGGTGACATCACGCAGTTCTATTCTACAAGAGATCTCTTTCGCAAAAACGCCCTCACCGTCCCTGTAAACCATAGTCGCCACACAACTCTCACCACAACACATCTGCTGTAAAATCAATTCAAAATCTTTATCTATAAAACAGTCACTGTCGCCAATCAGAACGTTTCCAGAAAAGTCATCACTGAAGATATAACTCTCCGGCTCAATTTCACAAGGTCCGTTAGCATTTTTACACGAAACATCAGTTATTTTAATGCTGCATCGAGAATCTTCGTAAGGAACTATATTGAAGTCCCCTGGTATAATCACTTCTTTTCGTATTTCGCGGTCAGGGCGGGAACTTACAACAGATTCTTTTTGCATCTTGAAAGTATAAATTTACGCCTTTAGTAACATAAATTATTGTTCTGTAGCTCACAGAAATTATAATTTATAGAAGAAATGATTTTCAAAACATTGATTGTTAGTTGACTTAGTGTTGCCCACAGAGTACATTGTTATATACTGAAATAGAGGTATATCTCAACCGCTTCTGGAGGAAATTCTATAACAACGCCATCTGTAGGTCGAGATCAACAACTTTAGTCTTGCTCAACATTTGAAACTATACCTATATATATATATGTATATATATTTGGTACGTATACTTATATAAACATAGTATAATACTTATTGTATACATATATACCTACCTATTTAATTAGGACTTTTGTAAAATAAAACAATGTAAAAGATTAAATAGTTTATTTTCTCTTTTTAAAAGCTTTCTGTGCATATATTTTGGCTTTTTGTAACATATCACCCTCTATGAATTTCACATAAAGGTTTGGTTGGTAACTGCCTCCAAAACAATGGCCCTGAAATAAAAATAAATACAATAAGCATTATTTTATTTTATTATTATAATTAATGAAATTTAATATATTGACAGCAACATTTATGACAGCTTAAAACATATTCACAAGATATTGGATTACTGGAAAGTATTACTACATAAACTATTTGTTTCTTCATTTTTGTATGTTCATTCATACGTTCTACAAACAATAGTTATAATACTTTGTTGTCATAAGTTTCTGTAAAAACTTTATAGTGCAATAAGAATGTTACCTTTATATTAAAATAAGAATCCTCAAAAAGGTTTTAGTTAAATCACCTGCTGGCATAGCTTGCATACAAAACAATATGTTTTTGCAACATTTTAGTATGTTGTATGTATGATCTAATACTACTTTATCAAGTGAGGTTATATTATTTCCTATGCGGGTTTTAGAAATTGAGATTGCCTGAAGAATACCTCTCAGGAATAAGAATTAGACTACAGGTTAGAATTTGAATTAGATCCAACCATTCAATATATAAGATGTTATAAAGTCTTTAGCTAGTCTAAAGCTTTTATTTATCATCATATATTATTAGTAATAACAATTTACGTACCTTCATTATCCGTGCGCTTAGGAACACAACAATGTTTAACAGACATTGCGACACGAAAATAAATTGTTAAAAATAAGTCTCTGCCTCAATATTACTTGAAAACAACACACACGGATATACTCAACGAAAATCGGAGGAAGCTAAGCTCAACTCACGTATTAACAGATAAATCAGAGAATTGTTGTTAGTCACTATCACAAGTAAACATTCAATTATCAAAAAAGCCTCTAAGTATGTATGATTAAGTTGATTGTTGACGGATGACATTCACGACAATGGCGGCTGCAATAAACGCTGATGAAAAGTACCAAAACAATGCAATAATTAAATAATATAGGCACTAAGTTAGGATTTTGTAGAATCATGTGTTATGAAATGCTATAATTATCAGCAAGTTTTTCAAAAGTTAAAATATAAGTGTAATTTTGTCAATTTTGTCACAAAAAAAAACTACCTTTTCATTGTGTTATGAAAAGAATGGCAACATTTTGTTTTCAATTGTCATTTTATAATGACTTCAAAAAAAAGTGATATCGGTTCCAGAATGAACATAACTAAAACAACTCTCTTTGTGATTTATGCGGATTATACCGAAATTAACGACATCTTACAGTAGCGACTGGCGAAATTACACGTATTATACGACTAAATTAAGTCTACGTAATTTTATGAGTATATTCGAACCAATTAAGATCCATTGTATTTGGTTTCTTTATTTTCGTAACATTCCAAAAACTATCGACTAAGATTGTACCGCCTGGTGTTGCCATGGAAAATACCATGTGTTGAATTGTGTTGTACGCGCACAAAACAAAAGGATATAAGTGTACGCGCAAGATGCGCAAAATGCTACATCTAGAAAAAAATAAGACTGAGTAACAGAATATTACAGATTTTCTTTTAAAAATACGTGTGTTTTACTTAAATTCATATTAGCCTTTAATCTACCTTTTTATATTTTCCACCTCAGAGCAAATCTGTCTAACACAGAATTCGTATCGTTTCTTTCTATGACAAATCATCTCACAATGGATCACAGTTCTAACAGAATTAATCATGAAAACTTCGAATGATATATTTTTTTAATCGAACTTGAAATATTATTAAATCGTAATTAGGTTCATAATTTTAAACAGATGTCATGGAAACAAATCGGAACGTTTTTCCATTGTTTTTACGTTATGGAAACGTCAGAATCAGCTGTCAGTCATGCGAATTTTTTTAATTTCATATGTTTTACTAAACTTTTATACATAAAACCGTGTTGAATTTTTATTTATTATTTATTACATTTCAATTAAAATTAGACAAATTATATTAAATTGGTGTAAATCTATTTATTTATCTGATACTTTTTCTTTTTAAATTAGGTAAACATTAGTCGGTTTAAAAAAGAAAAGTAAGTGGAATTTATTACATTTGGTTATTAATTTTAAAGTATAGTGTCTATGACTATTAACATATACATTATTATTTCAAAAACAGCTATGTTTTGATTTGTTGTAACCTACAAATTGTTCTATATCAATTGTTTTTATTTAATTTAAATAAAACTGTTTGTTTTAGACATCATGACGCTACTATTAAAAAGCATGTGGCGCAGCGTACTGAGTGGCAGGTCGTTAAATAGCTCGCTGCGGTCAAGAAGCTTTACCTCAGACAGTAATTATGCTTTTACTACTTACAACTAGATCTACTTTTATTTATATTTAACTAGTGGTTATCCAGTGGATAAAATTCAAGCATTTTTTTTAAATTAAATTATAAATTGTAATTAATAAGAGTCAAGCGACAAGCCAAAACTAATTTGAAGTAAATTTAGAAGCAGTTATAAACAATATTTATTACTAAATGGCCATATTTTTTTGGCAATATTCTAGGCACTAAGAATCAATTGCTTATTAAGGATACTGACCCATGCACTAGATATAAATTATATACACACAACACCATCTATTCCCAAACTAAGCAGAGCTTGTGTTTTGGGTACTAGACAACTCATATAAATACATATAAACTTTTTTTGTAAATACATACCTGTTAGGTATGTTACAAAGAAAGCACCCAAACTCCAAAACAAATATTTGCAGATCTTACAAACATTTGATCCAAATGAAGAAGATAACCAAAGAGTAATATTTATTATTATATATTATTTTCTATCCGTTTATGTGTACAATGAAGATAAATAAACTAATATATCTTGTATTATTTCAGTGACAGAGAAGTCTCTCTCTCAACCCCCGGATGTAGTAATGACCAGTATCAAGACCGCGCTGAGCGCTGCCGATGTGCTGCACGCAGTACAGACTAACTTAGCGGTAATGAACCATAAGCACATGCTTCAAGCGTTTAGGTGCTTATTTAATCTTCAGAAAGCTTGCAAGTAAGTCGCAAAATCATTTTTCAGAGAGTCTCGACTAGATTCCTTAATGCATATAAACCATTAAAAATAAAACAAATTTTGTTTTATCCGTAAGTGCCAGAAAAATGAAAAAAAATTATAGACGTAATCAACCTGGGCAGTCACTAGGAGAGGTCTGAATGTCGTAATAACAGCTGTTCCGGAATCCCCTCTATCTCAGGCGCTGAGTAGCGCATCTGACACACCACCCATCAAAACCCGGTAGAGTGATAGCCTGTGAAGGTTTCCACTTTCCAGATAAATACATACAAGTCACTTCTCTGTAACTGAAATATGTCACGTCTGACTTCTGTGTCCCTGAAATAATACAAGATTTATTAGTTTATTTATCTTCACTCCAGTTATATAACCACATTAAAAAAAAAAAAATATGGCACTTATCATATAACATTATTTGTTCATTCAGTGGGCAAACTTGCTGAAAGCACGGGCTTTTACCGAAAATTTTATATTGCCTATGTTACGCCGATTAATTTTTTCCGACTTCTTCAACAAATATTGCTATACTAGCGGACCCACGCAACCTCGTTTGCGTCTCCTATTGCCCGTAGCGTGATAATTTTCCCCCGTTTTTTAAACATTTTTCATTGGTTCTCCGCTCCTATTGGTCATAGCGTGATGATATATAGCCTATAGCCTTCCAACACTGAAAGAATTTTTCAAATCGGACCAGCGGTTCCTGAGATTATCGCGTTCATACAAACTAACTCTTCGGCTTATAATAATTATTATTAGTATAGATTTTAGCCAATACACCTAAAAAATTAAAACTTTGATTCTTGAGGAAAGTTTTCGTATCTATTGGTATAAACCGCATTAAAATCCGTCCCATAACTTTTGAGTTTATCGCTAACAGACAAACAGACGCGGCGGAGGACTTTGTTTTATAATATGTATGTAGTGATTTGTCATTATATACGACAGTCTTTATAGTAGGGGAGCCCACGATGCTAAATGGGAATTTACTCGAGCATCATAGAGACCTATTGGGTTGCAAAGCTTAGATGATAAAAAGAAAAACATGTTATAACTGTATACCTTTTCATCGGTGGGGTGAGCAGTTATGGATGTTCAAAAATGTAAAAAAAAACTGTGCTCGATACTCGAGCGCGTCAGATATTGATAGCATCCATGTCCTACGTATTTTTAATAATGTACGTATGTTAATCTGATCGTTTGCATGGTGGGGGTGGTCGTACGTAAGGTTTGAAAATGACAAAAAAAAATTTTTTAGCGAGCGCGTCAGATTTTCAAAGGGGATGTTAATTGAACCTAAAATAAAGCTCTCATTCAATAATCTGACGATTTGGATGTGACGCAAACTCACACCCTATATAAGAATGTGCAAAAGAAAATCGTCATATTGACATTCTCGAGCGCGTCAGATTAAGGCAGGGTGAGTTAATTACACGCTAAAAAGTGTATATTCCACTAATCTGACAATTTGAGAGTGACGTAAGGAAAGGGGAGGGCTATAAAGTTGTAAAAAAAACGTCATCGCGACATTCTCTATTTTGTGGGAATTCATTCAGGGATAATGATATATAATCTGACCATAGCTACAAGCCGAAGTAACAAAATTTCGTCGATAAAGTTTAATATATTGATGATGGTGATGCCTATATTCACACTAAATGCTATGAAATATGTTTAGCTTTAATTCCGCGAGACAAATATCCAGGTCTGAAAGCAGGGCACAAATCCCACCGTCATGCATACTCACATGCACATATGGGTATCATGCATATGTACACATACAAAACAAGTGAGAAATAATTAGCGTGCCATGCAACCAAACCTATACTCGACACGTGTTTCGCCCCTCCACGGGGCATCCTCAGGAGATGTTGACTCGTCGAGCGTTTGAGCTACCTATACCTATAACATTCTGCATGTTTGCGATAAGGGTTTCCGGATGAGTGTGTTGGAACAGTTAGAAATATCAAAATATAACAATAATAATGCATATACACTGTTGAATGACCAAACAAACTTAATTCCATCACCACTTCTAAGTATGATTGCGGGTAGTTCGGCACAGACGTCGTTGTGACATTGTATCGATCGTGATTATAGCGTCATCGAAACGGTATATAAAGGGCCGACAGCGGTGCGCTTGCGCGCATTCGAGCTCAAACGCTCGACGAGTCAACATCTCCTGAGGATGCCCCGTGGAGGGACGAAACACGTGTCGAGCAACCGCCGTGACGTATGGAGCAACCGCCATCCGAATTTGACCTTAAAATTGTAGATGGGTTCTTTTTTACAAGTTTTTATTTAACTTGCAATGTATGTATGTTTGGGTGGAATCTTGCAACTCAATTTTTAAAGCAGATATCTTCAACCAATTTTCCCCCTACTCCCCTACTATTAGGATAACATTACATATTGTTATTACGTTTTAGAATACCTGGTGAAATTGATCAGTTAGTAAAGGACCCCACATTTGGCGTTTTATGCCAGAATTTTAAAAAGCAAGCTCGAGCACTCGATGTGAATGAAGCTATAGAAGCTACAAAGGTTCTTACGTATCTCAAGGTCCCAGCCGATTCTCTCGTCGTCCAAACAATGCTGCAACTGATAAAGACCAATATCAATACGATTACCTTACGGCAGATAATGTTCATGGACTTTCTTTTAACTAGATTCGATACGAAGAACCATCTTGTCGATGCACTAAAGCTGGCTCTTCCATTAGCTTTCCAAATACATTTGCCAATTGAGATTGACGCTCAGGATTTACCCTTATTAAGAGATATGCTGTCCTACGCCTGTTCTCGCGACCTTCCGGAACGGTGCATCAACAATATAGTAACAGGCTTGCTTTTACATGATCAGGCGATTGATGCCCACAACGCTAAATCTATTGTATGGTCGTTATGTCAAGCAAACTGCACTGAGCAATTATATCCGACGCGGGTCCAGTTACTCCATATTTGCTACGACATATTAACACAGCGGTTGGAGCAGCTCACTTACGATGAGGTTTTGAGTACTGCTGCGAGGATCAAGGGCAGAATCTTGGAGAAACATCCCGAATATTACCACGAACAGCTCATGGATGCCATTGCTCAATATATGGTCAGGAAGAATGTCAACTTCGAGAAGAGCTTACTGGTTGCTCGAATTTTGTCGCGAATAGTAAGTACTTTAATTTACAACTTTATGGAGTCTACTTTTTTCACTGTATGATGTTTCATGTAAAATTTCAGGCACATACGCATTTAGGGTTGGTCGAGTATCTCTGTAATCTTGCAGCCTCTAACAGCAACACTCTCGCGACGTGTCGTACAAATATAATACTAGGTTTTATTAATTGCTTGTCTAATAACAATTACGAACCAGAACAGACACAGTGGAGAGAAATTCAACTACAAATATCAAAAAACCCGGTACTGGATGGCAAAAACAATGCTTTACCGTGGGCGAAAATTTGTCTAGAGCTGGCATCTTTAGGCCATCACGAGGATAGGCTACTGGCTAAAGTATTTTCAAAGACTTACTTTGATGACTTCCACATAAGAGATACCAACATGCTGGATTACCTTCAACTCCTGACCCTACATGAGGCTGTCAGGACCTTCTACAGTGACAAGTATGGGCTTCCGACGGAAGTGCTTGAAAAGGCGAAGTCGATATATCCTGCTCATTCGTTGACGGACCAATTGGAAGATCACCTCGCACAAGGATTGGGAGGGGCTCAGTATGTTGTGAGGAATGTGCTGCTACCCAACGGGTTTGTCGCAGGTAAGTTGTTATCTTACGCTTTTTTCATAAGTTATGATTTTGATATTCCTTGCATTAATTTTAAAATTTAATACGATATCTGTATAAAATGTTATCGTTTTTTTTTTTTTTTTTTTTTTTTTTAATTTTTATGGAATAGACCTGCAAACGAGCAGACGTATCGCCTGATGGTAAGCGATTACCGCCGCCCATGGACACCCGCAACACCAGAGGCGTCACAAGTGCGTTACCGGCCTTTGGGGGATGGGAGGGGGGAGATAGGGGGAGGGGTTGGGGTATGGGCCTCCGGTATCCTCACTCACTCGGTGAAACACAGCACAGGCACTATTTCACACCGGTTTTCTGTGAGGCCGTGGTATCACTCCGGTCGAGCCGGCCCATTCATGCCGAAGCGTGGCTCTCCCACGGTATTTTTTTTTAATTTAATATTTACATTATGTATATATGTCGCTGCCGCTGTCTGTTCGCTTAGGTCTTTTAAACTGTTCGACGGATTTTAATGCAGTTTTCAGCAATAGATAGAGTGATTCCAGAAGAAGGTTTATGTGTAATACATGCATATAATAGTAGAAGAAATGTAGATTTCTTACGGCCCGGCGTTGCACGAAGTCTTGGAAGTTCTCAGGAATTTCGTGCAAAGCCGGGCCGGGTCAGGCCAGTGTTTTTATAAAATCTAAAACTTAATTTTTATTATAAAGATTATTTTCAAATATTATCCTAAATATATTTCTTCCTAGATTGCCTGATTTGCCTCCAAAACGGATATCCAGTTCAGATGCCGATTTGTAGCGGTGACTTGAAAGTGCCTATTGGGTACCTGAACCTACCTGCTGGTGGCATAGTGTGAGTAGCTCTTGTATATTGGCATGTCCAGGGTTAATGACCGCTGAGCGTTTTTCATTCCCGTTCAGAATCTATGATGAGTACGATCATTTCGATATGGTTCTCAGTCGCAGTCAATATACCATAGTGTAGGCTATATCTATTCCGTAGCGTCCTAGGGGGTCCGTAGCTGCTACGTGAACCGGTTTGAACAAAGCGAGTCATGTCACAAATATTTTATGACCAGAGAGAATGGTGGAGACCGTGGGAGAGCCACGCTTCGGCATGAATGGGCTCGGCCGAAGTGATACCACGGCCTCACAGAAAACCGAGTGAAATAGCGATTGCAGTGATTCACCGAGTGAGTGAGGATACCGGAGGCCCATAACCCAACCACTCCCCCCATCCCCAACTCCTCCCCCCATCCCCAACTCCTCCCCCATCCCCAACTCCTCCCCCACCCCAACTCCTCCCCCCATCCCCAACTCCTCCCCCCATCCCCAACTCCTCCCCCATCCCCAACTCCTCCCCCATCCCCAACTCCTCCCCCATCCCCAACTCTTCCCCCATCCCCAAACCCTACCCCCATCCCCATCCCCTCCCCCCATTCCCATCTCCTAAAGGGGGCAACGTACTTGTGATGCCTCTGGTGTTGCGGGTGTCCTTGAGCGGCAGTAATCGCTTACCATCAGACGTCTGCTCGTTTGCCCCCTATTCCATAAAAAAAGATATATTTTGTGGATGTCAAGTTATTGTGAGACATTCCTCACACTGCCTCATCTTTATTGTTTTCCTTTTTGCTTGAAAGTTTTCCTTAAGAAGCATTTAAAGTTTACTTGATTTCATTTTCTTTAATACTTATATAAAATCGTATCCCTGTAATAGTTTAGTTTGTAAACATAGGTTTATTTAATAAATGAAACTTATTCCTGTCTCTCAAATTATTATACTTATAATATTAGGTCTTTACCTATGAAATTGCCGTTCTTCAGCACTGGTCATTTCAAATTAAAAAAAAATTGTAATGGCTCTGTATTCTAAATTCAAATTAATTTTGTTTTAAAACCATGACATTCTATTTACAAACTAAGTCTTTTGTTTTCTGATTAGCGTTGTATTTTCATTACATTTGAACATTTTTCGTCATAATGGATACTTTAAAATTCGTGTAATTATGGAATACGAGTTCCGTCGTGGCACCAACGCGACACAAACGGCACGTAACATCAAAAACGTTTCCGGAGAGAACTGTATAAACGAACGCACAACCCGTTATTGGTTTTCCCGGTTCCGTTCTGGAAATTTTGACTTGAAAAATGAAGCTCGTGGTCGTCCGGAGACTTTGGTTAACAATAATGAATTGAAGGCGATTGTGGAAGCTGACGAAACTCAATCTACAGCTGAGCTAGCAGGAGCTTTTAATGTAAGCATCAAAACAATATTGATCCATTTGCGACAAATTGGCAAGGTAAAAAAGCTTGATAGATGGGTGCCCCACGACCTTAACGATCGCCAGCGCAACGTACGCGTCGAGACTTGCCTTGCGCTGCTCAACAGGCAAAGAAATGAATGAATTTTGAAACGAATTCTTACGTGCGACGAAATATGGATTCTGTTCGACAATCGAAAGCGCTCAGCTAGTTGGTTAGACCCTGGTTCAGCACCAAAGCAATGCCCTAAACCAAAAATGACCCCTAAAAAGGTGATGGTCACTGTTTGGTGGTCTAGTGCGGGTGTGATTCACCACAGCTTTTTACAAAACGGCACGAGCATTAATGCAGATGTGTACTGTGAAGAACTGGAGAGAATGATGGAGAAGCTTGCACATCTGCAACCAGCTTTGGTCAATCGGTCGTCCCCACTGCTCCTTCACGACATCGCGCGAACTCCATACTGCGCAACAGACAGTCTCCAAGCTGCAAGAGCTGGGGTTGTAAAGCTCTCCCTCATCCGCCATACTCACCAGACCTTGCACCTACCGACTATTACTTTTTCCAAAATTTAGACAACTTTTTAGTGGGTAAAAAATTCAATTCCCGAGAGGCAGTACAAAATGCCTTTGAAGAGTTTGTTGCCTCCCGTCCAGCTGATTTTTACAAGAAGGGCATCAAAAAAAATGCCAATGCGTTGGCAAAGATGCGTCGATTGCATGGGTGATTACTTCAAATAACAGAAATAAAAAAGTTTAAAAAAATAAGTACTTTCACTTATTGCATACAAAACGGCAATTTCATAGGTAAAGACCTATTAAAAACAAAATATATACACATAATATATTTATTGTAGTATACCTGTGTTTTTAATACGTAACAAACAGTTCATTTAGATACTAATTTAAATCATTATCTTAAATACTACATTGAAACTACAACATTATTTACACAACATAGAATAGTATATACTTTTTGCAATCTATATATATATATATGTAATTCCACACTGGCACTACTGGTCGTCACCGAATAAATATTTTAAAGATTTTCATAAGATTCCGCACCGGTCCACGTCTCGACAAGAAGTAGCTCAGTCCAGCCGGAAAACTCGTTTTTATGGGCGACGACAAACATGTATTTTAATCAACTACCGTCATTCCAATATAATTTTCTGAATGTATTTCATTTTAAAACAAACTGTTATTATAAACATATTTTGCATATTAATATTTATATGAAGTATTTAGTTAGAATAATAATTATCTTAATATGAAACTAACACCTGCATATTATAACCGATACGTTCAGGTCATACATCAGGGACCAGGGTCATCAGTTTTTACATATTCCCTTTTCCCAAATTTTGAGTGCATAGAATTTTCTTCACCTATGCTTCTCGTATCTACTTTCAGTTCTTAATTCTATTGAAAAAAGACTTTGGCTCTCTTTTTGGATGACCAGCCGCCTTTGACGCCGACCATTGGCTTCACCAGGATATTTTAATAATGCTTTTAATTCTTTTCCAGGGTATGCGTGATGAATTTTGCGCCAAGTTGCTTCTCAATGAACAGCAACCGCTTGCGTGGTACGTTCAGACTAGTGCTGGACATATTAGAGAAACAGGGTTACGCGACTGTACCCATAAACATCAACGAATGGCTTTCGTCTCCCTCCCACGAAAGGACACAGTATTTGATTAGGGAAGTGGGCTACAAATGTGGGGAAATTGGTATGAAATTGTCGACATGTAGTTCTTGAAGCGAGATGAAAATATGTAGTTTTGTTTATAATGGGTGGGATAGAAAATTTTGTTGAGTAAATGTGAAGATTTTTGTTATAAAATGGTGTTTTTATTTTATTTTTGTCCAACTTTGTTCGTTTGTTGACGTATGAAGAATATAGACTGTCACCACCCGTATTCGTCCTATCATGAGTGTCGTAAGAGGCGACTAAAGGTAGTGGTTCGCGCCGCGACAGAGACGGGAGACCGCGACAAGTGTCTCGGTCTCTTCTGTATGCACTGTACTCTGTCTCCTCTCTCGGTCTCGCTCGCGAACTGTTGCTTATACATTGCCTATAGGCCCGTATTCAAGTCGCTGTCCACACGTATTTTCTACCAATCATTGATCACCTGCACTTCACACCTGCACTCGCACTAATCAAAGTGAATACGGGCCTTATGATCAAGTGATCGTCGCGGTCTCCTGTCTCGGTCGCTTGTCTCTGTCGCGGCGCGAACCGCTACCTGTAGGAAGCAAACTGCTCATGACAACATCACTGCAAAGAGAAAGAAACCCTGTACCAACCAGTCTGCCAGGGCTGTATTGTAAGCCAAAACCTTTCTAAGTAGAGGGTTACGTACAACACGACTGTTAAATGCTGTTAACGAGGAGTCGCTTGGTGGATAGTAACTTTCGGTGCCCATAGAGTACAAATGCAACTCGAAAAGTCATAAGTTTTTTTTTTCTATGGAATAAACGAGCAAACAAATCGCCTGATGGTAAGCGATTAAGCGATTACAAGTGCGTTGCCGGTCTTTGGAGGATGGGTGGGGGGGGGAAGATAGGGGTTAGGGTATGGGCCACCGGTATCCTCAGAGGGTATTGGCAGTCAGAGCCATACGCGGATACCGCACGGTGTCGACCGAGGCGGCGTGCGCCTTGGCCGGGACACCCCCGTGGGATTTGGAGGCGGAAGTGCTCGCCGAAGTTTATCGACGGGTGGCTGGATATCGGGCGGAGTATGGCTATCGCCCTCCGCCCGAAGAGGTACGCGAATGGCGTGAAGCCGCTCGTCGAGCCACTATGGACAGATGGTCGTTCCGGCTGGAGACTCCACGCGCTGGCTTTGCCGCCGTGGAAGCTCTCCAGCCGGTCATCCTCGAGTGGGCAGGGCGGCAGCACGGGACCCTTTCCTTCCGACTGACGCAGGTCCTTTCCGGGCACGGTTGCTTCGGGAAGTACCTGCACTCGGTCGCTAGGAGGGAATTGAGTCCCGCCTGCAACCACTGCGACTGCAGTGAGGACTCGGCCCAGCATACGCTGGCGTTTTGCCCCGCTTGGGCGTCGCAGCGCCGGGCCCTCACTGCAGTCATCGGAGGAGATCTCTCGCTACCGGCCGTCATACGCTCCATGGCCGGTAGCGACAGCAGTTTTACCGCGGTCGCAACCTTCTGCGAAGATGTAATCTCGCGGAAGGAGGTGGCGGAGAAGGCCCGGGAGGATGATATCCACTCGGACCCAATCCGCCGCCGGCGAACCGGGCGGCGGAGGCGCGCCTATCAGCGCCTCATGCCGCCCTGAGTGTGGCCGCGGATGGTCGGGACGGGCTTTCCCCTCCATCCGCTCTAGTGGCCACCCGCGAGGGGGCGACGTATGCGTGTGCCGTACGTCGCCTAAATTGAGAGTCATACCAGCAGACGGTGCCCGCTTCAGTGCGGGCAAGCGCTGGGAGGGGTCCGGACGTGTTAATATCTGCAGTTCCCGGATTCCTCCCTTCACAGGCGCAGAGTGGCACACCGTGTGGTTTTAGTCGGTTCGAGTCCGACACACCGCCCCGCCGCAAGCCCCGGTGGGGTGACGGTCCGAGGGGATTTCCACACGTTAAAAAAAAAAAAAAAAAAAAAAATGGGCCACCGGTATCCTCACTCACTCGGTGAAACACATCGGAAGCACTATTTCACACTGGTTTTCTGTGAGGCCGTGGTATCACTCCGGTTGAGCCGGCCCATTCATGCCAAAGCGTAGCTCTCCTACGGTTGACTACGTACAACACGACTGTTATATACTGTTGATATATTCTATTCTTGGGGTAAGGATTTTTTAAAGGAGCAAACGAGTAAATATAAATACGATAAAATAGCTTCGGTGCCTATAGAGTAGAATTGCAACTCGAAAAGTTTATTTAAAATCTGTAGTAAACTATGTATTAAATTTATAAAATAAATAAATGGTATTTATTTGACATCCCTATCTAGAGGCACCAACTGAAAATAAATGCTGCGGCTGCACATTATACAACACTTCTTTTTTTACATGGGCCTACTAAAGTGACTCTACTCTGCCTGATGGAAAGCATAAGCAGAACCTAAGAGCGGTGGTCACAATACAATGAGTAAAGAGGTCAATGTCACCATACTCATAGCTAATGCAAACAATGCAGCACCCATGCTTCCACAGCATCGGGCCCCCGGTCTCGCACTCACTAACGAAACACGACACCACAAATCTATAAGTGCAGTATTATCCTAAAGTGACTTTCTTTCCAGTAGGAGATCTAGGCTGGTCTAGGTTACTATGGACGGGATGTAGATTAAAAATTCTTCTATCAGAGATGAGATAATGCCAAAATTACGTCAAAACAACGACGTGCGGTTAATTTCAAACCCTCATGTAAACTAGCGACTGAAGATGAACTTGCTATTATGATAAACAAAAATCAGAACCGTAGAAAACGATTATTTTGCTATCATTGCTTATTTATATTGTTCTGAGCAGATACTGTGCTGAACAAAGTACGCAATGAACTGCCGTATTGTTTTGAGTTTGTTGCTGTCATTAAGCGTTATAGTAAGCGAATGTAAATATGGGTTTGTATTGATGAAAGGAAATGAAGTGACTATTAAGGTGACGGACTATTTTGCTGATATTCCTGACGTCCACGTCGCACGTGCTACTTACAGTAACGAAATTAACAGTACTGGGTAAGTAACAATTTTTTTATAATGTATAAAAAACTAGCCTTTTGAGATTTCACGAAGGATTTTAGATGCCTTTTAAATGTTTATTTATTTATGTATTACAACATCACCTTCGCTATCATTACAGGTTGGCCTAATGCGATAGAGAGGCTAACTTAAATTTCTATTATTACATGTTAACTCACTTCGTATGCTGTTTGATGAATTCTTAGGTACATATTAGGTATCGTTTCAAATACCAACCACTTTTTAAATATTCAATTACTATTTAGTAATCATTTCGCCGGACGTGTTCGATGGGTTTGTTAGTGTGATGGATAATAATCATGAATGTTAAGCTAGAGATCGTGGTTCGATATCCGGACAAATGATCGCGTGATGACTGTGATGAGTAGTGATCCTTTGTTCAGCTCCTGGGTTTATCTTATCCTTAGTTCATATTTATTATACGGTATGTTAGTAATTTACTCAACCTAGTTTGGAATCAGACGATCGTGTACCTATACCTAATATGATATTATTATTATTACTTCTGGATGTTTTAGCTGGTCTAGCGGTTAGCGTATGCGACTGCCAATCAAAAGGTCTCGGACTCAGTTCCCGAGTCGGGTCGAAAGTATTGTTGGATGATTTTAAAAGAAATAAATAAATACTTCGGACATCTTATACACAACGCCATCTAGTCCCAAGCTAAGCAGAGATTGTGTTATGGGGACCAGACAACTGATATAAATACATATATACTTTTTTGTAAATACGAGTATATACATATTATACACAGAAAACACCCGTATCTGAGTATAGACTCAGAAACAAGTATTTGTAGATCATACAAACATTTGGTCCGATCCGGGAATCGAACCCGAGACCTCAAGTACAGCAGTCGCATATGCTACCCTTGCGCCACAGAGGCAGTTAACACAGAACACAGCAGCAGAAATTCTTAATAACAGGCAACAAGAAGTTTGATCGTGTTTCCCGCCCGTGCCTCGAAGAGCACGTTAAGCCGTCGGTCCCGATTGTCATGAACATCTATGGCAATCGTTATTGGGAAGTCAGTGCCCTCAAATATACTGACAATTATATAGTTCAACCTTCGAATTCAGTTCGCCGTCAGAGTTGCGGAGTTCGAATGCGACCTCAAATAATCTTAGGAATATTAAAGGCTCGGAAGCAGACATGTTTTTAACCGACTTCAAAAAAGGGGGAGGTTCTCAATTCGACCGTTTTTTTATTTTATGTGTGTTCGCGGATAACTTCGTCGTTTATGAACCGATTTTGATGATTCTTTTTTTTATGGAAAGGAAATATCCCAACGGTAGAACCATGATAAGGACACTAAGATCTGATAATGGCATCCAAAAGAAATCGTGTCGAACCTTGAAGTCGCTTTTTGTTTTTGTTAAAATTTTACTTGTTAGCTTAAATTTTTAAAGTAGTCTTTATATTAAAATCAGTATCGTGTCGGAGATGTGTATTAGTATTTGTTATTGTAGTTGGGCGTTCCTGGAGTTGCACACATCAGCGTACTGTCACGATGAAAAGCAGGCGTACGCAGCTGGCTATCTGGAAGGCTACCTCACTAGAGAGCTTGTTTGGATGCACTGGCAGAATATGCTTAAAGGGTAATTTGATGACTTTTTTTATAGAATAGGGGACAAACGAGCAGACGTATCGCCTGATGGTAAGCGATTACCGCCGCCCATGGACACCCGCAACACCGAGGCGTCACAAGTGCGTTACCGGCCTTTGGGGGCTAGGGGGGGAGGGGTTGGGATGGGCCTGGTTGTTCTCTGTGGGCGGTTTTCTGTGAGGCCGGTCGATACCACGGCCTTACAGAAAACCGGTGTGAAATAGTGCTTGCGCTGTGTTTCACCGAGTGAGTGAGGATACCGGAGGCCCATCCCAACCCCTCCCCCCTAGCCCCCTAAGGCCGGTAACGCACTTGTGACGCCTCGGTGTTGCGGGTGTCCATGGGCGGCGGTAATCGCTTACCATTAGGCGATACGTCTGCTCGTTTGCCGGCCTATTCCATAAAAAAAAACTAAGCCGATAGATGTATAATGTCTTCCGTAAGGTTTTATATAGAAGAGACCACGATAAGAAGAATATTTCGGTGGAAAGTATGTCTTTTGTAAGAAGGGAAAGTAGTTTGAAAGATTCATAAAACGTTAATTCTCGTTTTAGTTATTGTTACAACAAGACGGACATTTGCGGTATGATAGAAGATTTTGTTACCAATAATGAAATTTACATGAATAAGATGTTAGAAGCTGATCCTGTAAACTCTTACTGGTATCAGGTATTTATATATTTTGAAACTTACTTTGCACAAGCGGTTAGCCAGGACAATAAGTGCCAGTCAACTTTTAGAACCTGTTTTGGAATCTTGTTAAGGAAATTTCCAAAAAACCAAAAAGAACGACAGTACCAAATATTGTTCCTTATATGACGATTAAAAAAAACGGATAACATTTTTCATTTCTTTATTTTTCACTCTTAGAAGTTGTGCCTGGCGGCCTGCAAATTTTTCGACCTCAATATGAAGATAGTAGGTACAGTAGCGCTCGATAATAATAAAAATATTGAATGTAGTTGTTTATCTATACCTACCTACATTTGTATTGTACAGCGGTGGGAGAAGTATGTAGAGTTCAAGGAGAAAAATAACAAAATTTTTTTTTTATCGTTGAGTCGGAAACTTTATAGGCCGCCCAGGACCCATGCGAAGTATATTCATATACATAAAATGCTCGTTTCATATATAATTATGTTACGTTCAGATTGTCAAAACCGTTATAGGCGGTCCACACTACAACGATATATCGTAGCGATTTGGCTCTGATATTTCTCAAAAAATCTGAGCCAATTTTCGTCCACACGTATGATAAAACTGCACAAACGAAATCCACAGTTAAATCGCTACGATATATCGTTGCAGTGTGGACCGCCTATTAGATTGTAATTTATTTCGCGAACTTGTAAACTGTCGATAGATTGTGAACTGTAAGTACTGTAACATACTGCTTACAATTTATCGCTTTATTTTTAGTTCGATTATAATCTATCGAAGTGAAACCGTCAAATCGTTAGGTACATGGTATGCGACGGATCGCATCTCGATTGTAAATTGATTTCATTATCTAACGAAAAATAGTACGTTAAATTGTAAGCAGTATGTCACAGTTGATAATCTATCGACAGTTTACAATCTCGCTAGGTAGATTATAATCTAATGGTGTTTACAAATTTACGGTGACATATATAAGTTCTTTAACACAGGATTTCCTAGTACAGTAGTTGTTTTTTTTTATATAGAAAGTAAGAACCTAATTGAGAAATTCTTGGTTTTTGAAACCTTACATTGCAGGTGAAACTTTTTTACATTCAAATCCAAGGTTTGGCTGATGGGTACAACGCAGCCACTCACGATCCATACGAGTTCCTTACCAGCAGAGATATTGTGTTAGTACAATGTCAGTCCATTTCCAATTTAGTGATAGGTTTAGGTTTGAGTATCTCATTTCGTCTTAGAAATATCACCTATCTCACTCTTTTAATATTGTTGTCTCTGTCTGTGTGTTTAACACTTTCGCGGGCGGAGCGTTATTGTACGTCATGATTTGAGATTTTGATATGACAGAACAGACGACGTTCAAAAACAGAATATTATTAACGTAGGACGTTGATATCCGTTGAGTTTTAAAGCAAACATTCGTTTCAATGGTTTCAATGCACCTTGTGTCACAGCATATCGAAAACTGAAAACTTTACTGTCACGTGGACTCTGTTTTTTACCCTTTCAAAACGGTGCTGTTGATAATGTGCAGCAACCTAAGGCAGCAACGCTTTACACAATGAACCCGTGGTCAGTCAAATAAGTCTCCGGTCGAGCATGGCCCATATATGTGTCAGAGCTGATTAATACACAAAGTCTCCTTTTCGCAGCTGGATCAACATGTTGGGAGACCTGGACGAGCTCGCTCTTTCCCTATCCTCTGCTAATTATAGTGACGATCAACTCTTCGACGAACATTGCACGGGTCTGGTGAAACTTCTGCCTGACTGGTCTAATTTGTACACGTCACATGTTACCTGGAATAGGTAATGGCAGGTTCTAAGTCAATACACCACATCAACAGCCTTTTTAACAGCCCACTGCTCCACATAGGCTTCTCTTTAGAAAAGAGGTTTTGCGATCCATTATTTCCAGCCAATTTCAGCTATTGTGTTTTTTTTTTTTTTTTAAAGACAACTCCCGCACTAGGAATAAATCCTGTGTCGCGGGGGACTTTACAAACACACATGAAACGGACACAAAGAACACCCAGACTCAGAACAACAATTTGTGGATCACACAAAGTGTTGTCCTACGTGGGATTCGAACCCACGACACTTGGCGAAGTAGGAAACGGCGTGGTGACCGTTAAACCATTAGGCCAAACGTGCAGTCAAATTTTGCAAAAATTGCTACTAATTTTCAGCAGAGGAGCTAGAATTATCAGCATCATCTCCAAAAATAAATCTGTAATAAAAAAAAATACTTTCAGTTACCAGTCTATGCTTCGGATACAAAAAATGTATGTATTGAATCTACACCTCGCTCCAGGGAACGCTCAAATTATACCCGGTTTTAAAATGTCGATGTCGTCATATCCGGCCTTTGTCCAGGTACAAGAATAATATGAACATCTTTTTTCTTCACTTTCACTTCACGAGGAAAACTTTTCTAAGTGGGATGTACCTAGCCAATTATTTTCGCCAATTTTTAACCGACTTCAAAAAGGAGGAGGTTATCAATTCCACTTTATTTTTTTAATGTTTGTTACCTTATAACTTTCGACTGGGTGAACCGACTTTGATGATATTTTTTTTGGTATTTTTCTTGGTGCTTTCCGTGTGGTCCCATTTCGATTTGGTTCAGTTCTTGAACTCGGTTATTAAAATTACAGCTCAAAATTTACGACCATAACCTCTAGACTATTGGGTTTGATAATAAATGTATATATTGGTATACCTACGATTGGTTCAAGTTTCCCGTCTCTTTGCAGTGATGTGCCCTGCACCTGCCCTTAGTCATCTTTAGGTACTCTGTATTCTTATTCCGACACCACACAGTTCAATCATATACTACCAGTAGATGGATGCATATGTTTTGTTCTTTGCCAGTATTCTTCTCATAAGGCTCTACGCATTTTGGAAACTGGAAGTTATGGATCGACACAGACAGACAGTGGATTTTGATGTTTTCACCTAATTTATTTTGACAATATAGCGCATGCTGTGGCGTCTGTTTGTGTCCATCTATGATTTTTAACTGTAGCTTCAATTTAACGTTCATATGTCACTACATTTTAGTAACACCGGCCGGTCACCAAGTACGAGCCAATGCGTAAACAAAAGATGTCCTGCTACTAGATGTGGCATAGATGGACGTTCTGTTATGTTTACTTATTGTTTATCTATCTATCTATTATATACTTATCTATATGTACTATTGTATGTTTATTACTTAGTAATAATAATTAATTTAATAATATAATATTGAAGAAAAAGACAATAATTGGCATACACTTGCGCACGTTTACGGTTTTTGAAATCCCTACAAAATAAGAGACCCTTAGTTAGGTGTCACTTAGCATGGTGAAAACGAAATTAGATAAGATTTATATTTAGGAGTAACCAACGTTAGGGGGTTCCTAGTTAAGAGATTGTTTAAGTATAGTTGGTGAAAACGGGCATTAGTGTCTCAATTGAATAAATGATTTTGAATTTGTAAACAATGTATGGTCAGTCCACAGACGACTTCTACATAATATCTTCGGGACTGGTGGCTGGCGAGACGACCATTGGCAACAGCAATAGAACGCTCTTTCAGTACGTCAGCCCTCACGGACAGGTATGGCTCTTATTTTAATATTTTTTTATGTTACTTGACTAGAGTATTTTTTTACATTATTAATGTAAAACACCTAGTGCAGAGATCGGCTGTTGGCGTGGCGATCGCCATGACATGTCACGCTCAACGGATCTTCAGCAACGACACTTTTTTTGAACTTAGAGCACATATTGTTTAATAATAATTTATTATGTGTTATTCTGATGTATAAGCTATAATACAGTAAAGTTTCATCCAAATCTGTTCAGTTATTTTTGCGTGAAAGAGTAACAAACATCCATCCATCCATTTTCACGTTTTTTAAACGTATTTTTAATGGCGTAGGTACCTAAGATAGGATAGTTTTTATTAGGTACACAGCGCGCGGCCGGTGTGCTGGTAATCATATTTCTAAAGTTTTATTAAAATGTATGTATTGTTAGGTATTGGAGTATGCTCGAGCCATGGTAGCCAACCGTTTGGCTCGCAACGGCAAAGAGTGGGTGGACATATTCAAGAAACATAATAGCGGTACCTACAACAATCAGTGGTAAGATTTCACCCACTTCCATGGTGGTTTTTATCTTGTATTTTTCATGACAGGGTAATTGTGTAATTAATATGGAAGGTATTGGAATTAGGACACATTATTAACTGGATTTATCAGTAAGAAATGAAGTGAAATAAGCAGAATGATTGCTTGGATGTAAGTTTTTAATCTATACCTACTATCTATATTACTATTATATAAAGCTAAAGATTTTGTTTGTTTGTTTGTTTGAACGCGCTAATCTCAGGAACCGCTGGTCCGATTTGAAAAATTATTTCAGTGTTAGATAGCCCATTTACCGAGGAAGGCTATAGGCTGTATATCATCACGCTAAGACCAATAGGAGCGGCGCATCAATGTAGAATGTTACAAAACGGGGGAAAATTATTACGCTACGGGCAATAGGAGAGGTAAACGACGTTGCGTAGGTCAGCTAATAAATAAATAAAGTTAGGTACTCTAGCCATCTGGCGAGGTATACGAGTAGTAGGACAACACCACCTTTCTAAGACTCTTCTTAGCCTCTGCCTATGTCCAGCTGTGGACTGTAAAAGGCTGTTGATGAAGTAACTATCGCCCCCCATTGAAACCTTCAACTCAAGCCAAACTCACTTCTGCTTCTGACGCACCAAAGACGCAAACACTCTTGACGATTGTCCTTTATATGACTTCTTAAAAATAGCTAATGAAAACTATGTAACAATTTGTCAAATTTTAAACATTAGCTTTTGGAAGAAACAACATTTTCTAGATCTTTATTTATTCCTAGGTATATTGTAGACTACAAGAAGTTTAGACCAAAGACTTCACGTCAGAAAGGTGTTATCAAACCTGGTCTGCTGTGGGTCGTAGAGCAGCTGCCTGGATATATGGAAGCAGCTGATTTGTAAGTACCTCTCCAAATGCTTGGCTTCTGTTGGTTTTAGGACGATAACTTCTAATACCAGGTTAGGTCGCCTAGCTTAACTTAAGTTACTTTATAGATGTATAATATATATATTTCTGATTTCGGGGGAATGTTACAAAAAATACGTGGAACGGACACAAAGTGTACCCAAACTCATAGTAAAAAAACAACAATTTGTGGGGCACGCAAAGTGTGAAATACCCGTGCAGTCAAAGGAGTAACTACTGGTAGAAAGTGCTTTCCAAAGAATGGAGCAGACAAGTCCATTTCCTATCGTTCCACTTGGTTGACTTACTACGCTCGTTAAACACTCACATCTAGGTAGATATACCTACTGTTTTTGCAGATAATTGACTACACAATACATTTTTTTCTCAGGACTAAAAAGTTCAAAGAGCTAGGCTACTTTCCATCATACAATATCCCTTTATTTCGACGAGTCTTCAGCTTGAGCGGCGGCAACGTCAGAGTTGCCACTTTTGGAGATTGGTTCGGCTACAGAACCAACCCCAGGGCCAAGATTCTAAGTGAGAAACAGGTATTAACACATAAATCAATATTAATTTAACTTTTCGGGACAGCTGTGGAGCTTGCTGACCTTGACCTTGCTGGTTTGTGAATATTACCTGGCCCTACACTATGCCAGCTGGCTGAAGAGTGTAGGTACTGGGATAGGTAGGGATGTCATTAATTTTACAAATAACATTCTAAGTTATAAGTTTTGACTTGCTCCCGCACTTTGTATAAATCCTGTGTCGCGGGTGATTATACAAATATACATGAAACGATCAACGATCACACAAAGTGTTGTCCCTTGTGGATTTGAACCCACTAAACTTGCGAAGACCGCTTAAACCACTAAGCCCACGTGCATTTCCCGACTTCTACAAAATATAACATAAGCTTGAGTTTAACATTTTACTTTTTCTCAATTTTCTTCCCAGGCCAATATACATAATTTACGAGATATGTATTTCACGATGCGATACAATGATTATATGCATGACCCATTATCTCGCTGTGAAAACTGCAACCCACCATACTCTGCTTGCAACGCAATTGCAGCCAGGAATGACCTAAACCCGGCAAACGGTAAGCAGTAGGATCTAAATATTCTTTAATATCACGAAATGAAGAATATAAAATAGTCTTAAATCTGAACTTTTTCATTCCATAACTTTTCATTATTGATGATGTACTTGTAGAATTCGTATTTTAATTTTCTTTAAACATCAAAAACATTAAGTTACCTACACACTATCCCTTTAGGATAGTAGGTAACTTAATGTTTTTGATGTATTTTTCTTATCTTACACTAAAAAAACAAATTGAATACGTATATGAATTTCAGTGGCGTAGCTAGGCGTGGGCGAAGTGGGCCCACGCCCACGGCCTCGCACTTAGAGGGGCCTCGCGAGGCCTCTTTGAATGCGATGCCACCAGATTTAAAAATTCCATAATTTTTTTTAATTAAATAAAAACCTAAAAAACATTGGCAACACTCGTCACAGACTGGTAACACAGCAGATATCTTCAACCGATTGTGTTGAAATTTTGCAAGCATGATATGTTTATAGCGTGACAATGCGATATTACAATGTTAGGGAGCTGATCTGCTGCTGAAGCCGGAAGGTGGTCATAAGAACTCAGTAATGGAACACCATCGAGTTTCGAATCATTTGGTTCGTCTTGACGAGTACTGTATGTTTTGATAGTATCCAGGGTCTGATGATGAAACCGGAAGGTGGTTATAGGAATTCTATTATGAAACGACGCAACACCATCGAGTTTGCATTCATTTGATTCGTCTTGACGAGTACTTTATGTTTTGATAGTATCCAGGGTCTGATTAAGGAGCCGGAAGGTGGTTATAGGGACTCTATAATGAATAAACGTAACCCATCGAGTTTGGAATCGTTAGATTCGTCTTTATGTTTTGATAGTATCTAGGGTCTGATGATGGAACCGAAAGGTGGTCATAGGATCTTGGTAATGAAACGACGCAACTCATCAAGCTTGGCATCGTTTGATTCGTCTTGACGAGTATTTTATGTTTTGATAGTATCCAGGTTCTGTGGAAGATTTTGTATTATAGAAATTATGTGATGACATTATAAGTTAATAGTAAAAGTTTTCAAAGAATATATTATTCTTTTTAGAGCATTTCAGTAAAAGCTTGTACTTTAAAAGTTTTTTTGTGTTAATTTATTTATTTACATGTCAAATTACTGTGTTTGTTTTATAAATCACTAGCGACCCGCCCCGGCTTCGCACGGGTGGATTTCAGATGACCCCGCCGACGACACGATTCGTGCATTTTAAATCTGTAATATCCTCGAATATATTCATTTAAATTAGATACTGTAAAGGGCCATTTTGATCTATATTAAATGCACAATGTATTTAATTTACTTAATTGTATAAGGATACATTCTGTATTGCTTAAACTCACTTCGTAAATAAGCCATTATTTCTCGTAAAAAGAAAGGAATAAAAATTGGTTGTTGTGGGTTATCCCTAAGAGATAGACATATACCGTCGCGGACTTTTTTGTAGTACTTTTTAAGGTGTATAATACTGTAGTACATTATTTTGATCTATCTCGTAGGGTGCAAGCAGCGTTTGCAATGTAAGCGCAAAAAAATGTGTTTATTCGCTACATCACATTAGAAACCTCGAAAATTAACAATGTTTCCATACTATATTATGCATTTATTATACATAAAAACCTTCCTCTTGAATCACTCTATCTATTAAAGAAACCCGCATCAAAATCCGTTGCGTAGTTTTAAAGATTTAAGCAAATATAGGGATATAGGGACAGAGAAAGCGACTTTGTTTATACTATGTAGTGATGTCTGCCCGAGCAGGAACAGATATGCTCGCCTAAAATAGGAATCCGATGCATCGAAGCGAAAAAGAATAACTGAGATGACCATAGCTAATGAAGCTCTTGGTGCTAGTCTGCGATTTTTTTAATCAATACAAAAATTGATTGACCCTTTAATCTGTAGATTTGGATATGATTATCGAGTCTCGAATGAATGAAGAGAATATGTCGTAAAATTTATTAAAAACTACTTATGAACCAATATGAAGCATGACCGACAAGCGGTTTAGCAATGCTCTCAATCTCTTAATCGAAGCAGATTTAGCTGCAAAAATAAATTACAAACCCTTATTAAAAGACTTCAGTAAAGCATTACTAACTTTTGTAAGAAAAATTTATTACTCAATTTATTTTAAAATAAACCTTTTTTCATTATCTGCATTATGCTTTTTAATATTCTCCCACTACTCATTTGTTTTAAGCTATTGCATAGCTTTTATCGCGGGCTTTGAGCGCGGAGACTGAATAAAGAAATTCCGTAACGAAAATAAAACCTAACACCCGAAGCTCGCACGGATCGAGACAAGCTGCTCCGAAATCGGATGAATACGTAAGAAGCTGTTTGTTAGAAAGTATATAGGTGTATAGGTATCTATCATATCTTTATAATGCCACACTCACCGCATGTGCGCCCCGTAAGTATACATGTTCAAAGAAAAAAAATACTGCATAAATAAAAAATTAATAAATAATTATAATTGCTTAAGTTGATAAAAAATGCTATGCGATAGCTTTACCGCGCCAGTCCCCGAGTGCCACACGTTTTTTTTTCTTTTTTTACTATCATGAGTAGGCATGTCGTATCGAAGCATGCTTGGTAAGATAAATTTATTAGGTAGATCTTGGGAACGAAAGAAAAGGGGCCTCGCTGATGTGACTTCGCCCACGTCTATGTAAGTCCACGCTACGTCACTGATGAATTTACACATTCAATTATCTCAGCAGTTAATCACCTGGTCGCAACTTGAAGACACTCCAAAGATTGTAATCCCCATTAATTAGATAGTTATCTATTGTTATTATTATCCCTTACTAGCCATCTCGTATTTATACTGTAGGTAGGTATATAATGGAATGCAAAAGTAAAAGTTAGGCATTTGTAAAAAAAAAAGTAATATTCTGTTATATGGTTAAATATAGGTAAATAAGGTTAGGTAAACGTGCAAAAACTTCATCATATGCTGTATCTACCCTTGCTTATCTATACTACAACAATGCTATCGTGATTCAGCAATTACGATGTAGTTAGACTCGTTTTCGCTAGATGGCGACAGTATATTAGCCGTAACATTTCCAGGAACTTTTCCATTTCGTGCTCTTGGTCATCGTAGCCACGGCGCCACAGATGCTAAGATAACGAGTGCATATCTTAGGACGAGCTATAGATTCGTAGCAGTCGCCAGCCCTCCTCACAACATCTCTAGAGGAATACCTCCTTTTCAGTGAGTATCTAGCACAGAGACTTTATGGAGACGGAAAATAGAATGTAACAGGAGATTTTATTAGATAATCTAACAGGGAATCCGCCGTCATTCTTAGCTTAAAAAATTAATCAGTCAATCTTTTGAAGACTAGGTTTGGTAGTATTTTTAACCGACTTCCAAAAGGAGGAGCTTCTTTAAAGATCGATCGATCGATTCCGATCGACCGGTTACCTATTACATTTTTTTTTGTTGTAGGTAGGTATACCTACTAAATTTCATTAATATCGATGGAGCCGTAACCGAGATTGAGAAGATATTAGATAGATAGAATTTGTCCTGATTCGAGCGTACCAACTCTTAGTTTTTTTTTATGGAATAGAGGGCAAACAAGCAAACGTATCGCTTGATGGTAAGCGATTACCGCCGCCTATGGAGAAGAGTGTATGTCACAAGTGCATTGGCGGCCTTTGGGGGATGTGGGGAGGGGTATGGGTATGGGCCTCCGGTATCCTCACTCACTCGATGAAACACAGCGCAGGCGCTGTTTCGCACCGGTTTTCTGTGAGGCCGTGGTATCTATCACTCCGGTCGAGCCGGGCCATGCCCTTTCTCAGTTAGTTAGTCATTATTTTACGGACTAAGTTCCTGGAATCTGAGACGTCTGAAACCTAAATCTGTAGAATATCTGGCAAAATATTTCAATCTTGTCTATTGATTTTTGCAGCAAGTGTGAACTGGTCTTAATCTTACTTTGTCTATTTAGGTGGAGTAAGTTTGACTTGGGCAAGAAGTTGTCCCACGTTGGTCACCCAGACGAATGGCTGTTTCAACCGCTTCTCCACGATTGGGAGTAAATTCATCGCTACTACCTTGTAATAAGGATCAATTTCGCCATATACTGTAAGGATTATACGGCTTTATTTAAGTGAGGTCGTAAGTGATATTATTAAGGGAATAACTCAATATGCACCTATGTCCAGAGAGTTCATAAGTTGCCCAGCTGTAAGATTAGATTTCTTAACCTTTCACAACTATTAGCATCATCTTTTGGTGTATAGGATTACCAGAAAACTATAGTGGGCCTATGGGAAGGCGATCGTTTGAAAGCATTGCAATTCGTGTGCTTGTTTGATACTGCAGTAGTATAAAGGTTATTGATTATACCATCAGATCGCAAAGAAACAATCGTGTGTTAAGTAGCTCTAATTTTTGTATAAAATATGTATTTTGTAAATAAATCAGTTTTATTAATGCACAGTGCACTTATTTCATTTTTTATCATCTGTCATTGGCAGTCCCATCCATTAGGATACGCAAAAAAATACTAGAATTAGAAAATACTCAAAGTCTGAAAGAAATATTTACTGAACATTTGGACTTACCCGGGAATAGAACCCGAGACCTAAGCAGTCGCTTACGCTACCAACTGCGCCAAAGGGGCAGTGCAGGCAGTAAGGTTTAAGATATGCATAACAAGGCTGTACAAATTAGGTACTATTTCCCTATTTCCACAACAAAAAAAAGAAATATTAAAAAAAATACAAATTTTAAATATGCAATATTTTAATTACTCTAATATTCACCAATAAACAAGGCTAATTTACACTTTTATATACAGTATGCTTCCTTACTAAATAATATAGTAGATTCAAAATCCATTTATTATCTAAATAAACAAATTAGTAAACGAGTATGTTACAATCACTGCATGTCTCCTACAAAGTATGCAAGTATTTAAATAATATACAGAAAACATGTACAATTACTTAAAAAAGAAAAGGCTACCATGAGATTTTTTTATTGCTGGCAACACTGGTTCACTCGCTTGCAAAACTTTTAATTGTTAGCAACACTGGTACACTTCCTTGCAAAATAATCAAGCACCGAAGTACGTTAATAATACTTTCTTTAAAGTATGGTTCCTTAAATCGGTGGTTTTAGGTCATCAGTAACAAGTAGCTACCGCAACCCAAATTACAAGGGCGTTGTCAACCATCGATTTCCATCCCGCATCCCAAATTTAAAGAGTAGGGGTTAAGTCTGAGTGGTCTGCTTTTTTATGGTACTCTGCCTGATGGAATGCATAAGCAGAATCCAACAGTGGTAGTCACCATACTCATTGCAAGTGCAGCATGGTGATCCACATCATGGCGGCCTAGTGTAATCCTTCTGCATCATTGGGCCTCCGGTCTCGCACTAACCCACGAAACACTACAGCACGACCGCTGTCATTTTACGTTGAGTTTATGTGGGAGGGTAGTACCGTACCGGTCAAGCTGGCCTGTTCGTGTTGAGATCAGCTATTTTTGCAAAGAAGTGTATTTAAGATTTTAGTTATTATTTAGAAGGACATGCCTCAGTAGCCGTTCTTATTTATTTATTTTGTATGTCAAATTGACTCTACTCTGCCTGATGGACAGTATGAGCAGAATTCAAGAGAAGTGGTCACCATACTTATTGCAAATGCAACAATGCAGCATAGTGACCACTATGGCTGCCTACCGAGATGCTTATTATTGATTGTATACATTTTACCAATACAAACAGAAAATAAGATTAATATATATATATATATATGCATAAAATAATTAGCTAGATTTCCCAGGTGGAATGGTTGAGTATTCATTATAGAAGCTTACACAATAACAGTGATAAAAATGTAACAGTATATTTTAAGAGTTATGTTATAGACGCTGCAGTAATTATATTTAAGTATCAATTAGGCTACTGTTAATAGAAATAATATACTTCATTTAGACGTAACTAAAACCTTTTTTAATGAGAGGCATTGGTGTTATTTCTGTTGTAGCAACACTCAAATTTTCACTAAAATTATTTGCGTTTGTTGTTGGTTGGGTGTTAACCCGCACGCTTTTAATACTATTATTTTTAACTGAATTTTTTGTTCAATCATAATAAAATATGGTCACTCCTGAATAGTGTTGCTTTCTGTTAGTGAAAGTATTTTCAGGATCGGATCAGTACTTCAGAAGATTATCCTCTACAACCATACAAACAAAGTTAGAAACTTTACCTGTTTATATTATTAGTATAGATTGTCTTATTTCAATGCAATGATTTCCTAAATGCTATTTTTGTATTATATGCGTTTAGTAAATTTATGACATTCAGAATCTCCTTTCAGATACATTAAATTAAATTTATTTGATTTCTTATTGTTATTCACTGTTATAGAAATACAAATTAATACTGTAATTTATAAGTATTTTCGATTTTTCCTTGTTTTATGAAGGTAAAGCAAGATCATAATTAAATTTTAAAAATCATATATTTTATAATTATTTTGTATCAATTCTCGTTCCAGTCACCGTTTAAAAGTCTTAGTTTTAAATATAAACACTGCAGCATCAGAATGTGCATAACCCTAGAGCCGGCGAATACATGCCATAGGTATTTATTTACTCCAAGGTTATGTTGAAATATGTAATACCAACTTAAGGGTCGGCGCCGACGGCAGTGACGGCGAAGAGACTGATAAGACCTTCTGAATACGATTGTATTTCCTACAACGAAATGAAACCAACCGTCCGTCGGCTGACCCAAAGTGGTACGTTTAAGAAGAAAGTCATCTACGCATATCAATAACATTTCAATACACATACTATAGCCATACCCACTTTATAAATAAATTACTTATTCTAAGGAGTTGAGCATAAGCAGTTGCTTCAATACTTTAGTTTGTGATGTCTCTCGGATCTCGCCAGCGAGGAACATTTCATCAACCACTGTGTACACCTGGAACACCAAAAGTTATTTAAGTACATAGATTTCGCATATATTTTATTCTATCTGTAAGTGGTAAGAGTATGGAGTGTCATTGCAAAAAAAAAATGCCTGTTTTGTTACATTTTTTATTGCTGTCAGTTTTTAAATCTTCCTTGATAAATGGGCTATCCAATACTAAAAGAATTAGCAATATTGGTCCAGCCACTCACGCATGATGCCATGATCAAGGTTGGGATTCAGTTTTATGTAACACTAGCTGACCCGTGCCCACTTCGTTGGGTGGTAAACTTTTTTTCTCAGACTTACTTTGCAAATCCGGCTACCACGAATAAGTGTTTGCACTTTTCGGGTTATTATGTAAGCTATGTCACTCACATATAATGTAGCCTTCTATCAGTAAAAGAATTTTCAAAATCAGTTCAGTAGATCCAGAGATTACCCCCTACAACGTCACAAACTCACAAACTTTACCTCTTTATATAATAGTGTAGATAAGTATAGATTTAGATGTATTTATACTAGCGACATGCCCTGGTTATATGTTGGTGCAATATAGATACTAAAGAGAGTAATGTGCATGTGTTATACACATAAACCTTCCTCTTGTATCACTCTTCCTATTCTCATGTCATTCTGTATACTTGCGCAAACCAAGACTGTTTTGTCTGTCTGTCTCTGTCACGCACATTGTTCAAACAGCTTCTTTTCAGCTCAAGCACAGACAGACTTGTGTAATAATAATAATAATAAGAACTCCCACATTAGGAATATAGATCCGGTGTCGCAGGGTACTTTACAAACATACATAAAACGGACACAAAGAACACCCAGACTCAGAACAACAATTTATAGATACCACAAAGTAATGTCCCACATGGGATTTGAACCCACAACATTTGGTGCAGAAGAAAGCAGTGCCTTAAACCACTAAGCCAATCATGAAGTCAATTAGACAAAGATTTTGTAACATTAGTTGTGAATTTCAAGTTAAAAAATAAAAAAAATCCTTATTGTTTCAGGTATGAATAAGAATTAAATAAGTACATTCTTGTAGGAATAAGAATGTAGTTATCACTTTATCAGTTAAAGTATGCAGAGAAATGAGGTAAAATAGATAAAATGAAAGTAAAATTAAACAAATACCTTATAGAAGTTGAAGACAAGGTCCAATTCACACACATTATGAAAGTACTCATTTAGTACTTCAACAAAATTGTGTATGGCCTCTAAATAGCACAAATTGTTGTCATTTACGTCGACGCATATGCAGAAGTACAGACCAGCGTACCTCCTGTACACTATCTTGAAGTTTCTAAACTGAAATGTAACAATTCCGGTTAGTTACTACTTCCGATATTTATACTACTTATTTGACGATTATAGACAACTTGAGCCTGTCTTACCTCAACGAAATTGGTATGTTTCGCGTCTCTAACAGTAACTACAGCGTGTACTTCTTCAATGAGCTTCTGCTTCTCATCATCATCGAAGTTCATGTACCATTTCGCCAATCTAGTTTTGCCAGCACGATTTTGGATTAAAATGAAGCGAATCTGAAAAGGTGTGTAAACGTAATCATGAATTACATTATTATTGACACAATGATAAACCTATTTGCAGATTTTTAAACGTTTTACCATGTTATTTTATTATTCTAAAATGTTTAAAAATTTAACAAGAATTTGTACTGTCGACGCCTCCTTTTCTATCAAATTTGACAGTTCAAACTTCAAAATATTTTTTCGTCAGAAGCAAAACGATCTATATTGTCAATGGAATGATATTGATTAAAAAATTTGTCATTAATTCTTATTAGAATTTCAAACATTTTCTAAAGTGATGAAGAAGAATTCCTTAAAATTATAAAGTATTGTAAAAGCCTGATGTAAACGATTCTGCAATAAAAAAAAAATCTGATCACAGTCCACTGTCTCTGATTCACTTTAACATTGCAACTTTAAATATCTTTAGTGGACTAGTACCTTTTATTTTCGTAATTATTGTGATTCCTAATAAGAAATACTGTTTTCTATTATTATTCGTTACTCTTAGATAGGCAATATTTTATATAAAACTACGTAGGTAGAAATATAAAATTGTTTTAAACTAGAATATTTAAAATTTATAATCTTGTTTTGGTACGGTTAGGACATGAAGTAATGGCAACACAAATATCGAATTGTTTTTCAATTTGCCAGTGGATTTTTGACGTTGCTATTACTTGCTCCGTTGCCGTTTTTATCAAGTTTTCCTCCATGTAGTGCTTAGGTTTCCATAATGTCTGTAATATAAGTAGCTCAGTAGGAAAATAAACAATATAAATTTTAAATGACGCCCACGAAAACAACAAAAACTGAAGTAGAAATGGTGATACGGAATAGAAAAACTGTTATGAAAGACGGGATTATGACAATGTCTGGCATCGGCGAACCCTCCGTGTTCCACGCTCTGGTGGTGATATTTCTGGAGTTTTTCGCGTGGGGACTGCTCACGATGCCCATTATCTCAGTGCTGAACGTTACATTTCCGGATCATACGTTTTTGATGAACGGTTTAATAATGGGTATCAAGGGCATCCTATCATTCCTGTCTGCGCCGCTGATCGGCGCGCTATCGGACGTGTGGGGTCGCAAGTTCTTCCTGCTGGTTACAGTGTTCTTCACCTGCGTGCCAATCCCTCTCATGACCATCAACACATGGTGGTTCTTCGCCATGATAAGCATCAGTGGTGTGTTTGCCGTTACGTTTTCGATTGTGTTCGCCTACGTGGCTGATGTGACTACAGAAGCAGAGCGCTCGCGGGCTTACGGCCTTGTGTCTGCCACCTTCGCTGCCAGCATGGTGATCTCACCCGCTTTGGGTGCCTATCTTATGGACTTGTATGGTGAGGCACTAGTGGTCGCCACTGCTACAGCTGTCGCCATCCTAGACGTGTTCTTTATCATGGTTGCAGTGCCAGAGAGCCTCCCAGAAAAAGTCCGGCCCAGTGGCTGGGGACCTGCTATAAGCTGGGAGCAGGCTGACCCTTTTGCAGCATTACGGAAAGTTGGTGCAGAACGTACAGTGCTAATGTTGTGTGTGGCAGTGTTTCTGTCCTACCTCCCTGAAGCTGGACAATACTCTTGCATATTTGTGTATTTAAAACTAGTGATGGGCTTTGACGTTGTGGAAGTGGCAATATTTATTGCAATAGTAGGAGTGCTCAGTATTGGTGTACAAGTGGTTCTCGGGTTTCTGATGAGATCACTCGGAGCTAAACACACAATAATGGTTGGACTGCTGTTTGAAATGTTACAGCTTATGTGGTATGGCTTTGGAAGCCGAAGATGGATGATGTGGGCTGCCGGAGTGCTGGCTGCACTCGGCTCTGTCACCTACCCTGCCATTAGTGCTTATGTATCTGTGAATAGCCGAGCAGACAGGCAGGGTGTAGTGCAAGGCATGGTGACAGGGGTGCGAGGACTGTGTAACGGTCTAGGCCCAGCCATGTTTGGAGTGATATTCTACTTATTTCACGTAGACTTGAATGAGGAGCATGCAGTGCCAGGACGGCCAGTTGAAGAAAAGTATGTGCGCATGGTGCCAGGCCCGCCGTTCGTGCTGGGCGCTTTGCTAGTGATTTGTGCGCTACTAGTGGCTGCGTTCCTGCCCGAGGACAGTGCTCGGCGGGCCCCGCCCGACCTGCGCTTCGAGATGGAGCGCGGGCGGCGCGTGGCGGGCCCGCTGTCGCCGCTCATGGCTCCGGAATCGGCCGCGCTCTAGCTAGCGGTGAAGGCCGGCCGCGCGGCCAGCGTTTGACTCTCAGTGCTGTGCTCCCCTGCGATGCATTTACGAGGTACCAAAGCTAACTTGAGTGAGTGACGATGTGATTGTTAACGTAATATATGCGACGACTCTGATACATTCCCGCGTCGGTACAAGGGCTTGAATATCGTGTTTTTTAAGCTTTGTATTATATTTTTATATAGTTTCGAATCGCCGCTGGGGGTGTGTACATAATTTGTTTAAATAAATCAATGAAATCGTTGTTGAAAAGTATGTGTTTCATGATGTAAGTGGAGCATCACGGAATAAGATGCAAGTTATCGCATGACGTATGTGTGACTCATGCTTTACGATCATACATTGTGTTAGGACGATGTTGTCACAACTTGCTTCTGATACTATTCACTTTATGATAAGATCAATAGTAATATATGGTTGAAGTAGACAGCCAATTAAAAGTGTCTAGAATAAGATATAATCTAAAAAGATGTCTCCTGTCCAAATTGCTAAAAGTAAATACCTAATACATATTTTATAATAACGAGAGAAGTAAGATATATATATAGTTTAACATCTGAAAGATTGTTTAGGTAGTAATGTGTAAAAATGTTTCAAATGATGACATAATTCGTAAGCGTCTCTTGGCTGCCTTTGTCTCAGTTAACATCTTGTTAGAAAAAAAAAGGATTGACAGTTATTGCCGCGCATTCTATTGTAAATCGCATATGAATTTTATACTCACTACATCTCTTCAAATGTCTGTGTAAATTGCAGATCGGTTTAGGGTACCCAGTGTTTAACTTTCGATTGCGGTTGTCTGGCGTAAAATTAGGTGCACTACAAAGTATTGACAAAGAATTGATTAATCTAAACTTTTCCTGATCGTAATTAGAAAAGGAGTTATAGTGAGATTAAAATCAATAAGTATTACATTATTTACTTACGATATGATAGCTTAAATTTAAAAAAAAATTATAATGTTAAAGATCTCATTATAATATAAATTTAAATATGTGTAATATGTAAAATATATGTTGAAAAATGGGCTGACCTTCATAGCGCGTCAGCACATTCGTATTGACATAGACTATAAATCAATAGTTTCTGCAGTCACTTATTTGTAGTTATAATAATACTTGAAATGTAGATAAAACATAGAGATAAAAGCTCAAAATTCTCTGTCAGTACGATTTATAAAGTTCAATTGAATAGCGTCAATGTAAAATAAAATCATAAATGTCTGTTGGGTGCACAATGTTACTTTACGTGGCCCCTGCATATTATTTTTCTATTTGTGTCAAAACGGTTGAAATGGTAACAAGAATATTTTCGATTTTTAAATGATGAACTTGCGCACTTAACTGCCAATAAAAACAACATTCAGATACTGCATTTGTTTTTTCTTTCGTTATGCATTGTTATTGTTCATAGACAATAGGCGGATTAACTTAACAGACACTATAGACCTAAATATGTTTCTATTGCCTCATGACACGATCACAATGCGAAATGACCCTTGATTTATTTAGGTACCTACCACATATCTAAGATTATTTGTGGTCTATTAAAATGTTGTGTCAATATTTCTCGTAACAAATCTTCTAAAGTCTTATCGGGTAAAAAAGGTTAGGCTTAGATAAATATTAAAAAAATACATCAATACTCTCAGATTATAAGTAGAAAAAAAATATTATTTATTCTATGGTGCTACTTACTTGCTACCCAAGGACACGAACAATTTATAAACATTTGATTGTACAAAAGTTAGGTATTCAAATAATAGCAATCAAACACGTATTACAATTAATAAGGTTAATAATTCCAGCGCAATTTGTCATTTGTTTTATTAGATCATTTAAATATTTAATTCATATTGTTTTAAATGTATTATAGCATGACAACATAAAAAAACCGGCTAAGTGCGAGTCGGAGTCGCGCACTGAGGGTTCCGTACAAATCTGTAGGTACCTATATTATATGATGTAACTAAAAATTTATGCTTTTTGCAATTTTTCCTTTATCTGTGCTATAAGAGGTTGCTTCAAATTTCAAGATTCTGATTTCACGGGAAGTACCCTGTAGGTTTTGATTCCCTTATGAGTATCCAAAATTTGCAGCATAAACGATTCCACTTCATTCCACACACTCCAAACGACTCCAAGGGAAAGTAGGCTGGAGTATTTGATATGAATTTCAGCTTGATACCTCCTCCACGCGTTCCTGAGAAAAGGGTCTTGACAGCCAGACAGAACAGTGTTTTCCTTTTGAGGTACGGAACCCTAAAAAGCAAATACCTAGCGTAAATAAGTATTGTTATCCTAATAATCTTAGTCATCGTCGTCATCTCAGCTAAAAGACGTCCACTATTGGGCATAGGCCTCCCCTCCCCCAAGGTTTTCCACAACAGCCGATCCTGAGCTATGGTCGCATCCGACAGCTTCCCGAGACTTCTACCAGGTCGTGAAAACAGCTATAATTCAAGCTTTAATTTTTAGGCGAATAAAATTATTTACTCACTAAGTCAAAAATCGTACTATACTATATAGTACCTACTAGTGGATACCCGCGGCTCCGCCCGCGTATATGTCGGTTATCGCGGCAAATAGTAGCCTATGTGTTATTCTGATGTATAAGCTATTATTACATTACTGTAAAGTTTCATCCAAATCCGTTCAGTAGTTTTTGCGTGAAAGAGTAACAAACATCCATCCATCCATACTTACAAACTTTCGCGTTTATAATATTAGTTTAAGTTTATTTATATTATATAAGAGCTCTGATATATAAAAAGACCTACCTACAAAGACTTTTTCGATTCTTTATTCAAATATAAATTGTATCGCTGTGTATCGCTTGTATCGCTAGAACCATAGAGAAGTAATAAAAGTTTCAACAACCAATATCGAAGGAATTAAACTTCGAAGAGCCTATAAAAATGGAGGAACAGTGAAATTTATAATCCGTCATTCTGTCAAGCGTATAATACTGAACTTGGCCGTATAAAGTATTATATGTAGGTATGTATATTACGGTGAGGTCACGGAAGGTCTAGTTTAGCCGCAATGTTTGACGCAAGGAATTCCCGCGATAACGCCACTCACGTAAAGAGCCCGTAGTCCCGAGGCAAAGGCATTTTATTTTTACTAAACTTTATCTCCTGTTCCAGCTTTATTTCTGATACTTTCGGACTTTATGGAACGAATGGGATTTGTACACGTACACACATATTATACCTGTGTGTTGGCTTGTACAAGTAGAGTCTATTATAAGTCGCACTGCACAAAATATGATCGTTAAGCCATGTTAACGGAATTTTATAATTTAGGCAGAGTGATTTATGGTTCGACTAGTTTTTGCTCTGGCTCCGCCCGCGTGTATGTCGGTTATCGCTGCAAATAGTAGCCTATGTGTTATTCTGATGTATAAGCTATATTACTGTAAAGTTATATTATTAGCAGGATTAAAAATATTTTCGTTCTGCTCAAGAGTTGTTCTTTTAAAAATATTTCAATGGAATTTGTATCGTTTAGAAATGTAAACAATTTCTAATATTTAAAACACGTGGGCTTAAACTTAGTAGGTTCCTTGTTTGAGTAAATGATATTAAATATTATCGAATTATCTGATGTTAAAGTGAGAGACGCTAAAAGAAGTACTGCTGCTTTTAGAATACGTAATATAATTTTCATAAAATTGAAATAACTTCTCGCTGGGGGTTTTTACTTAATGTACAGATGTAGTTATCATAAACATTTTATTTGATAAACCCGTGGGTTTAGCTTCGTATCTATAGATAATACTTTTGCTAATGAAAACATGAAAAAATCACTCAAAGATATACGAAGCCCGAATTCACTTAAATTATTTCTGAAACCAAATGAAATTTCGTAGAGGTCTTTTAACATAATTATAAAAAGCAAAAAATACATAATAGCAAATCATTTACCGAGCCTTTTAGTTTATATAAACCAAGTTGGGTTCGAGTTTGTGTCTACTATTTATTACGTGCGTCGGGTCGAACCTTCCCAACCCTAGTATGTACTAGGCAAAATCGAAGTCCTGCAGCTAGACCGTTGTTAAACTTTTTAGGGTTAAACTAAAAAAAATCAATGAAATTTAAAAGGCTTAAGTGACAGTACTAATAAAATTCATTGCGTCAGTAAACCGATAAAGAAATTGACAGATGTCAGTTGGTATCATAGCTTCTTCTCTTTTTAAATAAAAATCAATTGCTGTTCGTTTGTCTCGCTAAAAGTCGAGAACGGCGGCCCAGCCGTTTAGCTGATTTTGGTTTTGAAATGTTAGTCGTAGTCCGGGCAGGTTTATACGGTGAAAAATTAAAAATAACTTGAAAATTCAAATGTCGTACGAAGTAGCGGGCACAGCTAGTATTATCTATTTATACTTTTACTCTTCTACTACTGATTACTCATCCTACTAAAATTATAAACTCGAAAGTTTGTAAGGATGGATGTTAGCTACTCTTTCACGCAAAAACTACTGAACGGATTTGGATAAAATTTTACAGTAATATAGTTTATACATCAGAATAACACATAGGCTACGATTTACCGTGATAACGCTGATAACAGACATACGCGGGCGGAGCCCCGGGCAACAACTGGTATTTAAATAAATCAAGACAAAGACATAAACATAGATATTTTAGGGAATATTTCTATCGATATTTTTGTTTCGTGAAAGAGTAACAGACATCCATCCATCCATACTGACAAACGTTCGCGTTTATAATCTATACTAGTTGATGCCCGCGGCTCCGCCCGCGTGTATGTCGGTTATCGCGGCAAATAGTAGCCTATGGATTATTCTGATGTATAAGCTATAGGTATTACTGTAAAGTTTCATCCAAATGGGTCCAGCCGTTTGCGCGTGAAGAAGTAGCAAACATACACACTCACAAACTTTCGCCTTTATAATTATAGTAGGACTAATATTATAAAGCTGAAGAGTTTGTTTGTTTGAACGCGCTAATCTCAGGAACCGCTGGTCCGATTTGAAAAATTCTTTCAGTTTTGGATAGTACCTACATTTATCGAGGAAGGCTATAGGCAATATATCATCACGCTAAGACCAATAGGAGCGGAGCACCAATGAAAACTGTTTCAAAAACGGGGGAAAATTATTACGCTACGGAGAGTGCTTATTGAGAATCTAATAATTACAATCATATGGATAGAGTGGCGCTTAAAATATTGCTTTTCGAAAATATAACTATCCTGTTATAATAATAAACCTAGTTAAAAAACCTAAATAAAAACAAGTTTAAAAATAGTCGGTTACATACAAACATACATGAGAATGTAATCAAAGCGTTTAAAAAGAAATAAAGAAAAAAATATTTCAAAGTGATGGTATGATGAAATTAATTTGAATCAAAGTTGTGTCAGAATCAGAATCCGTTCTTCAGCTGTTGAGAGAATTCTCGTGTGTTACGAAGTTAGTACTGTTAGCAGCGAATATGATTTAAAAAAAATATACATAATACTAAAAAAGAAATTATAATATAAAATAAATAAATAAATATTTCGGACATCTAACACACAACGCCATCTAGTCCCAAGCTAAGCAGAGCTTGTGTTATGGGTACTAGACAACTGATACAAATACATATATTACTTTTTTTTTTGTAAATACATACATATTATACATAGAAAACACCCAAACTCCGAAACAAATATTTGTAGATCATACAAACATTTGGTCCGACCCGGGAATCGAACCCGAGACCTCATGATCAGCAGTCGCACACGTCAACCGCGAGACCAACGAGGCAGTCTATATATTTTGTACAACAAAATTTAAAAAACCCTAATTAAAATAATTAAAAGTCACAGTTATAATAATTTCAAAAAGATTACTTAATTTATTAATCTCTAGCCTAAATTGAGCTCGTTTTGCACCAAAAACATAATTTAGACCGTCTTAAGAATCGCCCAGAACTTTACGCTTAATTTAAAGCTTTGAAGATACTTACCTACTTATAATTTCCTTTCGTTATTCTTGCCGTAGCTTAGGTACCAAACATAATTCATCTTGAAGTGAATAAACATGTTTAAAACTGAAACCTCGCTTGGCGTTAGGATTTTGAAGGTCTTATTTTTGCCCGACTACGGCAAAGCCAAAGGAGGGTTATGATTTTGACAGGCTATGTATGTATGTATGTTCATCTGTTCCCTCACAACTCCTTAACTACTTATTAGAACTGGACAAATGAGGTATCGTTAGAAGCGTCTTGATCATCCTCTGGTTATAGGCTATATGACGTGTCACTGAATCTAATGTGGCGCCCTCTAGCCGACATAAAGTACTGCATTATAAAATAAATTTGAGATAAATATGCCGTGTTTGGTATCATTGTAAAGGGCGTTACTTGTACATTTCAAAAATACATATATTATTAGCATTTGCTCGTAACTTTGTCCGTATTTATTCGATAAGTACGATATTTCTATGGTATTGTCTGTTCCCTCATTCTTTCTAAACTACTAGTCAGTATAAGACAAATGAGGTATCGTTAGAAGCGTCTTGATTTTCCGCTGGTCATAGGCTATATGACGTGTCACTGAATCTAACGTGGCGCCCGCGCCCTCTAGCTGACATAAAGTACCTACTGTATTAAAAAATAAATTTCAGATAAATATGCCGTGTTTGGTATCATTCGAAAGGGCGTTACTTCTACATTTTAAAAATATATATATTATTAGCATTTTCTCGTGACTTTGTCCGTATTTATTCAATAATTGTGATATTTCTATGGTACCTACCTATTTAAAATATACTTTCCAAAGAAATTAATATTATGACTAATTATGAGGCACCAAAACATTTTAAATAAAAAAAAGTAAAAACTAAAACCTAACTACGACAAAAAACGACGCTGAAAAAGTATGAAACAAGTTTCAAAAGCCGTACCACAGAATGACTAATAGTAGCATACTTTTTCAGCGTCGTTTTTTGTCGTAGTTGGGTTTTAGTTTTTAGTTTTTTTTTATGTTATTGACAAGTACCAAGTAGGTACTGTAATTCTATAGATTTCTGTACCGTGTAAGGTCGAAACAGGTATAAACATTTAATTCTATAACACATATTTTGTGTAAAATTTTAGCTTTCTTGTATAAACATAAACACATTCATTATTCCTACTGTAATGTACCTATACATTAATATGTTTCCGTGCGCCATATTTGTTTAAGGCGTGCAAAGTATTATCTTCACATATTTTGTATATCTATTCTTTGCAATATAATTTCTTACAAAGTGTATGACATTGGTGGGTTCTATCCGAAGTAAATATTGGGTAATTTGTAGTAGCATATATTTTATTCAGCCATAACGCATCTTGCCAAGATTATTTCGCCAGTTGCATGCCAAAAGTGCCTCCTACACAGCTCTTCAACGATACGCTACATCGCAATTATTACGTAATTGCACAAGATGGCGACCTTGATTTATTCTTTGTTGAATTCACTTAGTCGCGGTTATTTCATTGTTAAGTTTAAATTGCTTATGATATTGGTGTAAATTAATTATAGAGTACTAAAAGCTGATATTGTTATAGAAACATCTAAATATCTATTATTCCTATACGAGATACTTTTTTTTAAGAAGCCATAGTCTAATTTCAATAAAATATAAAACCTTGACACTCAATGGACAATCATTCTCTAAACATAACTTTTTTGCTCTAACAGGCATAAATAAAAGACCTATTTGCGCGCCAAAACCAAATAAAAGCAATATTAGTGGCACAGTTAGTGGTGTGCTAATAAAGGAGTACAGAAGTCGGCCTTATCGCTGAAACGACGATATTTTCGTGGCAACCTATATAGATGTAAATTATTGCGCTATGCAGAAACAACTGTTGGCTTTCTGTGCGACTCTTTATAACCTCGAAATGGAGGCACGTTGTTGTCTTATTACTTATGCTTTTTTCTCCTCTTCTTCTGTCATGATAATGATTCCTGTGCCGCATATTACTCTATTAGAAACGAAAAGTTTCAAAGAGTCAAAATTATTTTACATCCAACGTGACTGTAATGTAATTTGATTGACTGCACGGTTAGCCTAGTGGTTTAAGCGGTCGCCTCGCCGCCTTCTACTGCGCAAGTGTTGTGGTTTCTAATCTCACATTGGACAACACTTTGTGTGATCCACTAATTGTAGTTCTGAGTCTGGGTGTCCTTTGTGTCCGTCTCATGTATGTTTGTAAAGTCCCCCGCGACACAGGATGTATATTCCTAAGGCAGGATTTGTCTTTTTTTTTTATATCGTATAATTGTAACCGAATACTTTACTACCTACTTTACTTACCAATACTTTACTATTTTATTACTAAAATACCTTTAATGGCAGTTGTTAGTTATGAAAGTTCATCGGATCTGAATTACAAGAATTGGCCTTCGGGCTTGTCATGATTTAATCTTTATTTCTCCCTCTAAACTTTCTGAATATCGAAATATCGTACATTAGACTCCTTAAATAAATCAAGTAAACGTGACCGATTGAATTACGGGGCATGCGCGAGCGCACCTTGAATGCGATTGTTTTATCTTTCCCAGAACGCTTTGGTTGCATTCGCTTTGTGAATAACACTGTAAAAGCATTTGTGCTTAATATTATTAAAAAACAGCCTGTAACGTCTTCTTTATATGACTTTTTTTAACTTTTAAGACTACTCGACAGCAAACGTTTTTTTATTAGAATTATTTTTATTCTCGGAGCATCTGAATAGCATTTTGTAAGTCAAACGATGAGGGAAACATGACTTTGGTGTCATTTATAAACAGATTGTTTTTTTTTTTCGGAGAAATATGCTCTAAAATAAATATTTCACCTACAGCTCAAGAGCCAAAAGTGCGTTGTGAAGGACTTCGGTTGCTCCTCCTCCCTCACATTAAGAGAATGAGGCGGTTCATTGGTGAAGAGTAATGGAAGAGTTGCTTTACGCGGGTTTTCTAGTAGGCCGTGGTAATAAAGCGTGTTTCTCCAACAAAAAGACAATTGGTCCAATGGTTTTAGGTTTTTATTTTTATCAGGATTTGAAGTAAGGAGTTGAGATGTTAACATCTTCAATTTCCAGTTTTTTTACGTTACATTCTGCGCAGATCAGATATATATTTTAAGGACAACTTGCGCAAGTGATAAAACCTGTGTCGCGGGGGCTTTAAATACCTACATGAAATGAATACAAAGAACACCCAGACTCAAAACAACAGTTTGTGAAACACAAAGTGTTGTTCCATGATGGGTTTGAACCCACAAGACAGTAAAAATTGGCCTGGTGTCCGTTTAAACCACCACAGCTTCCGTGCAGTCAAATTGTTTTTCTTCATATCGAGATCACATTTAATTCCGCTCTCCGCGTTACCGTAAGTGAAGTTTAACTACCCGTAACTTAATGACTTAACAATGGAGTAAGTGAATTATGTTATACGTTGACATCGACATTAATGTTTTAACTTAGACATGACTTGAAATAATTATCCATACTTAATATTATGAATTCGAAAGGAACTCTGTTTGTTTGTTACGCTTTCACGTTTAAACCGCTGCACGGATGTTTTTTTTTATGGTATAGGGTGCAAACGAGCAGACGTATCGCCGTATGGTAAGCGATTAGCAACAGCAGAGGCGTCACAAGTGCGTTGCCGGCCTTTGATGGATGCGGAGGTGGATAGGGGGAGGGGTTGGGGCACGAGCCGCCGGCATAGACACTCACTCGGTGAAACACAGCGCAGGCGCTGTTTCACACCGGTTTTCTGTAAGGTCGTGGTATCACTCCGGTCGAGCCGGCCCATTCATGCCAATGCGTGGCTCTCCCACGGTTATGTCAATGAAATTTGGCATGAAGATACTTTGAGTATTGAGTAAGGTCATAGGCTACTCTTTTTATCGGGAAAACTGACAAGCACGCGGGAGGGCGATCCGCCGCGAATTACAAGCGCTACAATACAAAAGCTAGTGGAAAAAAAAAACTGATTCTCGCGTGAAATGAAAATGCGAAGACGCTTTATGTATTAAGTGGTTCATAGGTTTATTATAAAGCTTATAGTTTTCTGACGGAATTAATAAGGCTACTTGCTGAAGTGAGCATGAGCAGAATTCAGGAGTGGCATTGCGAATGCAGACAATGCAATAATGCAGTATGGTGCAAAATACGTTTACAAATTTTTCAAAAAGCTTGATTATTGCTTTCTTTTGTCTACGAACGTCGTGGACATGCTATTACGTATAACCTGAGAGAGGGTATTGGACGATAAGCATTCAAGCGCTAAACACACAACAACTAGCAAATCATGACAGAAATACTTTTTTAAAGTCACATGATTATGACCTTTGTAAACAGTAGCAGCGTTTTCTTTAGCAAAATTAGACAACTTAAAAAACCGATCGAAATCATCATCTCAGCCAAAAGACGTCCACTGATGGGCACAAATCTGCCCCAGGTTATGCCCCATGAAAATAATCCTACTAATATTATAAACCCGAAAGTTTGTAAGTATGGATGGATGTTTGTTACTCTTTCACGCAAAAATTACTGAACGGATTTGGATGAAACGTAACAGTAATGCAAATATAGCTTATGCTACTATTTGCCGCGATAACCGACATATACGCGGGCGGGGAGCCGCGGGCAACAACTAGTGATACAAAAAAAAGCGCGCGCTTCTCCGGTTTCCTCTTACATTCTTCCGTCCCTTTTTTTTATAAAATACCCCTATTTCTATGGCAAACGAGCAGACGTATCGTCCATGGATACCCGCAACACCAGAGGCGTCAGAAGTACGTTGCCGGCCTTTGGGGGATGGGGGGGGAGATAGTGGGTGGGGTTGGGGTATGGCCCTCCGGTATCCTCACTCACTCGGTGAAACACAGCCCAAGCACTATTTCAAACCGGTTTTCTGTGAGGCCGTTGTATCACTTCGGTCGAGCCGACCCATTCATGCCGAAGCGTGGCTCTACCACGGTGCCCCCTTTTTATAAAATGTCTCCCACAGATTGCAGGAAAATGACAGGAAAAAATATCTTGTGAAATTAAGTAGGTGATACTACAATGTTCATAACCTGTTTTGTGTACTTTCAACCCTATTTCTACCCATATTTATCCCATGGGTGTCATAAGAGCCGCCTAACTACGCAAGACAACAGCACCGCAAAGAAAGGAAAATTTGAAACAAACCCTATAACATTTCGTCTAGTCAGTGTGGTATATATAGTAAGCTTAAACCTCTCCTAAGGAGAGCCCTAGGTATATCCAGTAGATTATAAGAGGTTGCAGATGGTAGTGTGTCTTACCCGCATTCTTACAAGAAATCCATAACAGCCCGGAGTTAGGAAGTTGGCAGTGTTCCACGCCCAATGCCAGTCGTGATTATTCAGCCTTCAAATTCAATTCTTCGCACCTATGCGAGGGTATGTTCAAATGATCGTCTCTATTTATGGATAGGTAACTGTTAGCAGACCACTGCTGGACATAGGTCTCTCCTTACGTTTTGTTTCACGTATAAATATACAGATTTGGTCTCAAAAAGAACATTATTACTTGGCTATAAAAATACCGCTATCAAAATAGTGCACCAAAGACAACGATATTGATTTTTAAACGGCGCGATGCGCAAGGTAGCACAACCGATAAGGCTCTTATCAGCGGTTACTAGCACACTACCACTAGCAACTAAAATAACTTCAATATAAGTATTTTGAATGCAGAGTTTAACAATATATTATTTTTTTATCATTACTAAATTGGACTAGAATTGTTACGAATTAACGATTAAAACTTAGAATTTTTCAGAAAGAGTAAAGTTGCAGTACTTTAAATCAAGCCTACTCAATTTTAACCTTTACTTATTTAGAAGCGAAAAGGATTTTTGTATTTATACAGTGATTATTAAAATAATTCTTACTAATACAAGGAGGCGTGTTGTTATTTGATAGAGCTCCTCAGTATATTTCAATATTAACTATGCTCTTTATGTGCACTCCTACAATAAACGTTAAATTGATATGATATGGCCACATTTCACCAATTTCTCTAACGGCAGAAGATTGTTTGTTTTTTTTCAAGGTCGAAAAACTTTATGTACACCTACTTACCTCATTATTAGGTACAGAACTTTATTACTAAGCCTCCGCAGTCCGCAGTTTCAGTTTCCCTGTATGTCAGTGGAAGTCTATCGTTGTAACACGGAATTAAAACAACTTAAAAAAGACAACTCCTGCATTAGGAATATGATACTGTGTCGTTTGGGACTTTACTAATTAATATACCTACATAAAACGGACTCGACAACAATTTATGGATCACACAATGTGTTTTTAACCGACTTCAAAAAGGAGGAGGTTCTCAATTCCTTTTTTTTTTTATATTTGTTACCTCATAACTTTCGACTGGGTGAACCGATTTTGATGATTCTTTTTTAATTTGAAAGCTGGTGCTTCCCGAATGGTCCCATTTAAATTTGGTCCAGATTGAAGTCGTTTTTTTTTGTTACAATTTTTCCATGTAAGGTTCGAACACTCAGCGCAGTAGCAAGCAGTGTGACGACCGCTTACACTACTTCGTCGTCATTCGCGCAGTCAAATTACTAGAAGCCTGCGTATGAGAATCGCGATGTTCAGTTGTCCGGGTGGACAGAAGTGTTATTATTATTTTTAAAGACAACTCCCGCATTAGGAATAAACATTCTGTGGAACTTTACAGACACACACGAAACCGACACAAAGAACACCCAGACTCAGAACAACAATTTGTGGATCCCACAAAGTGTTGTCCCATGTGAGATTTGAACCCACAAGACTTGGCGCAGTGGAAAACGGCTTGGCGACCGCTTAATTCACTATACCAACCGTACAGTCAAACATTTTTGTGTTTAAATCAGTAACATTTTTACATCCTTTCTATTTTTTTTAGGAAAATAATAACTCTTAAGTCTATGAGTGCAACTCGCACTTGACCAGTTTTTATTTGTTTTGACTTGACAAGTATGTAGGTACTGTTATCTTGTTAATTTAGTTTTATCGGAATTGATAAAACAGACTATGCAAATAACCTATACCAGATATTGTATCGTTGCTAAAACTGCCTAAATAATATGCGAAATATAGCAAACTATTTACAAATTACTTGTTTCATTAATTAATTTAAAAACCTTGATGTTATAAATTAATAATTTATTTATATTTACAGACACATTACATAAAGATATAAACTAAAATAAATAACGAACACAAAACTTAAACACTAAATTAACACAATTAGTCATCTACATATTTGTATCTACCTACGTCATGACAGTTATAAAAAAAATCTAAAAAAAAATTTCATTGCACAATATTGGGGTAATTAAAACTAAATGCGCATATAATTAAGTAGTCGCCGATATTTTAATAGATGCTAAAACGTCATATTTCTGATTATTTATTAAGAAAATAAACGAAAACAAAATTGTTTGTAAAATGTCGTACAGTCACTTGTCGTATCACGAGCTAACAAAACAGGCCATGCCCATATTTTGTAAGATGTTTTATGTTATGTGTTAGAAAACACAAAAAGTGTTGCAGGAGGAGACCCGGCTTTATGACAGTAGTGACAGATCAATAAGTTAAAAAAAAAACGACTTCCAAAAAACATCCAACGAAAACTCTCTGCCAAAAACACTTAAAAGCGTAAAATAAACTGGTTCTTCATAAATTGCCTATACCTATAGTAGTATTATAATGTGTGCTAGGTACCTAGAATCTGTTTGAAGTCGGTGCTAAGCCAAAAAGAATACAAACGAACAATAACAAAAGTCTAAGCGATAGTCACTTGGCACCGACTTCAAACAGATTCTAGGTACCTAGCACACATTATAATACTACTATTTAAATAAATAAAGAATTAGGTATAGGCAATTTATGAAGAACCAGTTTATTTTATGGATGTTTTTGGAAGTCGTTTTTTTTATAATAAGTTTTTATTTTTCAGTTTTTAGTGCAAACAATCGTTGGTAAGTAGTAAGTTAAACTATTTCATCAAATTTCATCATTAAGAATACAAATTAAGGTCTATACGTACGTGTAATATTAAAATCATCCTCTAATCCCTAACTGTTGAAGAGTTTAACCTTCTATCATCAGCTCACCTAAATAACTTGAAAGTATACGACTGAAGGTCTATAGATACGTATGAAATTGAAAGAATTATACTCCAACTCCTAACCGTTGAGGAGTTGTACCTTACACCTTCCATCATCAGCTTCCCTAATTAATTTGAAAGAATACGACTAAAGGTAACATATATAATATATATATGATATTTAAAGATTTATCCTCCAACTCCTAACCGTTAAGGAGTTGTGCCTTACATCATCAGTTCATCATCATAAAATGATGACTACCAGACGCAAATACCGGTGTAACTTCAGAAAATATACGAAAAACATAGTATGTGCCTATAAAAATTGAGGGTTTCTCTCGATTTCTCTAGGATCCTATCATCAGATCCTGATATGGTGGCAATGGGACCACCTCGGGAGCATACCCTTTAGAATACAAAAAAAAAATCAAAATCGGTCCACAATTGACGGAGTAAGCGGTGAACATACATAAAAAAAAAAAAAGATACATACAGTGGAACATAGAACCTCCTACTTTTTGGAAGTCGGTTAAAAACGCGAAGTTCGCATCACACGAGCAACTTTGTAAGATAACGATTTCCAGCTCTACTTTTAATGAATAAGGTTTATATTTAAAAAGTGTTTGCAGATTCAATACATTATTAATCAGCTTAGAGAGGGGTTAATCCCTAAACGTCAGCACCTGCTTGGCGGGAAATCAATCAGTGACGTTTCTGTAATAGTAGTCACACATCCTTTAATACGTAATAATAATAACAATAAAATTCACAAACATACTAAATACTAAAACAACAATAACCGTGTAATGAATCTGGTGTACAATAAAGAGATCTATTATTATTATTTCAGTACTTGTGCCACATTTAAATTTAAAAACAATGTAGGTAGTCGATATCTTTCAAATATTTATATTATTTTAAAATTTCTACTATTTCCACACACGGTAAATACCTATCTTATTATGACTGCAACAGTTAATACATTGTAAAAGGCATCAAACCAAGAAAAGTTTATGTGTGTATTAAATTAAAACCGTCTGTCAAGTGTTTATAGCTAGGTATAGCAAACATGTTTATGGATACCTATTGAATAAAAGTATAAAATTGAGTAGGTACGTTTAATTTCTATACACTTTTATCTATTAATTACTACACTTTTTTTATGGAATAGGGGGCAAACGAGCAGACGTATAGCCTGATGGTAAGCGATTACCGCCGCCCATGGACACCCGCAACACCATAGGCGTCACAAGTGCGTTGCCGACCTATGAGAGGAGGGGTTGGGGTACAGGCCTCCGCCGATATCCGCCGTTAAACACAGGGCAGGCGCTGTTTCACACCGGTTTTCTGTGAGGCCGTGGTATCACTCCGGTCGAGCCGGCCCATGCATGCCGAAGCGTGGCTCTACCACGGAAATATTATTATTATTATTATTATTTTTTTTATGTTTGGCCCGCCAAAATGACTCTACTCTGCCTGATGGAAAGCATAAGCAGAATCCACGAGTGGTGGCCACCATACTCATTGCGAATGCAACAATACAGCATGGTGACCCACACTATGGCGGCCTAGTGATGCTTGTGCATCTTTTAGTCTAGTCAACAAGTATGGAACTTGTTGACTAGACTAATTGGGCCTCCGGTCTCGCACTCACCAACGAAACACGACAGCACGAATGCTGTCATTTTACGTTGATTTTCTGTGCGAGGGTAGTACCGCCCCGGTCGAGCCGGCCCGTTCGTGCTGAAATCAGCGTGGCTCTACTACCTATAAAATATTATACCTATCTACTACCTATAAAAACGGAAATATTATGTATGAATGAATGCCATCCTAACTAGTATCCATACTTATATTAATTAAAAATTCTAAAGTAAGTCTGTCTGTCTGATAAGCTTTCATGACTAAACCGCTGCACCGATTTCAATGAAAATTTTCATGGAAATACTTTGATTCTTGAAGAAGGACATAGGCTGCTCTTTATCGCGATAACCGACATATAAGTGGACGAAGGCACAGGCAAAAGCTAGTAATATTATAAAAACGCAAAATTAAATGTAAATTTACTTTTGTTACGCTTTCGCGCTTAAATCATTAAACCGATTTTTAAAATTCTTTCAGTAATCGACAGTCACATTATCAGAAAATAACATAGGCTACTTTGTATCTCATTAACCAACATACAGGCGGGCGGAGCCGCGGGTAAAAGCTAGGACTCAATAGTTTAAATTCTTTTATTCAGATTCAGTTTAATATTTTTCTGGAATGTGTCTCGTTTGCCGATACGACACAACGCCCGCCGACGCAACGAATATTAGCTTATTTTCATTACCGGTTCGATGACGTCAACTGATATTTTTGTTTTATAAATTTAGCGCACTGAGCCACTGACGCACCTGTCATCGTAACTTTTTAAATTTCAAAATGAAACTGGAACTGGAAACAATGATGAAAGAGTTGTATGGACTATCTTGACAATTTATTGCCTTAGAACAAAAATAATATAAAAGAAATGGTTAAACATTAATTTATTGCTTACTCTATTATTCTCGTAAAATATATACCAACAATGAACCCAGCCATTCATATTGACGATAGCGAGACGCTCGCACGCACGCGATTTGAAAGCGCCACTCCAGTCACTGACCCGAAACCCTTAAAGATTGCGATCTGGCCAGTGGCCTCGAAATTGAACGAATGTCACCTTTTTAGATGAATCGCGATCTCACAATGTAGCCTCAACACCTTATACTTCATTGGAGGATGAGAGCTTGGGTCAGTTTTGACGGGATCCTAGCACTAATTCTATGTTTGCCACGTCTTTAATCAATCACTAACTAATAGTTTTTTTACTAAAGTCTATGGTTTGCCATAGACTTTACTAAAATAAACTTTCTCAAAAGAAATCTATACAAATAAATAAAATTGGAGTGTCTGTTTGTAATATTAAAATAACCGCTTTTTTCTTAATGCCTATACCTATCTATACACGGTACATACCATACATATGCCAAAATAACATTTTTTAAAATTTTTGTCTGTCTCTCTGTTTGTTACGGCTAATCTCTAGACTCGGCTCGGATCTCGGCTGAACCGATTTTGACGGGACTTTCACTGGCAGATATAAGCTGATGATATAAGGAGTAACTTACGCTAATTTTTAAGCGACTTCAAAAAAGGAGGAGGTTATCAATTCGGTCCAGTTTCTTTTGACGTGACAACGTCTTATAATTCGATGGAACCGGCTGCACACACGAAAAAACATGACTCATGCGGCGTTACCTTCATGCGGCGTTACCTTGTTTAACTCTGAGGCGTACCGAGATACTGCGCCACATCTATCTCTCATCATTTCATCAATGTTTCGTTATGACGCTGTCACGTTAAACTATCGTCCGTGAACAGACTTTACAGACAACCATTTTTTTTGAAATTTGTGATTATTATAGACTAGCCTTGCCTTGCGACATTAACCACGGTTATTGTTGACAGACAGACAAAAATGTTATAAATTGCCTTTTTTTGATGTTAGTATCGTATACATATACTTTCATTAAAGCCGACACACACGTTCATACTTGCGCAAGTCCATCTGTCTGTCTCTGTCATGCAAGACGTGCGTGACAGAGACAAACAGACAAAACAGGATCTGGACAAGTCTGGATTTGCGCAAGTATACTTGTACGTGTGTGTCGGCCTTAAGCATATAGTAAAAAACTGATAATTTGACTTTACAAACAACGACCGGAGTGATACCACGGCCTCACAGAAAACCGGTGTGAAATAGTGCTTGCGCTGTGTTTCACCGAGTGAGTGAGGATACCGGAGGCCCATACCCCAACCCCTCCCCCAATCTCCCCGCCCCCATCCCCCAAAGGCCGGTAACGCACTTGTGACGCCTCTGGTGTTGCGGGTGTCCATGGGCGGCGGTAATCGCTTACCATCAGGCGATACGTCTGCTCGTTTGCCGGTCTATTCCATAAAAAAAAAAAAAAAAAAAAACAAAAAAAAAAAACAACTCCAGGTTTATTTATTTGTAAAAATACATTTAACGCAGAAGGATTTGTAAATAAGAATGTGGGCCAGAACGGGTCACCATCTCAGCTAAGAGCTACACTGTGACTGTGCAGCGCTGATTTTCAGATGGCACATTCTAAATGACAACACGTTCGTGTGCACTCTAAAGAACTGTTGTTATTAAACTAATTATTCTACAAACAACACAGCAGCACTTTCGTTTCAAAAGTCCTTGAAAAGGCCTACTTAAAAATTGTTTGGTTTAAAAATGTCATTCCTATAGAGAATAATCAGCAAGAAACCCCTGTTACTCTTTTAAAAATAGAGATTTACAATATTTTTTTATTCAAGTATACCCCTAATCAATCCCTGTGTGTTAATTAAGTACATAAAAAAAATTATTAACGCGAGTTGAATAAAATCTCCAATAGATGGCAACTTATTTAACCCTTCAATTAAAACAAATAGTTTGCATTTATCTGATAAAAATATCAGCTTTACAAAGTAACAAAAACAAACAATCGCATGGTAGTTTCAATAAACCCACTGCTAGTGTTTCGGCGCCAGCTTGTCTATGCCCTGACCTAAATGTATTGAAAATATCCGCGCGAACAATGGTGATGTCATTCCAATACATCGTTATTGTACATATTATACATATAACTTAATGCTATCTCTCCCTTTCTGAATCGAAATTTGAATAAGTGTGAACCTGAATCTAATTTCGATTAATTGTTTAGTTAAGCTCTATTTTTTTTCTACATCCCTCATTGTTAAATCATCAAAACAGCCTATCACAAACAATCTAGCCTCTCATTGGAAATAGAAAGGTCGTTTTGGGCTACTATATCACGCTCTATAGAGAGATGGATTAGCATTAGGATTTGTATTAAGTTTATCTTCTCTATACTGCAAAGATGCTATTGCATTGCTATTGTATTATATACATAATATACATAAAACACTATGTAAAATAGTTTTTCGTTTTTTTTTATTTATTTCCTTAGTTCTTTATGATCTTTGAAGAATATGACAACATTAGTTTGGACGCCATCTCACGTCGCTCATCATCTTTAAGTTCTTTTCCAAATTAAATTTGCGGTCGGCGCAATGTGTAACCATGCATTTTGTTTTAGCTGTTTTAGTATTGCCAGCCATTTGTTTGGCGCCAATTTGGGTTGGGAGTGTAATCGTTTTTAGAGAGCACGAAGGAAAAAGATAAATTGATACAAGAAAAACGGATAAGCCAAGCGTGGGTAAAGCTAGGGCGAGCTAGGGTTTTGGCGGGAAACGAGACTGAGAGGCGTTCCTTGTCATATTATATGTATAAAAAAAAAATGCTTTTGTCCGCGACTCTGTCTGAGTGTATGTCGAGGTAAACAGTAGTCTATGCGTTATACTGATGGATGAGCTGTATTACTGTCAAGTTTCATATAAATGCGTTCAGTAGTTTTGGCGTGAAAGAGGGAGAAACATCCCTTAATCCTCACAATCTTTCGCATTTACAGTAAAGGTGGGATTGGATTAGTAGGATTGTTTAACACTTAAACACATTTTAGTTAACAGTCAGCTACAATATTAAAATAATAATAATAAAAATAAATATTTACAAAGATTAACTTGACAATCTGCTTTATTTAAGGTACCTACCTAAACAAATCCACAGAGCGTATAATAAGTGCTTTGATGAGGAAGTTGATGTAATTGGCCAGTAGTTATCTGGATTGGTCAACGCAGTCAACCATCATATTTATTAGGTACATTACAATAGTGTTGCTACCACCGTTAATGTCCCACCTGCGTTTATATCGGTTATTGTGATAAAAAGTAACCTATGTCTATCTCCAAGAATCAAAGTATCTCTTTGACAATTTCATTAAAATTGGTTTAGCGGTTTGGCCGTGAAGCTTAACAGATAGAGTTACTTTCGCATTTATAATATAACTAGTTTTTGCTCGTGGCTCCACCCGCGTGTATGTCGGTTATCGAGGCAAATAGTAGCCTATGTGTTATTCTGATGTATCTTTACTAATATTATAAACGCGAAAGTTTGTAAGTATGGATGGATGGACGGATGTTTGTTACTCTTTCAGGCAAAAACTACTGAACGGATTTGGATGAAACTTTACAGTAATATAGCTTATACATCAGAACAACACATTGGCTACTATTTACCACGATAACCGATATATACGCTGGCGGAGCCGGGAGCAAAAACTAGTACTCAATAACTTAACAAATTATATACGAAGACCTTCCTCAAGAATCTCTCTATCTATTGGTAAAAACCGCATCAAAATTCGTGCCGAAGCTTTTGAGTTTATCGCGAACAGACAGACAGACGCGGCGGAGAACTTTGTTTTATAATATGTAGTGACTAGCAACCAGCCCTGGCTTCGCACGGGCTCTTTATGTACGCAAAATATGGTACCTTGAGAAGATGTGCGGCTTAATTTTTCGCGACGTCTTCAACAAATATCGTCGCTGCACTGGAATAACGGCAGGTGCCTGATCTGGGACGCTACTTGTGTCAGCACTGTTGCCGCCAGCCATCTGAGTCGCACCATCCGCTCCCCGTGGGCCGCCGTGGAGGATGCTTGTTACAGGAAGAGGCAAAAATATGCGGCCTTAGAGCAGCTGCATTATTTCGTTCCATTGGCAGTGGAGACCATGGGCAGCTGGGCCGCGGATACTCTGAGGTTTGTGGGGGAACTGGGCCGTAGACTTGCGGAGCTTAAGGGTGACTCCCGTTCCGGCTCGTTCCTGGTGCAAAGGTTGGCCATTGCCATTCAACGCGGCAATGCTGCAAGTCTAATGGGCACCTTTCCACCCCGGAGGCGATCGGGAATGGGTTAAGTGACCCATAAATATTTGTGCTGCAAGAGCTGGAGTTGGAAGCTCTCCCTCATCCGCCATACTCACCAGACCTTGCACCTACCGACTATTACTTTTTCCAAAATTTAGACATCTTTTTAGTGAGTAAAAAAATCAATTTCCAAGAGGCAGTACAAAATGCCTTTGAAGAGTTTGTTGCCTCCCGTCCAGCTGATTTTTACAAGAACTAAACTGCCAATGCGTTTGAAAAAATAAGTACTTTCACTTATTGCATACAAAACGGCAATTTCATAGGTAAAGACTTATTATGTAGTGATATTAGTAGATATGGATAATGGTCATTATATTCTAGTATTCTTCTCAGTCAACCTTAATCCAATCACGGAGACTTATGGCTTGCCTAGTAACACAGCTACGTGACTACACGTCCTGAACTCGTCTGTTTTTCGACTTTTTCGTCCGCCGGCCGCCGCGCCGTTTGCCAATACAACTGTCACTTTTTTAAGTACCTATCCTTTATTATTACTGAAGACAGATTTGTTGGGATCTTTTTTTTTCGAAAGACGGTCCCCATTTCATCTCATCCACATTTTTTATCATTAATTTTATCACAACGAAGACTTAAGACTTATTATTTAAAGACTTTAAATACTTGACACTGGCAGAAATAGCTGATTGCCATTTCATCAAAAGAAGAAGATCAGATTTTTGGGCCTCCGGTATCCTCACTTACTCGGTGAAACACAGCGCAAGCGCTGTTTCACAACGGTGTTCTGTGAGGCCGTGGTACCACTCCAGTCGAGCCGGCCCAGTCATGCCGAAGCGTGGCCACGGTAAAAACATACTTATATATTTCTAAATATATGGATATTAAGAATAAATTACACTTACTTAGATACGCAACAAAGGTGATTGTGATCATCACACAATATTTATACAGGACGGGAAATGAACCCAAGAGTTTCAGCGTAGCAGCCACAGATTACAAAAGCAATACGTCTATTTTAGTTAAATTCATAAATTTTTAAATTCATACTCCCATTTCTAAATAACAAACTCAATAAATACTGTTGTAAGTACTTGTAAGAGTTGTAAGTAACGTTCATCGCAGCAGAATCATTAAATAGAACGTTTCAGCAATAAAAATATTGACAATCTATTACGAAAATGTTTGCCCGTATTTGTTAGCAAAGAAAAAAAATAAAAACAATGTTCAATTATTTTCCATTACATTTACATAACCGTGGGAGAGCCACGCTTCGGCATGAATGGGCCGGCTCGACCGGAGTGATACCACGGACTCACAGAAAACCGGTGTAAAATAGTGCTTGCGCTGTGTTTCACCGAGTGAGTGAGGATACCGGAGGCCCATACGCCAACCCCTTCCCCTATTTCCCCCATCCCCCAAAAGCCGGCAACGCACTTATGACGCCTCTGGTGTTGCATGTGTCCATGGGCGGCGGTAATCGCTTACCATCAGGCGATACGTCTGCTCGTTTGCCCGCCTATTACATAAAAAAAAAAAAAAAAAATAGCTAAAAACTTTGATAAGAAAACGTTTTTAAAGTTTTGGATCAATCTGTTTGTAAAATAACATATGAGCCGTCATGGGACGTCTGTCTGGCAGACGTCGTTTGATTATTATTTTGTAGAAATAATAATTATTATTATTAACAGCCTTTAATTGTCCACTGGACATAGTCTCTAAGGAGAATATGTCCAGAACTGTGGGTGTGGCCTACTATGCCACGGTGAAGGACTGTAGAAATAATGAGTAAGTACTCACTTATTCAAAACCCAACACATTGTAAATACAGTGGCGTAGCGTGGGTGTCGTAGACAATTTTGCCGCCCTCTTATTTAGGTATTTAAAGTAAATGTATAGCTACTATACATTACATAGGTAGATTAATCATTATTTATTCATAATACAGGTTAGATTTAAAATAAATAAGTTAATCTAAGTTTTATAATCACTAATCTTTTATTAGTACTTTTTTTTTATTTCAACCACTTTGATACATTGTTATAACTTGACGATAGACAAAATGAAATGATTAGCGAATTCAAAAACCCAAATCTATTTTTTATAAAAACTAAAACTTTTTATATCAAAAAACCCACTTCCAAAAAAACATCCAACGTAAACTCTCTGCCAAAAAACACTTAAAAGCCTAAAATAAACTGGTTCTTCATATATTGCCTATACCTAATTCTTTATTCATTTAAATAGTAGTACCTTGAATCTGTTTGAAGTCGGTGCCAAGTGACTATCGCTCAGACTTTTGTAATTGTTCGTTTGTATTCTTTTTGGCTTAGCACCGACTTCAAACAGATTTTAGGTACCTAGCACACATTATAATACTACTTGTTACGACAAGCGTAATTATGACCTGTTTGACCTATAACGATATACTAGAAGGGTTCGAGAAATAAAACCACAACTGTAATCTGATCTAGCTAAAAAGCATATATTTATTAAAAATTCAAAGTATCTTATATTACTGGAAGTAACCAAACGATGGCGCGATTCAGGCGAATCGTACAGCGCCATCTGTCGATACTGTTTTGGTCGTAAACATACCGCCCACCAAGGACATTTAGTGACAGAATGTCCTTTACAAAACACTAAATTACAATTTAAAAATTATTTAAAAAAATCTAGATTGTTCTAAACTATAAACATAATAATATGTAGATCCTACAAAGGATGGATATACGATCTCGATCATGTAAATGTGTAAAATTAACAATAAAAATATAACAAAAGATTTTTAGGCTAAACAAAACATAAAACAAATTAAAACAAGTAAATGACATAGAATATTTTTCTTTTTACAATTGAATTCAAACATAAACAAATACAAGAAAACACAGAGACATACAATTAATTAGTCGGCCACTGGTAAAATACATATTTTGTTTGTTGGCCGTCTAAAAGTAGAACCCTTTGTACGTAATGTGACCACGCGAGTGACATTATCATGCCCGGGGTGTTTTTCTAGTATGCGACCTAATAGCCAACGACTTGGAGGCAAATCGTCCTCTTTGACTAATACAATATCTCCTATTTTGGGTTCGGGTGTTTTGGCCGTCCATTTATATCTATTCATTAAATTCGCAAGGTATTCATGGGACCAACGACTCCAGAATGATCGCAACATTCTTTGAACAAATTGCCACCTTGTCAATAAACTAATAGTAGAACTGTCGTGATTGTAGTCCGGTACAGTAACAAAGGGCTCTCCGATCAGAAAATGCCCTGGGGTTAACGGCACAGGCTCTCCCGGATCATCAGCACTAACCACACTTATAGGACGTGAATTAAGACAAGCCTCAACCTGGGTAAGGAACGTACTGAGTTCCTCATATGTGAGGGTAGACTCACCAACGACCCGTTTGAGGTGGAACTTCGTAGACTTGACTCCCGCTTCCCACAGACCACCGAAATTAGGTGCGTGAGGGGGAATAAAGTGCCATTCCGTGCCGTTAGCTTCCAAGTGCTCTGCAATTGTAGGTTGGACTTTGGTTAATTCCTGGAGTTCTCTTGAGGCACCCACAAACGTGGTACCATTATCACTCCAGAGCTTAGCGCAGTGACCTCGCCTGGAAACGAACCTCCTGAATGCAGCTATGAACGCGTGTGAGCTCATGTCGCTCACAACTTCTAAATGGATTGCACGAGTAGACATACAAACGAATATGCAGATATAGCCCTTGTAGGCACGATGTCCACGACCCTTTGTCGTTCTAATGTTGATAGGTCCAGCATAGTCAACCCCACTATGCTGAAAGGGTCTGGATGGCGAACAACGAACCGACGGAAGAGAACCCATCAAAGGGTTATGTATTTGAGCACGTTGCTTGGCGCATATCGCGCATTTTCTAGCACACAGCTTAACTAACTGCCTCACTCCAATGATCCAGTAGGCTGTCCTTAAGTAATTCAACATAAGCTGAGGACCACCGTGCAGTGTCTTGATATGTGCGTCTGCTACGAGGAGTTGTGTAAAATGTGCAGTTTTAGGCAGCAATATTGGATGCTTTAATTGTTCATCTAACGGTGCCTTTTCTATCCTACCTTGTGCTCTCATTACACCTTTGTGGTCAAGGTAAGGGCATAAAGCTTTCAGCTTACTAGCTTTCATTTTTAAGAAACCTAGGTCTTGAATCTGGTTTAATTCCTGTCCAAATTCTTGTCTTTGCGTCACCTTAATGCAACATTCTAACGCTTCGTCTATTTCTTGATTCCTCAAGTAATCCTTATTTTGTCCTTTCTTCATGAACCGTCTACAATATGCCATGACTCTTAAAAGTCTCGGTAATGTTGAAAATCTTTCGAAAATTGAAGGTTCCGTGGTTGTAACCATGAGTGTCTTCACGACTTGTTCTAACTCAGTCCTCGAATCAATTGGCCTATGGTATGTTATAATTTCCTCCTTTAAAAATAAGGGTCCGGAAAACCATAAAATAAATAAATAAAATAAAATAAGCCTTTATTGCTGTAACATTAACAGTTAAATAACTTATTACTAGATATAATGTTGCAACACACTACTCTTATATTAACTAACTAATTGGTTTTTCAAGTTGTTATCAGTTACAGTACAGCTTGTCTTCCGACAAAGGCCTCCTCTAAAGCTTTCCATTGTTTCCTATCCTTGGCAACGCGTGTCCATTCTGGACCAGCCGTCCTTTTTATATCGTCTTCCCAACGTTTGGTTTGTCTACCTTTGCTTCTTTTTCCATCTCTCGGGTACCATTCAGTCACTACTTTCGTCCATTTTTCTTTTCCTTCCCTTAGCATGTGTCCGGCCCATCTCCATTTTAGACGTTTACAAACAGTGCCTATATTTTTAAATTTCGTTTTTTCTTTAATTTTTTGTAGACTCACCTTGTCACTTCTTCTGACTCCAATGATACTTCTTTCCATCCCATTTTGACAAACTTGTAGTTTTTTAAGTTGTTGTTCAGTTAGTGCCCATGTTTGGCATCCGTACGATAAGCATGGGAGGATGCATGTATCGTGGATTTTCCTTTTTACTTTGATGGACATATCTCTATCCTTCATCACTTCACTCAGAGACCAGAACCGTTTCCAGCTGTTTGTTATTCTTCTGTCTATTTCCTTTTGCATTGTATTTTCATTGGATATTAGTTGGCCTAGATATATATATTCGCTGACATACTCTAGTTCTCCGCTATTAACCATGATTTTCTTTGTTAATGAGTTTGTCATTACTTTCGTCTTCGAAGTGTTCATAGACAGACCTGCTTTAGCACTTTCATCTGACAATTGTTGTAGCATCTCTGTTAGATTTTCTGGATTTTTCGCGAACAGTATGATATCGTCTGCGAAACGTAGGTGGTTGAGTTTGGCGCCATCAATGTTGAGTCCATAGTTTTCCCATTCGAGACTTCGAAAAACCATTTCTAAAACTGCGGAGAACAACTTGGGTGAAATGGGGTCGCCTTGTCTGACGCCTCTTTCGATGTGAAATTCTTCCCCTGTTCGTTCTAGCCTGACTTGGGCTGTACTCTTTGCATAGATGGTCATTAATATTCGAATGTATTTGGCTTCAACTCCCTGGCTTTCTAGTGCTTTCCAAATGCTGTCATGATTTAAGGAATCGAATGCTTTATTGAAATCAACGAATGCTAAATAGTAAATTTTGTTGTATTCTTTATATTTTTGAAGCACCTGTCTTAGGACATGAATGTGATCTATTGTAGAAAACTTACTTCGGAAGCCGGCCTGTTCTTTAGGTTGGTTATCATCGAGAGTAATAGCAATTCTTGATAGAATTATCTTTGAAAATATCTTGTAGATATTTGACATTAGGCTGATTGGTCGATAGTTGTTCATATCACCCTTGTCTCCTTTTTTGTGAATTAGTACTATAGTTGATTTTATCCAGTCATTAGGTATAGTTTCGGTCGATAGAATGTCGTTGAATAGTTCTGTAAGTATGGGAGCAATCACTGGCATTGTCCATTTTAATAGCTCGTTTGATATTTGGTCTGGGCCCGGTGCTTAATCTAATTTTTGGGTGTTGATTGCATTGACAGTTTCTGCTTCTAGTATTAATGGTACTGAGCTTAATTCTGTGGTTATTTTTTGAAGCTTTTCTTTTGGTGTCGTCGTTTGTCTTTGGTATAGTGTGGCGATTTCGAGTATCTCTTGTCTTTTACTAGTAGAATTTCCATTTTTAGTTTTAAGGTTAGGCATCCATATTTTCTTTCGGTTTAACTCCGTAAGAGCTTTTTTAATACCTCCAGTTTTTTCGATAAAGATTTTTAGAGTTTTTTGCCTTTTCTTTTTTCTGTCTTTTCTTATGAGTTCGTTTATCTTTTTGCTGAGCTCAGATATCTTATGTCGAGTTTTTAAATTTTTTCCGTTGTGTATGTATTTCTTCCGTTCGTTAATCAGTTGTTTAGTTTCTACCGAGAGTATATTTTCCGTTGGTTTATTCGTTCTCTTGATTTCATTTTTCAGTGTATGTATTATACTGTCATAGCGTTCCGGAATTGATGTAAAGTTTGTTTTTGTATTTTTGTTGATTGCGGTATTTAGATTCTCGAGAAGTGCATCATTGTTTTCAATAAATGTAGATGTAATTAGATTTTTGTTATACTGAGCATATCTGCATTTTTGTACTTGCTTGTCCAATGATGCCCTTACCATTCTGTGGTCTGTGTGGAAGTTGAGTTGGTTTATAGCGCGTACATCCTTAAACATCTTTGGGTTTTTGGTAAGGATAAAGTCTATTTCGTTCTTGTATTTGCCGTTGGGTGACATCCACGTCCATTTTCTTGAGTTCTTTTTGTTGTAGAAGCTATTTAATATACTCAGTTTGTTTTCTAAGGCGAAGTTGACTAATCTTTCCCCGTTTCTACTTCGCGATTTTCAATAAATAAACTAGGTAGCAATCCCCTTGAGGCCGCGTCCGCGGGATTAGCCTTTGTGGACACATGGAACCACTGAGAAGCTTGCATTGCCATCAGTATTTCTGAAGTCCGATTCGCTACGAATGTTTTCCATCGGCTTGGATGACTGCCAAGCCAAGCAAGGACTACGGTAGAGTCAGTCCATGCTGTTATCTTGTCGTTCCCTATGTTTAAGACTCTAGCCGTTTCGACAAGAAGCTTGGACAGTAAAACTGCGCCGCATAATTCCAAACGTGGGATACTAACTTGCTTTATTGGCGCCACTTTGGTTTTTGCTACTAACAGTGAAACTTGTACTTTACCTGCAACATTAATGGCACGTAAATAAACTACGGCGGAGTAAGCAACCTTAGACGCGTCACAGAACCCATGCAGTTCGAGATCATCCCCTGAAACGTTACCTAGCCAGCGAGGGATACGAATTGAGGTAAGTAAACACAGTTCTCTACGGTAAGTACTCCATTCGTTAACTAGTTCAGTAGATAATGCGTCATCCCAACCAACCCCAGCCAGCCACAGTTTTTGTATAAATATCTTCGCGAGAACAACAGCAGGAGCGAGCCATCCTAATGGGTCATACAATCTGGCTATATCTGATATTATTAACCGTTTAGTTAAAGGTGCTGTTATCGGCTTAGGAAGATTTACCGAGTATTGAAAGGTGTCATCGCTGCGGTCCCAGGTAAGTCCCAAAATTTTTATAGGGTTATTCAGGCTTTCAATTGCTATTTCATTCTCTTGCTTTTGAATTATGCGTTTTGTACTATTGTCCTCTATTTTGTTGTCCATACCTATTGTCTCCATTGAACGAATTTTTGCTAAGAGTTCCTTGTTGTTAGTGTTCCATTTTTGTAAAATAAAACCACCTTTTCCCAATAATTCTTTCATTTGTTTGTAAATTTCAACACCTTCATTTACACTGTCACAACCGGTCATCAAATCATCCATATAGAATCCATTTAATACCTTATCTGCGATCAAAGGATATTTCTCACCTTCATCATACACTATCTGATGTAGGGTTCTCACTGCTTGATATGGTGCCGATGCAGTACCGAATGTGACTGTAAGCAACTCATAGTCCTTTATTTCCTTCGTGGGGTCATCGCGCCAGAGAATCCTTTGATACATGGTGTCATCTTTCGCTATGTATACTTGTCGATACATCTTTACGATGTCTGCGATGAGTCCATTAGCATATAGTCTCCACTTCAAGACTGTGTGTCTTAGGTCAGCCTGTAATGTTGGCCCAACCATGAGAGTGTCGTTTAATGATATTCCGTTTCTATTCCTTTCGGATGCATTAAATACCACTCGTACTTTGGTAGTGGTTTTGTCATCTCGTATTACTGCGTGATGAGGTAAGTATACCGCTATATTTTTCTTACCATCCTTTTTATTTACAGGTTTCATATGACCTAACCGTATGTACTCGTGTATTACATCAGTGTATTTCTGTTTTAAATCCTGGTTTTTCTGTAATCTTCGTTCTAATGCCTTAAATCTAGCTTCAGCAATAACCCGCGAACCACCTGCCTTACAGGGAGGATCTTCGTCCTTGAAGGGTAATTTTACAACATATCTTCCGTCTTCTCTTCGTTTAGTCGTTTCTTTGTATAACTCTTCGCAACGTTGTTCTTCTGGTTTAAATATCTTTCCTTTGTCTACATGTTGTTCTTCAATCTCCCAAAATTGTTTCAAAAGATCGTCTTCCCTAAACTGTGCATGCATCACTAGAATATTGTTGCAGATTGTATCTTCTTTGACCTTTTTTAGGCTATCCATAGCTCCGGACAGGATCCAACCTAGGGTTGTATTCTGGGCAATCAAAGTACTAGATGGACTCTTTACCATGTCGTTTTTCAGGATGATACTGTACACTTCTGCTCCTAATAATAGGTCAATCCTATTAGGTTGATCGAAGTGAGGATCTGCGAGATTAATTGCCGCTATATTTATGAAATTGAAAGCTCCTGTATCAATTTGTCTATCAGGTAAGCTTGATGTTAATTTTTTAAGTACGTAGGCGTTTACGGTTAGTTTGAACTGAGGATCAACCCTTGACTGTACGATCAATCGTACCATAAACCGTGCAACTACTGCACCACTACCTAACCCGGACACGGCTCCGCGCACAGGTATCTTTTGCAGTCTAAGGTATTGAACCGTTGACTCGGTTATAAAACAGGCTTGAGAGCCCTGGTCAATCAGCGCTCTTACTACGTGGTAGTCGCCTGTCTTGGACTCTGCCTTCACTAGCGCTGTGGCTAGTAAGACCTGTCGAGGTGTAAGCCCATTCTTAGAAAAACAAGAGACTACCTTTGACCCACTAGTTGAATCATTAGCGTCAACGTTATCTTGTTTCGAGGAATAACTATCGTTTCTGTGTGGGGCCCCCTCTACATGCAACAAGGAATGATGTCGCTTGCTACACAGTTTGCAACTAGTTTCCTTTTTGCAATTTGTAACCGTGTGATTACTGCCCATACAATTGAAACAAATTTTATGTTTTGCTACAAACTCGCGCCTGTTGTTGACAGGTTGTTTGGCAAATTTCTTACAAAAACATAGTTTGTGGTTTTCAGAGCAGTATTCGCAACGTACATGGCTTGAACTTACGGCTACTAATGCCTTGGAAGAGTGTGAACTGTTGATTTGTGGAGCTATAACCCTTTTTGGTTCTATGCACTCCAGCGCGCGAAAACGAGTTTCTATAAAATTAGAGAATTGTTTAAAAGTAGGCAATTCGTTCGAGTCATTACCACTTATGTGTAATTCCCACTGCTTGCGGGTTTCAGAATCTAGCTTAAATGACACGATATGTATAATAATGACATCCCAAGTGGTCACATTGACGTCTAAGTTTGCGAGTGCACTGAGACAATCGTTCGTAGTGTCAAGCATTTCCTTTAAGAAAGTCGATGACTCAAAGTGCATACGTTTTTGGCTAAAGAAACGTTTTAAGATACAATTAACTAGGTACTTTTTATTACTATATCGCTTCTCTAACTGTGACCAGCACTGAACATAGTTTGAATCACTCACTGGTGTGTGCCGCACCAACTGTTCGGCTTCACCGGTGAGATGACTTTTTAGGTAGTGCATCTTTTGCACATTGTCTAAACTCGCGTTGTTATGCACAAGTGACACGAATAAATCCCGAAATGTCGTCCATTCGGTGTACTTACCGCTAAAATTAGGTATTGTGATTTTAGGTAACTTTGCGAGATTAGTTTTAGATGAACCACCGTTATCAATACATGTATCAATTTGTTTTACACTACTAAATTTCTTTAACATTGATTTCATCAAACTTTTATGAGTAACATAGGTGTCCTCAGTACTATCATACATTTCCACCAGTACATCTTCTTGAACCGAATATTTCTCTCTAATTTTAGTGTAATTTTCTTTAAAGAGATCCCAATTCTTTTGTAACAATTCTTGTTTGATTTCTATAAATTCTTGTGTTAGTCTGTCTTTAGGACTCTTTTTAAAATTAACTAAACCTCTATCTATGACCTTCTGTAAGTCTTTTAATACATTGAGTAGGCCTTCCATATTAAACACAAAGTAAAACCAAACAAATATTCAAACAAGTTAACAGTTCTGAAGAAAGACACAAGAGTAAAAATCTTAAAATTTTACAAGTGTTTGAGATTTATGTTTACTATCGGCGGAGATCGGGCGTGGATTCCCCGTTCCCCCGTTTTTTAAAAATTATTCTAAGTCCCTAAAACTAACATGCAACTTAAATTAAATAAAGTCCTTTCTCTTCAACAATAATAGTAAAACTTCTAAGTCCAAATTTTCTTATTTTGCAAAGTTAAAGTTAAATTCTTCTTTAAAATAAAGTTCAAAATCACTTGATTTATAATGCACTTTGATTTGATCAATAATATAGAAATAAATGTACTCACGGTTGCACTTCACTTTACTAACGTACTGGTGGCGCCCTCTGCCGGTGGTGAACTGCAGTACCTGCTTCCTCTTGCAACACACAAACACTTCAATTGTCAACTTGCTCCAGCTGATGCGTGTTGGATGTCTTGATGAGTGGCGCCCTCTATCCGGCGTATATCGGCTCCTTGACGTGGTTGAGCTTGTGGTACAACCCCAAACGCGCCACAGGGCCACTTGTTGTATCGCACCCTTGCGCAGCGATCCACTGCAGGTACGATTTACGGTCTTCCGACAAGACCGTTGAACTAGCCGTTTGTTTATCCGGCTCGATAGGACCAATGTTACGACAAGCGTAATTATGACCTGTTTGACCTATAACGATATACTAGAAGGGTTCGAGAAATAAAACCACAACTGTAATCTGATCTAGCTAAAAAGCATATATTTATTAAAAATTCAAAGTATCTTATACTACTGGAAGTAACCAAACGATGGCGCGATTCAGGCGAATCGTACAGCGCCATCTGTCGATACTGTTTTGGTCGTAAACACTACTGTTTAAATGAATAAAGAATTTGGTATAGGCAATATATGAAGAACCAGTTTATTTTACGCTTTTAAGTGTTTTTTTTGGCAGAGAGTTTTCGTTGGATGTTTTTTTGGAAGTCGGTTTTTTTTTATAAAAAGTTTTTATTTTTAAGTTTTAGTGCAAACAATCGTAGTTAAGTAGTAAGTTGAACTATTTCATCAAATTTCATCATCAAGAATACAAATTAAGGTCTATACGTACGTGTAATATTAAAATCCTCCTCTAATCCCTAACTGTTGAAGAGTTTAACCTTCTATCATCAGCTCACCTAAATAACTTGAAAGTATACGACTGAAGGTCTTTAGATACGTATGAAATTGAAAGAATTATCCTCCAACTCTTAACCGTTGAGGAGTTGTACCTTCCACCTTCCATCATCAGCTTACCTAAATAATTTGAAAGAATACGACTAAAGGTAACATATATACATATCATATTTAAAGATTTATCCTCCAACTCCTAACCGTTAAGGAGTTGTACCTTACATCATCAGCTCATCATCATAAAATGATGACTACCAGACGCAAATACTGGTGTAACTTCAGAAAATATACGAAAAACATAGCATGTGCCTATAAAAAATGAGGGTTTCTCTCGGTTTCCCTGGGTTTCCATCATCAGATCCTGATATGGTGGCAATGGGGCCACCTCGGGAGCATACCCTTTCGAATTCTTTTTTTTTTTTAATCGGTCCCCAATTGACGGAGTAATCGGTGAACATACATAAAAAAATGCAGTGGAACATAGAACCTCCTCCTTTTTGCAAGTCGGTTAAAAAAGTATTCGCCATGGATATTTATGCCACGTCCTTTCCAGTGTAGCGTCTTGAACAAAGCCTCCATTGCATTTATGAACAATTTCGGGAAAATAACATCCCCTTGTCTTACTCCCCAATGCAATGATATGAGCCTTGTTTGCTAATTCTGTACTTGGACGGACATAGTGGCGGCTTCGTACAGACATCTAAGCACTTGGATGCATCGCCAGTCCACTTGGCAACGCTGCAGGGACTTTAGAACAGACCAGGTCTCGATCGAGTCAAAGGCCTTCTCATAATCCACGAATGCTAGACACAAGGGGTTAATTATATTCTTCGGTCTTCTGTATAATCTGCCGCACTGTGGATGTGGTCTATGGTGTCATATCCACTCCGAAATCCAGCTTGTTCCGGTGGTTGGAATTCGACGAGTCTTCGCGCAAGACGGTTCGTGATGATTCTTGAAAACAGCTTGTAGACGTGACTTAGAAGGAAATGGGTCGATAGTTCTTCAACCTGGTTTTATCACCTTTTTTGAAGAACAAAATGACCACACTTCTACTCCACGCCTCACAGTTCTGTTGTAACGCCGTCCTCTCCAGGGGCCTTTCCATTTTTTAGCTGTCCAAGAGCCATCTCGATTTCGCCATTGTTGACTTCTGGCAGATCTTCGGTGTAGTGACGTGTTAATGTGGTTCTACAGTCCTCATTTTCGAGATCAGGTCTCGACCGCTATACCGATACGTATAAATGGCCATAGAAACGTTCCACTTCCGAAAGGACGGTTGGCTTGGAAGCAACGACTTCTCCACTTGCTGTGGCCAACTTCGTGAGGCGGATTCCTCCGAAAGACTGTACAAACACTTTTGAACCCCGGTTCTGTTCGATCGCTATTTCGATTGAAAGAGAATTGGAGCATCGGAGGTTGTGTCGTACGAGTTTGCTGATCTCTCGGTTTAGAGTCCGCTTTACCGACGAAGTTGAAATTGGGTTTTCACGTCGTTCCTTCATTGGCCTAGGGTCCCTTCCGAAAGCTTCGATTTTTTGCCCTTACGCTGCATATCACAAAATCTCATACCTACTTCCCTGAGGATTCAAACCACGTTTCCAGGTTCTGCTTTACGTCCGTTGTGGTTTCCATGGCAACAAATCGGTTTTCCAGATTTGACTGGCACTTTTCAGATCCCATCGTTGCTTAGAGCGTGGATTTCATCAAATGGACACGTTCAGCCTTAAAGTCGATATTTAGAGAGCCTCGGACAAGTCGGCGATCACTACCGGTGTTAAACCTATTGATCACTGAGACGTCTCTGAATAATAATATGTGCTTTCGGACCGTCGTAATGAAATCGATCTCGTTTTTGGTCATAGCGTCGGGGCTTTGCCAAGTCCACTTCCTTTGGAACCATTTTTTAAAGAAAAATTTCATTAAGAACAGCCCCTCTCGTTCGAGGAAGTTGACGAGCATTTGTCCCCTATGATTTCTGCTTCCAAATCCATGGAATCCTGTTACCGATTCGCTGCAATTTTGTACTCATACTTTGGAGCTGAAGCTTGAAGTCACCCATAACAACGTTGTAGTGGGTCTTAGTAGTGAGAATGATAGGAATAAACCTACCCAGGAGGGTCCTAGACGCGACGCGTCTGGGGAATCCCTCCCGGAGCCAGTCGGCTCCGGCAGCCCCCAATCGTATTATGGGGGGGGGGCACCCAATGTCTTACACGCCCGTCGCCGAGCGTCAAATCCGGCACCGAAATAAACGCGAAGGACGCGGAAAAAAGAAGTGGGGCAGTGTCGCGCCCATCGAGGAACAGCCGAGGGCAGTTCCGCAAGGCGGACGCCCACTCCTCCAATGAGGAGATTGCTGCGGCTGTAACGCCTGCAGCGGTGGGGCTCCGAATCCGACTGCTGCGAGCCGAAGACAATCGGAACGCACGCGTTCCAAGTCCGCCGTGGATGTCCCGGGTGGTAGTTCCGGTGCGAAGACGGATGCACCGGAACCGATGGACGTGGAGGCAGACGGTCGGAAGCGCGGACGCCCCCAGGGCTGCGAGAGCGACATCTCTCAGGAGATGTTGCCTCCGCCTAAGGTCGCCAGCAGCCATAGGGGGCGCTCGCGAACCCCGGTGTCAGCCCCGTCAGGTTCCGTCTTCTGTAAGGCGGAATCGTATAGGCGGGCTCGGGCGGATGGAGAACTGCAGGCGGAAGAGGAGATCAGCGGTCTCCTGCTGAAGATCGGTGAGCCGGTGGATGGGGACTCAGTGCCCAGTACACCATGCTCCCTGCAGGAGAGAGCGGAAGCGGCGGTGGCAATCATCCGCAAGGTGGCCACCAAGTCCGTCAATCTTAAGGGTACCTTTGTCAGGGCCCTTAAGGACTCCTCTTCCGCAGTGGCGGGGGTCATAGAGACCCTAATCGGGGACGTGTCTCGCCTCCAATCGGCAAACGATCGCCTGACGGGGCAGATGGCAGAGCTGAGCTCCCAGTTCGCCCAATTCCAGGCGGAGCGCCCTGGGCGAGAGGACCCGGCCCAGTCTACGTCCCAGCCGGCCCCATCTGCGTCCCGGCCGGCCCCGTCTGCGTCCCGGCCGGCTCCGTCTACGTCCCAGCCGGCCCTGTCTGCGTCCCAGTCGGCCCCATCTGCGTCGCGGCTGGCCCCGTCTGCGTCGCGCCCGGCCCCGTCTGTGTCCCAGCCGGCCCCGTCTACGTCGCGGCCGCGCCCGTCCACGTCCCAGCCAGCTCCGTCTACGTCGCAGCCGGCACCTACCGTCCCTGGGGTGTCCGAAGATGTCCTGCAGCAGATGCTGCAGTACATGCTGCACGCGATGGGAAACCTCGTGGACGGGCGGATTGCGGGTCTGGAGGCAAGACTACCGCCGGCCCCTATTATTCGGCCACCGCTTGCGGCGCCAAAATCAAAGGTCGCGTCGGCACCCACCCCTCTTCCCGTGGTGGGGGGTCGCGTGACGTACGCGGCGGCGACGTCGGTTGCGGGCACTGCAGCCACGCGCAAGACGCAGCAGCGGGCGAAGGCGCCGGCCAAGACGGCTGCGCCGCAGCCAAGGCCCAATACGGTGGCAGCGACTGGAGCGGAGATTGCTCCGCTCCCCACTCCAACACCCCTGTCTGGCCCCTCCACATCTGCCCCCTCCAATGAGGATTGGCAGGTAGTCGGGGGGTCAAAGAAGTCGAAGAAGGCCAAGAAGCGGGCCAAGAAGGCTGCCCAAAAGGCGGCCTCTGGCCCGCAGTCGTCATCGGTGGCAAGGGCCACCCCAAAGAAGCCGCGGAAGTTGCAGCCGCCTAAGACCGCGGCTGTAGTGGTCACGGTGTCACCGGAGGCGGCCAGTGGGGGACTGTCCTACGCGGCCGTCTTTAAGACGGCCCGGGACTGTCTCGCCGGCGACTTCGCGACGGCAGGGGTTCGACTGCGCCTTGCCCAAACGGGAGCTCGAATCCTCGAGTTCCCTGGGGCTGAAGGCGCCAAGACTGCGGACACGTTTGCTGAGAAGCTGCGGGGTGTATTTTCGGACACGGATGGTGTCAAGATCGCCAGGCCTACGAAATGCGCTGAGTTGCGCATCTCGGGCCTGGACGATTCGGTGACGACCGAAGACGTTCGCGTTGCAATCCGCGCAAAGACGGGTTGCAACGCGGAGAGCGTCAGAGTTGGCGCCATCCGCCCCGGTCCGGGAGGGCTTGGCGCAGTGTGGGTGAGTTGCCCCGTGGCGTCGGCCAAAGTTTTGGGCGACGCCGGCAGGCTTCTCATCGGTTTTGTGAGTGCCAGGGTAACAGTCCTGGCGGCAAGACCGATGAGATGCTATAAATGCCTAGCATCGGGGCACACACGCGTCAAGTGCGGGAACTGCTTCGACTGCAGCGGTCTCTGTTTCCGCTGCGGTCGACCGGGGCACAAGGCGGCAGAATGTTCTGCCGCCCCTCACTGCCCTATTTGTGCGGCGGACGACAAGCCCGCCAATCACCAGATGGGGCAGGGAGGCTGTAAGCCATCCCGCGCTTCTCAGCAGACATCGGGGGCTAGCCAATCGACCCAGGCTGCCTCCGATGTCATTCGTGCGTCTTCATCGTCGCCCATGGAGGAGGTTGTAGAGACGATCCCTTAATGGATCACGTCTCCAACCTCCTTGTCCAGACGAACCTAAACCACTGTGCCGCGGCGCAGGATCTCTTCCTGCAAACCATGGCGCAGTGGTCGATCGGTGTTGCCGTAGTCGCGGAGCCCTACTTCGTTCCTAACCGTCCAAACTGGTTGGGTGACTGGGACGGCTCCGTGGCAGTCGTCGGTTCCGCGGCGGCTCATTCCCCGCCCTTGTCGCTTAGAGACAAGGGCTCTGGATATGTTGCCGCCGAGTGGGGGGGGGGGTCACCGTTTACGGTGTTACTTCTCCCCCAACCGGAGTTTGAGCGACTTCGAGGTCTTCCTTAACAGCTTGGAGACCTCGATGCGGCGATTAGCGTCTGGGCACGTCCTCGTGCTGGGGGACTTCAACGCAAAATCCATTGCGTGGGGGTCCCCCGGGACGGACGCCAAGGGCGAAGCCGTTGAGGAGTGGGCGGCTTCGGTGGGCCTCTGTTTGCTGAACAGAGGCTCCACCAACACGTGCGTGCGACAGCAAGGGGGGTCGATAGTGGACCTTTCGTTCGCTACCCCTGCTGTTGCCGCACGAGTAAGGAACTGGTGTGTCCTGGAAGAGGTTGAGACGCTCTCGGATCATCTTTATATCCGATTGGAGCTCTCCCGGTCCCAGGGCCCCAGTAGGGGTCACACGGCGCGGCATCCTTCCCGCTTTCCGCGGTGGGCTGTTGCCAAGCTGGACAGGGACCTACTAGAGGAGGCGGCCATTATTCATTCTTGGCTGTCTCCGCAGGCCCCGACCGAGGAGGTCGGCGTTAACGTGGGGGCTGGCCGTTTTCGCGATGCGATTACGCAGATTTGCGATACGGCCATGCCCCGCGTCCAAGGTCGTCGGCCTCCGCGGAAGGAGGTCTACTGGTGGTCCCAGGAGTTGGCGGACCTCCGTGCGGCTTGTACTCGTGCCCGGAGGTCCTACACCCGCAGCAGGCGACGTCACCGTGGAGACGGTGGCGGGGACCAGCTTCATGAGGAGTACCGCGAGGCGCGGAGGACTCTGAAGCTGGCCATTTGCCGCGCCAAAGAGGAAAAGAGAAAGGAGATGCTGGAGGGTCTCGACCGTGACCCCTGGGGTCGCCCATACCGTGCGGTGCGTCAGAAGCTCCGCACGTCGGGCCCCCCCCTTACCGAGACTCTCCAGCCCAGCTTCCTGCAGGAAGTGGTCGAGGGCCTTTTCCCTGAGCGGGCGGAGCACACACCCCCGTCGATGGCCTACGCGGTCGGAGACGACGGGGGTAGAGAGGACGATGTGCCGCCCGTTAGGGAATCGGAGGTTGGGGCGGCTGTTCTTCGGATCCGTTCCAAGAACACCGCCCCCGGGCCGGACGGGATACCAGCCCGAGTGATGGCCCGAGCCCTCGACCATATGTCGGACCGCCTCAGGGAGGTGTTGGACGCTAGCCTAGCGTCCGGACGCTTCCCTGAGTGCTGGAAATGCGGGAAGCTGGTCCTGTTGAGGAAGCCGGGACGGCCTGCCGATTCGGTCGCGGCCTATAGGCCCATCGTGTTGCTGGACGAGGCGGGTAAACTTTTTGAGAGGATACTCTCTGCCCGCATCGTCCGGCACCTTTGTGAGGTGGGGCCCGACCTGTCGGATGCCCAATTCGGATTCCGAGAGGGGCGTTCGACGGTCGATGCCGTGATGCGCCTCAGGGCCGTGACCGAAGAGGCAGTGAGTTGTGGCGGCGTGGTGTTGGCGGTGTCGTTGGACATCGCCAACGCCTTCAATAGTCTGCCATTTAGCTGCATCAGGGAAGCACTCCACTACCACGGGGTGCCAGAGTACCTGAGGCGGCTAGTGGCAGACTATTTAGAGGAGCGTACCGTCGTGTACGAGGACCGAGAGGGCGTCTTGAGACGGCGACCCATGTCGTGCGGCGTTCCGCAGGGGTCTGTCCTTGGACCACTCCTGTGGAACGTGGGGTACGATTGGGTCCTGCGAGGTCGTCTCCCCCCCGGGCTGGGCGTAATTTGTTACGCCGATGACACGTTGGTCACAGCCCGGGGGGCGAACTACCAAGAGGCGGCGTGCCTGGCCACCAGGGGTGTTTCTCTGGTGGTCGGGCGCATCGAGGCGCTGGGCTTACGGGTGGCCCTGGATAAGACGGAGGCCCTTTTGTTCCATGGGCCCCGTCGTGGTCCACCCGCCGGCGCCTCCATAGAGGTCAACTCGGTCCTCGTACCGGTTCGGGCTCAGATGAGGTATCTGGGCCTGATTCTCGACGGTAGGTGGCTCTTCGACGAGCACTTCCGACAGCTTGGTCCCAGGCTGGTCGACGCTGCCTCCGCCCTTGGGCGACTCTTGCCCAATTTGGGTGGAGCCAGCGTCGCAACAAGACTCCTATACACGGGGGTTGTCCGGTCGATGGCGCTGTATGGCGCACCGGTGTGGGTGGCGGCTCTGACTGCCCTAAATAAGGCTCGCCTCTGGCGGCCTCAGAGGGTATTGGCGGTCAGAGCCATACGCGGATACCGCACGGTGTCGACCGAGGCGGCGTGCGCCTTGGCCGGAACACCCCCGTGGGATTTGGAGGCGGAAGTGCTCGCCGAAGTTTATCGACGGGTGGCTGAATATCGGGCGGAGTATGGCTATCGCCCTCCGCCCGAAGAGGTACGCGAGTGGCGTGAAGCCGCCCGTCGAGCCACTATGGCTAGATGGTCGTTCTAGAGATCCTGCGCCGCGGCACAGTGGTTCAGGTTCGTCTGGACAAGGAGGTTGCAGATTTGATCCATTACTGGATCGTTTCTACAACCCCCTCCATAGGCGTCGTTTGAGACGGACGGACAACGTCGGAGGCAGCCTGGGTCGCTAGGCTAGCCCCCGACGTCTGCCGAGAAGCGCGGGAAGGTCTGCAGCCCCCCTGCCCCATCTGGTGATTGGCGGGCTTATTGCCCGCCGCACGCACAGGGCAGTGAGGGGTGGCAGAACACCCCGCAGCCACGTGCCCCGGTCGACCGCAGCGGAAACAAAGTCCGCTGCAGTCGAAGCAGCTGTCACACTTGACGCGTGTGTGCCCCGATGCTAGGCATTTGTAGCATCTCATCGGTCTTGCCGCCAGGACTGTTATCCTGGCGGTCACAAAACCGACGAGTAGCCTGCCGGCGTCGCCCAGAATTTTGGCCGACGCCACGGGACAGCTCACCCACACAGCGCCAAGCCCTCCTGGACCGGGGCGGATGGTGCCAATTCTGACGCCGTCCGCGCTGCTTCCAGTCTTTTCCTGGATCGCAACACGCACGTCGTCAGTCGTCACTGAATCATCCAGGCCTGAAATGCGCAGCTCCGCGCATTTGGTAGGCCTGGCGATCCCGACACCCTCCGTGGCTGCGAACACTCCCCGCAGCTTCTCGGCGAATGTGTCCGCCGTCTTGGCGCCTTCAGCCCCAGGGAACTCCAGGATTCGAGCTCCCGTTTGGGCGAGGCGCAGTCGGACCCCTGCCGTCGCAAAGTCCGGGGCGAGACAGTCCCGGGCCGTCTTAAAGACAGCCGCGTAGGACAGCCCACCGTTAGCCGCCTCCGGTGACACCGTGACCACCACAGCCGCGGTTTTCGGCGGCTGCAGTTTCCGCGGCTTCTTCGGGGTGGCCCTTGCCACCGATTGCGACTGCGGGCCAGAGGCCGCCTTTTGGGCAGCCTTCTTGGCCCGCTGTCGGGACTTCTTTGACTTAGCCCCCCCCGCTTGTGGTGGCCTCCCGTAACCCGGTGATTCTTAGCACCCCCTATCCCGCCGTTACAGTGGTTGTATCGATGCTGTGAGTAAGTACAGCTAAATATTTGTCGGATTCGTTCTCAAATAATTTCATTAATTGCCATGTTGCCATCAGGCAGCCATATGTCTGCCCCACTCTATCTATAATTATATAGTATACCTCACAAACTTTCACTCAACTCTTACATCCTTGAAGGGACTTACGCTTAATGTTCTTGAGTTAAACTACGCGTAGCGTAGTTGTGATAAAAATATGAAATGGTTCAAATATTTTTATTATTTATTGTGAAATTTTGCAGCCACCTAAAATATGCCGCCCGGGGCGGACCGCCCCTCCGTTCCCCCCCTCGCTACGCCACTGTGTAAATACTATAGCATAGCGTCGCGAACCCTTTAAACGACTCGGAAACTAGGACGGTTGTCCTAGTCGTTTAAAGGGTGCAGTCAAATACTATCTATACTTATAATAAAAATGTAACAGGTCCAATTCTGTACATTAAAGATATTTAGAAAAATATTTTTGGAGGGCTCTCTATAATCGATACTGAACCCAAAACTGTAATTTTTTTCATTTTTGTCTGTCTGTCGGTCTGTCTGTCTGTCTGTATCTTGGCCGCGCATCACGTCGAAACTACTGAACGGATTGAAATGAAACTTGGCATGATTTGAGTTCATACTACGAGGTAGGACATGATACTTTTTATCCCGAAATTCAGCACAGTATCCTGGAGAGAGGGGATGAAAGTCAAAATTTGTACTTGGTTGTAATTCAATAACACATAGTCCGATTTCATTCATTCTTTTTTTGCTAGAAAGAACGGGAAAAGTGTTTTTTTTTTGTCCGCGACTGTACACTGCCTGTGGGAAGCTGAGACAGATATGTAAATATGGCGGTACGAAGTTCGCCGTGTCAGCTAGTAATAAATAAAAAATTGGCCAAGTGCGAGTCGGACTCGCGCAGGAAAGGTTCTGTAACATTATCTATACATTTCAATACATTCATACATCATCTCATTCATCTCTGAAAATTTCAACGGTCTAACTATCACGGTACATGAGATACAGCCTGGTGACAGACGGACAGAGAAGTCTAAGTTATAGGATCCCGTTTTACCCTTTGGGTACGGAACCCTAAAAAACTACACCCATGTTTTGACCAGACACAACCATGTTTTAAAGGGTGTATGTCTATTTTTACTTCATTTTTGTCTCCCACTTTATTAAGGAGGGAAGTCAATTTATTATACAACCATCTCCATCAATTTATGCTTGATTAATTTCGTTGCGGATTCCAAGACAGTTTAACATTTCTTTTGACTTCGCAAATGTTATTACTCGGTGTGTTTGAAGGTCACTGTTGTTGACTCTGGTATACAGAAGTTACTGTGGTGGGGGTGAGGCAGGGATTAGTCTCATCAACTCCCTACACCGTCCAAATAAGTAATTGTTACTTATTTTTCTTCTTGTCTACCTTAACTTACAATAAAATCTGAAATTTAGAGGTCTCGCAAAAAAATAAAATTTAAAATTAAGCCTGCCAAAGTGACTCTACTTTGCCTGATGGAAAACATGAGCAGAATCCAAGAGTAATGCTCAGCATACCCATTGCGAATACTGACAATGTAATAATGCAGCATGGTGACCCACATTATGGCGGCCGCGGCCTATTGAGATGCTTTTGCCTAATTGGGCCTTCGGTCTCGCACTCACCAACGAAACATGACAGCACGATTGTTGTCATTTTAAGTTGGTCTTCTGTGGGAGGATAATACTACCCCGGTCTAGCCGGCCCATTCGTGCTGAAATCAGTGTGGCTCTAATACCTTGAATTCCCATTGGAATTGTATATTTCCGTTAACGGTTTACTTTGGGAATAAATGGCGTATAAAATATAGATAAGAAAGCATTTATTTGGGAATCCGTATATCTTATCGCGTATTTGATAAAAATTCTATCATTAGTGTTAAGAATTTAGTTGTGCATGTAAAACATTTGTTATAAATGAAAAACAATAGTAGCAAGAATATTGCTTACACGGTCGGATTAGCGAATGTTGATAGGAATCTCAGGTCAGGGTTACATACCTGTAACTTGATATGACTGTTATTGAGCAGTTTGAGCGCTGTAATCGCTACTTGTCCACTGCTTGATATTGGCATCTGCCCCCCTAGCCAAGTTGCAAGCGTTCTTCGTTCTGCAATCGTTAACGCCTAAATTCTCGTGTGTCATTGGCTAATACTTTGTTTAAGATTACTTTGTCTATGATTAGCCAATGAAACACGAGAATTTAGGCGTTTACGATTGCAGAACGAAGAACGCTTGCAACTTGGCTAGGGGGGCTGCTTAGAAAGGAGCCTTTAACCTACTGGTCCTTACTACGGTGGACGTGTTGGTCAACTTTTCCTTCTCTATGTAGTACCGTTGTCCTGCGTTGGCTGCCTTGTTTAGTCCCTTAGTCGCCTCTAACCTTTATAAATGTTAATCATTATGTTATTGCTAACAATGTATAACCTTCATTCAACCACCCGTTATTTCCAATGTATGTATTGAATACTTACTTCTGCGTTAACCAAGGGCACGTCTATTCATTCATCGACGGTGTGAAATAAAAAAGTTTGACCATTATTCAATGCCTACGTTTTCCTTATATTACAACTTTTTCTTTAACCATCGATAATACTGCTATAACTCAGTAATATAATCGGTTGCAGAACGGCGTTGGCATGCTCACGGAGTCTAGTTTATTATTTTATAGGTTATTAAAAATAACATCTGGTTTTTATACAAAATATATTACATCTTCGGAAAAATTTGATGCCCTAGTAATTTTAACACAAATTGGGTTTTCGAATATAACATTTTTAAACCTTATTTTAAACTAGCTGACCCGGCGAACTTCGTACCGCCATATTTACATAATATCTGTCTCAGCTTCCCACAGGCAGTGTACACTCGCGGACAAAAATACTTTTCCCGTTTTTTTTCCTTCTTTCTAGCAAAAAAGAATGAATGAAATCGGACTATGTTTTATTGAATTACAACTAAGTACATATTTTAACTTTCATCCCCTCTCTCCAGGAAACCGTGCTGAGTTTCGGGATAAAAAGTATCTTATGTCCTACCTCGTAGTATGAACTCAAATCATGCCAAGTTTCATTTGAATCCATTCAGTAGTTTCGGCGTGATGCGCGGCCAAGATACAGACAGACAGACAGACAAAATAAAAAAAAATACAGTTTTGGCTTCAGTATCGATAATAGAGAGCCCTACAATTTTTTTTTTCAAAATATCTTTAACCCCTCGACTGTGAATTACAAAATTTACGAAAATGGCGAATCTGCGTCAACGTAACGTAAATACTCCTGTCAAATTTCCGACTCTCACTGAAATGACGATTACCAAAAAAAAGAGTATTGGGGCTATATGTATATTATTTTTGTACCATTAGAATGTGTATTAAATAAGCTATCCGATGATGTACAGAATTGGACCTGTTACATTTTTATTATAAGTATATAGATAGATAGATAAAAACCTTATTTTACGAACTTAAAATATAAACCTAGGCTGCAATAATTGAATTAAATAATAAGTTTTTAAAGGACGATGAGTAGACGAATCAGAATTTAAGATTACAATACTTCGGCATCCATGTTGTCTATCATCCATCACATCTAAACTTTATATAGTGTTGCAAGTATTATTAGTAAATTTAGCTAAGAATACAGATGAATAGTGTTACTCTATTTATTTTTTTCTCGAGATTGACGTTTCCGTACAAAAATATCCTTGAATAATAAATTAAAAAGCAATTATCAACTCGAGTAGCATTCCAAGTTAGTCTTGTTACACGAAACATCCATAAAATACAATTTATCAAATAACATCGTAAGAGCGTAAAATGAATAGGTACACATCCAATTGACAGACAGGTAATTATGGCGCGAAATGTTATGTCAATGGCTGGCTAGATCCTTGTGTAAAAAGGAACGCTGACAGAAACCAAATGCCACGTAATTGCAATTATGCTAATAATCTTTAACTTTATTATCTCAATTCTTTCTATTCTTTTTGTATCTATATCTATGAGTATGCTTGTGAGATTTTTTACTTCGGACGTCGAACATCTCTGCTGTAGGTTATCTTTGTTGCGTGTAAAAGACGCAAGGCTGTAACAGGAGGCCTGTTTCCATCTCACATCTATACGAATCAATTAAATTGAAGTTTGATTGTAATTTTAAATTAACAGCTTACACTACATCATATTAAAGTATATCCCTATAGGCTACAGTAGATACTTACTTAAATAAAAAAAACTCTTTTTTAAATTTCGTGTCTGTCTGTCTGTTTGTTCTGGCTAATTTCTGGGACGGGTGGACTGATTTTGACGGGATTTTAACTGTCAAATAGCATAGGTATAAGAAGTAACTTAGGCTACTTTTATTTTAGACTAGCTTTGGTGACATCGTGGGTTTTAGCCACTCTATCATCATAAAAATATATTCTTCCTAAAGTATTAAACATCCGATGTTGACTCTAATGTGAGTATAGCGTATTGTATTTAAAAATTTAATCGGTAATAGCAGATTACCGATGAATTTTTCGAAGTCTTAGTAATAACTTGCTATTTTACTACGAAAATACTTTTTGATAGGACAGAATTGCAAAATCGAGAGTGAAACGGAATGGAATTTTGATCGATTTTTTATTACAAGATGATCTTACCGAGCCGGGTCTCCATCTAACAAAAGTTGTCAATTTTTGTGTTGTTAACATGTGTTGGTGACAAAAGTTTATGTAATTTCCTTGTGTTGGCAACAAAAATTGTCAACAAATGTTGAGAACAGTGTTTCCGTTGGCTTAAGCACAAATCGAGCATAGCCATAAAAAAAAATGTTGGCGACACGGTGTAGACACAATGGAAACAAAAGTTGGCGATTTTTTTAAGTGTTGCAAGCAGTTGGAAACACTGAAATTGCCAACAATTTTGGTGGAGACTCGCCTAGATGTCAAAAGTCACAGATGCATCCAATAAGGTCCAGTAAGTATCGTTCTTTTTTTTAAGGCAATATTAATTAATTAATAATAAACATTAATAACATTAATAAACAAATTAAGGCAATAAACGTGTTTTAACAAGGCGAGCTGCATTACAAATACACATTTTTTTAAACTAGTAAAGTTTAATACTGAAAATTCACTTAATTTTGGCCGCGCCGTTATAGATTCACTAAGTTAGTCTAAAAGATCCTTAGATCATCATTTAGAATAATAACGCATAGAAGGCGAGTCCGCGCGTCAGTTTCGAAGCACCTCAAATGGAGCCGCAGCTCCAAACGCTGGGCCGCTTTCAAAGTCAAAGTACGCCGAACGTGTCTCGCTGTGAATGTTTTGTTTATTTTACAGTATTTTGTAAATAATTAGGTCAAAATAGAAATGTTTTGTTTCAATATTCCGTTTGCATGTGTGCGTATCGCCGCGCGTACCTACGTAATCGTCACACCTATGTGAATCGGTTCAGTGCTTCATTTTTGACAGGGCGCTTTGTATGAAGCTATCTTTCTATGCGTTATTATTCTAAGGATCATCAGCTATTTGACAGTTAAAATCCCGTCTAAATCAGTCCAGCCGTTCCAGAGATTAAATACCCGGAACAAACAGACAGACAGACCGACAAAAATTGTTAAAAAAAATATTTTGGTATATATACCGCGTATACATACATATACATTTATTAAATAGCGGTTATTTAAATATTACAAACAGACACTCCAAATTTATTTACTTGAATAGGTAACTAGCTAACCCACGCACGTCGTTTACGTCTGCTATTGTCCGTAGCGTAAAAAAAATCCCCGTTATTGTAACATTCTTCACTGGTGCTCCGCTCCTATTGGTCTTCGCGAGATGATATTTAGCCTATAGCCTTCCTCGATAAATGTACTATCCAACGCTCAAAGAATTTTTCAAATCGGACCAGCGGTTCCTGAGATTAGCGCGTTCAAACAAAGAAACAAAGTCTTCAGCTTTATAATATTAAGTATAGATATTGTAAATTCAAAAGTAGCTTTGTCTGTAACGCTTTCACGGTTAAATCACTGCCCTGATTTAAATAAAATTTATTTGAAGATACTTTGGTTCCTAAGCAAAGACATTTTTAGGCTAAGGCAAGGCTAATTTTTAAATCAATAACCTACATACACGTGAGTGGAGCAGCTGTCTAAGCTAATAAGAAATAATCAGGAGGGTCAACAATATTGCCATGTTATTATCTACTCATCTGCAACCACATAGTTCTTTTTACTGTATGTTCTTGAAACTATTGGTCGTCTCCTTGGTTTTCAAAAGAAATCAATAATAAAAGCCTCTTTTACTTGTCCCCATTTTCTTATACTTATCTATCTGGGATTCAATTCTCTAATGCTAAGTAGATATAGGCTGAAAAAGGCTGAAAAGGGTAGATCAGAGAAAGGTAGTTGGCCTACATTTCTATGCCCCCGTGGTATTAAGTTTATTGTAGTAATTTCGGCCATGATGGGCCGATAAAATAAATGTTTTTTTCCGCCGCGTTACGCCTATGTTTGTATATACAAATGTAGTGAATTGAAACCCACGGAAAATTACACAATCTTTTGCGGTATTTTATCTAAAACAGAATTATGAAAAAACAAATCAATGTTTGAGTTTATGAAATAAACGGTCAATGACCCTGGATCTCTATCTAAAAAGATCTAAATCAAATAATAGGAAACGTTTTACCTCCTTTCTACCAACTCACCTTCCTACTTTAAAATAATTAAAAAAAATACATTCTAAGGCAGTTTCAAACAAAAGAGTTTTTATTTGTTGCAGTGCTGGTAACGAACGCGCGAAAATTGACTGTGACAACGAAATGTGTGCGAAAATGGTTATTTTAGATTATTCTGGTTTAAGATCTTCATTTCTCACTAAGAATTTAATTCACATTAAAATGTGTCTTTATAAAGAAATTGAATGTTTAGTATCTGGGTTTATCACCATAGTGAAAAGAAAAATATTGAATCATTGGTTTTAGAAAAGTCAGGTAAAACTTCTTCATACAGATTGTATGTAGCTAAAGTAACATTTTGTCTACATAAATAAAAGCTCAGAGGATGGCACAGCCATCTACCATCTTTGAATACGTCTATCGTAAATTGTTACACATGTCACGAATACCTCCAACAACGACAAATATATGGATCATTTTCCTCCTTCTACACAGAATAAGAGCGAAAAACTGTATACAAATTACGGCTTAGCATAATGTATACATTTCGTAATAAATAACTCCACGTTGACGTGTTAACGTGATAATATGTTCTTTTAAAAGGTCTACCAAACATTTATATATTGAGTAATGATTGGTAATCTTGACTAGTGAGATAGAGGTCTTGAGTTCGATTTGCACATGGGACAAAATTGTATGATGAACATTGTGCTCATCTATACAAATTAATAAAATTGGAGTGTCTGTTTGTAATATTAAAATAACCGCTTTTTTACTAAATGCATAATAAATTATTATGTGTATTATACACGGTACATATACCAAAATATCATTTTTTACAATTTTTGTCTGTCTGTGTGTTTGTTCCGGCCAATCTCTGGAACGGCTGGACCGATTTTGAAGGGACTTTTGATAGGTAGCTGATGATATAAGGAGTAAATTAGGATTTTTTTAGACTAGCTTTGCCCCGCAGCGTTACCCGTGGTATTACACAATAACCGCGGGTAACACCGCGGTATTCAGCTAATTTGTTCTATATCTGGGTATTGTAATTTTCTTATAATATGTATATTTAGTGTAAGTGTATGTAATATATATATCTCTCTCACACAATCTCCGTGATTGGTTGGTGTGATTTGGTGGGAAATACACCAACCAATCAGACGCTTGCGGGAGAGAGACTGACTCTACCTAAACTCAGTCTCTCTCTCTACTCCGATCACGCTTTCCGCTCGTTCAGCGCTCCCTCCATATATTGTATGCTCTAAGGTTACCATTAAAAGAAGTAGATTTCCAAGATAGTAGAGCCACGCTTATTTCAGCACGAACGGGCCGGCTCTACCGGGGCGGTACAGTAGTAGTGGAGTAGTAGTAGAGTACCTACTTGCACATAAAATCAACGTAAAATGACAGCGTTCGTGCTGTCGTGTTTCGTTAGTGAGTGCGAGAGGCGGAGAACCAATGATGCAGAAGCATCACTGTGTGGGTCACCGTGCTGCATTATTGCATTGTCTGCATTTGCAAAGAGTATGGTATGGTTATGCTTTCCGTCAGGCAGAGTACCTAGTGTCATTTGGCAGGGCCATACATAAATAAAAGATGGTAATAATAATCAATAATCATTTTCTAGGAATTTTGGTCGTTAGGTAAACAAAATATCGGAATTAATTTACCAAACGCTCTGCCACCGAAAAAATAATTCAAAGAGAATGAATGAAGGCTATTTTAAGAATCGCTTATTTGTCAAAATGGCGACATTCCTTTAGACTCGTGTGTTATTTATCCTTCCGTCTCATTAATTTATTATTTATTTCGAACTAGTTGTTGCCCGCAGCTCCGCCCGCGTGCATGTCGGTTATCGCGGCAAATAGTAGCCTATGTATTATTCTGATGTATAAGCTATATTACTGTAAAGTTTCATCCAAATCCGTTCAGTAGTTTTTGTGTGAAAGAGTAACAAACATCCATCCATACTTACGAACTTTTGCGTTTGTAATATTAGTACTGAACTACTGATAAGTTACACTACTTTTATGTTCTATCATTTTAAGAGAGAAATCGTGAATGAAAAATATAGTTTTTTTATGACGTAAGTTAAGGGGCCGGCGGTCACTGAGTTCTCCATACAAATAGAATACCAAAATAATTTGTAGTTCAAACATATTTTCACCATATTATGTTGATATCCAGATTTAAACAGTACTTATCCAGGCTCCTTTTCCCTTTTTATTTAAAAAAAAACTTACGTAAAGTAACGAAAAAGTTGAATTTAATTTTGCACATTTGTACAGCGTAAATGGCATGTTTTAAGTTTGTTTTTTCTATATTATAAACAGCAATACGTATAATATTTATTATAAAAAAGCATAGCCTGTATTATCAAATTACTAATTATCGAAAAGAAAATGAAAAAACATTGAGTTTTCATTGATGATTTTTAGTAGTCTACAATACATCCATATTTATTATAAAAACCAAATAGTTAGTAGTGCTATCGCAGCAAACAGATGCCACAGTGACGAGAGTCGATACAGTGACGAGATATTAGATATATATTTTATTTTATTATATATTAGATACAGCAATATTCTGAACAAATTTCAACTTGCAGTTGCGAGCGTCGGTCGCCGCGCTCTTAAGTTACTATCTTTTAAGTGTCTATTTTAGATACTCGCGAACGCAGGTATGTGGTGTTTCTCTTAAAAACTATCTCCCTCTAGATCTCTAGCACCCTGCTCTGGGTGGACCAGGCCCGTGTGATTCCATGCCCTACACGAATCGACGCAATGTCCCGTCCCATCTTGGGGGAAAATATTTCCCTTCTCAATCCCGACGGCCTGATTGCACTTCTATGCAGTCAAGCCGCTATCCTATCTCCTACCGGCCGACTACTCTCTTTCGGCCCGCGGTTTCGTCGACGGTTCATACCGTCAACGACGTCGGGACTGGGACTGGGCCTCTCTCGATTCCGTTCAGCGGTCTCTTTCTGGAACACAACAGCTTCGCAGAAATAGACCACTGTGACTCAACTCTCTGCCCGCCGGCATGGCAGCAATAACTGCTGGCGGAGACAGGTCCCGTCCAAGTTCCTCTGACACCTGACAAGACCAGTATATTGCCACTTTAGAGTGCCCGCAAATTTGGGGTAATCTTATTCACTAGTTAAGTAACGTAAAAATACTTAAAACTGGTATCTTCTGAAGCCTTGTGCTTGTCTCTCCTATCATATGACATAATATCAACAATCTAACTAAAAAGACGCCAAGGTTAAAGCCACTACATAATAGCATATTAGGCATATTTGTTTTGTAGTGTAGGTAGTGTGATGTCCGACATTTGTGTTGCCAACATAATTATTTTCCCATCTGATTAAACATCAATGATAAAAATAAACGTATTTCCATTATGTCTATGGTCGATTATGCTACTTTATTTATTTTCCAGTGAATTCACTTATAACATAAATAACAATGTATGATCGTTGAAAGTCGATGCAATGATAGTGTTTTTTGATTGAAAAAATAATCTAAGTGAAAAAAGTAATAATAATTATATTTTTCAGACAACTGACACTTAAAAACAATCTTGTTTCTTGCCTGTGCTACGAAAACTATATTAAATGAAAGAATACCTGTGTATATTTTGTAAATGTATTCATATTTGTTTATTTATTAAAACTGTATGCACATGTACATTGGCGGACTACATATTATACATAGAAAATACTCAAACTTCGAAACATGTATTTGCAAGTCATACAATCATATGGTCTGACTCGGGAATTAAACCCAAGACCTCAGCACAGCAGCGCGCGGTATTACCACTACACCATTTTTTACTTTTTTCCTTATATTCAGTCTCACACGATAAAACATTAATATTAGCTTATAAAGTATTTCAGATTATTTCTAGTTAAATATAATACAATGTTATCTTTTATTTTACACAATACACGGTCTTATCTACGATGCTAGCGTACACGTACATTATCAATACAGGTGTTCCGTGTCTTATTTACGATAATTTGCCACAAAGTGCTGTACTGTAGGTGTATAAATTATTTTTAAGCTAACTAATTACGGGGGCAGTAGAAACATAGTTTATGTGCTGCTGTCTAAGTGTCTCTCAGGATAGGTTTTCTTCTTTTCTTATTAAAGACCTGTGAGGCCTATGCCATGACTGTGTTGGTGATGATACCGTGCCACTTCTAGCTGTGGCACTTTGTTTGCGTATTGATAAGGAAAAGCAATACTAACTTGAAAAGTAGATAAAAACATATTTGAAGTGTATACAGTATGAGATACTGTACATACATACGCTGATGGTGCGTTCTCCACGACCACGCCCGGCACCCGTCATATACGTTTGGTACCTACATTAAAACTTCAAATTGACCACAGGTCGCCAAAGCCAGTAATGAGCATTCATGAGTTTTTGTGAGCCCCTATTTCAGCGGCCGTCAAATATTTATACGCAAGGATAGAACAATGTCATAAAGGGTTGTTGATTTTCCAAAGCTGAATAAGCTAAATACAGTTTTCATATTTTGAACATTTCAGAGAAAACACCGAGAAATTCTAAAAGAGGAGAAAATATGACTTCTTTGCTATGTTACAAACTTATTTATGACACTTTGATAACGTTTTCTGCATTATCATTGCTTTGGAATATCATTATGTCATATCTTGATAGGAAATTTAGAGATGGAAAACCTTGTTTTTATTTCGTGTGTGTAATTATTTTTCTTAGAAATATGAACTTTTATCCTTTATTTTTTCCACTTAGGCGTGATTTTTCCAAAAACCTATTCTAACTTAATTTTTACAATATTAAAACTTTTTATAAAAAAAAAAACCGACTTCCAAAAAACATCCAACGAAAACTCTCTGCCAAAAAACACTTAAAAGCGTAAAATAAACTGGTTCTTTATAAATTACCTATACCTAATTCTTTATTCATTTAAAAAGTAGTATTATAATGTGTGCTAGGTACCTAGAATCTGTTTGAAGTTTTGTAAGGGTGGTTTGTAAATCGGTGTTTCAAGTAAGAAGCGTCAGCGCAGTACCTACAGACTCGGCGTTCATGAATCAGTGAGTCCAGTAAATACCAAAAATTTTAGTACAAAAATCATCCATTATGTTGACTAATCAGTTTTGTTTAGTAAAATAACTGAAATAGTAACATAATTATTATTAAATCTGTTTCTAAAATAGGTACTTTGTTGTCAAGTTGGCGTTAGCTAAGTTCACTAATTTAAACTTGTTATTGTCTATGGGCTCTTGGCTGACGACCTACTGACTTGACTTGAATTTAACTAAACTTAGAACGTAGCAGTTAACAGCGGAGGACAATTCATTATTCAAAGCAACTTCACTCAAAGATTTATTGTGTTTTGGAGTTTTAGGAACTTGAATTGTGTCAATGAATAGCTAAACTGATAATGATTTGAAAATTAGGTGACATATTATCCACAATACGTTATTAACACGTTAAAAATTATCCACGATAGTTTAATAAAAAAGCCCAAGGCCCAATGATGCAGAAGCATCTCAATAAATCGCCATGGTGTGGGTCATCATGCTGCATTGTTGCATTGTCTGCATTTTCAATGAGTATGATGACCACCATTCTTGGATTCTGCTCATGCGGAAAGCATGAGGCAGAGGCGAGCAGAGTCACTTTGGCAGACTCATAAATTATAACATAAAATATCCTACTAATATTATAAACGCGAAAGTTTGTAAGTTTGGATGGATAGATGGATGTTTGTTACTCTTTCACACAAAAACTACTGAACGCATTTTGATGAAACTTTACAGTAATATAGCTTATACATCAGAATAACACATAGGCTACTATTTGCCGCGATAACCGACATACACGCGGGCGGAGCCACGGGCAACCACTAGTTTATTAATAAACGTCTCGCATTTAATTCTCTTGATTTACATTGTTCGCCCTTTGCTTTGCAGTACAATTAATTATTGGTGTTAATTTCCTTTTGATTAGCTCACCTAGTTATATTTAGCTATGATTTATATTTTACTAGCAACCCGGCCCGGCTTCACTCAGATGACAGAAATTATCGGATTTCCTCCACTGAAATATGCATGTATTACACATACTAGCGGACCCACGCAACCCCGTTTGCGTCTCCTATTGCCCGTAGCGTGATAATTTTCCTCCGTTTTTGAAACATTCTTTATTGATGCTCCGCTCCTATTGATCTTAGCGTGATGATATATAGAAATTGCCTTCCTCGATAAATGTGCTATCTAACACTGAAAAATTTTTTCAAATCGGACCAGTAGTTCCTGAGATTAGCGCGTTCAAACAAACGAACAGACTCTTCAGCTTTATAATATTAAGTATAGATGTAAACCTTCCTCTTGAATCACTCCATCTATTGCTGAAAATCGCATTAAAATCCGTTGAGTAGTTTAAAAAATCTAAGCGAATAGACATCGGAAGCGATTTCATTGTATAATATGGAAAGATTTTCAATTTTCATGTTACGTTATATCATGACACCAAGTTATATATATATATATATATATATATATATATATATATATATATATATATATATATATATATATATATATGATGTTACTCACATGAAGTGGAATATAATTGTTTGTATGAGACTAAAGATTCTTTTATATTTATGAAAATATCTCAATTCGTATTGGAAACACGGCTAGGACAACACTAGGTAATTTCTAGGACGCTAGAATAAATGCTAAACCGCTGCACCGATTTTTAACGGACTTCAAAAAAAGAAGGAGGTTCTCAATTCGACTGTTTTTTTTTTGTTTTCATGATTCTTTTTTTATTTGAATTTGGTGCTTCCCGTGTGGTCCTATTTATTTGGTCCAGATAGAAGTCGGTTTTTTTTGTTAAAATTTGTGATTATTGTGATAAAGATACTTTGATTCTTGAGGAAGGTTAATCTTCACTGCGATAACTGATAAACATGCGGGCGGAGCCGCGGTCAAAAGCTATTAAGCTCATATTTACCTGTTCCTAAATAAATAAGAAAATATGGAACAAAAGAAGCAGGTTTTCATTCAGAGCTCGACTGTAGACGCAGTAAACAAATAAACTAATTTTAAAGGAACAAAAACCCGCCTACGTGAAAATTATATACATATGTACTTAAAATTGTAGACATTACTGCTTATTCTGTTGTTCAAAAAGTCTCTAAACTAAAAGTCACTAAATATGTGTTTTGTCCTGAAACGACCTGTCATGTCTGCTAAAGTAACTCTATTCTGTCTGATGGAAAGTATGAGCAGAATCATGGATGATGTATCTGATGTAATATGAGTATGGTGACCACCTCCGGTGGTCCATGCTCCATACAAGTACTAAAATCAGCGTGACTCTACTATCTTGACTATTGGAAACGAAAATAATTTTAGAGATATTTTAGTTTAGTAAACAAACAACGGAATTAACACCATTGATAAAACCCTTCCTTTTGATACCCTACTCGAAGAGTTTAAAAGTAAACCTCACTATCAGTAGCCTGTGTTAGTCCACTATTGTACAATAAATATTTTCAAATACGTACCTACCTATTCAATCAAATCTACTTGACATTTTACTTAATGACTGACTTAATGTTTTTTTTTTCTTTTTAATATCACTAGCGGGACTCTCCGCCGTTTTCAACCTATCTCTATTATTGAAAACACTCTGAATTTACCTTGAAAATAATATTAGTGGTTTTTACTTCAGTTTTTACAATGAAAACATAAAAAAACAGTATCAGTGAAAGTATTGACTCTATCTCCAGTTTTAACTAGAGACAGGTTTCTGAAAACGACCATAACATGAATTGATTTAAAAAATAAGAATCGATAAAATCGACCCAGGCATTTGGTCTCTAAAGTGACGCGTTTTCAAATGACGAAATCGGGTTTTGCATCGCGCAGTCGGGTAAAAAGGGGACGCACGCATTAGGTGGTCCTTGGCCTCACAGTCCTCACACTACAAATTAACTTATAGCTACAAATTGCGCGGATATAATATACCTTTAATAAATATAATAATTTTATTCTGTTCTATTCTTCATTTTATTAGATAGTCTCTCAGATTACAAAAAAAGTTTTCTTTTGTAATCTGAGGATAGTCTAATTAATCAAATCTTTCATGCGAAGTATAAGTTCTGTCGACGTCTCATTTTGAAGGCTATGATTAGCAAAGCCAATTAATCTTGACCCCTGTTAGAATCAGATTTTTTATCATTTTAATCTCGGAAGTTCAGTTAATAAGTAATGGAAAAAAAACATTCTAGAATTTTCCTTTAGACTAAAGGACTAGGCCAGTGCCTCTGAGTATTTAATCCTATTACCTGAGGAGTAGGGTGTCCCAAAAAAATCAAAGTAGTTTTTTTTTAACGCATACCCTCTTATTTTTTTACTTTTAGGTCAAAACAATTATAAATAAAATTTTAAGAAGGTAGGACCTCGGTAACCCGTGCCGACTTACATCAATACATGTCAGTACTTGCTCTCTAAGGCTGACGCAACCTAAGGTGTCGATGTACTTCTGATTATCCGTTATTTAGTTATAGAACTCGCATTGTTTTCAATCAATCAACATGTCAGTACAATTACGCAATTCTAAAATGGGTATATTTTTAATAGGTGACGTAAAACATCAAATAACGGGTTCAAAACATCTGTCTAATGGACAAATTCTAGCAGGTTAATTTCACAATATCCATGAAGTGAATTTAACTGTCAATGAATACGCGAATCCCACTATTCGCAAGTGCATTATCTATTGGGAAAAGGCGCGTATTCCTACTAAATCTTTGCCTAACTGTGTAAAAAACTTGTAAACTTATATCAAGACTAGTTGACCCACGCAACGTCGTTTAGGTCTCCTATTGCCCGTAGCGTAATAATTTTCCCCCGTTTTTGTAACATTCTTCATTGATGCGCCGCTCCTATTGGTCTTAGCGTGATGATATATAGCATATAGCCTTTCTCGAAGTGGGCTATCTAACACTGACGTATTTAAGCAGCGCTGTCAACAATTTAGAAAATTTGTTTGACATAGCACACGCCAATGCGCTTCAATTAATAAAAATAAATGAGGATAGAATCTTGTTATAGCGTCAAAGAGAACTAGGCCGACCTGGTCATTAGTAGAACTGCATGAAAAATTGACTGATAGAGAGGAAAGCGCGCGCCTCAGAACTATCGAAGAAGAAAAACGACGTGCTAAGTATTTGTCGGCTTAAAAACATCCAACAGTCATACGTAGCCACAACGTTATCTTGCCAGTCGTCAACCCGCACTTGTCCAGCGTGGGGACGTATGGCCTTAACCCTCTCCTGAGGGGAGACTCGAGCCCAGTAGTGGGACATTATGGGTTGTTGATGAAGTATTTGTCTGAGCCGACTCGTTCGACATCATCTTATATACCGTTACAAGACGACATATCATCTGAATCTAATGAAAACTTAGAGATACAAGAGGACGTACCGAAGCTAGTCGAGAAACACGCAACCTAGCAAAACAGCTCTGCGGAGAGATTTTATTACTCCAAAATTAGTAGCAGCGCTAGATAGGTGTCAATTGAGTATGAGAGATTCTGTGCTCATTCTTGAAGCAACTATTGAAGCACTTGGATGTAATATTGATGAATTTCCGACAAATAAGTCTTCCATCCAAAGAATTCGCACAGGAAAATGGATAGAACGCGCTGAAGCCATAAAAAAATATTTCCAAAATAAGATACCGGAAATTGTGATTGATCATTGGGACGGCAAGCTTTTGCTTGCTTTAAATGCTCGGCAATAAAAAAAGAACGTCTTCCTATAGTTATTTCTTATGAAAACAATAAACAACTTATTGCTGTACCAAGACTAGAAAGTTCTACAGGACTTGAACAAGCACAGGCAGTTTAGAACGCGATTGTAGACTGGAATTTTTGACGTGTATTGTAAACGCCATTTGAAACAGGGTGCTCTATATGGGGTGTTAAAATCATTCTGTGCGAGATTTGAGAGCCCCCGTCACAAAGATTGATCTGTGGGTACAAGTGAGAGAATAAAAATAACACAATACTTTATATAATATACGTATAAACGGTGCCTGTGTGCTTCTTAAACAAAAACTGAACAGAGAAATGCTTATTTTGCTTGTCGAACATCACGTGTATGAATTGTTCTCAAATACCCCTTGTACTTGAAGCAAAAATCAGTCAAGTAACTACAAACCCTGATATTCGGCTCTTTAAAAAGTTTCGGGAAAACTGGAAAAGTATTAATGCTGATAAAATACAGAACTATAGAGAAAAACTTACACAGCACCTGACTGACCTCGAAATTGACAACTTGCTAGAGTTTTACCGAACTTAACTGATAAAAGAAATAGTCAGAGATGATTATCGAGAGTTAATAGAGCTTTCTGTAATATTTCCAGGTGGAGATATCGAGATAAAATATAAAATCCGATCTCCTAAAACTATCCCCTACAGTAAGTCAGTACAAATTTTCATGTCAAAAGTTTGGCATCAAGTCGGCACGGGTTATCGTTGTCCAATCGGTATGTTCTTTGAGGCGCGAGTTAACTCGTTTGAAGCCATCCAGAGAAACCGCATAGTTAAATTCATGTCCAGAATTGACCGGTGTAAGAATGCCATCATCAGAAGTCTGTCAGATAGGAATATTACGTCCTGTATGTACAGGCACTGGTTAAAAACAGTAGCCTGATTTTTTGTATCTTTTTATTTTTTTATTTTCATTTGTGTATATTCTATTATTAAGTATACACGGTATTATTTGGTCTGTGTCCTTTTCTTTTTGTTTGTTTTTACTTGTATTTGTATTTTCTTTTTCTTTATCTCTACATGTAATTTAGCTATGAATCTTGTGTTCGAAATAAAGTATTATTATTATTGCATTTGCTGTTCTCGAAATTTACATTTCGGTATTATAATGAAAACCACGGGCCTAGGCCAAGTGGAGTTCATTTGAGTGATTTGGGACTGAGGCTGTAATGTGTGATGTTGTGTCTTCCTGTAAAAACTTTCGAACAATACGGCAAGTGTTTAATATAGCGGCTTTTTGCATAGTAATGTATGTGTTAGTGGGGAGTTCAATCTGTCCTAGGAAGTGATGAAGATGTTTTGGTATAACTCCGGTGCTGGAGAGTACCAACGGCACAATGTACACTTTAGTCATTTTCCAAATTCGAACTATTTCTTCTTTTAATTCTGTATACTTGTGTATTTTGTCAGTAATTGTTTTTTGTAAATTGTGTGTGTTAGGAACTGCAATATCTATTAAGTATGTGTGTTTATTATGTTTATCTATAAGAGTTATGTCTGGTCTGTTATTGTGGATAGTTTTATCAGTTAATATGGCTCTATCGAAGTAAATCTTGTGAGTTTGGTTCTCCAATACCGGTTTTGGAGAATATTGGTAGTATGGTACTATTTTAGGTGCTATCAAATTATGTTTAATAGCTAATTTCTGGTGGACGATATGAGCGATTTGATTGTGCCTATGGGTATAGTCGTTTTGAGCTAGGGTTGGACATGCACTTGTGATGTGTTGAATGGTTTCTGCGGATCGGTGACATTTTCTACATTTATCATTTTGGATATTCGGGTCTTTCAAAATAAATTTACTATAGTTTTTAGTGTTAATAACCTGGTCTTGTATTGCAATCATAAATCCCTCAGTTTCAGGGAAAAGGGAACCTAACTGAAGCCATTTATTCGAAGACTCTAAATCTATGTGTATCTGTTCTAGGTCATGTAAATGTCTGCCATGTAGTTCTTTCGAACGCCATCTATCTACTTTTTCTTTTCTTAGTGATTCTGGGTTTTTATAGGTTACGTCTCTATTGCATAAATTTAATGGAGTAAAGTTAGCATCAATTTCAATAATGGCTGCATGTATATTACTTTTTGTTGCTTTACTATAAAAGAAATCTCTCAAAATTTTTAATTGTCCTTCCCATAACGTTGTCAGATCTATGAGTCCTCTTCCACCCTTTTGTCTTTGAAGTGCGATTCTTTCTATTGCCGATTTTTGATGTAAATATTTGTGTTTTGTTAGTGTGGTTCTAGTCTTAATTTCTAAACGATTTATGTCAGTTCGTGTCCATTTCACTATACCAAATGAATACGTCAATATGGGTATGGCAAATGTGTTAATGGCTTTAAATAAATTTTTGGAATGAAGTTGTTTCTTGCATATTTGATTTAATCGTCTAGCGTATTCGGATGAGAGTTGTTTCTTAATTTCGATGTGATTGATGTTGTGAGATTGTTGAATTCCTAGATATTTATACGTGTCTGCTGGTTCCATACTTAAAAATTGATTAGATTCTAGTGTGTTGTCAGTATTAGTTGCTATTTTCCCGTTGCGTATATGTAAAGTTCGACATTTGTCAAGTCCAAATGACATATTTATATCCTGGCTATACTGTGTTGTTATTGTCAATAAATGATCAAGACACTTACTATTTCTAGCAAACAGCTTAATATCATCCATATACATTAGGTGTGTAATATTTGTGTTAGTGTCTAATTTATATCCGTTAGTGGTAGTTCTATTGAGAAGAGTGGATAGAGGATTTAACGCAAGGCAGAACCATAATGGACTGAGCGAATCTCCCTGAAAAATGCCATTTTCGATGGGTATCTCTTCTGAGACGATTGAATCTATTCCATTGGATAAATGTAATGTAGTACGCCAATCAGACATGGCATTTTTCAAGAAGTTAATAAGGATAGGATTAATTTTATAAATATGAAGAACACGAACTAACCAAGAATGAGGAACACTATCAAAGGCTTTTTTGTAATCAATATAGGAGATATTTAGATTCTTTTTGTGTTTATTTGAGTGTTTTAAAATTGTAGAGTCTATAACTAGTTGTTCTTTACATCCTTTATGGTTTTGCCTACACCCTTTCTGCTCTTCGGATAAAATATTATATTTTTCTAAATGTTTACTAATTTTCTTTGTGATTATAGATGTTATGAGTTTGTAAATTGTGGGAAGGCATGTGATAGGGCGGTACTGTGAGGGATTGCTTGTATCGCTGCTCTTGGGTAACCTGTAAGTGATACCTTTTGTTACAAATTTGGGTAGTTCTTGTTCGCCTTTAATAATTTCATTTATATTATTTGCTAACTTATGATGGAGAGTAAAAAACTTTTTGTACCAGAAATTGTGTACACTATCTATACCAGCCGATTTCCAGTTTTTCATTTTTCTTGTAGCTATCTCTATGTCTTCTAGAGTAATATCATTTAATTCCATTATCTCAGTATTTACCATTTTATCTTCTTCTTCTGCTATCCATTTCGCACTGTTGTTGTGATCCCTTTGTTTTTTCCATAAGTTACTCCAGTAGTTTGTAAGTTCTCTAGATTGAGGTATATCGTAACATGTGTTTTGTTGTGTATTGTGGCTATTGAATGATCTGTAGAAACTCTTTTCATTATTGGTAAATAACTTATTGTCTTCTTTTCTCTGTAATGCTTTTAAGTATCTTGATAAGCGTTGCGATTTTAGTGTTAATTTTTGTTTTAGTGTGTCTAAATATTCTTCAGGTCTAACGTTATTTCGCTCATGAATTGTATGTACTTTTGTTTTTCTGAAAATGATCTCAGCCGCTGCTACTACTTTCCTAGACCTATTGTTATTTATATATTGTGTTAATCTACCTATATCGGCTCTTAAATTTTTAATGTCTGTTTCAATCCTTATTTGCCATGGTGGTTTTTGTGGTTTATGTGTATGTGGTCGAATGTTAGTATTATGAGATTTGATTTTATATCCTAAGTTCTGACATATAACAAGTGCGCTACAATATATGAGAGTGTGTAATGTATTTAAATCGGATACAGAAGAGAAAAAATAGCATAGTATTTGTTTGTTGAAAGTGTCTACATATCCGTATAGTTTTTTACTTTCTCTTAGTTTTGGTAGTTTAGGGCGTGTTGTTGGATCGGTACCTGTGTAAAATATTAAAGCGGTTTCTAACTGATTAATTAAATCTTGTGTAGACATATCGATTTGTGGCAAGTGGGACAGTTGTGCATCTTCTATTATTTGTGTAATAGAGTCGTTATTATTGTAAGTGTTAGTCTGAGTAGAAGTGTGTGAATGTGTTAGTAAAGTTTGCTGTGTATTTGACGTGGCGGGTGATGTTTGGACGTGGGATTTGATTGATGATGAAATATTTTCTTGTGTTTGTGTGATTGGTGTTGAAATAGCCGCTGTGTGTGGTAATGTATTTTCTATGTCTTCTCTGCTTAGTTGCTCTGCTATTTCTTGTTTCATCATATTTATTACATCATCAGGTAACAATTTATTTCTGACAATGACTCTTCTTTGGTCGGCTACTCTTTGTGCTGATACATTTAAGTGTGGAAATTTTAGAATAAATTGATCGTGTAGTTTTTTACAGTACATAGTCCTATCAGTCTCAAGTTTAGTGGTATACAAATATGTGCGCATGATAAAAGTATTTATTTCTTTGCTCCATTGCATACGCACTCTAGGTTTGCCAGCTTTGGTGGTCGCAGATTGAGTGACAAGTGTCTCCTGCGAAACATCCTCGGCTAGGGTTATTATTCCACTATTATCGTGTTCATCTCTATTGCTATGGACAGAAGGTGATGTTGCAGTTGATGGCGTATAAGAGATTGTACTTGGGCTGAATGGTTCTGTTGGGCTAATTGTCCTGTCTGTAAGTCTGTCGGTTTCGTCATATTGGTCGGCTGTAATAGATTCGGAAGATCCGGTGGGAGCCCGCCTGCTCAACTCCTCACCGCTGACGGTTCGCATGCTGAAACACCCAGCGTCAGCTCCAGGTGTGCCCCGGCGATTGCCCCCGGGAAGCGGTCCTCTCAGTTTCTTTTTTGAACGGGTCTCCATATTTTATGGGTTACCAGTGCCATGTTTGCCGCGCCAGTAATTAAAATATCGCGTGACCGCCCCCCACGTGAGTCAGGTGTTCGACTCGGACGTATGGTTGGAATTTAGGGGGCTTATTATTATTATTATTATTATTATTATTATTAATATTTATTATTTGAGTCAATGAGGTCAATCCAAATAAAAATAGAGGGTATGCGTATTCGATTTTGCGAATTTTTTTTTTTTCCCTTATGTCGTGGGACACCCTACTGAGGAGTCATTATAAAGGGTTTCTTTATTACAATGTAGCTTCCTGTGCTTATTTCTTATAACTCTAAGTGAAGAAATTCAATACTTTTAAAACTGTTGTTTTATTATAAAAACATAACAATTATGCAGACGAAATACCTACTTAGGTTACTACATTTTATATTTTTAGATGATTTGTGACATGCTTTTTCATTTACCTATTAACAAACTCCTAATTCGAAATATAATATCCAAATTGTCAGTAGCCGCAGCCTACGCAACCTCGTTTACGTCTCCTATTGCCCCTAGCGTGATAGTTTTCCCCCGTTTTCGAAACATTCTTCATTGCTGCTCCGCTCCTATTGGTCTTAGGGTGATGATATATATCCTAGCCTTCCTCGATAAATGGACTATCTAACACTAAAACAAGTTTTCAAATCGGACCAGTAGTTCCTGAGATTAGCGCTTCAAGCAAACAAACAAACTCTTCAGCTTTATTAGTTATTATAGATTGGTTCGAAGGAAACAAATTCTTCGTTCAAATTGAATAAGGACTTGTTAGTTTTGCCAAAATGATTAAATTTCAAACGTAGCCAAAAACTTACCTATCTCAAAGCGGGCCCTATAATTTAATTAAATACTCAGAGAAATTGAGCGCTTATATATCTCTCGTTTTACCCAAAGAGTATATAAATCACTAGTTTTACCCATCTTAATAATTCTTATTAGATGCATAATTTATGATGTTTTTGCTGCGGTAGTCTGTGGTGTTTTGTCTTTTATGTTTATGGTTTCGTGTTTATTTTTTGTACATTGACCTCTTTACTATTGGCCGATATTCCGTTATAGAACGTCTGTTACAAGTAATGTAGAACTCCTTGTATAAAATCCAATTTTTTAATCATTTTTTTGGTCAAGTTTGCTTTTATACTTAGGTACTAGTACTTCTTGTGTTTTTAACTAATATCATTTTTCAGTAAGTTTATGACAACGGAGTAATTATGTTGTCATTGGCTATAAAAATGTAATTAATTTTAGAGATATTATTACTTTTTTACGTTTAATACTATAGGTAATATTTTGTGTTTTTAATTGTTCATTCTTCGTTTGAATATGTTTTTTTTCCATATCAGTATGTTTAGAATGATTAATTATTTTTGTTTTCTTTCATTCTAATAAATATTTAAGAGTAAATCATTAGCTTTGAGTTTCAGTAATTTAAACATAAGATAAAATACTTTTTATTAAGGCACCTAATTGTTACAATAGGTGTAAGGTGCCTGAATAAAAAATATTTTTTAAGAAACGTATATAATACTAGCTGATCCAGCAAACGTTGTTTTGCCATAAAAAAATGGGGTATAAAAAATAGATGTTGGTCGATTCTCAGACCTACCCGATATGAACACCAAATTTCATAAAAATCGGTCCAGCCGTTTCAGAGGAGTATGGTAACTAACATTGTGACACGAGAATTTTATAAATAAGATTGAGATCAATTGTAGAAATCCTTTTAATATTGTTTTTTAATCCTGTTATTATAATATTTAATATGTAAATTGTTGCGTGGGCCTACCATAATAATTTTCTTCTACTTTCATCCCTTATTAAATAATAGGTAGGTACTTATATAGTCCAGTCATTATAGTAAGTTCACCTCGGAATTCGAGATACCCACCTGTACCGGCACCGGTTGACCTGAAGTGATCCTGTGACCGCGCGCTCTCCGCCCTCTATCTTGGAAACGGTTCACCGTATAAAAACATTTTTAAACAAAATTTGTAGAGAATTTTGTATTCTACAATATTGATCAAAATACAAATAGCAAAAAACCCATAGGAAATGAGATATTTACAAAAAAGCTCAAAAAAACGATTTTTGTGACCTTTGACCTTGAAATTTAATAGTTGCGTACACCCTACCATATGTAGGTTTTGAGACAACTTTTAGGGTGTCAATATACAAGTATTTACAGACTTACAGCTGGGTATCTCGAATTCCGAGATTCTTACCTAATTTAAGCTTAAATGACTGGACTAATATGACGTCGTGCATTTATGAAAATTGACTGTTTTGAATAACTAAATGCGTAAGTAAAAATATATATAAGTGACATTCTTATAACCTACAAAGTTTTATATACCTATAAATGTACATATTTGAATTATCTTTACACAGCCTTTAAGAGTCCACTAATAGTCATAGACTTTCCTTAGCCTAATTTGAAGTTTTGCCTACTATACAGCGCTGCCTGGCAAGACGGATTTGTTACAAGGTTTATTTCTCTTTGCAGTGTGTTGTTTGTAGTTTGCTCCATTTATACTGATATCATGGTATAACAAAACAGGTATGACATTCCGAAAGCTACCCAGGGTGACGTCACGTCACTATCCAGTTACAACTTTAAAGCAATTTAACATGAAATGCAAACATTTTCAGTCACCGTTCTATTTAAAAAAATTAAAATGCATTGAAATTGTTGTTTTGTGTACGTTTTGTTTTGTACAAACAAAATATTTGAATTTAAATATATGATAACGTAAAACTTTATTGTTCTATCGAATTCACACAGGGAATAATAGTAATTGAGGAGTTATTATTTCACACTAATGGTAACACTGAAACGTGCTATGTCAGCGATAGTGATGATGACGTCAACTCGTCCTCTATGTATCTCGGAATGTCATGACTGTTCTTTTTTTGCCCTGCCAAAATGTTTCTATTCTGCCTGATGGAAAGTATAAGCAGAATCCAAGAGTGGTGGTCACCATACTCACTGTGAACGCAGACAATGCAACATGGTGACCCACACCATGGCGGGCTAGTGATGCTTCTGCATCATTGGGACTTGCACTCACCAACGAAACACGACAGAACGCTGTTATTTTAAGTTGATTTTCTGTGCGAGGGTAGTAGTGTAGTACCGCCCCGGTCGACCGTCGAATACAACCCTGAACTATAAAAGTTAGATATCGTATATTCCCTTGAATAAAAGCAATTCAAAAACTTTTCCATTTCACTTTATAATGGCAACTCCGTTCAATAAATAAAAATTATATTGGAGCAACTTTGTTCACGTATTTGGAGACAACTTTAGTTTTTAGTCTTTTTTTTCTTTTTGAGCTAAAACTATCAAACCAAGTATGAAGAGTATTAGTTCACTTTGATAAATGAAATAAGGTCAACTATTAATTAATCGATATGTCCGTTCAATTTTTTTTAGTTAAAAAAACATTGGTACATTAATAGAATTACAGAACATTGTTTCCCTCGGACACATTTGGGTAAAGTTTAAAATCCCATGGCTCATCATTTTACCGCCAATTTACGAAGAGCTAATTTTTTTGTGAGCGTTTTATGCCTTGTTACTTTAATACATATTATTGTATAAAAAGTTTAAACAAATCTTAAAAGATATGTGATTTACTTTAGTAATAAAAACTTTTTATAAAAAAAAACCGACTTCCAAAAACCATCCAACGAAAACTCCCTGCCAAAAAACACTAAAAAGCGTAAAATAAACTGGCTCTTCATAAATTGCTATGTGCCAATTCTTGTCTATACCTAATTCTTTATTCATTTAAATAGTAGTATTATTATGTGTGCTAGGTACCTAAAATATGTTTGAAGTCGGCGCCAAGCCAAATGTAGTTACCACACTCGCTATATTTCGAGACGACCATCAACGACGTCGCGTCAGCCCGCGCGTGTCTGCCCGCTTGGGTTGTTTTATGCTAGCTATCCGGCAGCGGCGAGTGCGGTACCTCCTATTATTTTTGGCTTGGCGTCGACTTCAAACATATTTTAGGTACCTAGCACTCCTCCTTTCATCATCAGCTCATCATCATTAAATGATGACTACCAGACGCAAATACCGGAGTAGCTTCAGAAAATATACGAAAAACATAGTACGTGCCTGAAAAAAATGAGGGTTCCCCTCGATTTCTCTGGGATGCCATCATCAGATCCTAGTTTCCTTGTCATGGTACCACCGTCGGGACATCTACTTTCCATTAAAAAAATAATCATCAAAATCGGTTCATAAACGACGAAGTTATCCGCGAACACACATAAAGAAAAAAAAAAAAACATACGGTCGAATTGAGAAACCTCCTCCTTTTTTTGAAGTCGGTTAAAAAAAACTAAAATCATAATAATTTTGCTAACGTGAAAGAAAATTCTTTTAGATATCGTTGAAAAATAAACGGACCACTTCCTCTAGGTATATAAAAGTCACAAAACTTTCTTGTAGATAATTTATTATGCTATTAAACCTGAAAGCAGCCATTTTTTTTTAAATAATGTAGAAGCCAAGGAAATATATATTATTACTAGACATCGGATTATATGCACTATCAAAATGCCGAAATATGCATGCAAATATGCACGAAAAAACGACGAAATATGCACAATCAAAAAAACATTAATATTGGTTCCCACCGCGTTTATGTTGGTTCTAGGGTAGTGCTACGTTTGGTAGTTGCTCTTTATATACTTGTACTCACAAGGGTGCTTTTAAAAACACTTTTTTTTGTAGAAGAAATCAATTTATGCGCTGTGCATCTTCTACCGCATTTACCAAGGGGAGTGCTCCGAGGAGTTGTTCGGACTTATTCCTGTCGCCTCTTTCCGCCATAGTCCTACGCGACAGAAGTTTCATCCCCATCATCTAGATGGTTGGCAGTCCACAACTGTGGAACGCTTTTCTAGGAACTTTCTGCCTCGCACAACAAAACTGTGGAAGTTCACTGTCGCGTGCGGTATTCCCAGACCAATATGACCTTAAAACCTTCAAGAAAAGAGCGTACTCCTTCTTAAACGGCCGGCAACGCACTTGTGACGCCCCTGGTGTTGCGGGGTGTCCATGGGCGGCGGTAATCGCTTACCATCAAGTGATACGTCTCGTAGGCGTATCGTATGCCCATATTTAATTTTCACAACAACAAAAAATTACTATCCCGAAATCATTTCTGATCTCTTCCGCAACTCGATGTAATCCGTGGGCTAGACAGGTGATGTAAAGCAATTTTGAGTAGAATACTTTCAGAGCTTGACCAGTTTTAACCATATAAGGCGCTCCGTCAGAAACAGAACCACATATTTTTTCGTATATAAACAAATCGTGAAATCATTCATGAACCGGGCGCTAGTTGAATGGTTTGTTTTTTCTAGGACCTTGCAAGCAACTAAATGGGGAATCGAGGGCTCTTTGATAATTTACCAACAATTATAAATATAAATACAACACGCCTAGCACGTATAACTACTAAAATAAGCACTGTCAATGAAAAAGTACCAAAATATGCAATAACGCTAAAAAAATAGAATTATATGCATATGCAAACATGCAAATGCATATAATCCGATGTCTAATTATTACGTATATATAAATATATATACCTAATACGACTCATTTCCTGAATTTCCCAGATTTACTTTAGAATCTTCTATACCTATATTTAAAAGATGAAGGCGACTGACTTAGACACCCAGAGATCAACGCACAGCCCAAACCGCTGAACCTAGAATCCCTAAATTTTGCATAAAGGTTCTTTATATAACGTAAGTGAGCACTAAGAAAGGAATTTCTGGAATTCCACCTCTAAGGTAGTAAATCAGGGGATGAATGTCTGCGTGAGCGAAGCCGCGTGCAAAAGCTAGTAACATAATAAAACTCTTTCATCATTTCTTTAAATTGTGTATTTTTTTAAATGCCAACCTCTGAAAATTGTAGTGTGATGTGTATTAATCTATAAAAAAAACTTCGTTAAAAAAACCGACTTCAAAAACTAAAAAGTATAAAATAACTTAATAAAGATTTAATTAAATACACCTCATATTGATAATTTAATATTGATGAAACACTATTATTTATTGTTTTAAACTTTCATGGTCAGAAACATTAAAATAGAAATCTACGGGATTGCTACCATGTACCTTTTTGTTTGTGAGTATCCGATATTTCGGCGCTGTTACTACGATCTTTTACTACGATCGCCCCGGGCGATCGTAGTAAAAGACTGCGAAAGAGGGTAGACCGATATGTCTGCCAATAACATCCCACCCGCAAGATCTTCAGTTACTCCGTGATCATGGCGCTTGCAACAGCGCCGAAATATCGGATACTCACAAACAAAAAGGTACATGGTAGCAATCCCGTAGATTTCTATTTTAACACTATTATTTGTATGTGCTACCTATTTATAGGTTTGAACTCGCTATATTTCGAGACGAACGTCAACGACGTCACCGACGCTTCTGTTTGTTTTGTTCTACGCAAAGAGCAGCTATCCCGCTCAAGGTCACGCGCGGCGATTGCGGTATCTACTATTACATTTTGGCTTGGCACCGACTTCAAACCTATGAATAGGTAGCACACACAAATAATAGTGTTTCATCAATATTAAACGTTTGCATATGAGGTGTATTCAATTAAATCTTTATTAAGTTATTTTATACTTTTTAGTTTTTGAAGTCGGTTTTTTTAAACGAAGTTTTTTTTATGTTTTGCATTTTAGTCTTTCTCAAGTTTCTCATCATCATTTCACCTAAATAACTGGAAAGAATACGACTAAAGGTAACTTACATACACATGACATTTAAAGATTAATCTTCCAACTCCTAACCGTTAAGGAGTTTAATCTTCCATCATCAGCTCATCATCATGAACTCATAACTACCAAATGTAAATACTGTAAAAGCTATAGAAAAAAATATATGAAAAACATAGTACGTGCCTAACAAATTTGAGGGTTTCCTTTGATTTCCTTGGGATCCCATCATCAGATCCTGATATGGTGGCAATGGGACCACATGGGGAGCAAACCCATTCGAATACAAAAGAATTTTCAAATCGGTCCACAATTGACGGAGTAATCAGTGTATACATAAAAAAAATACCGATGAATTTGAGAACTTACTCCCTTTGGAAGTCGGTTAATAATCTAAAGTATAATTACATGTAGGTACCTACTACCTACCTATTTACCCTACCTATATCATAATGGCGGACTGCATGGTATTATGGTCAATTAACTCCATTGAGACACAAAAATGACTAAGATTGACACAAAACCTTATTGCTTTTGCTGTGGATTTTTTGGGGAAATATATTATTACTAGCTGCGCCCGCGACTTCGTCCGCGTGGAACAGTGACTTTGGGTAGCAGTTTTAATTATTAAGGCTTATATCATTTTAAAAATAAGACACACTTTTCACTGTTAAAAACATATTTAAGTATTTATATAAGTATATAAAATAAAAAGTATTTTGTATGAGCTTATTTCGACATTCGACATGGCCAAGGCTTTCAACCTGTTCTTGCACCGTTCGCTTCTCTCCAACCTCTAAGCATTCGGTCTGCCTCCTAGAGTCGTCTCTAGATTGACTCTTTTCTTCATCAGCGCCTTCGCATTCGGGTTCTTTGCGACGGACGGCGCGGCCTCTGTTTTTCTGGAGGTAAACGCTAGCGTACTTCAGAATTCGGTCCTGTCGCCCAAGATGTTTCTTCTGCATGTCAATGACATATTAGCCCTTGGCAATATACATTGCTATGCAGACGATAGCACAGTGCATGGGCGATATTATGGATACCCTGCAGCCAAGATAGTAGACGTTGAGGAAAATGGATAGGAGCTTGTCGCTGAGCTTGACCGGGTTTTGAACCGCATTTAACAATGGGGTGATGAGAATCTGGTCCAGTTCAACGTTAAGAAAACACAGGTGTGCCCGTTCTCTACCAAAAAGTCTCCGTTTCTTCCCCTCCCCACTTTTCAGAGCACTCAACTGCCACTACGGGATAAGCTCGGTGTCCTGGGCATGGATATTTGCCGAGGCCTCAAACCACGGGAGTACATCGAGGGCACCACTAAGGCAGCCTGAACAGGGTGAGACGGTTTTTCGCGCCCGAGCATTTGTGACTCCTTTATAAGACCCAGGTACGCTCGTCCATACTGTTCTCATCTTTGTGATGGATCTAGGCATTGATTTTCTCGATCTTTTGCAGCGGCAATCAGTCCGCATTATCAACAGTCCCAATACTACCGATTCCTTTGAGCCTCTGCAGTTGCGGAGAGATATCGCCTCTATGGCAGTCCTCTACCGCTTTACCATGGAGAGTGTTCTGAAGCGTTCTTCCAACTGATCCCACCTTCTCCCTTCCTCTACAGAACAACACGTGCTGGTCTTGGAAGTCACCGCCTCAGTCTTAGAAATACGCTCTCGAACCAAACGGTTTGGTTCTGCATTGTCTGCTTTCACAGCGAGTATGGTTGCCTCCACTGTTGGATTCTGCTTGAGTTTTCCCTCAGTCTGAGCAAATTCTCATTTTTTTCAATTTTAAAATACTACGTTTTTGATTTGCCATCCTTTGTCAAAATATAGTGATTTAGCTGATTTGATACACGCGATTGTGCTGCCCATTTGAAAAACATGTTTTTTTTTAAATGAACTGCAACTTTAACCGTCTGTCTTTGGGCTTTGATAATTGGTAGTGCAAATGTTGTTTTCAGCGGAAACTGCATTCTTTTAAATTGAAATTGCAAATAAGTTTGAATTATTGGAATACGGGGAATTGAAACATTTTCTTTTACAATGTTGTACCCCAGATGTGTATTTTGTAGCCGTGTACCATTACATATCTTTGTCGCTCAATATTTCTTATTAATAGGACTGGAACATTAACTTTCAGTCTTAACTTATAGGAATGCGCTCCTGATGATTCTAAAGATTTAAAAAACTTTATGCATAAGCTATGATATGACTGGTTCAGTTACCCTTGCATTGTTTCCTGAGAGGTATTCGTTAACATCTTCCTCCACGTCTGACATGATCCGTTCCTTTATTTGATAACTGTCTCATTAGTCGGCGGATCAGAATAGATATTATTTTTAGATCATGTGTGCTATCATATACCAGAACTCACGTCTCAGTGTAATCATGTCGTTACTGTCATTTGGCATACAATCATCTCCTATTTTTAGAAGAGCATTTGCATATTGACACTGCTCATAAATCATTGTGAAATTGTACTCGCATAATTGTAGTAAGACAAAACTTTTTAACATGTACCCATAATAAATAATATGTTTCATACAGGCATTTATTTCATCTTGCGGCGTACCCCTTTTGCATTTTTTGTGTTTAAATCCCGCCGGATACTTTTCCTTCGGATTTTTTCACGAAGAAAATTATTTGAATAAACAAAAAATCATGTAAACAAATCGAATCCTAGTGAATAATAACGCATTTGTAGTAGCAAAATTCAACATCCGCATGCGGCACAGTCGTCTGCCCTCACATGTCTGCCCGTTCGGGTAAGCACACTTAAGCATATTGTGATAACTCAGTAAATGTTACATCTGAATAGCTCTAATATTTTGTCTCCTGTCCCAAACTCATGAAGCATTTTCGCAAACCTTGCATCATCATCATCAGCCTATCGCAGTCCACTGCTGGACATAGGCCTTGCCTTGCCTTTCCTTCACAAACCTTGCATATTTCCATACAAACTTTCATCCCCTATTGCTATTTTACCTTGATCTTAAAATTTTATTTATTTTATTATAAATTTAATTATTATCTTATTATTTTATGGAAGCCTTTATGGCTAGCCTTCCTCGATAAATGGGCTATCTAACACTGAAATAAGTTTTCAAATTGGACCAGTAGTTCCTGAGATTAGCGCGTTCAAACAAATAAACAAACTCTTCAGCTTTATATATTAGTATAGATGTATTTATTATACTCTTCTAAGATCTACTACTCATAATTAACAACAGAATTATTTAGATAAAGATTAATATTACGCATTATGTTGATAAAAACTCTTTGGCAAATAACTCATTAATAGGTACCAACTCTTAGCGTCTTATACTCGTGATAACTTCTAAACGAAATGTCGGATTGGGATGAAACAAAAAGTATTTTACTTCTACATAAATACCCTTGATAACATAAAGCTTAATTTGGATAAGGATTAATATTACGATACACATTTAACGTAGTTTCTTTCTTCAGACGATTTAATAATTTTTTCGAACACAAAAGCGGTTATTGTGACTAAACCATGATAGTTAGATATATGCTCTCGCGGACTTTTTTGTAGATCTTAATGGGCCCTACAAACCCGTATTACATTATTTTGTTCTATTGTCTTCGCAGCGTACGCAAAAATAGGTTTTCGATTTCACACCTTGAGTTAGAAAATAGCAATTTTCTTACGGATCCCTAATTTTTTTGAAAATAAAATATAGCCTATAGCCTTCCTCGATAAATGGACTATCCAACACTGAAAGAATTTTTCAAATCGGACCAGTAGTTCCTGAGATTAGCGCGTTCAAACAAACAAACAAACAAACAAACTCTGCAGCTTTATAATATTAGTATAGATTTTGTCCATGGCTTTGGTAATACGTGTCAATTCATCAATTCAGATATTTTTCAACGTCATCCTATGTGGTTCTAATTTTTTTTTAATAATGAATTTTGTATCACACGTTGAGGAGATCATCATCATAATCATTATCATCCCGTTTCAGTCCACCGCTGGACATAGGCCACTCCCAAGTAACACCACAGGGCCCGGTCTGTTGCTCCATACTAAACAAAATTATTATCTATCGGAATGAGAAATGCCTGTCTTTGTATCAGTTGTATGAATTTATCCGAAAAAACAAATCTTCAGAATTGCAGTATTTTTAAAATCAATTGGGATGTCATGTCAGTAAAATCGAATATCGTACCTATATGCACACAAAATATAACATTGAAAATAAAACTCTTTGTTAACTCTACAGCATCCCAGAAACTTATGAACAAACAAACAACGCTACTGATCTGACGGATAATAATATCAGTCAACTACTATTCTTAATACCACGAATATGATCTCCATATTGCTTTCGACCTATCGCCACGGCTAAAATGGAAACAAGTCGTAATGTATTTAATGAATCATTAATTAAGAATGATATCGTCCTAAACTCGTAACTCGCATCGCAGTTTTAATCAGCTGTTTGAAACTAGAACAGTAAGGTTATATTTTTTATGAGAACTAAAGTGAGCGTAAAGTTGTTTTTTATAATTCGTACGCTCAACAATTTTTCGCTTGAATGGACTCACGTGAACAGTAAGGAATCGCTGTGATGTTAACACATGATTCCGCGACAGATAATCGTGAGAATTTATTCATTACAATCCGAACATTGTAAAATTAGGTTGGATCACATCAGCCATATTGTACAGAATGTTCCTACATGTAGGAACATTCTGTACAATATACTAAAACATTTGTGTATGTATACACAAATGTTTTAGTTTAAATAATAATAATATGAATTAATAAACAATAATTAAAAATGAGTAATTTTTTTAATTAAATACAAATTATTTATGATTAATTATACTAAAATTCAGTAGTTTAATATAAAGTAAGGTTAAATTTATTACGTCACCGTCTGCAGTGCCAACCTTGCCTTGCCGCAATAGTATGACGACGCTTTAAAAATGTCAAACTACTTTTTTTTTTAACTACTGGCACAAGTAGATAAGATTTCTAAAACATTGTTACAGCTGTTAACTTGTTAAACATAAATAATTGTGTTTAGATCCGTCAATGATAAGGCCTAATAGGTTTCAGCGCTCTGAAATCTAATATTCTTTTGTTAAATAGAATTGTTATATGTTATTCCTTAGTTATCATACCTCCTACTACAGTACTATTCAGGTTATCACTAATGACTATTTAGTGACGTATTTATACTCGTACCTACATTATGATAAACTGTAGTAGGTAAATTAATGTAATGATTCAGCACAAAAGTATAATTTACGACTGCCTCGTTGGTCTTGCGGTTGGGGTGAGCGACTGCTGATCATTTTTTATTTTTTTATTTATTCATATATTAAAAGAGTTACAAATAATCTCATTAGAGATTTTCTGTGCATCAAGGTCATCGATTACAATAAATAAGTTACACAATTACATTACACAAACGCATATCGTGGGTAGATGCTAAACAAAAACCCGCATCAAATACATTGGCGCGTGCAACGCTCGCTGTTCAAACTAGCCACTTTTTGTTTATCAGAAATTACTTGGGAGGGTACGATTAGAAAAAAAAAAACGACTTCCAAAAAACATCCAACTAAAACTCTCTGCCAAAAAAACACTTAAAAGCGTAAAATAAACTGGTTCTTCATAAATTGCCTATACCTAATTCTTTATTCATTTAAATAGTAGTATTATAATGTGTGCTAGGTACCTAAAATCTGTTTGAAGTCGGTGCCAAGTGACTATCGCTTAGACTTTTGTAATTGTCCGTTTGTATTATTTTTGGCTTAGCACCGACTTCAAACAGATTTTAGTTACCACCTAGCACACATTATAATACTACTAATTAAATGAATAAAGAATTAGGTATAGGCAATTTATGAAGAACCAGTTTATTTTACGCTTTTAAGTGTTTTTTTGGCAGAGAGTTTTCGTTGGATGTTTTTTGGAAGTCGTTTTTTTTTTATAAAAAGTTTTTTTTTCAGTTTTTAGTGCAAACAATCGTAGGTAAGTCAACAAATTAAGGTCTATACATACGTGTAATATTACAATCATCCTCTAATCCCTAACTGTTGAAGAGTTTCACCTTCTATCATCAGCTCACCTAAATAACTTGAAAGTATACGACTGAAGGACTTTAGATACGTATGAAATTGAAAGAATTATAATCCAACTCCTAACCGTTGAGGAGTTGTACCTTCCATCATCAGCTTACCTAAATAATTTGAAAGAATACGACTAAAGGTAACACAATATATACATATGATATTTAAAGATTTATCCTCCTTAACTTAATTATACTCCTTAACGGTTAAGAGTTTTAACCGTTAAGGAGTTGTACCTTACATCATCAGCTCATCATCATAAAATGATGACTACCACACGCAAATAAAACTTCAGAAAATATACGAAAAACATAGTATGTGCCTATAAAAAATTAGGGTTTCCCTCGATTTCCCCGGGAGCCCATCATCAGATCCTGATATGCTGGCATTGGGACCACCTCGGAAGCATACCCTTTAGAATACAAGAAAAATTTTCAAAATCGGTCTACAACTGACGGAGTAATCGCTGAACATACATAAAAAATAAATAAAAAAAATACATACAGTGGAACATAGAACCTCCTCCTTTTTGGAAGTCGGTTAAAAAAGTAAAATATAACCAAGCAAGCTAAAAAGTATTGCCTTAATTTGTTCTTTATATTATTTTTTTAGTTATTTTGTCTCTTAGAGATATTGGTAGCTGATTGATAAGGTGTGGAATTATGTATTGTAGTGTCATTTTGCCGTGTAGATTGCTATATTTCGGAAGTAATAACTTAGAGTTTGTAACGCTACGTGTCCTAATTTCATTTTCATTAATTATTTTAGTTTTTTTGAGACTTTCGTTGAAAAATTCTTCCGTCAATAATATAAACTTAATTTTGTCATGTATGGGTATGGTTTTACAAAAATCGAACAGCTTGTGGTAGTTATGTTCGTACTTGATTTTGATGTTGTTTGGAACAATGGTTTTCAAGATACGCAGTTGAAGTGTGTATATTTGTTCCAGGTGAGTTTTAAATGTCCTACCGTAGCTAGATAGTCCATAGGATACAGTCTTGTCTAGTTCTAGTACCAATAACACAAGCTCTGCTTTAGCTTGGGACTAAATGGCGTTGTGTGTTAGATGTCCGAAATATTTATTTACTAGCTGTAGCCCGCAGCTTTGCTCGCGTAGAAGTTGATTATAATTATGTATTTAATTAAAACTGTGTAAGTATCTATGAATAATTTATTCATGTTTTTAAACGTATTTATTTATTTATAATCAATAGTCCACTAAAGTCGACTTTCATACACACTTTCGCCCCTCTTTTAACCCCTTTAGGAATAGAATCCCCATATGTGCTGATATAAGTATTCATTTATTTGTAATCAAAAGCCTGAAGATAAAGTTTCAGGCTATTAAATTAAAAAATGACGGACTTCCAGTTTAACCTAGGGATAGAATATCCAGAAACGCTTAAATATGTATCTCATCATCATCATCTCAGTCCACTGCTGGACATAGGCATCTCGAATTGCACGCCACTTGGTTCGATCCTCAGCTTCTCTCATCCAGCTCCTGCCAGCCGTCTTGGGCAGATCATTATTCCACCTGGCCTGTGGACGTTCTACACTACGTTTGCCGAGACGCGGTCTCCACTCAAGAACCCGTTTACCCCAACGGTTATCAGTTCTACGGCTAATATGGCCAGCCGACTGTCACTTCAGCTTGCTTATCCTGTGGGCTATGTCAATGACCTTGGTTCTCTGCCGGATCACCTCATTCCTGATGCGATCCCTTAGATAAAGAAACGTTGAGCATAGCACTCTCCATAGCACGCTGAGCGACTTTAAACTTGTGAACCAGCCGTGTCGTAAGTGTCCACGTTTCGGCACCGTATGTCATGACAGGTAGGACGTACTGATTGAAGACTTTCGTATTTAGGCACTGTGGGACTGATGATGAAAAGACCCGACGAAGTTTCCCAAACCCAACCCGGCTGAATTATCCTGTTCACCTCGTCCTCGAAGTAGTTTCTACTTAACTGCAAAGTCTGTCCGAGGTACCACATAATTTTTTGAACAACTTCGAGAACGGCACCATGTACCACAATCGGTTCCGGTAAAACATGTTCGTATATACGTATCTACTCATTTTAATCAGTAGCCTAAAAATAAAGTTACATGTTTCTAACTTTAAGAATGACGGACTTCCAGGCTAACCTATATACGAAATTTCAACCCCTATTACACCCCCTCAGGGGTGGAATATCCAGAAACGCTTAAATACGTATCTACTCATTTTTAATCAGCCAAAATAGAAATGTTCATGTTTCTCACTTAAAAGATGACGGATTTCCTTACAAACTTTCAACCTCTATATCACTCCTTGGGGGTAGAATATCCAGAAACGCTTAAATACGTATGTACTCATTTTTAATTAAATATTCATGTTTTATTCATAAAATATTCATGTTTCTCACCTAAAAAATGACGTACTTCCTTACAAACTTTCAACCCCTATTTCACCCCCTTATGGGTAGAATAACCAGTAACGCTTAAATACGTATCTATTTTTTTTATAAATAGCCCAAAAATAAAGTTTAATGACTCTAACTTTAAAAATGACGAACTTCCATACAAACTTTCAACCCCTATTTCACCCCCTTAGGGTAGAATATCCAGAAACTCCTAATTACGTATCTAATCATTTTTATTTAGTAGCCCAAAAATAAAGTTCGATATTTCTTATTTAAAAAATTATGGATTTACATACAAACTTTCAACCCCTATTTCACCCCCTTAGGGGTACAATATTCAGAAATGCTTAAATACATATCTACTATTTTTTTATCAGTAGCCTCAAAAGTAAAGTTTCATTTTTCTTACTTAAAAAATGACGAACTTTCATACAAACTTTCAACCCCTATTTCACCCCCTTAGGGGTAGAATATCCAGAAACGCTTAAATAGAAATCTAATTTTCTTTTATCAATAGCCCAAAAATAAAGTTTTATGATTCTAACTTTAAAAATGACAAACTTCCATACAAACTTTCAACCCCTATTTCACCCCCTTAGGGGTAAAATATCCAGAAACTCCTAAATACGTATCTAATCATTTTTATTCAGTAGCCCAAAAATAAAGTTCCATATTTCTTATTTAAAAAATTGCGGACTTCCATACAAACTTTCAACCCCTATTTCACCCCCTTAGGGGTATAATATTCAGAAAAGCTTAAATACGTATCTATTCATATTTAATCAGTAGCCCAAAAATAAAGTTTAATGTTTCTAACTTCAAAAATGTCGGACTTCCAGACTAACCTATGTACAACATCACAACCCCTATTTTATTTTTTGGTTCAAGTTCAAGAATGGATTTAGGGGGGCATAGAGGTCATGATATCTAGGCCAGTGTAATTTAGGTTGGGATTCGTAGTGAGTTCTGACTACACAAAAATAACACACACCCTTGAGTTAAATAGGAATATGCCATCATAGTGCAATGTTAACAGTTATCAACTGTAAAGTAAAAGTTCTTCTTCTTTTGATGAGATGGCAACCAGCTAATCATCTATTTCTACCAATGTCAAGTACATATTTAAAGTCTTCAAGTCATGATAAAATTGAGGATAAAAATATAAAAAATGTGGATGAGATGAAATGGGAAGCGTCTTTCGTAAAAACAAAAAACGATCTCCTTAAAAGTAAAGTTGACATTAAAAAATCTAGGGATAAATTATGTCAAGTGCTCAGATTACAAAAGTCTGTAATCTGAGGTCGAGTATACACACATCAAAAGTGTCTAGGGATCAACATATGTGTCTAGGGATCAACATATATTTTTGCAATAACTTTTCTCCTGATTGATATTAATTAAAATTTTCTTTAAGGATTCATCAAATAAAGTGTTTTCGTTTGTCACAGTAACGATAAACCAAGTCACCTTTGCATTAATAAAGAAATATGCCATTTTCCTAATAAAGGGATCTTTGACATTTGAACCACTAACATTAAAGTTCGAAAAAAAGACTGAAATAACAGTTGTCTTTAAAATTTTATTAGGTAACTTAAACAATTAATAATCCGTGTTTCTACCGCGAACACTAACAACACAAGAATCGGTTTGGCATACTCAAAATGAGTTCATCCAAATCACGCTGTGGAATGGCCGCCCATGTTCGTTGCAACAACAAAAAAAGGTCTTCTTGCGACTGGATACCCTCCATATTCGGCAGAGCTCTTCTCTGTAGCATATCCCATGCATGCTCAATCGGGTTCAAGTCTGGCGACTGAGCAGGCCAGGGCCAAAGCCACATCTCAATCTCAAGAAATCCGCATAAAAATGCTTGATCCCTAGACACTTTTGATGTGTGTATGTAAGTTTTTATGAAAAAAATTTAAAATTTTAAAGATTATTTAACATATATGACAAGAAACATGGCTCCCGCTTCCCTGTTGCGGTTTTTCTCAAAAATATAAATAAATAAGGTTTGCACGGTGCAACTTTATGCGACATATAAAAACACAATCGACTGCACTTTCTATTGCCTACTTAGCATTCACAAATAAGAAAGTTGAACAACTACAAGTGACGTAGGACGTACTAAAACAATTCATTTTATATAGTTGAATTGAAGGCGTCATTAAAAAAGGACTTAGTTTATTTTTAATTGAAAATGTCATTTATTAAACTAGTTTTGAGTTTTATTATGTACTGAATTTGGTGGTAATACAATTATTAACGATATGACTTTTGTTACCCGACTATTATGAAGCCAAAAGGAACGGTTATGGTTTTGGTAGTCTATATGTGTTATGTTTGTAGCCGTAGTTACCGTAGCGCCCGAACTACTGAACCGATTTTAATGAATGTGCCCGGGAGACTTATTGAGGACGAACTGAATTCGAAAATAGAACTAGATGTCAGTATATTTGGGAGCACTGACTTCTCAATAATTATTGCCATAGATGTTCATGACAACCGGGACAGACGGGGTAACTAACGTGCTCATACTCCAGGCTGTTATTAAGAATTTCTTGTAAGAAACATCCAACAGCAGTCCGACTCGGGAATCAACAGTCAATCTACAGTCGTATATGCTAACCACTAGACTAACGAGGCTACACCTACACTTAACGTCACAGTTAACTAAGTCTAAAACTTAATGCTAATTCAGCACAAGTGACGGCCTTATTTTTCTTTATTAAAAAGTAGGTAATATCTAGTTGCCGTGGTATTACAAATTACATTACAGGTACTACTACAATTACAGTACCATACGGAGAAGATATTTAAAATTTAGAAAAAGTTATTAAGATACTAACTTGTCTCTGGTGTTAAAAAAAAAGTAATTTAAGATTATTCATAGGAACCAGCTGCGTTGTTTCTTTTCATCTGGAGTCGCGCAAATTGTTGTGACAAGTTTACCTACTTCATAAAAGCTCGCGAGACTTCTTAGGGTATCTGATTTTTTAATAAAAGAAAGTATTCTTTTTGTCAATAGCCACTTTTCGTCGAATTTTTCCTATTAAAATATTATTTCCTAGAATTTTTTACCTTGAATCAAACCATAAAGTTGAAACTTGTTTTATCTCTACATGCATAAAATAGAGATTATTATCATACGAGTACCTACCTACTTGTATGAAGATAGGTTATCTGTCAACTTGCAATACCGAGGTCATAGCTGTGGATGTTAGTTTTCTATAGGTACAAAGAAATGAAATCGATCGATTAAGACCGAGATGGTTTGGCACTCTTTGGGAGAGAGGCATTTGTTTAGCGGTGGACGGTAGTACGCTGAAGTAAATGAAATTGAGGTGTTTGTAATATCAAATTAACAGCGTTTCATTAAAGTATATACCGTACTTACCTACATCAAAAAAAAATTTTTTTGGTCTGTCTGTTTGTTCTAGCTAATCTCTGGCTAGCTGATAGCTCATAGTTGACCCGCGGTTGTTGTTGTAAAGGCACAACAGCAAATGCATGTAACACCGCGGGGCTCAGCTAGTTTATAATTGGGTATAGGTATATTATAATTATGTGTTCAAAGTTACAGGTTATGTTTTAATCATTGCTATATTCGTCTAACTGAAAAACTATTGTGAACATTCGGAGCTATTTTTATGGGTTTTTATTGGAAAGCTATTGAACTCATTAAAACATTGTTATCATCAGTATTTTACATACTACATGACAATGACTACAGGCACCCAGTACTATTTATATGGTTAGATATGTAAGTGACTAAAATAATTTAATTTGCCAATACGAAAATAAGTTCTTAATTGGGGTCGGCTACTAGTTCAACCGGTTTTACCTGAATATCAATTTTTCCACGGAGCGACTGGAATCGGACCTCCGCAACCCAGAGGGTGAACTGAATTTGAAAGGTCAGTCTAGTTTGTCAGCATATTTGAGGGAACTGACTTCCCAATAACGAATGTCACAGGTATTCATGACAACCGAAACCAACGGCTTAACGTGCTCTCCGAGGCACGGGCGGGAGAAACACCGCCATCTTCCATACTCTGGGCTGCTATTAACAATTTTTCGTAAGAAAAACCTAACAGCAATTCGACCCGGGAATCGAATCCGAGACCTCTTGATCGGCAGTCGCTTACACTAACCGCTAGGCCAACGAGGCAGTCTTCTAGTAAGTTTAATAGCGATAATAATAATTATCCATAAAAACTATGCTTTGAAAATTTGTTTTTATCACAGAAATTTGCTTTCTTTAGCTATATGTCCCACATCGGCCTAATAACACAACTAAACTGACTATTTACAACCCGGTCACATTATCTAGAGACCTGGCGTCGATGACGTCACGTTGCGTCGGCGCTCTGATATGGTGCGCAAAACAAGTATCCTCTAGTAGGATATTATTATAAACAAGACTTCCAACAAAACAAAGATTGTGTTACTTAATTAATTTAATGTAGGTAATATTATTATAATAATATTATCATTATCACATTAATTTTAATTTATCTATTTTACATGCACACTGTAAATGAAATTGTACTATGAAATGCAAGAAATAAAAGGCTTTTTATTTTATTTATTAATATTATTATAATGATATGATTAAAATGATGGGAAATAAATGAAACAATCTTGGTTAAGTGGGTACAAGAAGTGTTTATTGCACAAAATTACAGATTAAAAATCTTCTTCAGAATATATGATTGGCTCGATGCCAGTCATTGTCTCATTATCGCTATCGCTGATCTCACTGTCCGAACTCTCTTCGCCTAGGGATTTGAAAATACTTTCACTGTCCCACTTCAAAGCAACGAAATAGTAACAAACATGTCGAAACTAAACCAAAATGTCTAAACTTAACAAAAATGTCCAACGTTGCAACAAAAACAATATTTTAACGTAACAGCAATAACAAAATAACAATAAAAGTCCAAACGTAACAATGAAATGTTTAAAAATATACCACGAAAACAAGTCGACGCGTATCGGCAACGAAAGTGCCAACCGTACTGACGCGCCGTGGCGAGCGCGGGGAGGTGAAAGGAGAACGGGGCGGGAGGTTCGCATTCCAGCGAGGTCTCTAGATAATGTGACCGGGTTGTACTTCTAGTTTTTAGGGTTCCGTGCCAAAGGTAAAAAACGGAACCCTTATAGATTCGTCATGTCTGTCTGTCCGTTCGTATGCCACAACCACTTTTTTCCGAAACTATAAGAACTATACTGTTGAAACTTGGTGAGTAGATGTATTCTGTGAACCGCATTAAGATTTTCACACAAAAATAAAAAAAACAATAAATTTTGGGGGTTACTTAGAACTGAAACTAATTTTTTTTTATTCATCAAACCCATACGTGTGGAGTATCTATAGATAGGTTTTTAAAAATGAGATTGAGGTTTCTAACATAATTTTTTTCTAAACTAAATAGTTTGCGCGATAGACACTTCCAAAGTGGTAAAATGTGTGTCCCCCCCCCTGTAACTTCTAAAATAAGAGAATGATAAAACTAAAAAAAATATATGATGTACATTACCATGCAAACTTCCACCAAAAATTGGTTTGAACGAGATCTAGTAATTAGGTAGTTTTTTTTTAATATGACATAAATCGTAAACCGCAAGTTATCGATCAAAGTTACAACGAACTACAAGAACTTTTATATTATGTTACTTGCTGCTACGGAACCCTTCATGTTCGAGTCCGACTCGCACTTGGCCGCTTTTTTTTTACCTAAATCAGTAAAATATATTAAGCTAAGTTATGTCTCTATGAGACATAACTATTCAAGCAATCTCCGTCGAATACCTAAGTGGGTAAGCTTTATTACTTTTCTGTGACCTGGTAAATAAAATACTGCTGCTTTATTAAATTACATAAAGGTTGTATTGTCACATAAATCTTGCGTACTTGATAATAACTAGATAGATAGAGACAGTAGATATGTAACGTATTTCTTGTAATGGTGGTGTTGCTAACCACTTAACATCTGTTTACGATTCTGCTCGTTGCCCTCGTCTGCCTTAAAAAAAGCTAAATAGACAGAGGCGTATTAAACACTCACATTTTATCAATTACTAGCGGACCCTATTGCCCGTAACGTGATAATTTGCCCCCGTTTTTGAAACATTCTCCATTGGTGCTCCGCTTATATTGGTCTTAAATGTATTAATCCAACACTAAAAGAATTTTTCAATACGGACCAGCCGTTCCTGAGATTAGCGTAGCGCATTCAAACAAACAAACTCTTCAGATTAATATTATTAGTATAGATTTACTACTACTGTACAAGTATGTTATCATAAATTGACTTGCCCGCTTTGGGCAATCCTATTGATGTCAATGGGTAAATGTTGTAGATAATGGAGTAACATTTACTATTGCTATTATCTATGGCAAACATTTACTATTGCTGGCAACCATGACTGTCTTCGCGATCCATAGGAATAACCCTATCGCACATTTCGTATCTCTAAATACATAAAAATAAACATCTGAAAGTAATTGCCGTTATTTATTGCCGCCAACAGAAAATTGAAAGATCAATAGAGGGAATTATGAAACGCAGTTGATGGATTGTAGATATTAGTCGGCTATTATTATTCGATTATTTTGATTATTACCAGGTAGTAGAGCCACGCTGATTTTAGCACGAACAGGCCGGCTCGAGCGGGGCGGTTCTACCCTCGCATAAAAAATCAACGTAACATGACAGCGTTCGTTCTGTTGTGTTTTGTTGGTGAAAGCGAGACCGAAGGCCCAATGATGCGGAAGCATCACTAGGCCGCCATGATGTGGGCTGCCATGCTGTTTTGTTGCATTGTCTGCATTCGCAATGAATATGGTGACCACCACTCTTGGATTCTGGTTATGCTTTTCATCAGGCAGATAGTCATTTTGGCAGGGCCATACATGAAAAAAAAGGATTATATGTTTATTTTAAATAATGTGTGATATTGGTAAAACCCCTTAACCGTTGCCTGATCGTTGATCCGCCGATTGATCTCTTGCAGATGTGAAACATCGAAATTATTCTTATTATTATTATTATTCTGTTCTGCTTCACGACCCCATATTGCGCAACAGACAGTCTCCAAGCTGCAAGAGCTGGGGTTGGAAGCTCTCCGTCATCCGCCATACTCATCAGACCTTGCACCTACCGACTATTACTTTTTCCAAAATTTAGACAACTTTTTAGTGGGTAAAAATTTCGATTCCCGAGAGGCAGTACAAAATGCCTTTGAAGAGTTTGTTGCGTCCCGTCCAGCTGATTTTAACAAGAAGGGCATCAATAAACTGCCAATGCGTTGGCAAAGATGCGTCGATTGCATGGGTGATTACTTGGAATAACAGAAATAAAAAAGTTTGAAAAAATAAGTACTTTTACTTATTGCATACAAAACGGCAATTTCATAGGTAAAGGCCTATTATTAAATGTAAAAAAGCTGACAGAGAGAATATTACATAAGAAGTGGCGACGTGTCGCCACGTTAACAACAGGTAGATCTCAATAATGCATTAGATGTTTTAAATAAAACTTTTAGTTCAGTCTATACAATTTAATCATTCTTTTGATTTGTCGTCATCATAATTATTACCTGTTCATATTCCGAGAGTACCTACCTAAGATAATCAGACGTTTTGAAGTGTGTGAATCCACGTTGAAAGATTAGTTTAGTTGAAAAACCGATAAATACCTAGAGATCGGATTAATATAAAATTTTTAAAAAATAGAGGGATAATACTGAAATAATATAATTGAATTTATCCTTCTATGTGTAAAAATGTTGTAATGGCAGCAGCAGTAGCAGGACATAGGCCTCTCATTAGGAAAGATGATTTGGCCTACAGTGCCAGGCTGGCCAGACGGGTTGGCGGGGTTGGTGTCAAGTTTTCATTCTCTTCGCAGTACTGAATATGAATGTACAGAATTGACACTATAAGTACTCAATTATTCTTTATTACTAACGTAAAATAAACTCGATTATTGATACTTAATTATACTTACACATAAAACTTGTCTTCCTCCAAGATTGTATCGTAATTTATAACGCTACGTCTAGCCACGTTTTTCTTTGCGAGTTATTACGTCACACGACACTTAACTAGAGGTTATACTTTTGACAACCAAACCTTATTAATAATCTTTCTTTCTATCTTATTGTTTGATTTAAGTACGCCTTTATAATGACGACGTTATAAAGCAACGTTTATACAGCTAGATTAATAACGGTTTAATGTTAATGAACTTATTTTATAACAAGCTTTGAACTGGTAATTTGAGGAATACATTATGAAGATAGGTCAGCTCAAACTTCAACAATCCCAAAAGCCTACTATATTAACTGTCCTGTTTAAATTCATTTGGTATATAAATTATCAAATAAAGTCCTTATAACCAGTCGGGTCGAAATAAGGAAAATCTCAAAATAGATTTTTCATAATAAGTGTCGGTAGTTCGGTACCTACATGAATCATACATAGGTATATACCTACCTATATTTATTATTTATTCACTAGCTGAACCCCGCGGTGTTACCCGCGCTACGACAATAACCACGGGGTCCGCAGGTAACGCTGCGGGGCGAAGATAATCTAAAAAAAAGTAGCCTAAGTACTCCTTATATCATCAGCTACCTACCAGTGACCGTCCCGTCAAAATCAGTATAGCCGTTTCAGAGATTAGCCAGACCAAACAGACAGACAGATAAAAACTTTACGTTTGATTTTTTGATGTAAGTCTCGTATATACCTACTTTCATTTGCATTTAATGAAAAGTTGTTAATTTGTAATTATAAACAGTAAACTGCAATTTTATTTTATGTGTAAAGATAGTTCATTTAAATTACAAGAACACAACGATTGACATCAATTATTTATTTCATAAATCCAAAATAATCCAAAGAAAAGGCGGGGCAATGACAAAAAGAACAAGAAAATTATATTACAAGTACTGTTAAAATTTCCACGTGAGTGAGATGTTATTTTTCTCTAATATTCCTATTAAAAAAAATGCATTTAGTGACACTACAAGTGTTTTAACATGAACGTTTGTTTTTTTTCATAATATGTAGTATGCATAAATAAGGGGTAATTTCAATACGAGTATAAGTAGTAACATTGTATAGTAATTAAGTAGGCACAATGTGGCTGTATGTCATGATTCCTTTGAAAAAGAAACAGCTGTTCAATAGAAAGTGACTTATATTGGAATAAAGGCGGTACAAAGAGTATATAAATCACAATCACTACGTAGGCGGTAAACAATAATAAGTCACGTGTTATGTAGAATTTACAATAATTTGTATTTCATTTGTATTGACTGTAAAATGGTGAGACATCAAATACATCACAAAATGACTTCGTAATTACCTACAGTACAATATATAATTATACCTAAATCATATTCTAAGTAAATCATATAAAATTATAAGCGGTGATGTCACAGTAATTATATTGGAACTTATGTGGTGAGGCATTGTCAAGAGGTGATTTATTTTATTCCACGTCACATTATAATTTGCTGTGCTTCTATAGGCTTCTATGTTGAAACTAATAATAAATCTGATTGACGTCTACATTGTTTTATTTCAAAAATCCAGTCGTCCCAACGGAGACCAGCCAACTACGCAGGAGATATTATAGTGCACAAGTGTTAACGCAAAACATGTGCATAGGTCCAACTGCATAGGTGCATACTTAGATCAAATATATCATAGATGCACTGTTTCCGCTTAAAAAGTGGCACCGGCAAAACAAGGCATAAAACAACAATATGCCTTGTTTCCCTCTCATTCGCTTGGTGGCCGCGCTCGTGTTTACACAATTAGCGTAGTAAAAAAATTTAAAAATTACACTCTAAAAGTGCAAAAGAAAGATGGAATATCATATTTCCAGTAAGTCTATCTTTAATCTAACATATTGGTGTATTTTCGTTATGCTTTAAGGCTAATTTTATTAATATTTTGATAAATTTTGTGATTTACAACGGTTTCTAATGAACGCATCCATCCCTTTCTCACTCACGGGCGATGCTCATAAGAGAAAACAAAACAAGCCTAGTGCTAGCGAACAAAGTCAGTAGGATAATGTTATGATGGAGTCGCCTTTACAAGCCTTTAAGTTGGAATATAAAATATAAAAATATCTTTGATGATTACGGTTTAGTTATAGTCCAACTTAACTTATATGGAACAGTGCATTAGTTATATATAATATATTTATATAATAATATTTGATCGAAGGGTGCATAGGTCTAACTGCCTGGTAGCGTATGCGATTCCCGGTTCGAACCACATATTTGTATGATCTGTAAATATTTGTTTCGAAGTTTGGGTGTTTTCTATGTATAATATGTATGTATTTACAAAAAAAAAGTATATATGTATTTATATCAGTTGTCTAGTACAAGTTAGCTGCTTAGTTTGGGACTAGTTGTGTGTTAGATGTCCGAAATATTTATTTATAGGTGCATGTTTGCACTCTGTGTTTTTTCACTGTCATAATCCGACACGACCGGGGAGATATCAGGCGAAGGACTGACGGATTTACGTGCTCTCCGAGGGACGGGGGTTAAGACCCCCAACTTTCAAACTTGATCTGTTATTAACCATTCCTATAATCAAAAACCTACTTTTTAGCCCCACCTGGGAATCGCACAGGCAACAGGCAGTCGCATACGTTAACCGCTAGACCAACGAGGCGTACGTATCTTGTAGTAAGTAGAGATATTAATGTGCTTATAAAGTATTTCTTCGCATTTTCGTGTAAAAACAAACTTTTAGAACTACGCAACTAAATAGTTGAGTTTCTTGTTGCTACAGACATAAATCAAAAGTAGACTACAGATATAACTCTTATAAATGTGAGGAAACTTATGTTATTGACCTAGATTGCTATATTCTGTTAGAGAAATAGTTATCACTAGGTATATCAACACCAGCTGTACGGTGGATAAAATTGTTGTTTAAATAGGTACGAATGGCGCGCATGGAGTATTGAACATCGGAAATATTTTTACAGATAAAATAAATATACCTAGGTTTTTTTATATAGAAGGTATCTAAAGCTGAACTATAAACTTTTGCGTTCTATGGTACCTATATAATTATGCACGTTTACGGGAATTCATGTGATAACATATCAGATAGGTATTTTACCTACATTACATAGGCATGTGATCGTGCTCGTCACACAAAATGATTTATTCGGGTAGGAAATTCCCACTCGGACAAATATATCTATGCGTTCAAACGTGGTCGCGGCTTTAAACCTCTGGTTTAGCAAATATCACTACATAGTATAAAACAAAGTCGCTTTTTCTGTCCCTATATCACTTTGTGTGCTTAAATCTTTAAAACCACACAACGGATTTTGATGCGGGTTTCTTTAATAGATAGAGTGATTCAAGAGGAAGGTTTTTATGTATAATAAATGCATAATATAGTATGGAAACACTGTGTAACGGTCGATTAGCACCAAGTAGAACGTTCGGGATATGAATGCGTGAAATTACTCGAACGAAGGCATCGAGATATTACGTACTACGTACTAGAGGAGCCACTCAAAACCAATTATATGTTCCGTTTATATTTGAATTAAAACTAAAAAGCGCTGCAGCGCAGCCAAACAATAATTAGTAGTCTAATCCAACAGTATTAACAAGCAGCGCTCTATCGCATTCGAGCTGTAGTTTCCTCGCGAGCGAAATGTCATAAGCGCCGTGATTTTCATGGCGCTTACGCGTTTTGGCCAACGAACTGTTGCAAAGATTCGCTTTTATAGAGTAAGCGCCAAACAAGAAAGCAGAACGGATAAATAGCTTTATACCTACGAAGCTTTATTAGGAAATTCACTTTGAGTAAATAGTAGAAGGTATTTTTATAGTATTTGACAGGCTTGACCCAATTCAATACTAAATTCACATATTTAGTAGATAATATCAAATATTGTTTACCATAAATATTCTAATGATTATTAGCATACAAATATTATTTGATAATACAGGATCGTGTAACATTAAAGCTTTGATATGAAATATAAGTCGCGCCGGAAGCTGACAAGCGGAAGGCGCCAAGATATTAATATTGTTACGAGCCGGGTATTAAATAATTAAAGATAGTCGGTTAATTACCAAAAAAATAACACACTGTTTATTTGCAACCCTTTTTACAATAATAATTCGCTATGTCACTTGTTAATCGCACTAGAAGATCGCTTCGATGTTAACTCCGCTGTATCGTGAACAATACTGACTCGTACGGGTAACCCAATCTGCTTATATATGGCTTTGAAACCCCTAGAAAGATCTATAATATTCGATAGAACATTCTACACTAAACAGAAATTACCAGAGTGAGTAATCTAGCGCCATCTAGCGTCGAATATCAGAGTTACTCTACAGTTGCGCACTACTTGACACTAGATGGCGCCTTCAATTCAATTCTCGCGATTGGTAGATTGTTCTAGACTATTTTTCTCGAAGGCGCAACACTGCCCCCTCCTAAGACATGCTCGTCCCGAGCATAATCAGTTCCATAGTATCGCGCCAATCGATCTACGTGAACTATCTTTGGGGCGCCTCTTGGACACTTCTGTATCCGGTAGGTAACATCATTGATTTTTGTCACCACCCGGTATGGCCCTTCCCACTTGGCTTGTAGCTTTGGAGATCTCCCTTTACTGCGAACTGGATTATGGAGCCATACTAGAGAACACTCTTCGAAGCCCTTATTGTTCACTTTCCGGTCATATCGGGTTTTCATCTTCTCAGACATTTGCTGGCCCGATTGTCTGACATGCTCATAAATGTCATTCATCTTGTTCCGCAAGTCATTAGCGTACTCCGTTATACTTCGCGGGGTGTCAGGGGGTATTCCAGTGATCAAGTCTGCAGGCAATCGTAGTTCTCTTCCGAAGTTTGCAAAAGCTGGTGTTACTGAAGTGCTTTCGTGGACTGCACTTCGGTATGACAGAAGAAACGGTTGGATGTGTTTGTCCCAATCTTTTTGCCTACTTTCAACAACTTTTGCGAGATACCTCTCTAGTGTTTGGTTAAATCGTTCCACCATTCCGTCAGATTGTGGGTGATAAGAGGTGGTTCTGGTTTTGTGGGCACTCATTACTCGACACATCTCTTGAAATATTTGAGACTCAAAATTTCTTCCTTGGTCACTGTGAATTTCTAAAGGCACTCCAAAACGACAGAAGACTTCGTGCACTAATTTGTCTGCAACTGTTGATGCTTCTTGGTTGGGAATGGCGAAAACTTCTGGCCACTTAGTGAAGTAATCCATTACAACCATGAAGTACTTGTTTCCAGTTTCACTCTCAGGAAATGGCCCCGCTACGTCTATTGCAATTCTTTCCCAGGGTGCCCCAACATTGTACAATTTCAATGGACCTCTGCTACGTGTGTGAGGTCCCTTCACGGCCGCACAATTAGTACACTTGCGACACCAGTCCTCAACATCATCACGACAATGAATCCAGTAGAATCTCTCCCTTATCTTTAACAATGTCTTCTTAACTCCCATATGACCTCCTGAACATCCGTTATGGTAGAGCTGCAGAACCACTGGTATCTTAGCTTTAGGGACAACCATTTGCAGATGACAGCTGTCTCCTCGAGCGTTTTCCCATTTACGGCACAAGACTCCATCCTGGATGACTAGGCTATCCCATTGAGCCCAATAACTCTTTGTGGTTGAACTCAGCGATGCAACATCGCTCCAGTGAGGCTTAGGAGTCTCAGCTTTAATCCACTCGAGAATTGGTTTGATATCTGCATCCTCTTGCTGTGCTTGCTGTAGGCTTTCCTTCCATTCGATGCTAAGGTCCGTCTTTATTGTCCTTATAGGAACAGCTTCCTTTACTTCTTGCTTGGCACAGTGTTTGCAGTCTTCAGGGCAAGGTCTTCTTGATAATGCGTCTGCGTTACCGTGTGATTTTCCACTGCGATGTTGGGCAGTACTATCAGTCGCCCTAATCTGCTGAGGTCGCTCGTATTCATTTCCTATGCTTCGCTTAGGGCAGCTGGACCGAAGGTGACCTTTTTCACCACAGGTGTAACACCTAGGGCTGTACCCCTTAACCCAATCCCGCACAGGTGACGCCACAACCTCCCGGACCCGATGAAACCGATGATCTTGTCTCACAGCTTCCACCTCCAAAGCATGGGCCAGAGCATCCTTGAGAGTTTCATGGTGCCCAAGTCGCACAGCAGCTCTAACTTCGAGGTCACGAATGCCATCGATGAAAGCTTGCACCAGATTCCCGTCCACGAGCGCAGGTGCAGACTGGTATGCCTTACGGACCAGTTTCTCAACTTCCAGAGCCCATTGTTGCAAGTTCTCACCGATGCGTTGGGCACGATCCTTCAGCTGTGCACGAAAAACGTGCTCCAGGTGAGCGTCACCATATCTTGCCTCCAATGCCTCCAGCAGTTGCTCATAGGTTACCTTCTTACCGAGGGCTTCGAGGACGGTTAGAGCCTGGTCTCGAAGACCCAAGGTGAGCGCGGTCATAGCCTGTTCCTTAGTCCAGCCGTTCGCCGTCATAACAGCCTCAAACTGGATCTTGTAGGCTGACCACGAAGATGTCCCATCAAACGGCGGTACTTTGAACCCCCGCACCGAAGGAACAGCAGTTACTGAAGTCGCCGCTCCGTCTCCAACTTTGAGGTTCCCTAATGCCTTCTTCACGTCGGCAATCTGAGTTTCGGCCTCAGTGATACGGTTCTCGTGTTGAAGAACCTGATCCTTCACTACCTTGAGTTCTTTGCCGAAGGTCTCATGAATGCCTTTTAACAAGAGCATTTGTTCCTCCTGGCGGCGAGCCTGGTCTTCCTTGTCCCGCTGCAGCTGTTCCTCCAAGCGGCGGGCCTGCTCCTCCTGGCGGCGGGCCTGCTCCTCCTGGCGGCGGGCCTGCTCCTCCTGGCGGCGGGCCTGCTCCTCCTGATGGCGGGCCTGCTCCTCTTGACGGCGGGCCTGCTCCTCCTTGTCCCGCTGCAGCTGTTCCTCCAATCGGCGGGCCTGCTCCTCTTGACGGCGGGCCTGCTCCTGGAGCATCACCATTAGGGCCGTGATATCTGGAGCTGCTGACGATGTAAACGGCGTGGCTTCCATCGCTGGCTGCTGACCTTCCGGTGTGGGCAGTTGTGCACCTCCAAATCGCCTCAGGTCGGCCTCTTGCTGACGCTGACTCCTAGTTCGGATACCTTCCGTGTCTTCCTTTGGTAAAACCGGCATACTTTAATCCCACTTCTGACACCAAATTGTTACGAGCCGGGTATTAAATAATTAAAGATAGTCGGTTAATTACCAAAAAAATAACACACTGTTTATTTGCAACCCTTTTTACAATAATAATTCGCTATGTCACTTGTTAATCGCACTAGAAGATCGCTTCGATGTTAACTCCGCTGTATCGTGAACAATACTGACTCGTACGGGTAACCCAATCTGCTTATATATGGCTTTGAAACCCCTAGAAAGATCTATAATATTCGATAGAACATTCTACACTAAACAGAAATTACCAGAGTGAGTAATCTAGCGCCATCTAGCGTCGAATATCAGAGTTACTCCACAGTTGCGCACTACTTGACACTAGATGGCGCCTTCAATTCAATTCTCGCGATTGGTAGATTGTTCTAGACTATTTTTCTCGAAGGCGCAACAATATGAATCAACTATTTACTTGTTTATAAAATCACCAATTGAATTATAAGTTTATAATATATTTTTAGGTATGCCTAGTAATTATTAATATTTAAACAAATGAGGCATTTATACGAGGTTGGAATCGTTACTTATAACAACTGTTAATTTTCGAGGTTCCTAATGTGATGTAGCAAATAAACTCATTTTTTTGCGCTTATATTGCAAACGCTGGTTGCACCCTACGAGATAGATCAAAATAATGTACTACAGTATTGTACACCTTAAAAAGTACTACAAAAAAGTCCGCGACGGTATATGTCTATCTCTTAGGGATAACCCACAACAACCATTTTTTATTCCTTTCTTTTTACGAGAAATAATGGCTTATTTACGAAGTGCTTTTAAGCAATACAAAATGAATCCTTATACAAGTAAGTAAATTAAATACATCGTGCATTTAATATAGATCAAAATGGCCCTTTACAGTATCTAATTTAAATGAATATATTCGAAGATATTACAGATTTAAAATGCACGAATCGTGTCGTGGGCGGGGGCATCTGAAATCCACCCGTGCAAAGCCGGGGCGGGTCGATAGTCTCCACTAAAACTAATTACTACTGTGTTTAGAAGTGTGACTGAAAAGACTGTTGTTGTGATGATACCTATACATAATTATATGTTTTAGTTTTACATAGTAAAAAAACCACATTGGTTGATCGCCTAATTGTTGTTCCGAGTTTGGGTGCCATTTATGTCGGTTTCATATAACATTGTCCAACATCCGACATATAAGAATGATTGTACGACACAGGTTTTTTTTAAAATATTTGTGCTGCCAAAATGACTGTCCTGCCTGATGGAAAGCACAAACTGAATCCAAGAATGGTGGTCACCATCCTCAACACGAACAAGGAGAGGGCAGCATGCTGACCCGCACTATGGCGGCCTAGTGAGATGCTTTTTCACGCCCCGCATAAAGGACCCGGGATCATAGTTGGACGGGACGGAACAAGGATAAGGAATAAGGATATTCACAACATTTATTCCTAGCGAGGAAGTTTTATTGAGTTATGACAATGATGCCAAAAAAATAAAGAATATCATTATTTTTGCAACGGAAGCCATTTTAAAGTAGGTGCCTATTTTATGGAGCAGAACTCAGTGGCTACCTACTGTTTACAATGAGAACTAGATCCCATACTTACTCGTGGCTTGGATACATAGAAAAAACTATTTTACATATAAAACAATGTAAAGCCGACTAATTACGTTCTCGTGGGAAATACAAGGCAGTCGATATCTTTTTGTGAATGCTTAAGTACCCATACCTAAGTATGTACCTAATGTAGAGGCAAATTTTGTAAGTAATTGTAATTAAGTACAAGCCTTAATAAAATTATACATCTATCTACCAAACATTTGTCTGGATCACTCAAAAGTTAAGTGTCGATAAGGACGGCATTCAACAAAGACCGATTTGAATCAATGATTGCTAGAATATTTTTGGCAAAGACTGGCAACTAACTTGTTAACCGACTTCAAACTTCTTGAGTTCCAGGCCTGCATGGGTGGCTCTAGTCACATTCCATCAAGTGATCCACAGAGTACAATGGAAGTGATCTGACTGAACCAGACCGCGTGCAGCGTTACGATTGGTGAAGAGTTCCGTAGTAATCATGTTTATTTTTGTAAGTAAATCTTTTAGATGTTTTTACACAGACTTTACAGCTAGAAGACGCCGGCATTTCCTACTCTGAGAAGAAATGCAGAAACAAAACCACGAGTGTATTTTTTAAGTCCCTTAACATTGATTAAACAAATCTTTGCGATATATACTATACCATAGACATTACAAGTCTAGACTGGTCTAGACCACCCGTACCATTATAATCAGCTCACCTACTTCTGTTCGAATGTTCTCAGACAGTCAGACATCAGCTACCTTATCAGGGCCTGCGTCACGAACAGCTGTAGCCCTCACAACACCGAATGACTAATCTTAAAAGGGGTAATAACACCGTCAATAAATAAAACCAACATTATACATAAAAGCTATCGTTTAATCTAGCGATAAGAATTGAAAATGAGTAACGATACATGATTGCTGTTTACTTTGTAACGAATTATAAACAATATTAGTATAAATTACGCTATACAGTTAGTCAGCCTCAATATAATTATATTATTCAGGTTATTTTAAAAAGAATGTGGGAACCTAGTGTGAGTTTATTTTACATCAACTCGATCGTCGTTTGGCGTTGGAACTGACGAGTTCAGTGCAATCCAACGAATTCACACTGGGCTCCCAGAAATAGGCGTTTAATTAGTTCAGTTAACTAAACTCATAGGAATTCATGTTGTTTTTTTATTTATAAGCCTGACAAAGTGACTACTCTGCCCTAAGGAAAGCCTGAACAGAATCCAAGAGTGTCACCATACTTATTGCGAACGCAGACAATGCAGCATGGTGACCCCCACTATGGCGTTAATTGGGCCTCCAGTCCCGCATTCGCCAACGAAACAAGACAGCACGAATGTTGTCATTTTAGGTTCCGTGAGAGGGTAGTAATACAAATGAATAACCTACGAGTTATTTTCGATACTATTTTTATTGGAATTTTCCTCAGAGTTGACTGAACTTGTTGAATTTTCGGATTTGTTATTCCCAGCAAAACAATAGCCAACATGCTAAAAGGCATTTCCAAAAGGTCATAAAGCTACAAAAATTTCAATCTACCCTCGATCTGAGAAAAGTCATAAAAGATATTCTCGTAGTGAGAAAATAAACATACAACTTTGGTTGTGATTATATCGTATCGTGACAATTGTGTGTTGAAAGTTGAATCGATATTTTGCTAGTCTCAGACCGTTTCACCGGTTACAGATAAGTTCCAGATAGCTTAACTGACAGATCGTTTGCGACATTATGGAAGATACGTCTAACTACCCGTCAGATAAGCTATCCGAACTTATATGTAACTGGTAAAACATCCATACTTTACTACGAGAATAACCTTTATATTTTTGAGGTCGAGAGCCCTATACGACTTCATTTCTAAAGGTTTAATACAATAACTCTATGTAACAGCCTACAGCCGTAAAATACATTATCACAACTAAAATATTACAAAGGCTGACTAAATAAAACAAGAAATAAGTAAAAACGTCAAAAATATGGCATCATTGTTAATACTAGATTGTTATTTTTAATGGATGGGGTATTTACTCATACTAATCATTATAATATGACACTTTTAGATAACACGGTTCAGTGATTCCTATAGCAGTTACTTTTTATTGTACCTATAATTGAAATACGGCTATGACGTTTAAATAAAGACCGTTATGATGTAAATGGAGACCTATATTTTTCTGTATATTATGTTAAATTCGCTCATTTTCGCGAATTCTCTACATTATTAATAATAGCGATGAACTACGCCATGATTACAAAAAAAAATCATCTTTGGTACCTACTTTTATATCGGGTCAAATTTGTCTTCAATCAGTGCAAAACTTTTTAAAAGAAATTAAACATAGATAACTCTGAACCTTGATTTTCATGTTTACTTTCTGTAGCTTTAAATAAGAATATTTATTAACAGTTGAGTAATTACATAAATAAGTATCGATGTTAGCCGCACTAGGCTTAGCAATAGTCTTATTTGCAAGTATTAGTTGTTTATACAATGGTTAAAGAAATTCTTAAGACAAGGACAAAACTTTCCATAGTTTTTATTTGTTGGTATTATTGTTGTTATTTATTATTTCAGGCTTCCGTTTTTATCAACAGATTTTTGTTCTTTTGCATTTGTAAGTGTATAATTTTATAATGCAGATAATAATATAATTATTTGTTAGTATTTACATGGCTTAGTGTTATTACGTTAGAAATATTTAATGCCTTAATTTAAATTAATGAAACACTCACCTCTTTATCTCCAACATTTTTGTTCTAAAATTTTATTGTGTGCGTCAGCAAAAAAATCGCTTAATTTGTAAAAAAAAACGCAAAAGGAGTTTAAAGTGAGAAATCGATAATTTTCTATGTGATTTTTGTTCTCTTACAACGTGTGGAGCAAAGTGCTGCCTTAGAGAGCTTGGTATCGAACTTCAGACGAGATGCTTGTGGCATTGAATCCCACCTACTTCAAAAGTTACGAGCATCTGCTCTTAATTCAACCATGTAGCTTACTATGAGCAGCAACACGAATACTAGTATTGGTTGACCTACGGACCTACAGCATTTCATAAAAAAATACTTTTACATATGGAATGATTTCGACATTTTTTGAATTGTCTCAGGAATCTAATTGCTTTTCTTTCTGACAAAGAAAGTAAAAGAATTAAAAAAAATGTCTTGAACGAGATACTTACTTGAAAAATGAGACGAACTAACAACACACGCTAGTATCGGCCATTTTACAGATGGCACATATTCTTCATGAGCTCAGACAAGATAAAAGCCCTGTTGCACCGGATACAGATAATTTGACGTATCTTAAATATTAATTGTGTCAAACCATCTGTCAGATAAGCTATCCGGAACTTATCGGTGGTATTATAGTAGGCCAAACCCTCTTTTCCAAGGTGAGGCCTAGACAATTCTCATTATTCTTGTAGACCCCAACTAGGGTCTCGGGGTAGCTCTTCCAGGTCTACGGCCTGTCTAGACAATTAAAAGTTGATGATAATAATATAAAAGATGTAGCGCCATCTAGTTTCAATTTAGTGTCATTTCTTATGTGGGTAGTTACACAAAAAAAAAGGAATTGGCGACACTGCATGGTTATTTCGTCTGACTTATGTATAGTTGATAAACTCTGAATAGCCAATAAAGGCGTTATAACCTGTACCACAAAAAAATAAAACTAAACACTACTCTATATTTCTAAGTTTCATTTGCAACTCAAATCTTCTGTTCGTCCTAACTCCTTTTATAATTGTTCTGTTCTCACTCCTATTTACCTTCCTCTTCTCCACGAAGCTCTTTTCTCTCATCACCGTCTGTTTTGCTGCTTCTCTTCTGTCCGAAGGTTCTCGAAGCTTCGAGGTGGCTCCCGTTAAAGACGGTTTTGGTGGTATAACGTTCAGTTTGTCTTTTAGTTTTTCAGTTTTAGGGGGTATACTGAATGGGTTGACATCCAAGTTCAACTTGAAGCCAAATCTGGTGAAACCAGGCCTTAGAGACTCCGAAGTTGAGGGTTTTTTTGGTGGGATTTCTGTTTTCTCTTTAGGTTTAATTGTCTCCTTTATGGCTGGTTTCTGAGGTTCTGTGTTATCTGTGAATTAAAATGGTGCTATTATATGATTTAGTTTGAAAACAATAAAGTTTAGAATAGTTTTTTAACATTTAAACGTCGCTGCTCTAAGACCAGGTAAACTAGACCAGGCATTTTGTTTGCCGTGTGGACCTCAACCTATTATTATTATATATTATGGCTATCAAGCAGACAGCCTAACGATTGTTAGAGCCTGTATTCGGTTTCCTTATTTCATTTTTCTTTTAGTGTTCGGTAATATTTGTTCGGACTGTTGTATTAAGCAATTATATATGTTTTTATATCTATATAAATAAAAATGAATCACTGAAATGTATGTACGCGCATAACTGCCGATCGACTGCACAAAATTCTTTTTTTTATATGTTTGCTAATGTCAGGACAAGGTTTGTATTAAAGAAAATTATGAGAAAACCGAAAGTGTAACATTTCTTTTGTCCACGACTGTACTACCAGTAGGAAGCCGTAATGGGCATAAATGATCATGTGTCGCGGTGGACTTTACAAATATTGATGAAACGGACACAAAGAACACTCAGACCCAGTTTTGAAATAATGACAACAACTATATGTGTCGATAATAAGTTTCGTCAGTTCGGTAGGTAATCACGTATTAAATATAGGGCTGTCAAAAGTAGAATAACGTGAAAAAAACTTGATATTATAGAAACAGTAGGCAGATATAACGTGACGCTGAACCAGTGTTACCACGGAGCAACAAAATTAAATATGTAGTCATCATGATCTCAGCCGAAAAACGTCTACTGCTAGACGGCTGCCAGCGGTTTCCCGCGACAGGAATGGCCATCCAGATAAATCACATTTCGCAAAACATTTAATCGACACCGGCCACTCCTTGAGCGGCAACAATACCTATAACATTCTGCAAGTTTGCGATAAGGGTTTCCGGCTGAGTGTGTTGGAACAGTTAGAAATATCAAAACATAACAATAATAATGCATATGCACTGCTGAATGACCAAACAAATTTAATTCCATCACCACTTCTAAGTATGATTGCAGGTAGTTCGGCACAGATGTCTTTGTGACGTTGTATCGACCGTTATTACAGCGTCATCGAAACGGTATATAAAGGGCCGACAGCGGTGCGACTAGCTCATTCGAGCTCGAACGCTCGACGAGTCAACATCTCCTGTGGATGCCCCGTGGAGGGGCGAAACACGTGTCGTTATGCATGGGTTTTCCGATCCCGCGGTCCGCAATACACTTTGTTGATTTAAAGGAATTTACGATTAACATACATGTGGTTTGTACCATGTGTCGGGTGAAAAATAAAATGTCATGTGTTAGGAAAGCTTTCTTAATAGAATAGATAAAAGCACCAAAAAATAAAACATAAATTTTTGGAGTTGACAATAATAGTGGCAACCCTGCAGATACGTAATCAAAAAACACGTTTTGTAGTATTCAGTGTGCCGATAAGATAGACACGGGACAGATTACAAGGAGTTCATGTTTGAGTACTAACTCCTACGAGGAACACGTGAATAATTATGATAATACTGATACAGTTATATCGCTCTGTGATAACTAATTTGTTTTATGTGAGCTATATTGTCCTCCTTTTTGTAATAGACATTATTTAAGGTTCGATTTTTTGAGTTAGGCTGACATCTTTTAAACTTCATTATCAACAGATTTGATGTGAAAGGAGGTGTTGACCCACTATAAAACGCTGGTTAGGCTACGGTTAGAGACGCACTACACTATTAATCATTCAACTTCTATTCTGGACTGCCTGTGAGTGCAGTGGTAGCATATGTGAATGCTGTTCTTCAGGTCTCAGGTTCGATTCCCGGGTAGGTTCAAATGTATGTATGATCAGCAAATATTTTTTTCGGAGTTTGGATGTTTTCTATATTTGAAAATGTATTTATTTACCAAAAAAAAATATTGGAACGAAGTTCAAGGCGCGTCGCGAAAGGGGGCTAGACGGATTAAGACCAAAAGTTGTAACGACACTTTTAACATTGAGTTGACGTCATAGTGCTGGATAGTATATATATATGTATAATGTATATATATATAAACTTCGTTCCATCCGGGTGTCCCTTGACACCTCTCAAGTTTTTTTATGTATTTATATCAGTAATCTAGTACCCGTAACACATGTTCGGTTTAGTTTGGGACTAGGTGACGTTGTGTGTTAATTCTCCGAAATATTTATAATTTATTTATTCTTCAAATCATTAAGATATTAATGATTTCAAGAAGAGCTACTTACTTTTAGGACCGATCTTCTCTACTGCATTCTTCAGTGCGGTGGGAGTGAGCAACGTCCTAGCCCTCTTCGCTTTCCTCTGCTGGCACTCTCCAAGCGACTCCATCTTGTCAAACTGTTTCTGGTGCAGCGCTGCGAAGTTTGGCAGGCGAGTCCTCGCGGGTTTCGTCTCCGATTTAGACTTGTATGGAGTGATGGATTTCTTTGGCGTAGTCTCACCCACTTTGGCTATACAGGAAGAGAATAATAAAGGATTATTAGATATTCTTTTATTACTAAAGTGATAAACATATAAATTATTAGTAAGTATTGACATAATAAAGTAAAAGTTTTCGTAAAACTTTTTTTTACTTCATGAAATAGATGTACATGTACTCTAATCGAATAATACTCAAGTATTACTTAATTGGGCTCTTATATATTCCTAAATAAATATACTTTTCAATACATATATATTATGTTTTTTTACACGAGCCTACCAAAGCGACTCTGCCTGACGGAAAGCATGATCAGAATCCAAGAGAAGTGGTCACCATACTCAATGCGAATGCAACAATGCAACTTGGTGACCCACGGTTTAGCGGGCTGAACACTCATCAACAAAACACGACAGCACGAATGCTGTCATTTTAGGTAGGTCTTCTGTGAGAGGGTAGTACCGCCCCATAGAAGATAATGGAAGAGAAGGAATAACGCTTTTAACGAACCAGAGATGGATTGGAGAATAATTTAGTTTAACTGGCGATTGAAGCGCGACGTCAATCGTCAACTAAACTAATTAAAAACTAAGATCAGTGAACTTAGTTCAACTAAACTGGGAAATAAGTTGTTGCCCACTGATAAATAAGCTTAAACTTAGAGATGATCAGTTCTTTTGATGTACACCTAGCAAAGAAAGGCGGTGAGAGCTTGGTTAGTCCGTATAGCAACTTATTGGCATACAGAACCAACTTCTTAGTTGGGATATTTTAGTTAGGCACAATAACTTAAATGGACAAGATACATACAAAGTACAAACTACAAAAATACAAAAAAAAAGAATTGTTTCTTTGGTTGAACGCGCTAATCTCAGAAAATATTGGTCCAATTTGAAATAAATATTTCAGCGTTAAACAGTCCATTTACTGTGGAAGGCTTTAAGGCGCGTCTCCACCGAAATTTGACAACACAAAAGTTACCAACTTTTGTTCGATGGAGTCTCGCCTTTACATAATTTTTTGTCACCAACACGTGCTGACAACACAAAAGTTGCCAACTTTTGTTCGGTGGAGTCTCGGCTTTAGGCTATATAATCTATATATCATCATGCTACGGCCAATAGGAGTGGTGTATCAATGAAAAATGTTTCAGAAACGGGGGAAAAATAATTCTTTTGTGAGTTTCCATTGCGTGCGCTGCGTAAATGGTTAAAAATTCGTCAAAATAATGTAGGAAAGAATTGTTCCTCTTGAAAAGTTCTAAAAATAGCAGCATATTATAATCTATCTTTTAAGGTTGGCTCACCTTAAAAGATGTAACATGAGCCGAACCATATACGTTACAGATTATTATGAACAATTGGAAACATGTACATTCCGTTTGATCATGAAACGTGATACATAGCTGTGTCTAATCGCTATCGCTTATGACTAAGCAAATGATATAATATAGTACAGGAGCTAGGAGTTTGTAAACCTAAGTTATTTATTAGTTTATGAGCCTGCCTAAGTGACTCTGTCTGATGGAAAATAAGAGTAGAATCCAAGAGCAGTAATCACCATACTCATTTTGAATGGAGACAATGCAACAATGCATCCTATTGAAATTGGTCCAGCCTTTCACGCATAACGATGACCAAGGAAAATAGGGATTCATTTTTATAGATATACGTCAAAAGAGTAGACGGAACATTTGATAGAAAATGACTACCACCGCCTATAGATACAACTGCATCTCTGGTCTGGAGTCACAAGGCGTTGCATGCCTTTGAGGTTTGAGTACTTAAAGGTTTGGAGGTCCAATTAGTTCCACTTATTTTTAAAAAAAGGCAAATAGTATAAAATAAATTTGAAATTTCTGGCATTTGTACCAGATTCCACTGCCCATGGTCATAGGCGTTTTACTGGTTATTAGACGGCGTTAATTTTGGTTAATATACGGTCAAGTTATCGTTATAAGTAATGAAATATGCAGTAACTTTACAAGCACTAAAAACAAACAAAAAAATGCGAAAATTGCAAATGGTAAAATTAAATGCATTTAAGGAACTTCTACTATTTAACATTTTGTTTGTTAAAGGTTTATTATCATTTCAGAATTAATTTAAAGATTTTTTTAAATTGGAAGTAATCCCTCCATTATTTAATTTAATTTTGATAATGTTAGCTCTTTAACTATACGTCATAAAGTCTTATGATTAAATATGTTATCTATGTATAGATAACATATTTAATCATATAGACTTTATGAATATAAAGTACTTAGTTGGTTTCATTCCTATAACGTTTTGGATTACTTTTATTTTACACTACCTTCGTCCCCGCGATTGTTGTTATAACGAACAAACACAAAAAAAAAAACAGTCGAATTGAGAACCTCCTCCTTTTTTTGAAGTCGGTTAAAAACATAGTATAAATTAAACCCATGCACTCTTTAAATGATTTGACAATTTGTAAACAAAATGCCAATTTTTCTGATTATTTTGGTTGCTTTTACGTAATAATGGGCAAACCTATAGCCGTCAAGAATTAAGCGCGAAAGAGAGGAAAAATAGTTTATATAATATAATATGAGCTTGCCAAAGCGACTCTACTTTGCCTCATGGAAAGCACAAGCAAAATTCAAGAGTGGTGGTCACCATACTCATTGCTCGTGTAGACAATGCTACAATGCAGAACGGTGACCTATGGCGGCCTATTGAGATAATTCTACATCATTGGGCCTCCGGTATCGCACTCATACGAAACATGACTGTTGGCACTTTTTATTGTTCTTCTGTAACAGGGTCATGCCCCCGGTCATGCTGAAATCAGTGTGATTTTACTACATCGAAAAGGTACCTTATGAAGAAAACACATTTGTAGGCAGAATTGTAAGCTTGATTACGTTAGGATCGCATTCATTGTTGCCGGAAAGTCTTGGCCCTCTAAAGGCCAGATATACATTCTGTTGATCACAACCAACGCGTTCTACAATTGAGTAAGAAATAATGAAATAATGCGATAAGCTTGATAAAGTAAATAATAGGTCTTTACCTATGAAATTTCGGGGGGTTTGAAGCTCTCCCTCATCCGCCATACTCACCAGACCTTGCACCTACCGACTATTACTTTTTCCAAAATTTTGTCAACTTTTTAGTGGGTAAAAAATTCAATTCCCGAGAGGCAGTACAAAATGCCTTTGAAGAGTTTGTTGCCTCCCGTCCAGAAGATTTTTACAAGAAGGGCATCAATAAACTGCCAATGCGTTGGCAAAGATGCGTCGATTGCATGAGTGATTACTTCGAATAACAGAAATAATAAAGTTTGAAAAAATAAGTACTTTCACTTATTGCATACAAAACGGCAATTTCATAGGTCCTATTAAATTTTTTGGTGTAACAGACATATTTGTATTAGCAATACACAATGTAGAGTATTATTGATTTGTTACTCTTTTAATAGTTTTTAAAGTATCTAGCTGACCCAGCAAACATTGTTCTGTAATATAAATATGAGGGGTGACAGTAAGAGGGTTAAATATGATTTACGGGCTATTCTCATACCTACTAAATATGTATACAAAAAAGAACTATGTAATTAAAATTCGTCGGTGTATCGAACGACCGGTGCGACCACAAACACCGTTGCACGAGATATTTATTTATTATAAGATTGTTCTGAAAACATTTTAAGCAATATCATTAAGTCACGTCTAACATAGTGCCTGGCAATATTCCATGAGCAATGTGTATTTCTTGGCTATTCTTTTGGCTGGTTCTTTTTAGTTTTAGCTGTCTGTCTGATAGGAGATAAGGAAATAGATGAAACAAGAAGAGATTAGATGAGGAACCGAGACTAGAGCAGTCTGAAGAGGTCACTAGAGCAAACGAGTAGTCAGATCACTTGATGTCAAGTGACAACCACTACCAATGGACCTGAAGTTATGAAGTTATGCATTAGAGGCCTTTCAAAAGACAGAAGAAGAAACAAAACGACTAGAGTTAGTTGTGTTGTGGCCCGCACTGAAATCTTCACCAGTAACGTCGAACGGTTTTTATGGTGACTCCATAAAAACCGAGTTGTTGTGAAATAAACACACACTTGGCCCTCTGTACTCAGAAAATAGTACAGTACTATTCATTGGATATATTCTCGAGTTGGGCTCATAGTTCAGTGGTAACACTTTGCTAAGTTAAGCAACCCTCGTTAGTTTATGACGGGTGCCCATTCTTTACATATTGAGACCCTCTGTGCCTAGGAGAGCACGTTAAGCAGTCCTAAAAAGTCCAAGAACAGTCAGTATAGATTTTCAATATTGCTTAATACTTACGTTGTAAAGGTCTAATTACAAATCGACGTTCGGCCTAACCTTTTTGTTTTAATGAAATAGGGGGCAAACGAGCAGACGTATCGCCTGTTGGTAAGCGATTACCGCCGCCCGTGCACATCAGAGGCGTCACAAGTGCGTTGTCGGCCTTTTAAGAAGGAATACGTTCGTATTGACTACAATACGAAAGAAATCTAAGAGTTCGTCCATCTTCCACCTTTTTTGGTTCGGAGGGAAAAATAAGTCATTGAATGCCGCGAGAAACTGTCAATACACTTACAAGTAGTAGTGGGTGTCCTAGGTCGAGACAGCCGGTCCACCGACTGCTGCAGATCTTCAGCGAGGCGGGTACGTTTTGTTCGCGCATCATCTGCGTCATTTTGTGTATACGAACGCTTTCTGGCGGGACGAGTCACTGATGCTGGAATACACAAGTTAAAAAGTTTAAAAACGACTTCCAGAACTGACCAAATTGAAATTGGACCACACGGGAAGTATTAGCATTCAAAATAAAAAAAGAATCAATCAAATCGGTTCACCCAGTCGAAAGTTCTGACGTAACAAACTTTAAAAATATACAGTCGAATTGAGAACCTCCTCCTTTTTTCAAGTCGGTTAAAAATACGTCAGAGCCACGGTTGGGCCGGCTCGACCGGGGCGGTACTACCCTCGCACAGAAGATCTACGTAAAATGACAGCGTTCGCGCTGTCCTGGTTCGTTGGTGAGAGTGAGACTGGAGGTCCAATGATGCAGAAACATCTCTAGGCTGCCATGGTGTGGGTCACCATGCTGCATTGTTGCATTGTCTGCATTCGCAATGAGTATAGTGATCACCACTCTTGGATTCTACTTATGCTTTCCATCAGGCAAATTAGAGTCATTTTGGCGTGTGCACACAAAAAAAACATAACCCAAATAAAAGAATTTCATCAAAAAACGGCGAATATCACTTGTAAGTTGTCCCTTATTTGAAAAGTTCATTTTTAATACGAGTAATTATTTCTCTGGTAATATTTTTGTGTGTTCACACAAAGTGTTGTTCCATGTGGGATTTGAACCCACAACACTTGGGGCAAAAGGAAGCGGCGTGGTTATCGCTTAAACCACCAGGCCAATTCATGCAGTCATATTAACTACCTTATGTATTTGTAATAAAGATACTTACTAGACTCATCAAAAACAAAGCTTTTATTAGATCCTTTGAGATTAGATTTTATAATCTTCCGTTTCTCCTGTGCGACGTTGGTAGGATTATCTATCGGACTACAAAACATCACCCTAGTCATCCTATGACCCAGATCAACCGACAACCGTTTCTCAATCGACCGAGTAACATTTAACATGGGTTTTTTCTGCGAACTCTTGGACACATGGTACGGAGTGCACCCTGCAGTAGGGATTGTAGAAGATTCACGTTTGCTAGGTGTTTGGGGTAATTCTGGAGCTTCTTTGGTAAAAGTGCCTTCACGTTTTAATGGTGTCAAAGGTGGTAAAACTTCTTCTTGACTCTGTTCTGGACTTTCTTTGCTCTGCGTTTCATCCATACTACTTTCAATTAACAATGGTGTGGTATTAACTATGTTTTGTACACTTTCATCACTTGTTATACTGACTCGTGATATGCTGGAGTTGTCAGAACTGATCAGGGATGACTTTGAATTACGGTGACTGTCCTTGATATCTTCTTTGTCAAATGTTACATTGAGTTTATCGAGTGAAGTTACATCAGACAATCTACGGGACATTCGTTTGGTTCCCGTTTCTACTATAGACTCTTTATCAAAAGTTGTGTCAAGTTTTTTAGTCGGAGAATTTATTATGTCCATGGTTTGTCTTCTTAAAGACATTCTTTTAGAGGCAGGACTTGCTAAAATACTCTTTTCTTTATCAAAGATATCCTTTGGATGTATGGATGTAATACCTTTGATGAGCGATACATCTGATTTACTAGACTTTCTAGCTTTTTGATTCTGCTTTAGCATATCTGTAGTTCTAGATGTGTCTATTTCAAATGTATCATTGCTTTTATCATTTTTATCAGAACCTGTTGATTTATTTTGTTTTAAGTTTTCACCAGAAACTTCAAAGGATTCAGAATCTTTTTCAAAAGTTCTATTAATTTTTTCATCTTTTTCATATGTTGTATCAATAAGTTTTTCTTCTTTATCAAAAGTCGTATTTTTTATACTGGATTTCCTACTACTTGTGATTTCAGAAGAGCTTGGATCCATATCTTTTTGTACATTTGTTTTGCTACTGTTGAATGATTGTTGATGTTGATGAATTTTATTGCTAGGTGATGTGCCTTCAGGATTATTATCCTTCTCAAATGTAGTATTCAGAATGTTTACATTCTCAGAAGTCTCTTCTAATCTGTTTTCCTTTACCTTTCTTTGTTTCTTTTTCTTCCTACCTTTGCCTTTCTTTTTCTTATGTCTCAATGTTTTATCTACATTAAGAGAATTCAAATCATTTTCCGTATCTTTGTCAAGACCTGCTTCTTCACTCTGTTCAACAGTTTTACTTTTACCATTTGTTGTAACTTCCTTTTTTTCTATTACTTTCACGTCATCACTATCTTTTTCATATGTAACATTAATTATTTGATCAGATTTGTTGAAAGTACTATCGGCATGGTCTGACTTTGTTTTTCTTAATTTTTTTGTAGATACATTGGAATTATTAAAATTTTCCGATTTCCTTTCAAGAGTTTCATATGTTATGTCATTTGAAGATGTTATATATGAGTGTCTCTCGTTTTCTCTTCTAGAAACTTCTGAAACTATCCAGTTAGGTTCTGTAGCATTATCAATGCTAGTCTTCGTCATGGTTAAATCACTTTTATCAAATGTAGAGTTCTTGATGCTAGATCTTCCTGATCTAAGGTCTCTGTTAGAGATGCTGGAGAGATCCAAGTTCTCGTCCATGTATTTGCCATTTGGAGGTGATGTACTGGTTTCCTTGTTGATGTTGCTTTTTCTTGATCTTGATATTCTTGGCTCATGATATGCTGTAGACATAAAAAATAATAGGTATTTATTAATAAGTATATTAAAATATTCGATTTATAAAGGGTCATAATTATTTCATTTTCATATAAATTAAAAAAGCAAACTATAGTGAAAGAAACAAGGGAATCAAATATTAAATTTGATTATTGCTTAGTCTTCAGTGTTTTTTTATTATTTTATACTAGCTGTTGCCCGCGGCTCCGCCCGCGTTATGTCGATAAATGAAGAACCGCTCGACCGATTTTGTGAAAACTTTACATAAACCATCTACTAAATAGTCCGAACAAAGCCTAAACATTTGGTTTGGATATGTGAGGCCATTCTTGAGTTATAAAATTATAACGAAAAGTGGCATTGATTTTTATATGTTTTATATACACACATCAAAAGTGTCTAGGGATCAACATATGTGTCTAGGGATCAACATATATTTTTGCAATAACTTTTCTCCTGATTGATATTAATTAAAATTTTCTTTAAGGATTCATCAAATAAAGTGTTTTCGTTTGTCACAGTAACGATAAACCAAATCACCTTTGCATTAATAAAGAAATTTGCCATTTTCCTAATAAATGGATTTTTGACATTTGAACCACTAACATTAAAGTTCGAAAAAAAGACTGAAATAACAGTTTTCTTTAAAATTTTATTAGGTAACTTAAACAATTAATAATCCGTGTTTCTACCGCGAACACTAACAACACAAGAATCGGTTTGGCATACTCAAAATGAGTTCATCCAAATCACGCTGTGGAATGGCCGCCCATGTTCGTTGCAACAGCAAAAAAAGGTCTTCTTGCGACTGGATACCCTCCATATTCGGCAGAGCCCTTCTCTGTAGCATATCCCATGCATGCTCAATCGGGTTCAAGTCTGGCGACTGAGCAGGCCAGGGCCAAAGCCACATCTCAATCTCAAGAAATCCGCATAAAAATGCTTGATCCCTAGACACTTTTGATGTGTGTATATAGATATATGTAGTATGATGTTAGCCTAAGTTGTTATGCTAACTAAGCTAACAGCTTGAACTATTTCAACAACAACACATTGTACCGTGGGAGAGCCGAGTGTACCGGCATGAATGGGCTGGCTCGACCGGAGTGATACCACGGCTTCACAGAAAACCGGTGTTTAACAGCGACTGCGCTGTGTTTCGCCGAGTGAGTGAGGATACCGGAGGCCCATACCCCACCCGTCGGCAACGCACTAGTAAAGTCTGGTGTTGGGTGACGCGGTAATTGATTACCATCAGGCGATACGTCTGCTCGTTTGCCAAAAACAAAACAAACAATAATGACACAGATACAAAAGACGATTATCAAGAAGCTTTCAAATAAATTTACTTTAACTGACATACAGTATTTAACAGGACGAATTAAAAACTTTACAAAACAAATTCTATTAATCTTTTAGTTTTATTAAATATTATTAATTAATAAAATGTTATTGTATACTTTTTAATTAATAAAATATCATCATATATATGTTAGTAAAGTAATAGTAGTAACTGTCTGTAACCGGTTGTTAATGATGGCAGTAATAGTAGTTTTGAAAATTGTTTTAAGCAAATTCACAAAGCTGTACATTTTTTTTTTATTATATGCAATCAGCCCATCGGCTTTAATCAGATTGGTTGTTGTGCTCTTAAACTTTTGGAGAGTGCACTTCCTGTGATGTGTCAACTCTTCCTTTTTTTTCCATTCAGACTAATATATTGATGCTAATCGCATTCTTTTCAGCCAAAATACGCAGATTGTTTATGAGCTGTGTAGCCGGATGGTTGCTGTGTCGCTCAAGGCGTTGCTTATATCGCACAGAAATTATCTGGAAGTCACATAAAGTACAATAATTATTTTTTCACAGAGGCATTTCATTGCTGATCTCTCATCATGTTGAGATTGTCTCTCTATATTATTATATTTACCAAAGACTTCTTACTGGGGCACAGGACAGAGAAATGAGAAAAGAAACAGTCCAGGGGAGAGTTAATCATATTTTTTATGTGCGATGAGCCCCTTGGCTATCAATTCGAGATTCTTCACACCCTATGATTTCTCCATCTCCACATTATTCAGAGTTATACTGATGCTAGACGCTTTCTTTTCAGTATATAGTTAGACTCTGAGGGCTCCAGTACTGTAATAGCCACTTAATTTTTGTGTTGTTTCTTTCCTTACAATTTATGTATGTCTATCTAACCTTAAATGATGATTGTATAGTATGATGCTACTGGAATGAGAACCGAATATATTGTGGAGGAAAACTGAGTAGAAAGCTTCATATGAGAGTGAAAGCATCATAACTATTAATCGACAAGGTATTTAAGTACTTACTAAAAATTTACTACGCGTCCCAGTACATCAGAGAGATAGGAATGAAATTGTAATGGTACGTAAATATTTTTGAGATGTTGATATTATAATGCTCACTAATTTCTATAAACATTTTAGCTAGTAGCAATCTTTCCAGTTAATACTGAAGACCGCTAGTGCTTAATCCCACAGGCTATTATTAAACCTATTCAAGTGTAGAAGTATGCCACTTACTTTTTCCGGATCGAGTAGCCATGTTTCAAAAAAATAAATAACTTATAAACATTAATAAGAAATGTTAAAAGCACTGCTCTGTTTACATTTATTTTTCGTTGACGGCCGTTTTTAACGTTTGTAAAATTTCAAACTTGCCAAACAAACAGTTTTTTTTATAACTAGATTTTACGGTTCTGGTTTCTAGCCCTTTTAAGCCAGTCGTTGATGTTTGCTTGGAATTTAGAGCATATATATCGAGAAGGGCAGCCGAACGGGCGGAAAACGTGATCGAAGTAGAGAAAGAGAGATAGACTGAGTTTGGGTAGTGTAAGTCTCTCTCACGCAAGCTTCTGATTGGGCTTCTAATTGGTCTGATTGGTGGAGATTCCCGCCAAATCAGTCATGCAAATTGGTGTGTGCGTCCATCTTGCTTTTTGCACCAATTGCAAGATGCTGTAGGATATTAATCAACATACATTATTTTATACAAAAATTTAAAAATCCATTTCATCAACGGATCTACCTTTAAAACAGTCTATAAGTATCTCTTGTATTACAGAATTAGTAATAGCCCGTTTTTTATTACCGATTGCAACTTACAACCAAAGCACCAATCAAATCAGCCCTTGACAGTAGAAGACGTAGAAAAGTCTTGTGTCTTTCCTGATGGCATGGACTTAAAGTTAGATTTATGAGTGGATAAAATTGGGAAGTCAGTTTCGTAATTTTTAACAGTTGAACTACTCTTAGTGTTTAAGACCACATTACAGTTGATACATTTGGCAACTTTATTAGAAGTTCATTCGCTAAAGTGGGACTAAAGTTTGACCATTGCCACATTACCACTCACCTGGGATACGACAGACTCAACTTAATTCCAAGTAACGCGTGTGAAGTGAACTGTGAAATATTGTAGAAAAAAAAAACTTGTAAACTTGAAAGCAAAACTCTCCATTAAACTGTTTCCAATCAATTTTCGACGACTAGTTTAAAAGGGCTAGAACCCAGAGCCGTAAAACCTAGTTATAAAAAAAAACGTCAAAATAATAACGAACATAGGCATTAGGCAACGCTAGGTACATATCCGTTTTTGCGTAATATTTGTTATTTATTATGTTCAAGTAAGACACAATGACACACGTCATGGTTTATTTATACACAGTAATCGTGAACAATCTGTACATCAAGTTCAAGTTATAAAAAATAGTAGGTGGCGGTGCAGTAGGCCCGTAGGCGTTATAAAACGTCAAGAAGAGGTCGTGAATCGTGAATGAGTCAATCTGTTATTAAACACAATGGAGAGACAGTGTTACATATTTGTGTTGTTATCGCTATTCTTATGTAGAGGTAGCGGTGACCGCGGTGAGTATATCGGTTGTTATAAATTGGCTGTAGAAAATGTGTTAAATACTCACACGGGACAATCTGTAGACGTATGCCTGTCGGCATGCGAGCAGCTCTTTTACAAGTACGCTATAATAGGTAATGAGACTTGTTTCTGTGGGAATGCGCCTGGACAATTCAAGCTGGACCCTAAAACGTGCTCCACTCCATGTCCTAAGAACGACACTCAATTATGCGGCGGTGAGGGTGCGGCCAGCGTGTACGACACCGAAGTGTACGTCCCTGGGCCTCCGGCGTCTATAACAGTCTCTAATATCACTGAAACCACAATGAGGGTGCGCTGGACCGCCCCTGATGCTTACTCTTTAATAACTGGCTATGTAATAAGAGCCATAGTCCTGGAAACTTATTCTGATATTATGTTGATGCCTCTTGAATGGAAAGTATCAAACATTACATTTTACACTGACCTGCTGAACTTACAACCAGGCTCTAAGTATCAGATAGGAGTTGCTGCAGTCAATGATGTGTTTGAAGGACAAAATAAGACTGCTGAAGTTGAAACCGTTATTGGAACACCTGATCCGAGTCCTCCAGACATACATATAAGAGAAAGAAAGGGAAACAGGATGGTTATCTCTATTCCTGAAGCTAAGAATGTTAATGGTCCGGTCTCTATGTATAGGATTGTGGTTTCTATTGAATTATATCAACAAGGGTTTCTTGTGGCTAATCTTGGCAACTACTCTTATGCCGTTGATCAAGGCCATCCTTATTACATCACTGCAGAGTTAGACCCTGATGATATTAAGAATGACTTCATAATTGGTGACAAGAGAGTTTATAATGGCTTTTACAATGCTCCCTTGCAATTGACTAATGACATAGAAGTGTCTTTAGGAGTAGTCAGTGAGAAAAATCATGTTAAAAAAATCAGATATGCTGAGTCAACAAAAAAAATTATTTTAAACATTAATGAGCCTGAAGAAACATCACCTTTAGTGATAGCTCTCGGAGCTGCCATAGCTATTAGCATAGTACTACTGTTAATTGGTATTGGCCTTCTCATCATTCTCAGGAAGAGAGTTCACCTTGCAAGGGTACAGAGAGGATCTCAGTCTATGCCTCTGAGTTTAAGCGAACCTTGTATGGAAATTGAGAACTGTGGCTTCATCCAAGAGGAACAAGAAAGGGTAGATTACTACAGCAATTTGAAGAGAAAGTTATGGAACATTCCAAGAAACCTTATCGATATTGATATATCCTGTGTTGTTGGTGTAGGCAGCTATGGGAAGTTCACTAAAGGCAGAGTGCAACAGCATGGTGCGCAGACTCCTGGATTAGTCCAGGTAGTGACTGATAGAGAACTGGAAAGATCAGATAAGAAGCTAATGTTGCAGGAACTAGATCTCCTCATCAAGTCAAGTGAACATGAACATGTGATCTCTCTTATTGGATTCTGTGAAACAAATACAACATTATTTGTGGTTCTAGAAGATTATAAACAGAGTTTAAAAGAATTGCTGCTTCAAAGCCGCCATAGAGACTTGCAAAATAATAAATTCTGCCTTTTACCAGAGAATAGAGTCCTTCAGTATTTTGTTGACATAGCTAGAGGGATGGACTATTTGCATAGTAAAAAGATCTTACATAAACGCCTCAGTTGCCGTAACATCGCAATAGCAGATAACGGCGTTGCTAAAGTGTCCGGCTTTGGTTTATCTCACATGCGACCTTTGCACGAGACCCCCGATTATACGCGGTGGACCTCGCATGAAATGCTGCGCCATACGAGATTCAATCCTAAAGCAGACGTTTGGTCTTTTGGCATTCTAGTATGGGAGGTGTTAACAATGGGAGCCACTCCATATTTTCATAGTTCTAACAAAGATGTTGCAGCTCGGATATTACGAGGAATGCGGCCGTCACAGCCGTCGTATGTCGGCGATGAACTGTTCCAACTTTGCTTGCAGGGCTGGCAGGTAGATCCGGATGAAAGACCCACGTTTTCTTCCCTCGTTGAAGAACTAAGACCCTTTGCCGAAGCCACCGGCTGCAGGAGTTTAAGCTTTACTCATTATAACGGTTTTGATTATGAACCGCATGTACCGCAATATGAAATCGTCTCATAGTTTTAGGCAACTAACCAAAATATTAATAGTACCTATTATAATCTTGATATTAAGTATATCCAAAGAGTTATATTCGATACTCGGATGTGTAGTGTAATGGTAGCGTGGCAATTTTGAGCTGTATTTAGCGATAAAATATATAATTTCGATATGACAAAACTAGCTCGGTAAAAGTAGTTTTGGTCTGTACTGTAAATAGTTTATGCTAATGTGTTGTACGCCCAGCGGCGTAGTCACGCGGAACACCCTGGCACGCGTTAGGCGGCACTGACGCCTATAATATGCGTTTAATATCCGCGAATGACACGAACGATGTATTAATTATACGATCTCTTTGAAGCCATTCAAAGCTTTTAGCCATAAAAGCTTGAAAGAAAATTGAAACCATTTGAAGTAAAATAGCACTTTGTATTAAGTTTTAGTACTTGACTTTTAATTGTCGTTCGTCTTGATGGCGTGATTTATAATTATCTATACTTATAATAAAAATGTAACAGGTCCAATTCTGGACATTAAAGATATTTTGAAAAAAAATTTGGAGGGCTCTCTATCATCGATACTGAAGCCAAAACTGATTTTTTTTTCATTTTTGTCTGTCTGTATCTTGGCCGCGCATCACGCCAAAACTACTGAACGGATTCAAATGAAACTTGGCATTATTTGAGTTCATACTACGAGGTAGGACATAGGCTACTTTTATCCCGAAATTCAGCACGGTTTCCTGGAGAGAGGGGATGAGAGTCAAAATATGTACTTAATAGTTGTAATTCAATAACACATAGTCACATGCTCTAGTTCTATACTCTAGTTCAATAACACATGCTAGAAAGAAAAAAAAAAAGATAACGGGAAAAGTGTTTTTTTTTGTCCGCGACTGTACACTGCCTGTGGGAAGCTGAGACAGATATGTAAATATGGCGGTACGAAGTTCGCCGGGTCAGCTAATTCATCAATATTTATGGTAAACGATTTGATATAGTTTGAATAAATGGCCACAGATTATGTTCTATAACATAAATAATGTATCTTTCTCTTGTATGATAACATATTCCTATTACTGATAGAATTACAAAAATTGTGTCCTTTACCTGTTTTCGTAGATATTAAGCGTGAATAGCATTTATTACAAGTATGTAGCATGCATTTATAAGCAAAACATGACTAACAATTACACGACTTGAATACTTGACTATTAAAATTAAGATTATGATAATAACTTACTAGAATTATATATTACATAATATATGGTCGTAGTTCTAGTACTTTTTTTGTACGCGCGGTCTATAATCGAATCAATATCGAATATTGCTAAGAATTTCTCTATGGGCAATCATAGTTAGGTGTCCTATGGCTATTTCCTAATAACAAATGCCTTTACATTAATCAATAATGAACATAGTTTATTCGCGTTAAGAAAATAATGACGCATCGGTCAAAGCTTACACCGCGGATCGATGAGATTCCAAGCTTACGTGCGAAACGATAATTTCTTCCTGCCTCCTAGCCAAGTTGGCATTCTACAAACGTAAACGATAATAGACAGCTAACAAATGTATGGGAATGACGGCTCTTAACGCTAAGTCACGTTGTCAAAATAAAATGTTAGCCAATAGTAGAAAAGAATAGAGCTGATGCTGCCTCGTAGCGCAATCGACTACGGATCAAGGGGTCCCGGGTTCGATTCGAGGGTCGGACTGCTGTTGCGTTTTTCTTACAAGAAATTCTTAGCAGCCTGGAGTATGGAATATGGCGGTGTTTCCCGCCCGTGCCTCGGAGAGCACGTTAAGCCGTCGGTCCTGGTTGTCATGAAAATCTATGACAATCGTTATTGGGAAGTCACTGCTCTCAAATATACTGACAACTAGTTCAACCTTCGAATTCAGTTCACCCTCAGGGTTGCTGCGGTCCGATGCCAGTCGCTCCGTGCAAAAACTGATATTCAGGTAAATCCGGTTGAACTAGTAGCCGACCCCAATTAATGTTGGGAGTAATAATGGCTAGGAAGATGAATATAAGAGAATACAGGCTTTATGGAGAAAGAGATTCGACGCGAAACATTTGTATCCTGATTAATAGGCTGATTAGTAGGCTTGATTGATGCGACACTTATTTTATCACGTGTATAATGACTATGTAGTCGACTTTGTAGGTAGCTGACAAACATGTAATCTTATACCCATTATAATTTATTTTTAATATATTTGTGTATGTATATTAGTTGTAAGGTGTAACATGTACTACAAAAGACTTCTAAAAAGTAAGATGTATTACGACTATAAGTTTAACTGTAGGTACTATCTAATATATATTGTGCCTGTAGCTTGCACTATTTAATGTATGTACATTGTACTGTAATCTGTGCAAAAGCGTTGCTACTGGTATTTATTGTGGAGAATAGAAGTAAAGAAAAGCAGTTTGGTAACTTTTAAAGTAAGCGTCAACAGTTATTCAAGTCCGATATATCAATAAACTAGCAATCGGCCCCGGCTTCGCACGGGTTCTTTACGGAAAACATAATATAGCCTATGTTACTTTGAGAAGATGTGCGGCTTAATTTTTTCGGGCGTCTTCAACAAATATTGTTTTATTTTAGTCAATATACTCAAAAATTTGACACATTATATACGAAAACCTTCCTCAAGAACCACTCTATCTATTAGTAAAACCCGCATAGAACTCCGTGCAGGAGCTTTTGAGTTTATCGCGAACAGACAGACGCGGCGGAGGATATTATAATATGTAAGGACAAGGGACCGTTTTGGAATGTTATGAACAACTTTTGGCTACACAAGTTTATAAAATGATGTGAAATTTTCACATCAACAACGGCAAGCTCGTTAGGCCTTGCGATTGGTGAAAATATCAGCGAGGGTCTTCAGGAAACTCGCAATAAGACCTCTGATGGATTATTTAACTATTACTTACTGATTTTAACCCCCGACCAAAAAGGGGTGTTATAAGTTTCACGTGTCTGTCTGTGGCACAGTAGCTCCCGAACGGATGAAGCGATTTCAATTTAGTTTTTTTTGTATGAAAGGTGAGTTACGTGCGAGTGTTCTTAGGCATGTTTCATGAAAATCGGTTGAGCCGTTTAAAAGTTATGGGGGTGAAAGTGGGGAAGAGTAACAGAATGTCTGCAAAAATATCATCGAGTGGGGTCTCAAATGAAAGCGCATAACGTGTTTTTTACTTTATTAAGGGAACTCAGGTTATTATATCGGGGGTTTTTTTTTAATTTTGAGAATGTATAGTTATGCTGTCACTCTTTCGTTTTGGCGTCCACAAATGATGCTTCTTACATTTACTCTCCACAGTCTCAATCTCAACACATATTTTGAGGCCCTAAGCATAAATTAAATAAAAAATGTATAGATTTGGAATAACATTTTTACATTTTATATAACTTGCTCCATAAACCTACGCTTCCTACTTAAACTATGTGTGCTTAAAAAAGTTGCCTAGCTCTGTATTACTTAATGTACTCGAGTTATAATATTTATATCTTAAGCATTTATTTTATTAATTTATATTTATTACTGCAATATTCGTGACTTAAAAAAGAAGGCTTCGTAGGTATACTTATAAATTTGTATCAAATTTTAAGTTTTGTATATTTTGATATTATTGGTTTATTATGCAGTCGCGTTACTTCAAGTACAAAAGTTAAAAGTATTTCAAGTGCAAAAGATGTTTTTCTTTTCGATATTATTTTTTTATTAATAGGAAACAAGGTTTTTTTATGAGACTATTTCTTTGTATACGAGTATATATTTATCAGTATAGATTTCAATAATTACGGCCTTTTTCATAAACGTTATTTAATTTTAAGGAGCGGTGTGTTATTTTAAATTTTAAGGCTGTAAGTTTAAAGTTGGAGAGGCCTATATCCAGCAGTGGACTGCGATAGGCTGATGATGAAGTTTAAAGTCTAAAAAAAAACACAAAACGGTTTTTGAAAACTTAGATAATTTATGACTAAGGCGCCGTTATTGTTTAAATTGTATTTAGATAAGTTTTGAAGAAACAATTCCCAAAAATGACAGTATCATACTTAATGTTAAGAATGCATTGTGAGAGACCATTTTATTTGACTTAGGTATGTGTATATTTAGTTTTTAGTATTGTTTTTAATTACTGTATGATCTGTAAAAATAATTCCGTCCATTCGTATTTTTGTACGAATCTCATTTTACGTATATAATTTATAATAAGCAATCTTAAGGCGTTTTGATAAATTAAAATGATAACCTTGTATTAAAGTGTTTTATTTCGTTTTTCAAAACAATTGCACTGATTGGTAGTAGATAAATATAGTATCTGCTAGTTGGAGTGAGGATCACGACTCGGAAAATAAGGTCGGGTAATGTCAGAGGCGGTAGTCTTATCTCAAACTAAGCATAGCCCGTGCTATACTTGCAATATGTAGTAACCCATACTACTTATCAACATAACATTAATATTTCTAACAACATACATCTTTTAAACCTTTATAATTCTCAATATTATTATTGGTCGGCTACTACTTCAACCGGTTTTGAACCTGAATGTCAGTTTTTCCACGGAACGACTGGCATCAGACCTCCACAACTCTGAATTCGAAGGTTGAATTAGTTATCAGTAGATGCAGTGTTCCGTGTGTGCTTAGAGAGCTGCGACCGATGGGTGATGGTCGCAACTGGTGACGGAACTCGTCTTGGGTGAGACGGGTCAATGCCTGTTGGGGGTGGCGGAAGAATGCAATTGCGATTCTCGCTCCCCCGGCTATTCGCTAGTAAAGAGATCACCGGGGTGGGGTTTAGTCGCTAAGAGTCCGACAGACCCCTTCGCTCTTCCCATCCATGAGGATCTTCCACCCCAACAATAAAACAGTTGTCAGTATTCTGTAAAAACATACATATTATTATAGCTAATAAATGATTGTGCTCTTTACAGGAAATTCCCTCCCATCAGTAGTCAATATCGCTAAACTAGTAACCTCGTCTAGTCGAATAGTACCTGGTAAGTTGAGCTAAGTACCTACTGCATTTTATCTGCGTACAACTTTCAGAACGTAGTTTCATTTAATATTGTATTTTACAAAATAATCTGTATTACATAGTAGATTTGTTCTCAGTCTGTTGGTTTTTACATAACTAATTATGTAAGACTAAACATAACAATAAAAAAAAAGAATTATATATTCATATATTTCATATTATTTAAATTATGCTTACTGGGACGTAGCGAGTGCGGTATTCTCCAAATTTCTCGCTGTTTATAATAGGTGTTTACCTATGAAATTGCCGTTTTGCATGCAATATGTGAAATTACTTATTTTTTCAAACTTTTTTATTTGTTATTCGAAGTAATCACCCATGCAATCGACGCAACGTAGGTGCAAGGTGTGGTGAGTATGGCGGATGAGGGAGAGCTTCCAACCCCAGCTCTTGCAGCTTGGAGACTGTCTGTTGCGCAGTATGGGGTCGCGCGTTGACGACCGATTGACCAAAGCTGGTTGCAGATGTGCAAGCTTCTCTATCATTCTCTCCAGTTCTTCACAGTACACATCTGCATTAATGCTCATGCCGTTTTGTAAAAAAGCTGTAGTAAATCACACACGCACTAGACCACCAAACAGTGACCATCACCTTTTTAGGGGTCATTTTTTGTTTAGGGCATTGCTTTGGTGCTGAACCAGGGTCTAACTACTTAAAGGGAACGCTAAAGGGAATCACAAGAGCAGGAGGTGAAAAATCTTTGCACTCGAGTGCAACACGTAACTTTTCATTCCACCTCAGCGAGGAAACCACTAAATGCAAAAAAAACATTAACAATCACAATATATTTTTATTTCAGTTTTAGGTTTCAGGTATTAATATTTATTAAGTACTACATTATGATATATATATGATATTACAGATTAATTTTTAAATTATTTCAAAAATACTTAGGTACTCGCTCAACCCCGCGGTGTTACCCGCGGTTTTTGTCGTACCGCGAGTAACACCGCGGGACAAAACTAGTCTAAAAAAAGTAGCCTAAGATACTCCTTAGATTATCAGCTATCTGCCAGTGAAAGTCCCATCAAAGATCAGTCCAGCCGTTCCAGAGATTACCCGGAACAAATAGACAGACAGATCGACTGACAGACAGACAATGTAAGAGAAATTATAAAAAAATATATTTTAGTATATGTACCGTGTATACATACATATGCATTTAGTAAAAAGCGGTTATTTTAATATTACAAACAGACATTTCAATTTAATTATTATTATTTTTACGGGAATTAACGCGATCACTATTTCAAGGTACTACATACCTCTGTTTTGCCTGACGTTTCGACCAGGTTGCACTGGCCGTGGTCACAGGCTGACTGTCAGCCTGTGACCACGGCCAGTGCAACCTGGTCACTGGGACCACAGAGGTATGTAGTACCTTGAAATAGTGATCGCGTTAATTCCCGTAAAAATAATAATAATTATATCATGGAACGCGAAAGTTTAAAAGTTGACATTTCAATTTTTCCTTTACGCTAATTCAACTTGCTGAGCGCTTTCGATTGTCGAACAGAATCCATTTTTCGTCGCACGTAACAAGTCGTTTCAAAATTCCTTCATTTCTTTGCCTGTTGAGCAGCGCAAGGCAGGTCTCGACGCGTACGTTGCGCTGGCGATCATTACGGTCGTGGGGCACCCATCTATCAAGCTTTTTTACCTTGCCAATTTGTCGCAAATGGATCAATATTGTTTTGATGCTTACATTAAAAGCTGCTGCTAGCTCAGCTGTAGATTGAGTTTCTTCAGCTTCCACAATGGCCTTTAATTCATTATTGTTAACCAAAGTCTCCGGACGACCACGAGCTTCATTTTTCAAGACAAAATTTCCAGAACGGAACCGGGAAAACCAATAACGGGTTGTGCGTTCGTTGGTACAGTTCTCTCCGTAAACGTTTTTGATGTTACGTGCCGTTTGTGTCGCGTTGGTGCCACGACGGAACTCATATTCCATAATTACACGAATTTTTAAAGTATCCATTATGACGAAAAATGTTCAAATGTAATGAAAATACAACGCCAATGAAAAAACAAAAGACTGAGTTTGTAAATAGAATGTCATGGTTTTAAAACAAAATCAATTTGAATTTAGAATACAGAGCCATTACAAACTTTTTTATTTGAAATGACCAGTACTGAAGAAAGGCAATTTCATAAGTAAAGACCTAATAAAATTTGTAACAATCTGACAAGTAGGTAATCTATATATAGGTATATATATAAGAGGAAGGTGACTGACTTATTGACATACCCATAGTAGGGGAGCGATGCTATATGGGGACTTACTCGAGCGTCATAGACACCTATGCAAAGCATGCATGGGTTGCAAAGCTTAGATGATAAAAAGAAAAAAATGTTATTACTGTATACCTTTTCATCGGTGGGGTGAGCAGCTATAGATGTTCAAAAATGTAAAAAAAAAACTGTTGCATGGACATACTCGAGCGCGTCAGATATTGATAGCATCCATGTCCTACGTATTTTTAATAATGTACGTATGTTAATCTGATCGTTTGCATGGTGGGGGTGGTCGTACGAAAGGTTTGAAAATGACAAAAAAGAAATTCAGCGTCATATTTTCAAAGTTGGGATGTTAAGTGAACCTAAAATAAAGCTCTCATTCAATAATCTGACGATTTGGATGTGACGCAAACTCATAGCCGTTATATGAATGTGCAAAAAAAAAATTGTCATATTGATATTCTCAAGCGCGTTAGATTAAGATATATATGGTTCATCTTTATATCCATGACGTGCTGTCTCATAATCTGACGATTATCTGGAGGGGTTCGCTTAATCTGACAATTTAAAAAATATTTGATCCCAAATCTAGACATGCTTTTTAGAAAATTACCACAATATCAGTATCAAAAGTTTTGATAGTAGGTAATAGTAGAATCTTCATTTTGTTGGCAAGCAAGAAATGCTATGTTCGTCTTCGCTTCTTCGTGATCAGGGCATGAATAATCATAAATATAATTATCAGTAACTGAATATTTATGACACAATTCGAGGTAATTTATTAACCGACTTCCAAAAGGAGGAGGTTCTCAATTTCATTGGTTTTTTTTTTATGTATGTACATCGATTACTCCGTCAATTGTGGATCGATTTTGAAAATTATTTTTGTATTCGAAAGGGTATGCTCCCCATGTGGTCCCATGGCCACCATATCAGGATGTGATGATGGGATCCTAAGGAAATCGAAGGAAACCCTCTAATTTACGTGAGCGCCTGCAATGAAGTTACGAGCAATTGTCTGCATGCCTTCATATTCTGTAGACATCACTAAATTTTAAATGAAATGATGATAAGAGACTTGAGAAAGACTAAAAAGCGAAAAAAAAAAAAGTTCGTTTAAAAAAACCGACTTCAATAACTAAAAAGTATAAAATAACTTAATTTATATGTGCTACCTATTCATAGGTTTGAAGTCGGTGCCAAGCCAAAATGTAATAGTAGGTACCGCACTCGCCGCGTGTGACCTTGAGCGGGATAGCTGCTCTTCGCGTTGAACAAAACAACCGAAGCGTCGTTGACGTTCGTCTCGAAATATAGCGAGTGTGGTACCTACTATTCCATTGGCTTGGCACTGACTTCAAACCTATGAATATGTAGCACATACAAATTAAGTTATTTTATACTTTTTAGTTTTTGAAGTCGGTTTTTTTAAACGAAGTTTTTTTTTTATAAAATTACCTTACTACCTATACTCATAGCCATCTCCTGATCAGCCCAATGATCGATCGATCAACAACTTAGTTACTTTAACTTTTCCTTAGTTTGAAAATTTTATACAAAAACAAATCAAGTTATTTCAATTACTTCCTTATTCACAGGTAAATCTCGCGACAAGCCTTTGTATTCTATAAATTGTGTAATGATCACCTTCCGGGACCATCATCAGACCCTGGATACTATCAAAACATGAAGTACTTGTCAAGATGAATCAAACGATTTGAAACTCCATGGTGTTGCGACGTTTCTTTACAGAATTCCTATAACCACCATCAGAACCATAAGGGTTCATCATCAGACCCTGGATACTATGAAAACATAAAGTACTCGTCGAAACGAATCAAACGAGTCCAAACTCGATAGCGTTGCGACTTTTCTTTATAGAGTTCTTATGGCCACCTTACAGCTCCAGCATCAGATCAGTTCCATGTTATTATAATATTGTATTATTTATTTATTATTAATATTGTATTATTATTATTACGCCGTATACATATGCTTGCAAAATTTCAGCAAAATCGGTTGAAGATATCTGCTTCAAAATTGAGTTGCAAGATTCCACCCAAACATACAAACATTGCTAGTTAAATAAAAGCTTGTAAAAAAGAAGCCATCTACAATTATAAGGTCAAATTGGGATGGCGGTTGCTCCATATCTTCGAGTTATTTCTCTAACAAAGAATTAGTACTGACTTTTCAGTGTGAATATAGGCATCACATCATCAATATAAATTAAACTTTATCGACGAATTTTTTTACTTCGGCTTGTGGCTATCATCAGATTATATATTTTTCGATATCCCTGAATGATTTCCCACAAAATAAAAATATATTAGCCACGCTCGAGAATGTCGAATTGACTTTTTTTAACAACTTTATGGCTCTCCCCATTCCTTACGCCACTGTCAAATTGTCAGATTAGTTGACACTTTTTAGCATGTAACTAACTCACCCTGCCTTAATCTGACGCGCTCGAAAATGTCTGATGATCAATTTTTTTTTACTAATCTGATCCTTTATTCTTGACAGGCGGCCATATATACGGGGCTCATATTTGGTGGAGGTACTTAACCGGGTGCAAGGTATCTCCCTGTAGAGTTTTGCCCCCTGCCGCGCTTTAGTAAATCCCGAAATTCCTTCTAGGGCTCCCCTACTACCAGAGATCAACGCACAGCCCAAACCGCTGAAGCTAGAATCCTGAAATGTTGCATGTAGGTTCTTTATATAACGTAAGTGAGCACTAAGAAAGGAATTTTTGATATTCCACCCCTAAGTGGGTAAATCAGGGGATGAAAGTCTGCGTGAGCGAAGCCGCGTGTAAAAACTAGTTACAGATAATAGTGATTTATTTGCAAGCAGTTGCTTAGCTAGTTGTTTACATAGCACGGAGTTAGCATTGCCATTCAACGTGGCAATGCTGCTAGTCTATAGGGAATGCTACCGGTAGGCGATGATGCGGTGGATTTTTTTATGATTGCATGTAAATATTTTCATTGTTTTTATTTCCTAGTATTAAATTTGTTTTATTTCACTGATCACGACGCACTCGCGACTCTGCTGCAGGTGTTCGTATCAGCTGTAGTCACTTTCTCTCAGACGCTTTAAAAGCTTTTCATGGTCCTATACCGTAGGGCGTTGACGTCATTACCATTACAACTCCATGTTTTCATTTCGACTGCCAGTGGTAGCGTATGCGACTGCTTGATGCCGGTTTGATAACGGGTCTAATCAAATGTTTGCAAGATCTGCAAATATTTTGCGGAGTTTGAGAGTTTTCTATGTATATTATGTATGTATTTACAAAAATGTATTTATATCAGTTGTTTAGTACACATAGTACAAGCTCTGCTTAGTTTGGGACTAGTTGGCGTTGTATGATTCATGTCCGAAACATTATTATTGTAAGACCGCGGGAGAGCCACGCTTCGGCATGCATGGGCCGGCTCGACCGGAGTGATACCACGGCCTCACAGAAAACCTGTGTGAAACAGCGCTTGCCCAACCCCTCCCCCATCCCCCAAAGGCCGGCAACGCACTTGTGACGCCTCTGGTGTTGTGAGTGTCCATGGGCGGCGGTAATCGCTTACATACTTCATTACTATATAAAATAATAAAAAAGTAGGCAATGACCAAGGTGATAGGACTGATAGGTTATCACTGATACCCTACCACCTTGGTAGTAGGGTGATGTGGAAGACTTTTAGGTATTAGGAATTTATGAATATACAGCAGAGAAAACTTCTAGAGACTATGGAGATATCAATACCATACAGAAGATAGTTTGTGGGAGGGTAATGTCTCACATGCGCCGGCTTGAACAAAACGTTTTATCATTATACTAGCTGACCGGCGAAATTCGTACTATCGACGACTCCTCCAACAAATATCGTTATATTTTAGCCAATGTACACAAAAACATAACAAATTATATATCTAAACCTTCTTCGAGAATCACTCTATCTACTGGTCAAAACTGCATTAAAATCCGTGTAGTACTTCGAGTTTATCGCGAACAGACAGACGGGGCGGAGGACTTTGTTTTATAATATGTAATGACTAGCTTTTACCCACGGCTCCGCCTGCGTGTATCTCGGTTTTCTCAACAATCAAAGTATCTCCATGCCAAATTTCATTACGGTTTAGCCGTGAAAACGAGACAGACAGAGTGACTTTCGAATTTATATTACTATGGATTAGCGTTTTATCAAAAGCGTTTATTGTCGGGTGACATTTAAAAAAAAAATCTTGTTTTCGTCTACGACTGACAGCATGTACTTCATAGGTAGGTCTTATATGCCTCCGTCTTACGAATATTCGATCAGGTCACGTGTCCTAACGCGAATTTAATATTTTTTTCCGATCCCAAAAAAGTGCACAACGCCGCTAAAGAAGTTTTCACTTCAAAATATAGCGATGGCTGATAAGTGAATTCTTGGCAAATTAAATGCGCCATAAATCTAATGTAAGGATTAAATGAAACGACGGGTATTAATTTTTGCATTTATTTAATGTTAATATAATATAGACAATGTTCAAGGTACCTTTCAATTGGTTTCGAGCTTTTAAACACTAAGACATTGTAACCTTCCATTTTACCTCTTATCGTTTACAACATTGCAAAATAACACTTCATTAGAAAATCAATGAGACAGTACAACTAACTAACCAATCATAAACATTGACTAAAATATCGTGAATTTTTAATTCAAAACATATTTATTATTCAACATCGTTTATTTAAAATTCAAACTTAATTAAAAATTATATTCTCGTTACATAACATTGCAGACCCGTTTATCGTAAACCAAGTTAACAAAAAATATTAATATAATAAAAAATAAAAATTCCATGACTGAACTGTACAGCAACAAATATTTATGACATTTACACAACTGAGCCGGCGCGGGAGCCGCTCGCTCTATACATACTTATAATACGCAACAAGTTATAATTCAATAGAATTAGTATAACATATCAATCTCAACATGTGTAAAGGTGATGAGACGACGACTGGTCGGCGCTCGAGGCCGGCTCTTCGCGGCGAGCGCTCCGGCACTTGCCTCAAGCGTAAGTGCGGAGCGGCTCGCTGTCACACCGTACACTCGCAGCTACGGCCGAACTAATCGCAATGTACTACTTGGGCGCAACAATTAAACTGACGAACGTGTAACAATCAAAACTGGTTGAGTACCGCGAGTGTACCGCGGGAATCGCACACGACCCGGTCCTAGGACGAACTCACATGAAACCGAGCGATTTTTTTTAATTTTAATGATTAATAAACAATTATATATTACAATTTAATCCCTACCGCTTGGGACGCGTTCGTGGCGATGTCAATATGCGCGAGTTGATTCCTCAGTCTTTAATAAATTGATGACAATGAGCAAGGAGAATAACGTAAATGAAATAATGTATGCAATTATATACAGATAGCGAGCGTACGTGCGCGGCCGTGTGCGATTCGCGCCCTTCCCGAACTAGCGTTATGGTGATGTCTTAATGTTGAGTTCGACTTGAACGCACAGCCATTTTCCTAAACACAGTACCGAACCTTACTCTAGCCTAGCGCACCCAACGGCTGCCACCTTCGCGTGTATACCCACTAAACTACCTATAGTAATTATAATAAACCACTATCAACAAATTCAACAACATTTAGCTATTAAAATTAAAATGGAGGATGAGGTGCGCGGCGGGGCCGGCTCGACGAACCAACATAACCTCACCGTTGTATCCGTACCGTGAAGAATGACGTCTAGCTACCTTAGCCTACAACATTGAAATTCCTTAATCGTAACAGCATTATTATATTATCGACAAAGTGCGGAGTGTCGCGAGCGGTGCGGGGAACGCCGCGCGCGATACTAGTGTGTCCACGGTAGTTATCTACCACTACTGAAATGAGCTCTAAGTAATTTGACACAACCTATGACAGACACCGGTGTCTCCGTCCGAGCGGTGGAGTGCCTACGTGCGAGTGCGTGCGCGCGTGTGTGTGTGTGTGTGTATGTGAGTGTGCGGGGCGAGGGCACAAGCTGGTGCCGCAGTACTCAGTATCACAGAATCAGTATAACCTTGTCTTCGCTCTACGGCCGCGTCCAAAGCCGGGTCTCCACCGAATAAAAATTGACAAATTTTGTGTTGTCAAATTTCAGTAGAGACGCGCCTTAAGACTCTGCGTTTACACAACACGACTACGGGATTCGGGACGACATTTCACTATTTATTATCTTTCCACGCGATAAAATTTACTCAGATAATGATTACCGCACTAAAATTATTATTTTGTATTCACGTTAATATACTCTCAAATATTGTAACAACTTCAGTATAACAACATTAACATTTTCCAGTAATTTTAATTTAAAAATTATCTATACGTACCCATTATATTGTTTTTTTTTTTAAATATGATAATTATAACTAACTAGAATTCATTCCATAACTATTATTAGATCGGCGCGGTGTCCGCGGTGCGTCGCTACGCTTCTTGTAGTTAACGAGGCTTTCAACACCTGACACCCAAGAGAGGAAGATTAGTAAAGTTTCCATAGAATAACTCTGAATAAAGATATTAGAATTCATTAATAACTTCCACCCTCGATCGATTAGTCCTCTCTCTTCGCGAGAAACAAATTCCAGCAAAACGTAAACACTCCACACTTGACGGACACCGCCTCGAGTAAGGATAGAGGTAAGTCATAACGTAGGTAAGAGAGAGAGAGAGTGAGTGAAGAAACGAGACGGAAACTATATCTACACCCAGAGCTCGCCCGAACTGAACGATGTCATGAAATTATACACCTTTCAGAAATTATTCGTTTAATTGACGCGTTTGACTTATACGTACCGACTAATCAAGATTTAGTTCCGATAAAATTGAGCTTGTTAAATCGACGAGACAGGCGATACGCGTTCAGGCTTGGCCGATACGACCCAAGTGGCACGGTCACGATCTGCACAACGACTACGCTACCACTACTAGTCAAAATGAGATACCACAATCAATTTATCGCAATTACCGATACAAGTCTCTTCTCAATATCACTAACGCATGATTTAAACCCAATTACACCGTTAATTACAGTTGTACAAATCGCGACCGTGCGAACAGACATTTATTAATTGACACAAGACGATATCTGTACCTACCCCCAAATATAAATAGTTAAGATGAGAAAAATTCGAAGAAAACACCGGAAACATTATTCAACAGCGTTACTTATACACGTTTAAAGATTGAATATATATTTACTAGCTACTGTAATGCCACTACACTGCGAATGTTAACTACATAACACACGTATATATGTAATAGATCAGTTAACAATACCCACGACGTATATCGTCGCGATGTCGTTGGACAGAGCGCGTCCGCTGCGTGCGGCGCGCGGCGCGCGACTGACCGCGTGCGGGGGCCGGGCGACGCCGCGACGCCGCGACACACGCAACACACGCGCCACTACGAGAAACTTACAACAACATTATAATCACTATTATATTTCACTTTTAACGGAAGTACGAGGTTATGGCATAATAAGTGTGCTCACTTGCCTAATAATTAATTAGTTAAAATTATTATTTTATAACCGCGCAATTGTGAATGAATTAGCTGAGAAAATTGTCTCTCAATTCCAATTTCTTACATACTATCGTACATTACTCTGATCTTTAAGCCGATCTCAAATTAATATATATTTTTTTTATTATGATTACGTTTGCATTTTGTACTTCATACCGTTCACGTGTGATAGTATTCACCGCATTACAAATTTATCACCCTTCAGAATTTGCTACGAAAGACGCTTACGTCTTACGGGACATGTACGGAAAAAATAGGCTTTTGAATGTGGTTTAGTGTCACATTTGAATATTTTAAATGTCTATTGACTCGTTAGAACAATCGACTGTAACAAAACACTAGTTTGATGAACACTGTCAACGTCAGAGGCTCGCCTCACTAATCCTGTTTGTAGAACGATGGCACTTCTGAGGTAAACGAACACAACTTAAAACTACCCGCGGCGAGTGCCGGTGGGTTCTATCTAACACTAAGCGGAGACTGACACGTAGTACCTTGACAATGTCGACGAAAACAATCACAGTTTATACTATGTAACTATAAACGCACGTCAACGACTTTTAGACAGCTATGAACATCTACTAGAGAATTTTCTTTCAAGCGACTGAAGTGCGACTAAAAATCGCCTACGTGCGACAACTAACTGACACTTAGAGAACGTCTTGATTAAACGACAGCGCAAAAAATAAAATATTCAATCATATAATTGTAAATAAGAATATATCATTTATATTGTCATCTCGATATATAGAAATCTGTTTTTAAAATGTTTAAAATATTTTTTTGCATCTACTAATCTGGACATGCATTTGCTATTATTATTATAAATTGTACTTATATCGTAAGACAAATTTAGACCGACAACAAATTAACATCAACAAAAATAATATTTAAAACGATTAGATATTATTATTTCGTTATAAATGTATAAAAAAATAAAGATCTTTACCGAGAGAACTCAGGAATGAAGTAGTCTGATTGTAGACAGATTCAAAGATCGTGTTGGGTGAGACTTGAAACATCAAATATAAACGGCGTGCAGCTAATAACTCCTTGTACGTGAGCACGTCGACTATATTCACCAATATAATATTTATGTCAAAGGTCCTATTAAACTAGATTAGAGTCAAGAAAGTCTTCAAAGTTAAGAGATATAAGAGGAGATAATTACTAAAGACAGAAGGATAGGCTAGAATTTTGCTAACTTGTTTGTTAAGAATTGAAAAGGAATGGTGTAAGAATGACTAAAATACAGCTGAAACGATGCTTGGACGATTAGTTTGACATAAATATTACGTGTAGTGAACATATCGACGCTTGTCAATACATGTCAGACAAAGCAACTTTGGACAGGATTCGGTTCCTAAAGTTCGGTTTATCGACGACATCTTATACACAAGAAATTATCGTCAAATAGATTTTATTACATCAATTAATCACATCACTAATCCTAATCAACTAAAGAAAAATAACTTATCAATGGTAACATTTACAATGAAATCAACTTTGTAAATAAAAGAAAATGTATGCTGTGGTGAACAATATACAAAAATAATATGTGTATGGAATAGGAATTTCCGTGATAGGACATATCACAATATTTTCATTATTATATCTTAAACAACAATAACCGTCTGCTAGGCAGAATTAAATAATTACTTGTCATCACGATAAGAAACGTAAAATATAGAAAGGGCGGGGAGTCGGCCCTCATAACCTCACTGGCGTCATTGCGACAACTGTCTTTTAAAACTTCAATGCTTTGGGACAAAGTGATCAAAATACAAGGGGGGTCCTCCCCACCACATTCAACGCTATTTATATTATTACATGCATAAACTCATTATACATAACTTGTATTATTGTAAATAGGTAACTATGTCGATATGCGCCGACGTGCCGATTGCACGGTCCCCAATACCCCGACAATAAATCCTTTGATTTTTTAAATATAAACTGGCAACATCACAATCAAAACCATTTTCTGGGTTTTATTTCTCCTTCAGGAGTTGACCCGTGTGAAGTTATCAGTTTATAACGATGTACTCGAGTTACAAGACGGGCACGCGCCGCATATCGAGAGCTGCATAAATTATATCCTCCGTCAGATAAAATAAAACAAAGTCCTTAACTAGAGTCAGGTAACTCGCGCCACGGAGAACGTGTGACCGAGCGGCGCTCTGTGATCCAACAGTGTTTGACTAGAACTAGATACTACGCTAGAACAAAATACAAGATAAAGTACACGAGTGTACGAGCGCGCCGCTCAGTGGAGACCGCCCGCGAGTGGCTTGCGTCCTCACTGTCAAACTGTCTTTTATACTCTCACCTAGCTACGTTTCAACATGTTGCCCATCGTGGGACTCTACGTAGCTCGTACAACAAACCGTCTTAACATTATAACACTCACCTAAAAGCTACGTAGACGATTAAAATTTATTCATATCGAAATCCACCGTATATTAACAAACGTCTCATAAAACATGTTGGCGCCCAACGTGGGGCTCAAGTTTTATAGCCTATCGTTTTAACAAGAACTATAACGAATGTAATGCCCTCCTTACAATGCACATTTTCCACTTACTGTCCTTTAACACTGACATTTAATTGAAACAGGGATTGGCGGCTATCGTTTCACTCTATGGCGCCCACCATGGGGCTACGTAGCTTAGCTCCTTCAAACACACTGAAATACAATGAGTACGCAATTGGCACCCACCGTGGGGCAAGGTCGCGGGGCGGGGTGGGGGCGGCACTGTTACTGCATGAGGCCGGAGATGGCGTTGTGACGGGTGCGCTTCAGCTCCTCTTCCTGGATCTTCTGCTCGATCAGGTATTGAGCGTTGCTGATGGCGGTGACCGTGCCGGTGATGGTCACGATGCGGTTGCGAGTGCCCGGCGCGAACGTCCCTTTCTTAGAGATTTGGATGTTCGCACCCGACATTTGCTGGATCTCGACGAGGCTACGGCCTCCAGGACCTGAAATGTTTTAAAAGCCTACCTTGAAGTATTTTTACAAAAGTTAAAAGATTATGTTTAAAATGCGATGTTAGTGTACATATAGGATGGATTTAATTAGGCTGTGTTACGCTAGGGTATATTAAAAATATAATATCAGTGTTGCATGATGAACTCACCGAGTATAGCCCCGACGATAACCTCCGCGATCTCGACGTTCTTGGAGTCTTTAGCGCCGACATCGGCAGGCGTGGGGCTCTTGGAGAGCGGCAGCAGCGAGGCGGAGGCGAAGCCGGGCACGCCGCCCACGCCGGGCCCGAGGCTGATGGGCGCCACGGCTGGGGGGCGAAGCGCCTCGAATGCAACCTCCGCGAAACGCTCTAACGAGCCGCCGCCGCCTGCGGACGCGTCACGCTATACGCCACCGCCCCGCTCGGAGTGGCCGGCCACACTTACATTAGAACGTTTCGCGCTGTTGCGGAGAGAGTTACGTGTTAGCGCCAGCCCGCACAGCGCCGCCGCCGCACCGTACACGCGACACGACCCCCCACCTCCCTCCCCACCGACTACCACCCACCCCGCTATGCCTACACATCCCATATTAAAGGTTTAATTGCCTGGAAGAGATCGCACACCCATTCGCCAAACGTCGCCCATTGTGTCACTAGTACTTTTTTGTTTATATATTCTTTATTGTATGTTTCCTTTTAATGATATGCAATAAAGAGTATTTATATAACACTACTCCGAGAGCTTTACTAAAATTATCATTTAAGCTCTCAATATATTCACTTATAGTTTATTATGTATTACTATTTCAATAACAAATATTCCCCCATTAACTACTCTAAAAACTAAATTAAACCTACTGTTTACAAAACTGAGCCGTATAGCTGGCAACCCCATGTGTAACGACTCCCGATTCGCGGTAAATTCTCAGAGGTGTATAAATAACTACCGATGAGTCTACTATAGATGGTCTACGCTCATGCAAGAGTTTGTGTACAGCAACTAAGAGTCTAGCTATTGAGTCCGCGTGTACAATGTGACTGATCGACTAACGAGTCGCCACTACCGGCACTACCGGCGGCGCTGTGGTACGGACTTAGAAGAGATACATGAGACGCGGGGAGAACAACAATTGTCTATGTGGTATTGTATTTTATGTTATTAAACGCAAATCTGAACTTGACAAAAAGAGAAATACTGCTTTATAGCGTTAGGTTTTAAGTTCATTTTGATTATTACAGAAGCGTATTAAAAAGCCCACATTTGGCGGACTGTAATTATTTAGTTCTACCTGCGTAATATCAAGGTTTTACTCGTATAGCCAAGTAAAATTGCGACGGAAGGAACAGCAACATATGGTGGATGGAAGATCATTTGTATGTAAATTGTATTCTAATATAATTTTGAAGTAATGGATGATTACTAAGACTCATTACGTATTTTACTTCTTTATATCAACTAATATCTCTCAATAATTCAGAAATCTACATGACTACACCCATACGAGGGACGCATGATTTTGATACTTTTTAATCTAATCAGCAAGTTTTAAGATCAGGGATTGAGCAAATTTTATTTTGAATATGACGTATAGTTACAGACTTGCGTTCATTAATTATTAATATATTATATCGAATTATAGTGAATTTAAATTATGTTGTTCTCTCCGTTAATTGTGCTATGGACCGAACTGCTTGTTATCGAATTTACTCATAACTGTTTTTTATTACTAAAAAGGACCCCTTTGCAGCATACATATAGATTTACATCACCAAATAATATTTATTTATAAAATTCGTTACTATGTACTAGTAGTTTTGATTTGAATTTCACAAAGTATTATCACACAGTATTTTTTTTTTCTAAAGGTTACAAAAAACGTATTTTCAACTTAATGGTAGCTTTAATTTTAAGGATTTCTTAAAGAAAGAATTCAGTCAGTAAAAATATAGAGAAATTTATATGTCCTAAGATTGAGAAAAAACTAGAAAAACATACTGACTTTCCCAAATTAAGTGTAGTGAGTGCATCTTATTATTTCTACCTCACCCGTAGGCATACTGGTAGATAATACGTATGACATTAATTTCAACATTGCCATTAAAAAAAAAATCCATCAATATTCTCAAAAACAATTATGAACAATTTCAAATAAACGATTCTACAGTTAATTTGCTATAGAATTTTAATCCGTCCATTACACAATGTTGGTTATGTATTGCCGACAAATGAGTATGAGAAGCGAATGTGGTAATTTAAAAATGTTACTAGTAACGAATAAATAAAAAGTTAAAACACTTTTAAAGCCAATTGTGTTATTGAATCAGCAATACAACGTATATAAGAACAAATTTAAGCATGCGGTCGTTTAATAATATTTTTACTAGATTTTTGTACTGTGTGGATGAGTTTTATTTCAAAATGAAAATGACTTTTATTTAATTTTTTCTTGAAAAATATGTTTTTCTAACTATCGATCATGGTATTTTTTAGAAACCCTATAGCGATAGTCAATTCTTAAGTTCGTTTAATAGTACTGTAATTTAAAATACCTATATGTATTATATTCATTTACTCGTATCCATGCCATGTCAATGAATATTCTTCTGTAATTCGTACGTACGTAACGTAATTCTTTTTCAATTGACTCCTTACAACACTAACTGTTATTGCTAGAAATACTTCCGTGAATTGATGAGCATCAAAATAATTTGAATGTGCTTTTAAATTACCGTGTAATTATTCAGACACGTTTATTTAAAAAGCAACTTATTATGATATTTAACAGAGACAATATATTTTCTATGGACTATATCTACCTATATAAATAATGAATCGCCGAAATGTATGAACGCGCATAACTTCTGATCGACTGCCCCAAATTGGATAATTCTTTTTTTAAGTGTTCGTTATTGTTAGGACAAGGTTTGTATAGAAAAAAATAAAAGCCTACCGGTTTTTTTTTCCACGACTGTACACTACCTCTGGGAAGCGGAGACGGGATAATATACTAAAACAATATTTTCAGAAATTTAGAAAATATTTACAAAACAAAAATATGGCGGTACGAAGTTCAGCAAGTTCAGGATCAGCAAGTTTTATGTGTTTTATCTGCACAATATAATTTCAGTATAACGTAAAAAAGTAAATTTTGAAATAAAACCCTTCCAGATATAAACCAAAAAGCAGTTACGAAATCACGATAGCCAATCAGAAACCAAGAGATGACAGTAATGATAGTCAAGCGGTGAAATTTTGAATTTAGAAGCGCGACGTGTGAATGAGGCCGGTCACCCATCACCGCAGTGGACGGTGGGAGCGACCCTTTACCGATATCATCCAACGTCATTGGTTAATGTGCAACAGCACTCGACCGTTCCGTGTAAAAACGACAGCAATTTGGGCACAATTTATATAATCATCATATATTATTACATAGTGTATAGAAATATACTGAAACTAAATACAAGCAATTCATATTATACATAACTGTCTACTATAGTATACTAGGTATATATATCGACAACAGAAAGCGGAAATTTCGTATCTCGAAATATTCAATTTCGATACGAAATTTCCGCTTTCTATGACATTACACCAGAGACAAAAAAAACTATATGATACGTTAAATGGAAAGTTGTTTGAAACATATTTCACTCTATCTAAACCTTACATAATGACACACAGAACCGAAGCGGTTTTTATCTGATCAAACCTATACCAAAGAGTTAGTCTGTCGAATTTTCGAGATACTACATTTCTGTTTTATGCCGTCTATGTATGTATACTATATTACTATTTGGTATATTATTCAGTATATTTCTATAATATCATATAAATGGGACGGTATCTTATTAAATTGTGGTCATTTTAACCAAAGTTTTACATATTAACAAACATTTTTTTTTGAAGACTGATATCAAATAAATGTCTTAAATAACATAATTTAATAAAATACTGCCACATACAAATTGTATAATTAATAGTATAAACCCTGTAAATAATAATTTTATTTGAGGACAAGTTGTAGTGCAAACATGGATAAGTCTGATGTGAATAAAACAGAATTGAATAATTTTCTTTTCTCGAAAACTTATTTCATTTCTCTATCAATTTGTTTGTTAACATTTTATCCATCTTTACTTTTCAGTTCAACCGTTTATTCCTTGTTATTTTGTAGTTGATGGTTATTTTTTTATCATAGAAATAATGAATTGTCATTCTATATTCTATGAGTCTATGCAATGTATAGAAGTCGAAAGAATTCAAAATGACTGGAATAGGAATAAACGGTTATATAATATGAAAAAGTCTATGACGTTATGTAATGTGTTGTAATTTCATTTTTACATTGTAAATTATTATCCTGTCTTTATAATGAAGGTAGTAAATAAAACAGTATATAAGGTGGATAGTTACGACATGTATATGAAGTTTTTTATAGGTGTTCGTAATTGTTGTTTAAATGAAGACCGAAATGTTTTTGACAGAAAATTAATACATCTGGATTATAATTTTGGATATCCAGGGTGTTTAGATGGAATTTAATTACACTGATTTTGTTGTCAGGAGTGCATTAGGAAAAATTTGTTGTCCTGGTAGACATAATGGAAAAGGTTTTGGTTAAGAGTGCCGGCAATCTTTCCAGTGTCTATATCATAGTCGGTCGGTGTGAAAGGTGTGTGTGTGGTGTGGTGTGACGTACCGAGCGGGACCTGCCCTATGGGCCCGAACACGGTGGGCTGGTCCTGCGCCTGCAGCGGGAAGTAGGCGGCGGACAGGGGGGCGGGGGGCAGCGCGGTGGGGAGCGCCAGGCCCAGCACGCCGTGCTTCACGAGGAGAGCTAGGGCCGCGCCGATCTCGCTGATGGCCGCCTCGCCGTAGCCGGCCTGGCGCAGGGCCGCCTTGATGTGGTCGAGCGTGTGTTGCGTGAGCGGCGCGGGCGTCTGCGAGCCGGGCGGGGCCAGCGACAGGCTGAGGTTGAGCGCGCCCAGGCCGGCGCCCAGCCCCGCGCTCACGGCCGCGCCGTTCACCAGCACCGAGCCCACTGAGCCCACGCCGCCGCCCAGACCGTGGTTCTATAAAACAAACTGTGAGCTGCTCACGTGTTCTACCACCACGACATAACCCTTTGGACGAATGCAATGTTTGTAATCATCGTCATTTAACTTAAGAATTTATTTTACAAAATCTTTATAATTTTACTTATTTTCTTTGGCCAAAACCTCCTTCCTGAAGAGAGGTCCTTGAACTGTCAAAAGGCTGTTGATATAATGAAGCATCACATTACATCATCATAAAATTAAAATGTATTACTGCAAGTTCGACTAAATCAGAATCATGACCCTGAATTAGTCGTCAGAAAAATTAGAACTCGTCGGCATTAAGCCTCACTCATAAACACTTGATGATCTCATCAATCTTAAATAAAATATGATAAATAAATAATATGTTTAGAAAATATTTTCCTGTGGAGTAAAAAGTGTGTATTATTGTTTATTTTCTTTTTGTCAGTTACTTCAAATAATATAACTTGAAAATTTAAAACAAAAATTAAACATTAAATGCAGTATTGCATACGTGACCGAATACTAGTCGAACTGTCAAAAAGTAAATAAACGTGTAAATAAACGTATACAATATATAGTGGTTAATACATGTGTGTACTGTGTGTGTACACGGTGTAAGCGGTTAGAGGCAGTGTCGCGTGGTGTCGGCGCCGTCAACCGCTTAAACACGCTCACGACTGCCGAGCTGACTTCGGGACGAGGCGCACAGAATAACATACGATAACTTAGCTGTATCGTCTAATCCTCGAGGTTTGGAGGTCTGATGACAGTCGCTTTACAAAAAAAAGCCGTATCGCAGTAGATTTAAAGCCGACCCTAACACAATTTGTATAAGTCTACGAGGAAGAGGAAAGAACTTATCATTGGTAATACCTATCTAATAATAAAATTATTTTTATTTGAGCTCAAAATCTATCCTCTAGATAACTATACTTTTAGGTTAAACACATATTGAAATTAATACATATACTCTGTGGTACACGGGTTTTCAGTGAGGACCAATAATGGTAGTTATTATGCTTATCGTAGTTAGAAAAGAGCTATTGGAAAAGTAGGCTTACAGAAAACTGGTGTTAAACAAATCTTTTATACCAAGGGAGAAGTTATCAGAGACAGATATTTCATAGACAGACTGGTGAGATTGGCAGGAAGAGAAGTTTGAAGGTACCTGTAGAAAGATATGGAGTGTTTTAAAGAACATAGGGATATTGACCTGTCATTTCGACGTTCTAATCCAAAAACGCACAGTCTATAAGATCCAGTAAACCACATAAAAATAGATAAAGCTTCCCCAAGCGTTTAAGCGTTATTCCGTATTCTGTACACCTCAGTCCGCAAGCTTTCAAGTCATAACGAGCGTGTTCGAGCGGTCACCTCTTTCACCTCGGTCGTGGGCACGGCGTAGGGCGACCCGGTGGGGTTGTAGTTGGCGACGGGGCCCGCCACGTCCGCGTACGACACGTTCGGACACGACCCGGACTGCGGGTCGTCGACCACCTTCTGCAGAATCATCAGGCAGGCCTTCTTGTTGCTCTCTTTTTCACCTGCAAGGAGATATATTTTGTGATTGAATGCAACCATTTTATAAAAAATTACATGTTAGATTCTGTTGGGTCTGCGTCACAGAAAACCGGTGTTCGCTGGATTACATGTACTATCATTATTTTATGGATGTAATAAATCAAAATTTCTGTGATGAACATTACAGCTATGCTTGCGTAAGAAATTTTCCATAAGTGTTTATAGTGGCCTTTGATATTTTCATGTTTTTTTTTTTTTTTTTTTTTTTTATGTTTGGCCCGCCAAAATGACTCTGCTCTGCCTGATGGAAAACATAAGCAGAATCCAAGAGTGGTGGTCACCATACTCACTGCGAATGCAGACAGTGCAGTATGGCGACCCACACTATGGCGGCCTAGTGATGCTACTGCATCTTTTAGTCCAGTCAACAAGTATGAAACTTGTTGACTAGACTAATTGGGCCCCCGGTCTCGCACTCACCAACGAAACACGACAGCACGAACGCTGTCATTTTACGTTGATTTTCTGTGCGAGGGTAGTACCGCCCCGGTCGAGCCGGCCCGTTCGTGCTGAAATCAGCGTGGCTCTACTACCTACTAATGATAATTAAAACTCGATGCAAAGATTGGGCATGAATTTTTATATTTATAATGTACTTCATTTGTGATTAAATTGCTACGTCAAGTATGAAAATAAAGGTAAAGCAAAAAAAAATCGCTTGTTCAAAGTTACATTCGGTTTCGTAGCCATATTATTATGCCATAACATCAAGCTATATTTTAATGACTGTAGTAGCAAATTAGACATTTCATTATTATAACTTTAATTATGTAACCTGTATGCAGGACCTACGGTATGCAGAAAGACCACAGTGTAATCTTTTGTCGTGAATATCTAACAAGATGATATCACCGGACGCAATTTAAATACTTGAGGTCTTCGATCAAATATATCATAGATGCACTGTTGCCGCTTAAAAAGTGGCACCGGCAAAACAAGGCATAAAACAACAATATGCCTTGTTTCGCTCTCATTCGCTTGGAGGCCGTGCTCGTGTGTACACACAAAAAATTGTAAAAATTACACTCTAAAAATGCAAAAGAAGGATGGAAAAACATATTTTCAGTAAGTCTATCTTTAATCTAACATATTGGTGTATTTTCGTTATGCTTTAAAGCTAATTTTATTAATATTTTCATCAAATTTGTGATTTAGAACGGCTTCTAATGTACGCATCCATGTAGTGAATTTAATATTTATTTATTTCCGTTCGTACGTCAATTGCTTAAAGTTAAAATTAGGTTAAGCTGTATACCAGTTCAGGACTTTTTTCGCTATATCTCAAGTGGTATACATGTACCTAAGTACGTATAGAAGCGTGGACAGTATTTTGTTTACTTTTGTATGGAACTGTGCATCTATAATATATTTGATCGAAGCTTGAGGTAATTCTCTACACTTTTCTACGGTAGTTTTCCGTAAAACAAACAGTGGCAATAATACGTTTAATAGTTTTCTTCTAACAAATCTATTAGTTTTTTTTTTATGGAATAGATCGGCAAACGAGCAGACGTATCGCCTGATGGTAAGCGATTACCGCCGCCCATGGACACCTGCAACACCAGAGGCGTCACAAGTGCGTTACCGGCCTTTGGGGGATGGGGGGGGGGATATAGGGGGAGGGGTTGGGGTATGGGGCTCCGGTATCCTCACTCACTCGGTGAAACACAGCACAAGCACTATTTCACACCGGTTTTCTGTGAGGCCGTGGTATCACTCCGGTCGAGCCGGCCCATTCATGCCGAAGTGTGGCTCTCCCACGGTGTGTAGTTCCGGGAATGTAATCATTAACGTTGATGATTGATGTTATTTTGTGACATTGCCTATTAAATTAAATTACATTCAGCACGGCTGTTATCGTCTATTGTGCATTCCGGTACTACGTCGCTAATTCGATTTCAGATTCATTTTGCAGTCCTTAAAGAAACAAAAGCAGCAGCTATCACGGAAATACATGCCACCAATAGTTTAAAGGATCCAAAGGCAAGGAGAATACTAAAAAAGCGGCAATTAGAACGCTCTCGTTCAATTCACGTTAAAAAAAAGGTAAATATATATATAAGTCTATCATTCACATCCCAAGGCTTAAAACATAGTTTTTGCAACGAGGGATAATGAATACGACATGGCAACTACTTGCCATGTCGTGGCCTCCAATTTATACATAACGAGAAATCTATATTCATTTCCTTGAATAGCAGTAGGTACATCGATCGTGCTTACGATAACTTTTAAATGCATTATAAACAGCAGTGTGACGAAGTCTATACAAGAAATCGATAGGATTTCCGCATAAGTCGTTTCAAAAATTATTATAGTGTGTACAAGTAACCGAGTAGGTTAAGATATTGCAAAAATAAGTAATTTTGACCAGGTTCGTCTACGTATAGGTGACCATTCTTAATACATTCAGACGACTCCAAGCTTCAGAGAGCGCGTTAAGTTGTCGGTCTCAATTGCCATACGTTACAGGTAGATGGAAGCCCTGAAAAGTCCGACAATAGACAATAGTCTTTCTGAAGAACTTCCATATTCGCACAGAAAATCAACGTAAAATGACAGCGATCGTGCTGTCGTGTTTCGTTGGTGAGTGCGAGACCGGAGGCCCAAATAGCCTAGTCAACAAGTTCCATATTTGTTGACTAGACTAAAAGATGCAGCAGCATCACTAGGCCGCCATGGTGTGGGTCGCCATACTGCATTGTCTGCATTCGCAGTGAGTATGGTGACCACCACTCTTGGATTCTAATTATGCTTTCCATCAGGCAGAGTAGAGTCATTATGGCGGGCCATACATAAAAAATAATAATATATATCGCCTAGTATTTGGTTGCTGAGGTCTAATGGTAGTCGCTCCGCGTAAAAAATCGAAGTTTAGACATATCGTAGTAGTATGTCAGCTCCAACGGATGTGGTGGACTGTATTCGATGCAACGAATTAAAACCAAACGTCGCTCGTCGTCATCTTATTATGTTACATGAAATGCAGTTTTATTCTGAAGAACTTAAGGTTCAATTTAAATTGTTATTGAATTATGCTCTTCGCCGACATTCCGTCCGTCGGCGCTGACCCTTAAAAGCGCGAATTAATTTGTAAAAACTAGGTATGGGTACGTTCCCATATTTAGTTTTTAAAACCTTTGAAACTTGAGCTTGATATAAGTGTGGCCACAACAACAGGATATAACACGTAAAACATTTTACATAAATACATTTTCAGTCAACATTTGATCTGCATTTACAATAGCAAATATGTTTTTTTATGAGTGCAACCTTGCTTGGCATCGGTATCGTCATTAGTCATTGTCACGAGTTGCCATGTTCACTAGCGGATAGTGACGTAGGTATTTTTTTGTGAATGAGAGAACGAAATCTTCAAAAAGACCATTTTCAAATTTTTTATCGTGGATCTCACAAAAATTAGTTCCGAGTGCGAATCGAACCTGGGTAAACCATAGGTTTAGCATTTAGGGTCATTAACCAACAACCCAGTCAATATTGATTATGACCTTAGGTGACATGAGGTTTTTATGAAATAGGGGGCAAACGTACAGACGTATCGCCTGATGGTCAGCGATTACCGCCTTCCAACCGCAACATTAGAGGCGTGACAAGTGCGTTGCCGGTCTTTTAAGAAGAAGTACGCTCTTTTCTTGAAGGTTTGAAGAAAATACTATATTTTTATAGACTTTTTAAATACATATTGTTTAAATACATACAACTTTCTGACTATAAGCCCAAATGAGCCTACGCATTACACTCTTCTGACACAGAGTATGTGTGTGTGTGTGTGTGTGTGTGTGAATTTCCTGAATGTTTTGTTTAATTGTTGTGTGTTAGTTCGTAGTGACTAACTTAACTAGAAATCTTTACACATACATTTTTTGACTCACATACACGATTGGCCTAATCGTGTATGTGAGTCAAAAATATGTATGTGTAAAGATTTCTCTCCGCATAAAAAGACTGTTATATATCTAAAAATGACGCTATGGTACCCTCTCGGTCCGCCAGTTTTAGTTGCTCTAGGACATACAATGCTACTAATATTATAAACGCGACAGATTGTAAGTATGGATGGATGTTTGTTACTCTTTCACGCAAAAACTACTGAACGGATTTGGATGAAACTTTACAGTAATATAGCTTAAACATCAGAATAACACAGAATAAAAAATAACACATAGGCTACTATTTGCAGCGATAACCGACATACACGCGGGCGAAGCCGCGGGAAACGGCTAGTAATAAATACGAAGAAGCCATGTGACCTACTTCCTGACTAGCTTATTAATGTCAGTGTAGTCATATGTTCTTAAATAGATCACATTATGTAACCATTTTCTTACACAATAATAACAAACAAGTATATGAACTTTTACATTACTTAAATCAGCAATATTATGTCTCCCATATGACATTAATTACAAGTATCAATAGTGTTATCTTTGTTTTAAAACAGACTTCTTGTTTTGCACTATGGTTAAATTCTTTTTTAACCCCCGACTTAAAAGATGTCTGTCTGTCTGTGTTTGTGTGTGTGTGTGGCATCGTGGCTCTCAAACGGATGCACCGATTTCGTTACGATTTTTTTTTCTTTTAAAAGCAAGTGTCCTTACGGCGATTCTTAGCTTGGTTAATATCGGTACAGTAGTGTAAGAGTATCAGATCTTTTCCAAAATGATGTAAGGCATTTTTGGCGTATGCTTACTCATTTAAGTGCTTCAAGCATGCCAGTATAATCGCTAAATGACAATTAATTGATAGCTTCGACCTGATGCTGCGTAGGGGTTTTTTTAAATTTGTAGTTTATGATTATTATTTGAAATCGTTAAAAATACTTAAACTAATTCTAATCCTGGTTTATTAAAGCTTAGTTTTTAGTAATTATGCTTTTATATTAGAACGGAAGCAACAGTAAAATTACATAGCTTATACGGCCTCGGAGTCGCCTTGTACGAAGGGCATTAGTAAAAAGGTAAGGCAATCTGTTCCTCGTGCCTATAATGGTGTTATTTTAATAATAAATAACATTTCAAACTAAGTTTAGTTCGTGGTAACGAAACTTATGTAGAGTATAATCACAATCGAAATCAATAAGTTATGAGATAAAAGACATCTGCGTATTAATACGTGAAGCAAAAACTTTGAACTCGTTTTGTACCGCCCTTTGGCAAAGTTAAAGTCTATATGGAGGAGGATTACAGAAAATTTAAAATTATTTTATTTATTTAAACTTCCTGCAAACAAATTGCACAAGACGGACTCAATGCCACAGGCATTTTCTTCCAGTCAAACCTTTGGGTGTTGCAAAACTGTGTGTGGCAGGAGTATTTTAAAAGAGGTGATACGATAAAAAAACCGACTTCAATCTGGACCAAATTTAAATGGTAATAACAAAAATAACAAACATAAAAAAAATACAGTCGAATTGAGAACCTCCTCCTTTTTCTGAAGTCGGTTAATAAATTAAATCAAATATATTACAAAACTAAGGATTTTACAGATGGATATATACACAATACACATATACAATTTACATACATATGTGTGTACACAAACATACATACATACACATACGAGTATATACACATCCAAAAAGACATATAAAGTGCTATTCTGATGACTCCGACAACAAGTCTCTATAGAACTTGCGTACTCTAAGCATAAAAGTGGATCGGCTAGTGGACATCCTGGTAGTAATAGTGCCAATTTAATACTTTTCTTTTCTTTATAGATTAAAGAATTGATGCTTTTTACAAATGGACGATTCCATAAACGAAATCTGTACATACTAATAAAGAGGTAAAGTTTGCAAGCAACTTTGTAAACATTCTTTGGACAATATTATGTTTTACTGTAGTAAATGTTTTTGATCAATAAATCATTATTATTATTAATCTCTGGATCTATTTAACCGATTCTGAAAGCCACATTTTTGTAAATATCCGTAGGCTCTATATTAACCCGAAAAATGATTACTGTGATGATAGCATGCGGGCGAAGTCGAGGGCAAAAGCTTGACATTAATATAAGCACCGTACAGTGTAGACTCCTTTCTGTCGAGCCCTTGGTTAGTAATTTATGTTAAACACTTAGTTTTAGTATGCTGTAGATAATTACTAGAAGAGGAAAGCATATCTAGGTCTTACTATGCTTACAATCCTGAATAATGAGAACAATCCTGAGTAATGAGACAATATATAAACACCCCGAAAGCGAGGGACATAAAACTATTTGTCAGCACTATCGTTAAGCCGACGCGGACAGATTACGAAGTTTTTCGCCACAGTTCTGTTTGCTAAGGTCAAATTCTTTATTGAACACTTTTATTCTTATCCAATGTTATCACAAATAATAGTAAGGTATTTTTTTTTAAATGTCCTTTAAATATTATTTTGACATGGATAAAGATGACTTTTTCAAGGGTCCTTATTTTTACTAGCTGTGAATCCTTATAATAGAAGATCAATTAAAAAAAAAAAAAAAAAAAAACTTTTTTTATGCGTTGGTTATTGTTAGGACAAGGTTTGTGTACAAGAAAAATTGAAAGATAACGGTAAAAGTCTTTTTTTCCGCAATGGGAAGATGAGACAGATATGTAAATATGATTGTACGAAGTTCGCCGGGTCAGCTACTTTGTTAAAAAAAACAATTGTGGAATATGCTGAACCCGCATATCCTTTGTTATTAAACGTCATCATAGTGCTAATATCTGTAAAAGAGTTTGTGACACTTCCGAATAAGGCTGGTACAACTTACCAACAACAGTGATACAGCGCTCCTGTAACGACAACTCTTTGGCCTTCTGCGAGATCTGGACGTAGCTGTTGCTCTGTTCCTTGATTTGCTTAATGTAGTTACCGCCTTTGCCGATGATCATGCCAGCAGTCGAGTTCGGCACCAGTATCTTCACCTGAAAGAAGATACGGCAACATTTAGGACACTTAATATCTATTTTTAACCTGAAATTTGATACAGATAATGAAGTCCCCCGTCATCGGGGTTAACTGTCAATAGTAAATGGGTTTTATTTAAGTTTATCATAAAGAGCTAGACCCTAAAAACCCCAGAAGACTTTGACCGGCTCTCAAAAAACAGACTACCATTTAGTTCAGAGAGACACAGATCGGGATTTTTTTCTGCCAGAGGATGTTTTAAATAGTATTTTGATAGTGATTTACATACAGTCAGTCTATTATTATTATTATAGTATTTGCTTTACAACGATAAATGCTACCTATAAATATATCTAAAGAAGATTAACACTTTAATTAACCTACAAAACATACTGTTCCCACAAAAACTTTACACAATTAAGATACGTAAACAATAAAAGAGTTATCTGTTAAATAAAAAGTTAATTTAAATATTCAACAGTTTTAATAGTTTTTTCTTATGAATGTTTCTTATGTTACATTTATTTATTTTATTTTCATATTCTATTAATTTAAAATGTAAGAGCTAAATATTTTTCAGCACGACTAAATATGCATTACATTGCTAGGTGATTGAAATCAAAATTCCCCTACAACAGCATTAATATTCCACAAGGGTAACTTCAAAGTCGGTTCACCTGCTTGGTAGAAATTATCGTAATCCGAGCATCCTTATCAAAAATAGCAGAAAGGTGAAAAGACGAAATCAGAGATAGATATCAGCAAAGTTACTGCTTTCGATTTGAACTCGGACATCGCTTGTGTTAGCAGTGATATAGCACGCATACGGTAACCGCTATCATTAGGCAGGCCGTATGTTTCACTATTTAGGGTCTAAATAAACTAAACTCATGAAAAATACGTAAATGAAAATAGTGATCGACACGGTAGCTAAATTGAAGCTTGACATTTTAACCAACTTCCAAAAGGAGGTGGTTATCAATTCGACTGTTTATATTTTTTCATGTTTGTTACCTTATAACTTTCGACTAGGTAAACCGATTTTGATGATTCTTTTTTTTATTGAAAGCTGGTGCTCTCCGTGTGGTACCACTTCAATTAAGTCCAGTTCTTCAAGCAATATTAGAATTATGCCGAAATATCAGGATTCGTGTTTTCAGAAGTATACGTAAAATTACACGTGGATCTAATCAAGGCACAAAACCTGTCAGTTGGACCTTTTCCCTCAATAAACAGTGAAAAAAATGTAAAGGAAAAAGCATTTTGACGGGTTTGGAAATTAATTAATTTTGGACGAGCGCCCGCCCTTTGAGACTGGAGAACATACAACAATTCTGAAATAACAGCGCCGGCTCCAAGTTAGCGAGAAACCGTACAACACTTCGGGTAAACAAAATTAAATCTGAAAGTAAGTATGAAGGAAATAGGACGACGGCTTCGAAAACAGTATGGAGTCTGCAAGTAGGTATAAATTAGCATTTCTTCTCTATACTGCAAGACTTAATTATCGCGGAACGCACATATTTTGCATTTGTTCAGGGGATTTGGGTACACTTGATGGCAAGTGACAGAAGTGACTATCGCCGCCCATGAACACCTGCATCTCAAGAGACAAGAGTACGTCTCCAACTAACTTTGGGATCCCGAAGATTGGGTCTCTAGTAACTCCGTTAATTCAGTTTTTTCATTATCATCAGCCTGTTACAGTCCACTGCTGGACATACCCCTCTGTCAAACCATACCACAGAGCCCGATCAGCTGCTTTTCGTATCTAGTCGGCAAATAGCGTACAGAAAAAAAAATTTTATCGCTATGCAAAATAACTTCAAATCAAACGCTTCCAATTTCCTCCCGGTAGTAAAAGCAGTTTATGGGTTTCCGATACGAGCGAATATTGTCAGTGGTCTTTAAAAAAGCTTTTCAAAGGCGAGTACTAATAATTTCCATATTATACAATAGACCATATCTGCATAAAACTGTCTCGTATGTACACAAGGATTGTATTACAAATGACGTTGTTATCAGCGCAGCAATGAATTAAGCGATAATGGCGGAACGTGATTTGATGGCCTTGTGTAGTCTTTAGTTCTGTATTCAAGCCACTGTGTAACAAATAATATATGTATGTACATTGGTAGTACAACATCACATACATGTTGGTAGACAAATATAGGTATTCAGAAAAGGATTTAAAAGATGCACTGCTGTAGTAAAAAGTTTTTTAACGCCCAAAATATGATTGATTCAATACTTTCATTGATATGTAGGATTAATTTATTTTTTCACAAGTTTTAGTTGTTCAAAAAGGAACAAACACTCTTTTTAAAGTAAAACTGGAAATAGGTCATGAAGAAACGGCTGTAAATCTCCAAAAGATAGGGATTATGTATTATGATTCCGTATTTAATCAAATGTCTATTTAGAGTATTTAGTTCTTATAACTAACGCAAGAAGGGGCGTAGTATTCACCACCATTTTAATCTTTAAAGTGATGCCATTAATTATTATTTTATCATGACTCAACAGACGTTTAAGCTTAAAATAATTAAAAGGTTTACATTTTGTTGTATAAATTAAAAATTATTAAGATCGCATGTTAAAAATAATTTCTAATCCACTGAGTAGATGATTGGTATTTTTTTTTTAAAGATAAGTCAAAAGATCAGTAATTAACTTTGATTTGTATCTGATAAACTGTATTCTTGATTCTTCGACCCTCTTTTACACTTTTTCTTTTCTAAGAAAAAGTTTAACGGAAGGTTTTATCATAAGGTTATAATTATGGTAACATAAGGGGAAGTATACCTATCCTTCTAAATTTTCACAATCAGTTTATAAAGCTCTGAGGATTTAAATATGAAAAAGAAGCGAATCGAGAACCTCCTCTTCATTTTTAAATTTATTTAAAATGATGACAAGATAGTTTAGTCGATTTATTAAGTGTATTAATACCGATTTCTGTTCTTCCAAATAACGGAACGTTAAAACATCGGTGTTAGCATTGTTCTATGTCCATCGCCACTAAAAAAAAAAAATAGCAAATATTACCGCTTTCACCGAGGATATCGTCGGTGTTTACTTATTGGATGGCGTCATGGCGTCTTATTCATCATTCACGAAATTTAAAATGTAAATGCATTTTAACGCCACCTTATCCATTAAATTGGATATTTTACTTAATTTTTTGGTTGTTTACAGTGGCGTTTTGTTTAATATGGGACCTTATTAGGCGTTAATTCACTTTGAAATCACATAATATCATTATGTCAACCAGGTTCAAACGTAATATTCTTTCCCAGAATCTGTCGTTTGAGGCCGTTTTTAGTACAAATATTTCATATTCTTGTTGCCTACGTTTTTGTGTTGGTGTCCCTAACGAGCTGTAGATTCAAAAGGTTATTCAGCTCATCAACAAAGCAAAAGACTTTTTAAATAAGGTACCGAACACATTTTGACCAAAAAGAGGTAGTTCTCAACTTAATCGTATTTTTCTATTGTTTCTTACCCACCAGAACTCCATTTTTAACCGATTTCTAAAAGGAGGAGGTTCTCAATTTCATCGGTTTTTTTTAATGTTTGTACATTGATTACTCCGTCAATTGTGGAACGATTTTGAAAACACTTTTTGTATTCGAAAGGGTATGCTCCCCATATGGTCCCATGGCCACCACATCAGGATCTGATGATGAGATCCCAAGGAAATCGAAGGAAACCCTCAAATTTACGTAAGCGCCTGCAATGAAGTTAAGAGCAATTGTCTGCATGCCTTCATATTCTGTAGATATCATTTAATTTCATAATATATAGTCCATTTGAGATTAGACAAAAAAAATACCCGAAGTCCTTTCGATTCTATACAGTATGTATGTTACCTTTAGTAGTATATTTCAAGTTATTTAGGTGAAATGATGATGAGAGACTTGAGAAAGACTAAAAAGCGAAAAAAAAAATACTTCGTTTAAAAAAACTGACTTCAAAAACTAAAAAGTATAAAATAACTTAATTTGTATGTGCTACCTATTCATAGGTTTGAAGTCTGTGCCTAGCCAAAATGTAATAGTAGGTACCGCACTCGCCGCGCGTGACCTTGAGCGGGATAGCTGCTCTTCGCGTTGAACAAAACAACCGAAGCGTCGGTGACGTCGTTGACGTTCGTCTCGAAATATAGCGAGTGTGGTACCTACTATTATATTTGGCTTGGCACCGAATTCAAACCTATGAATAGGTAGCACATACAAATTAAGTTATTTTATACTTTTTAGTTTTTGAAGTCGGTTTTTTAAACGAAGTTTTTTTTTTATGACCCAATATAGAAAATTTATAAAGGTATATTTACAATGCGTACAATGGACCGAAGATTTGAAGAAATTGGCTGGCAGTGGATGGATGCGAACTACCAAGGACCGGGATAGTTGGGCGGCACTCCTTTGGCGAGACCTTCGATGAGCAGTGGACGGCGTTAAGTTCCTTATTATATTTACCAATTGGTAAGATCATTTTCATCACGATGTGAGAAGTAGTTAAAATTTGCTAAGGTAGGAAGTCCATACTAAATACAGTGATGACTACTCATTTAACGAAGCACACCTATGTATACACGACAGCGGCTATTATACAATATAAAACACCGGCAATTAATTAACGCATAGTAGCTGTTTACAAGTAATGGATGTCAACACATCTGTATATTACTTCCGCAAGCTGGCCTCGATGTACTTAATAGCTGGGCATATTAGTTTATATTTTTATACCAGTAAGGTAATGGTCATGTTACAGGGAAACCTTACACCTAAGGCCACGACAAAGACCTGGAGGCCTAGTATGAGTTTGTTCACATCAACTCGAATGGAACATATATACCGTTTCCGGTGTTACGGTTCTTCAATCGTATAGTCGAACATGCTCGCTGTTGAGAGCGAGTATGATATGAAATAAACTCACACTAGGTCCATAGATAGTAGATGTTTCGTCTTCTCTTCCAGTTGCCGTGCCCAACAGGGTCCATAATTGTTTCCTCTAATAAATAGTTGTCAACACCTTAATGTACATTATGGAGTGCAATAAACGATTTGAATTTGAACATCATGTGAATTTAGTCGATTCGAGTGTCGGACTCTTACCATCTTATCGTTTGAGCCTGGTAGAGAAAGGACTAGACAGGGTGTACACACAAGATTAAATTACGTGATATATAAATGGCTGGTAGGACCCATAGTCTTTTACAATATCTGCAATCATGTTTCGTTGATGAGTGCGAGACTAGAGGACCAATGATGTAGAAGCAGTATATAGTGTGGGTCACCATGCTGTATTGTAGCATTGTGTTTTCCATCAGGCAGAGTAGAGTTTATTTAGCAGGCTCGTATAAAAATCTATTCGATTTTACTTCACAATACGACAGAGCTAGTAATACAACCACAGTATTTCAGTAACACATCTTAAATGAGTTCTCTGCTGGGAACGATAATTCAATATTTTCGTTTGAAGCCGAGAATATCCGCCCTTAATGAATGTACATGTATACGTAGATGCTTAACTCCCACACATTTCGTTCGAATGACGTATCTACCGATTGATATTAATAATAATTTAATTGGAAATTAAAGACTGGATGTTCAAATCAATCTGTGCAAACAGGAACCAATCCAGACACATGCCAAAACCATGATCTAACAACTTTCACAATTTTGACTGAGTATTTTCATTACAAGTTTAGTAATCCAGCTAAAAACCAGTTAATGACAAAAGTTGTAGGAAATTATTTTATAATATCCTACTTGTATACTTATACTTGGATTCGGATTATGCTGGTTAGGTCACATTAGGAAACAAAATCCGTAAATAGCAGACCTCAACTACGGGCAGACTAAGGGAGCAAAGTACGCAAGATCCCGTCACTGCGGAGAATAAAAATTTCAAATTCCTACACACCAACCCGCCTCGCCAGCGTGATATTAGGTTAAAACCTCTGTCCTCATAAGACGCCTATGACTAGCAGTACACTACCAAAGGCTGTTGAGATGATGATGACAAGTTTTCTTTAATATATAAGCCTGCTAAATTGACTCTGCCTGATGTAAAGCAAGAGCAGAATCCAAGAGTAATGGTCTCCATACTAATGCAGATAATAAAACAATGCAGCATGGTTTCCTACACTATGGCGGCCTGTTGACACACTTCCTTATCCCGTTATTTAAATAGGAGTATAATAATGAGTTAATCTACTGTAATTAATCTGCAATGTGAACTCGCATCGTACAGTAATAGGTATACATTTATAACTACATGCGAAAATATTCAAGCGTTGATTGTCGAGTGTGACGTCGCTGCGAAACAGTACCTCTGTATTTTAATGTCGATAAGACTCATTTAGATAACCCATGTACTATTTACTTTATCGGAGCGCGAGTTGAAGTAAAATGGTTTTAGATTACATATTTTTAAATACTTACTATGAACTTTCGCGAATACGAATATTTTGACATTCGTGTTCGATTTCTAAGGAGCAATCAATCCGAATATTTTGTTTATCTGAAAGTTAAGATTTCTAAGTGTAATTTAAGTAATAAATAATTAATTTATAACTTAACCATTCAAGACATGAATTAAATTATTTTACCTAATTATAATTAATTTTAATCAGCCTTTCCTGAATGAGGTGATCCGGCAGAAAACCAAAGTCGTCGACATAGCCCACAGGATTAGCAATCTGAAGTGGCAGTGGGCTGGCCATATTAGCCGCAGAACTGATTACCGTTGGGGTAAACGGGTTCTTGAGTGGAGACCGCGTCTCGGCAAACGTAGTGTAGGACGTCCAAAAGCCAGGTGGAGTGATGATATGCGCAAGGCGGCTGGCAGAAGCTGGATGCGAGAAGCCCAAGATCGAACCAAGTGGCGTGCAATTGGAGAGGCCTATGTCCAACAGTGGCCTGCGATGGGCTGATGATGATGATGAGCCTTTCCTTTTTTATGTGTGGGCCTGCCAAAGTGACTCTTCTTTGCCTGATGGAAAGCATGAGCAGAATCCAAAACTAGTTTAGTTTATAATTGGTATTGTTGGGATTTCTTAATGTAAACTATTTTTTTTCGGTAGATAAATTACAATTAAAAAATTACCATTACACTACATGAAATTATTTAACAAAAGCGTCTTTTTTATATTTTATCAGTTTTTAATTTCTTATTTTGAATCGCATTCACGAATATCTAAATTTCTCAGTCGTTTCATTACTGATAAGCACAGCACATTAAGATGCATTGATAGAAATAACTAATCTAATGACGTTTTTGAGATAACGTTGTAGTTACGAGTTTAAGATTAAGGTGTTGGCTTGCTATTGTTACAAGTTATTGAAATGTGAGCATCTATTGCTTTGGGGAAATCTGAGGGAGCTATTTTGTGAAGTGAGACCGAGGAATTGTGGAACAGAATGGTGAAAATACACAGATGTTTGAGTACGTATGCTAGCAGCATACTTACAGGATCCCCTGTTGATTGTTCATACGATAGTCAGATGTAACTCAATATTTCCAGATGACAAGCACCACATCAACAGCGTCATTAAGTCCTTACTTATCTATACTCGTATATACGTGAAGCAAAAACTTTGTACCCCTTTTTACGAAAATTATGCGATACGTCTGCTCGATTTCCCGGCCTATTCCATAAAAAAAAACAAGTATGAAATTTGCACAGTTAAAGTTAATATGGATAAAAAAAAAGTCTAATTTCGATCACTGGGCGACCATTAGATGTAAAAGTTTATGCAGTAGTAAACATGTAGATCTTCTTAATGTATGTGGCCAGAGTCTACTTTTTCATTCTTTGAGATCGAGATCTTGTCCACAATATCTTGACTATAGGCGTTTGACTTTGTTCAGAACAAGATTACATTTATTGATTAATTGAAGTTTGTGGAGCTCTTTTATTGGCGTAGAGAAAACTTGGGATTCAATAAGTTGTTATTAGTTGTACTGGTGATTTAGTAACTTATTGACGAATTAGTAACTTTTTTATTAATTTTCTTTTACAACTGTAACTGTGTGTGTAACTTTGAATGTTTGGTTGTAAGACGTAAAATTGACGTAGATTATCATTTAGTTTAGATGTTAACGGCTCTGAGTGTTAACCCAAAGGTCGTGAGTTCGTTCCCACTGAGAGGACTGTAAGATTGTATGATGTATTTGTTCGGTTGTTCTGTATCTGTTAAATATATAAGTAAGTTCATTTAGAACTATATGTATTGATTGCAAAGGCTTGCTCCGTATTACACACTACTATACTCTTTGCGCTGTAGCATGGTGCGGCATTTATTTGTAGACTAGAACATTCTGGTTGGTTTAATTTATTTTCTACAGTTATTAATGATTTAATATATTGCGAATGTGGTATATTTTGTAAATCGCAGCAACTTTCAAGAGTGAAGCGAAATGTTACTGAAACTGTCGCCCGGACCATGCTACAGCGCAAAGAGTGTAGACACACCTAAGTGTGTCTCAAATTATAGTTTTTTTATTTATAATAGCTGCCAAAATGACAACTCTCCTGGTGCAAAACATGAATCTAAGCTAAGAGTCGTGGTCACCATTCTGAATGCGATTGAGGACAATGCAGTACGGTGACCCACACTGGCGGCAAAATGTGAGGGTTTAAAACGCCTCTGTACACCCCTTCTGGAAAAAAGTTGTGTGTATACGTAAAACAGTTAAGTGAGTATCTGTTAAAGTTTCTATCAACACAATAAAGATTAAACATGTGTAGAGAAAAGAAAATACATCTCGAACTTCCTAACCGCAATCGATATCGACCTAAAACAATGGTACATAGATTAATATTAGTATATCGAGGGGTACATTGTCGTGGGTGTGGCAAAATATAATATATCATAGGCTCCAAAAATACGAAGGGCGGAAAAAAGGACCGGATATTGCACCGCTCAGGAAAGGACCACGAGTATCGACGCAGATAGCCGTGTCGTTATACCAACGTATATATTTTACACTGATGGGATATGCGATATACTCGTATTGACACTTTACTGTGATGATAATAGCCAAGTTTATTTTAGTAGATGTATATGAGATTTAACAAAAATAAGCAGGTTTGTGTGAAACTATGTTATTTTTGTGACCCTTTTAGGCATTTAATGTGGATACTAAATAAGGGGTTGTAGTTGATGCATGATTACTGGTCCCCTATAGTTTACAACAAACCTTTAGCTAGCTTTAATAAATAATAGTACTTACGTACAGAAGTTCCACTGTCGAACAAAAGTCTACTTTAGGCATAAAAAAATTTCAACTCTGTGACCTCGTAAGCGACTACCTACAAACATAATAATTAGTTCGTTTCTTAGTCATTTTTCGCAGTAAGTACACCTAATATTCAACTTGTTTACGCACGACGCGACGCGGCTAGCGTGCGCAACGTGCGAGCCGAGCGCCGAGTGGCAACCATTGCCTAGTAGTCCTTCTCGGTAGGCGCTCGGCGGAACATACCTTAACTGAGAAGTGAAACCCCCCTGCCTTTAGGCAGTAAATGAGGACTAAAAAGAAGACGAAGATCGTCCTTCAGTCTATCAAGTATAATCGCAATGGGTATAATCTTTTTATAACTATTACGTCAACTTATAAACTTGTTAATAGTTGCTCATTACGTCTAGTGGGAAATCGACCTCAATAATTTAAGTTTTATCAATTACAGTCGGAGTTCAAGGCGGAGTATCCACGCGATGTTATTGAAACTGCCCGTCACAGTGGGGCAATACCACCATAATGGCTTTTGAAAGTATCGGCTATACCGGTAAACAATTGGGGTTCATGGAAATCTAAGCTCATTTTTTGTGCTTTTATTACAGTTTTGATACGTTATTGCTGTCTGGCCTATATTTTGTTCGTAAAGTGATTTATATTCTGTAAGTTATATTAAGTATGAAGGTGTTTTCTTTGGCTCGAAGTGAACTGTTTCTTAAATGAATTGATGATTTTTTTGATGGAATAGTGGGCCTGATGGTAAGTGATTACCGCCGCCCATGGACACCCGCAACACCAGAGGTGTCACAAGTGCATTGCCGGTCTTTGGGGGATGGGAAGAGGGATGGAGTACGGGCCTCTGGTATCCTCACTCACTCGGTGAAACACAGCGCAGGCGCTGTTACACACAGGTTTTTTGTGTGGCCGAGGTATCACTCCGGTCGAGGAGAATATCTTTCTAAATATAATAACTTATTATACGCTGTACGGTGCCGTGAATATTAACTGCAGAGCCTTTATTAGAGTAGCGGACAATAAGACGAGTTATGCTTTAAGTTTGTGGCGACCTCCACATACAGCGCAACAACAACATAATATACTACATCGCCATCTACCGAAGTTACACTGAACTACGGAGTAACGAAGGAAACTAAGAAACTACCAATCCTGAATCGCGCAGTGAAAGTTCGCGCGCCAATTAAGATACATACAACATCCCAACATCAACCGTTGGGCAGTTGGCCCGCCAGGCATGATCACCTCGCCTGGTCGGAGGATCCTCCCTTTGTGTTGGAGGGACATGATACACGTTCCCCCACAAGTTTCTTTGTAGGTTTTAATTAACTTATTCGACAAAGAACCACAATTACCGACATAGCTCGCAATATAACATGCTTGTGGGAATAGGCTGGCCACATCTGATGCTAGACCGATGGTCGTTAAAGCAAATGTGTATTAGACTATAAAATTCAATCGATAAGTTTATAAGTACATTAAGATTCCAACTAACAAAAACAATGTGATTTCCAACATAAGCACGTTGCCAAAATCACTTTAATAAACAACTAACCAGTCTAAAGCACCCCATTCGGGCAAAGGGCTCCTAAATAAATAAACAAAATATTTTTCTCTATGAATACAAAGTGTAGGCGTACAATTGCGGCCCACATTTGCATGTGAATCGTCCGAATATCGTCGTTAAACGGTTTTGCTTAGAGCGGTTGTTTGATTTCATTATACCTTGTGCAAACATTGGCGAAAATGGCAGACAGTGAATGAGTTTTCATTCCATTAATTACATAAAAGTTATAGAATTTTCAAGATAATACACCCACGGTGTATAAAACGAACATTTGAGAATGCCCATGGTAGATTTTATGATGTCCAGTAATCTGCCGAGTGTACTATACCATACCTGACGATTCTTTTGTATAGTTGAGAAGTTGCAGTTTTAATAAGAGTACAAAGACAATCTAGCAGTAACCGTCTACTAGCTAAAAAAAAGGAATAAGAAATGGTGACTCTTCATGACTGGAACAAAGAAGACATCTTTTTTCCCCTTTTGTTGTTCGAGATTCGAATTTGTTGCCTTACTGATGCCTTCATTTTTTGTGATGCAAGACAGGATCAAGGCGCTCATAGCTCAGTTGCACTCGGTGATTAGATACAATCACCGAGGGTTAGCAACGATTGCGCGGTCAGTACCTGGATGGGTTACCGCTGGTGGCATGATACCATGAGCGTCTCCGTCATTCGGAGGTCACGTTAAGTAGTCGGTCCTGGTTGTTATCATAGGATAACAGTCGTGAAGCTTAGTTGGAGGCCTTTGGCTTTGGGCGGCTTAAAAACATCGAACGGCAAGATTACGTAGCCACAATGTCTTGTCAGTCCTCAACCCGAACACGGCCAGAATAGGGACGTTTTTTTTTTTTTTAATAGGATAGGCGGTCAAACGAGCAGACGTATCGCCTGATGGTAAGCGATTACCGCCGCCCATGGACACCTGCCACACCAGAAGCGTCACAAGTACGTTGCCGGCCTTTTGGGGATGGGGGGGGGAGGTAGTGGTACGGGATTGGGGTATGGGCCTCCGGTATCCTCACTCACTCGGTGAAACACAGCGCAAGCACTATTTCACACCGGTTTTCTGTGAGGCCGTGGTATCACTCCGGTCGAGTCGGCCCATTCATGCCGAAGCGTGGCTCTCCCACGGGAATGGCCTTAACCCTCTCCTGAGAGGAGACCCGAGCCCAGCAGCGGGATATTATGGGTTGTTTATGAAGACAGGATTGCGGTTTGCCTTTGATGGGGAATTTGGAGGGTGTTATGCGTTAATCAACCGACTTCAAAAAGGAGGAAGTTCTCAATTTGACTGTATTTTTTTAATTTATTTTTTATGTTGTTACCTCATAACTTTGGACTGGGTGAACCGATTTTGATGATTCTTTATTTATTTGAAAGCTGGTGCTTCCCGAATGGTCCCATTTAAATTTGGTCCAGATATTTTGTAATTATTTTAGTAGAAAATACAACAGCAGCTTTGTATACAGATTGCAACAAATGGCGATTGTTTATTTTATCTAACAGCGCACTCTGGCATATCGCATTGCATGATATTGGTCCAGTAGGATAGTATTACAATAGATAGTTTATATGACTGTTTTTTTTTTTTTTTAAAGACAACTCCCGCACTAGGAATAAATCCTGTGTCGCGGGGGACTTTACAAACATACATGAAACGGACACAAACCCAACAAACACCCAGACTCAGAACAATAATTTGTGGATCACACAAAGTGTGTCCTACAACTAGGCCAATCGTGCAGTCGGTATAGTAGTAGTAGTAGTATAGTGTACATGGTGCGTCGATAGATGTTTATTTATTCAAATAATATGTTGCATTTGTTGACGAACGATATGATCTGATGCAGACAATTCATAGTGGCTTCATCATTAGATGCTACATAACAGATTTATATCTAATAGATACAATTCACTCATTTCATTACATTTCAATAATAAAATGCTATATAGCTTGACATGTTTCTTATCTATGTTCAAGTCTTCATCTATTACATTACGCTGTATTGCTATTTGGAGAAAACTATAAGATCTTATATAAAACGAGCTGACCCGGCGTACTTCGTATCGCCCTATTTATTTTTCAGAATATTTTCTAAATTATCGAAAAAAATCTTTTAGTAAGCCCGTGTCAACTTCCCGCAGCCACAGATTACTGAATAGTTACTACGTAGTGCCGCAGCGCTGCAGTGTACGAGTATAAGAACTAAGCGGACTAAGAGAATATAACACCTTGTTTTTTTTTCTTATATACAAACCTGGTCCTGACAATAAAAAATACATTTAAAAAAATATTATTCAATTTGATGCAGTCGATCGAAAGTTATGGGCGTACATACATTTTTGTGATTCATTTATATATATATATATAGAATTAGTGCATTAGTTGTTACTTTCATCTCTAACCAAAAGAAAAATTTATAAAACTTTCAAACTTATTTCTTATTATAATATTGTTTATTGTCATTTTATTCAAAATTACTACTCAATCAATGCAGTATATCTTTTAGAATCGTTTAATGTCGTATCTAGAATCGTAGAATGGGGACAAAAGGCATTCAGAAGGAATATTGTCAGATATGAGAATCGAAGCTAAAATATTCGAGAATGAGTTATTGACAGTTCATTTCCAACTTTTTAAGTTATAAATATTCAAATCAAAGTTATTCACTGGCGAGAATTCTTTTCATTTAATATCAAAGCTCACACATTGTACAAAGGTTACATTGTATGATATCCCATTTCCCTTGGAACTCGGTCAAAAGTATCATAATAGCCGTATTTTTATACAATGGCTTCAAAAGGGATGAAAGAGTAACATGTGGCTTCAAAGGGAGATCTGCTGACATTATGGTGTACGATTTACATACTCCAGCTATAAGAGATTCATAACGGTCTTCAGTAGAGCCCGTATGGGAGCATACACAAGTGATTACACATAGGACAATGCATTGTGTACTACGAAGCAAACAGCGTAGGAAGAACAGGTTGTGCAAATATGTAAACAAAACCGTTTTGGCAGTAGGGCACTTGGGTTCGGACGCCCGGGAGGTTCGTGTGTACAATTAAGAAACGAGAAGAGGGTTTTATTACTGTACCTCTCATTATACATTGCTTACATATTCTGAAAGTAGAAAGTGCATAATTGTAGCCTGTATTTAGACGTAATCGGGCTCTAAAATGTCTTTTTTGATACAGATACAACGACAAAAATGTAACAATATTTGAAAATATTTAGATATTCATACTTTACTATCCCATATCAATATTACTCAATCATGACAGCAGGGGTAAACGAGTCTGGATTTAGCTCAAAGATAGATCATAGTCTGAAATGACACATAAAGGCTTTTATAAAGAAAAAAATTGATTGATAAAGTACATATTAAAGCGAATTAAAGCGTGGATAAAAGCTAGGTTTCTGTATTAATGTAATAAAAACGTATTTTCAACCAACTTCAAAAAAGGAGGAGGTTCTCAATTCGACTGTTTTTTTTAAATGTTTGTTACCTCATAACTTTGGACTGGATGAACCGATTTTGATGATTCTTTTTTTATTTGAAAGCTGGTGCTTCCCGAATGGTCCCATTTAAATGGTCCAGTTCTGACATGTCATCTATGAGAAAACTATATAAGTCTTCAATTTGCATTATGTATGTACGCGACAAATGAACGAATAACTCAATATTCCCGTATGGTCCCATTTAAATTTGGTCCAGATTGAAGTCGGTTTTTTTTTGTTAAAATTTGTGATTATAATAGGTCTTTTACCTATGAAATTGCCGTTTTGTATGCAATAAGTGAAAGTACTTATTTTTTCAAATTTTTTATTTCTGTTATTCGAAATAATCACCCATGCAATCGACGCATCTTTGCCAACGCATTGACATTTGCAACTGACAACATCATTTGGTACAGTTCGCAACAGACAGTCTCCAAGCTGCAAGAGCTGGGGTTGGCAGCTCTCCCTCATCCGCCATACTCACCAGACCTTGCACCTACCGACTATTACTTTTTCCAAAATTTAGACAACTTTTTAGTGGGTAAAAAATTCAATTCCCGAGAGGCAGTACAAAATGCCTTTGAAGAGTTTGTTGCCTCCCGTCCAGCTGATTTTTACAAGAAGGGCATCAATAAACTGCCAATGCGTTGGCAAAGATGCGTCGATTGCATGGGTGATTACTTCGAATAACAGAAATAAAAAAGTTTGAAAAAATAAGTACTTTCACTTATTGCATACAAAACGGCAATTTCATAGGTAAAGACCTATTATTAACAAACTTTAAAAGGTTACTTTAAGACGTTTAACTGTTAAACAGGGCGTACAGAAATTAAGGGACTCAACCGATCGGCTCAGCAAACATTGCGAAACAATTTAAGCCCAAGAAAGATACCGTACACATTATCCTAATCCTATAATCTCAATTAATACAAGTTATACGTTATATTCCTATTCAGGGCTTCATTTAAATAGCGACCATTTGTCTACGCCCCCGCTTCGATACACGCTCACGATTTATGGGCCGCGTATGGGGTCATGACAAGCTTAATGCGATGATTGAACCTCCGCACAGTATGTATGGATTTTCCAACGATTTTACTTATTTATGAGTTTTTTTGCTAGTCATTGGGTTTAACAATGGCGGTATCACAATGATCTATGGTTTAATGTTGCCGAAGCGAAATTGGTTCGGCATACAACTTGCGTTTATTTCTTTTGATTTTTACGCGATTGCTACAGAAGGAGGGTTATGTTTTTCGCGTGTATTTATATATGTATTCTTTGGAATGCTCTACAAATAATGACTTAATGGACTTAGGCTTTGAAGATGTCGTTAAAATCGTCTTCATTGTAAGTGAAAATATAGGCGAACCTAACAATCATATGGATGTATTTTCTTGCAGTCGGAATTTTCTATTTTTTTCGATAATGAACTTTTTTAATGAAAGGTTTTAATGAAGTGTATGGAAGCAGTGACAGAGAGTTAAGAATGTACGCTTATTGACATACACTTTACTTTAATGATAGGCTAATTTGGAACGCGTCCAAATTAGCCTTCTCGCAAAATTCTTCGAGAATAATCAAGCGTCCTTACAACAAATTTTGTGACAGCCCTAACAACCCAAAGAGACATGACATTAGAATTGAAAAAGTGAGCAACGAAAACTTCTTAAACAGCTTTATTTGAAAACGGATTTATTGGAAAAGTGATTTAAACTTTGTATTGAAATTAATTGCAACTGAAGCGTGAAATTACAGGACTTATTCTAAACTTTATAAAAGTGGGTAAACTCGACAAGATATTGTAATTTATTGACGAGTTAACTGAAAACTCTTAACGGTGTAGTAATACAAGCTAAAATTCAAAATTTTAAAAATCCCCTACTCAAGCACTTAGTCGAGTAATCATACTCCAATGATATTTTTGCAGACATTCTGTTATTCTTCCCCATTTTCACCCCCATAACTTTTAAACGACTCAACCGATTTTCATGAAACATGTCTAAGAACACTCGCACGTAACTCACCTTTCATACAAAAAAAACTAAATTGAAATTGCTTCATCCGTTCGCGAGCTACGGTGCCACAGACAGACAGACACGTCAAACTTATAACACCCCTCTTTGCGTCTGGGGTTAAAAATAACTTGAAAAACACTCTTATCTCATCTCTATCCCTATTTCTTTCTCACACAGGAATGCTATAAACACAACAGCTCTTGTAACTAGATTAATAATTTTTCTCTGCTTTCGACATTTTCATCCACGTAAGGCTCTTATTGCGCTAGCATGATGTTCTATCCATACCAATATTATAAACTAGACTAGCTGACCCACGCAACCTCGTTTGCGTCTCCTATTACCCGTAGCGTGATAATTTTCCCCCGTTTTTGACACATTCTTCATTGGTGCTCCGCTCCTATTAGTCGATAAATGGGCTATCTAACAGTGAAATATTTTTTCAAATTGGGCCAGCGGTTCCTGAGATTATCGCGTTCAAACAAAAAAAAACTCTTCAGCTTTTTATTATTAGTATAGATTCGAAAGTAACTTTGTTTGTTACGCTTTCGCGGTTAAACCGCTGCACCGATTTCTATGAAACTTAGAATTGGAAATACTTTTATTTCTGAGGAAGGATATAGGTTATCTTTTACTGCAATAACCGACATATAGGCGAGCGGAGCCGCGAGTAAAAGCCAGTATCCTAAAATCTTTTTCGATCGATCTCGACTATCCAACACTAACTAAATTTTTCAATTCAAACCAGTACATTCTGAGATTATAGCGTTCAACCTAACACACAAACTCTTCAGCTTTATAATAACATAGATGCATTATATATTCCACGCGAGTGATATTTTACGTGATCTAAATGTAAAATAACAGCTCAGTGGGTATGTAATCAATCGTGGAATATGTCAGCAATTTATTAACTACTGTTTATTTAATAGACGTGTATAGGAATAAACTTAATCAAATCTTTTGGTGGCCGTTTTGCTGATAAGATAGATAGCAACTATTTCGTTCTTGGTACTAATCGCTACAATTAGGACACAGGGTTTGGATTCCAATGTTCTTATCAGACATTAATACCCTTTTCAGGGGCGTTTCTACACGTGAAACGCCCGTGTGCAGTCATTACTCTGGCGCCCTTTAGTAAGCGTAGCGAACTTCAGTAAATGGTCAGATTCATTAAAAGTGCCGCGGCTGCGGCCGTGTGCACTGCGGTTAAGACGCTCCTGACCCTTTTTAGGGTTCCGTAGCCAAATGGCAAAAAACGGCACCCTTATGGATTTGTCATGTCTGTCTGTCTGTCCGTATGTCACAGCCACTTTTTTCCGAAACTATAAGAACTATAATGTTGAAACTTGGTAAGTAGATGTATTCTGTGAACAGCATTAAGATTTCCACAAAACAGTAAAAAAAAAATTTGGGGGTTCCCCATACTTAGAACTGAAACTCAAAAATTTTTGCATGCAAACTTCCACCGAAAATTGGTTTAAACGAGATCTAATAAGGAGTTTTTTTTAATACGTCATAAACCGTAAACCGCAATTTACCTTTTAAAATAAATACACTATTATTAAAACATCGATCAAAGTTACAACGAAGTACAAGAACTTTTATATTATGTTACTTGCTGCTAAGCTACTCGCAATTGGCCGCTTTTTATGGTGTTGGGGAAGAGAGAGGGCCATATTACCAACAGACAGAGGTAGTAGAGCCACGCTGATTTCAGCACGGTTGGGCCGGCTCGACTGGGGCGGTACTACCCTCTCACAGAAGATCAACGTAAAATTACAGCGTTTGTGCTGTCATGTTTCGTTGGTGAGTGCGAGACCGGAGGCCCAATACTGCAGAAGCATCACTAGGCAGAGTCGAGTAATTTTGGCAGGTCCTAACATAAAAAAACGAGTGTGATAGGGTCTAGTCAGCCGGTGACTAAAATCAGCGAAAATAAAGTTCACATAAAAATTGCGAAGTCGGCAGAAAACCGGTTACCGGTCGTAATCAAATGTATATTTTGAAATATTTTAGCGCTGTTAATGGATGATTCATGTAACATCAAGGGGAACTCGGCTGGCACGGGTGGTGAAACGAATACCACAGACATTTGGACACCGTACCCAGGAATTAGGTCACACAAATATTGTTTAGATGGCAGAGCAGTTCATCCATTTGTTTTGATGAATCAGATTTAATGGTTTACTCGTAGAATATCGGCGTTGTGAGGTGTATTCAATCAATAATACTATTCTTACCGTATAAACTTTTATATGCATTTAGGGACTCTTACTGTATCAACTTGCATATGCATTTAGTGCAAAATTGAAATTACTAACAGACATTTCTATTTCATTTAATTGTATAGATATACTAGCTGAACCCCGCAGTGTTAGCCGCGGTTATTGTTGTACCGCGGGTAACGACGCGGGGCTAAGCTAGTCTAAAAAAAAGTAGCCTAAGTTACTCCTTATATCATCAGCCACCTATCAGTGAAAGTCCCGTCAAAATCGGTCCAGCCGTTCTAGAGATTAGCCGGAACAAACAGAAAAAATGGTAAAAAATGATACTTTGGCATAAGCACCGTGTATACATACTGCATTCAGTAAAAAGCGGTTATTTTAATATTACAAACAGACACTTCCATTTTATTTATTTGTATGGATGTATAGATATACATTTGAAAAAAAGACGGCTCTGCTTTTAATATCAAAACTTTGTACAGTATGTTTTAACATAACAGGGAGTTACAATGCTGAACCACCCATAAGATGTACCGACATAAAAGGAACGTAACTACCCCATAAAAACAAATACATCCCATGATTCATTTTTTATTAAAAAGGTTTAAAACTAAGAGGTAGTGCCGATGAATTTAAACTACATCAGCAGACAGAATAATAACCATGAGAGTTTGTAAGTGTTGAATGAAGACTGTAAATAAAATAATTCGTGTGTAGTATTACAACCATTTTTCTAGGATTGAAATATTCTGCTCAAAGTCAGTTGTTCTTTCATTATTTCATCTATACAAATAAATGAAATTGGAGTGTCTGTTTGTAACATTAAAATAATCGATTTTTACTAAATGCATAAGTATGTATACACGGTAAATATACCAAAATAGCATTTTTTTTACAATTTTTGTCTGTCTGTGTTTGTTCGGCTAATCTCTGGAACGGCTGGACCTATTTTGACGGGACTTTCACTGATAGGTAGCTGATGATATAGGGAGTAACTTAGGCAACTTTTTTTAGACTAGCTTCGCCACGCGGCGTTACCCGCGGTGCAGCTAGTTAAAATATAACTCTCACTAGGAATATTCCTGTGTAGCGGAGAACTTTAAAAACATACATGCAACGGACCAAAAAACATCCATTATGTTATTCTAAAGGTATTTTTTGTTACGTACTTCTAAAAAAATTACCAGTATAATAAAAAACAATTGTTGACTTCCTATTGCAGCTATCCAGTTCCACATCGTATTGAACAAATTTTCTTCTGTTTCAGTAGTTTTATCAAAAGAAACACTTCCACATACCTGTTTATCTCTATCCTGAGGCATCTTAGCATCAACACTTTCAGGGAAAGGCTTCACGAGCTCCGGCTTCTCTTTGATCTTGTCCATGATGAAGTCCAGCACCACCATGATGCCATCTACGGATCCCGTAATTAGGCATGCTCGCTCCGTTGTACCTGGAGAAGAAGAAAATTGATTTTATTATCTAATTTCATACTATTTTCGCATCATCATTGTACATTATTGGTCTTTAACAGTCCACTGCTGGACATAGGCTTCACCTTAGAATAGATGTTTTGGCTTCCTATACCATTCTGGCTAGACAGGTTTGTTTTTTTTTATGTATGGACCTGCCAAAATTAACTTACACTGCCTGATGGAAAGCATAAGTAGAATCCAAGAGTGGTGGTCACCATACTCATTGCGAATGTAATGCAACAATGCAGCATGGTGACTAATGGCGGGCTAGTGATGCTTCTGCATCATTGGGCCTAAGGTCTCGCACTCACCAACGAAACACGACAGCACGATCGCTGTCATTTTACGTTGATCTTCTGTGCGAGGGTAGTACCGACCCGGTCGAATCGGCCCGTTCGTACTGAAATCAGCGTGGCTCTACTACCTTGTTGCTTCCAAATTTCCGTTCTTTGCAGTACTATTGTCAAAGAATTCCTATCAAGGTTCCGCAGACCTTGCCGTATCTTGTTCTTTTTGACGTGATAACGTCTTATAAATCGATGAACGCCGGCTGCACGAACGAAAAAGCATGACTTATTGTCACGTTCCGCCTGAGCCGAGCGTGCAAGCGAGAGAGCGGAACAAGCGATAAAGTATCGTCCTTAAACCGACTTTAGAGACAGCCATTTTTTTTATTTAAGACTTGGGTGTTCTAATAAAACGAGTATCCAAGGAAAGTAACAGAAATCTATTCCTTGGCAGTTTAGAAGCCGAGTGCATGTTTTCCAACTAAAACACACCAGCCAGACAAGTAAACACATTTACAAATAAGAATGTCAATATAGTATACGTAGGTACGTAAAATAATTCTCTGCTACTAAAAATTCCAGTATAACCTGAATTCGCAACAGTGTTTGCAATAACTCAAAACGAATTGTTAGATATTATAATACCTACGTCCGAATATAGTTATCTAGGTAAATTACGACCTAAAAACACATTTACAAATAAACTAATTTGTTTTAAAAATGAAGTTAGGAGTTGTATTCTTTGTTGGTCGCGGGCTGCACAGAGCAAGACCCCAACTAATTGTTGAAAGATATTTATGTCGGAAGCTTTATGATATAAAGGTCAGTACTTTGTTTGCTCAGGTCAGTAGTAGATACATGCTCTCCCTCTATTATGCTCCTAATGATAAGTCACATCCCACTAATATCATAAACGCGAAAGTTTCTAAGTATGGATAGATGGATGTTTGTTACTCTTTCACGCAAAAACTACTGAACGGATTTGGATGAAACTTTACAGAAATATAGCTTATACATCAGAATAACATATAGGCTACTATTTACCGCGATAACCGACATATACGCGGGCGGAGCCGCGGGCAACAACTAGTGCATTCATATTTCTAGTCTTTAAAAATTTTAACAAAAAAAAACGACTTCAATCTGGACCAATTTAAATGGGACCACCCGGGAAGCACCAGCTTCCAATTAAAAAAAAATCATCAAAATCGGTTCACCCAGTCGAAAGTTATGAGGTAACAAACATCAAAAATTAAATAAAAAACGTTTTGAAGTCGGTTAAAAAAGAAATGCAGGCGCTGAACATTCATTTGAATAATGTTAATTTAATACAGACTTTAGTGGCTTCATATCAAAGTTGAGTAATTACATTCAAGTATTATATAACTGTGTATAATGCGTTCGTTTGCGATAACAATGCAGCGCTCTCGTGTCAAATAACATTACGTGTGATTGCGATGGAAACTGCACGCTTACAGACGGAGCAAATGTTCAAATTGAGGCAGAAATCAATTACGCTCCTGGCATTTCAGCATTGTAAGTTTAAAATCAATGATGAATATGGAGCAGCGTCTTACTACGAAGAAAAAAGTCTAACAGAGGTTTCTTTTCTTTGTCCCGTTTGTCAAATGGCCGATTCTCACAGTCCCCTTAAAAAAAAAAAGAAGTTTCAAAGTGGGTATTTGCCTGCAGATACGCCACCAATATATTACGCCATATATATATTTTATAAGTAACGTTTGGGATAGTGAGTGAACACATGGAATATTTTCGACTTTATAAAATAGGCTTTGGTGCAAACCGTTCCGAAACCACCATTTTGAGGGTATATTTTAATATGATCGCTAATTGGCCTCATAATTGCCACAAAAGATGAAACTTAGATTGGTGTGCTAAACATTCATAACTCTAGTTAGGTACCTGGACAGCCTTGACTAGCTTTTTACCAATCGGCACTTAATGTAGGCACTCCCAAAGTAATCTATTAGCCTATCAGAAACTGTTCGGTACCAGAATAGAGCACTTGAATCTCGATTTATTAATAGCCCTCAAATGATGGATGCTATTAAAACAACCACGCGAACATCGGACTAATCGTCAGGTTATGTTGCAATTTACGTCTTACGCACATTCTACTATCGTGGTTCTAATTTCGACCCTGTTTACTATTTTTTCATATCCATAACACTTATTTTAGAATAACATTAGCATTTAGCACGTATTGCATTTTGTAGAAATATGAAATTATGGAGAAACCCACTATAAAAGAGAGAACAGCCGCCCTAGCCAAGTTGCAAGCGTTCTTCTTTCTGTAATCGTCTACGCCTAAATTCTCGTGTGCTATTGGATAGTACTTTGTTTAAGATTACTTTGTCTAAGATTAGCCAATGACACACGAGAATTTAGGCGTTAACGATTGCAGAAAGAAGAACGCTGGCAACTTGGCTAGGGGGGGCATTGCCCAAAACAAAGAGCTATTTGCTGTGATTAATCTTTACTATATGTTGACATCGGTTTAATAATAGCGATGGATATTACGATCAATTAAACTTTTTTGTCTACAAAAAGGTTCACTGAAAACATATTTTCGACCATTAATCATTCGATGAGATACTTCGATGAGATACATCCGCGATATCACATAGTCTTTTCAAAAAATGTATAAATTTTGTTACAAAATTTGGAACAAACTCGATAATTTTGCTGCGTCGATCTCATCAGCACATTATGCCTGTAAGTACTTATATAGTATCCATTTAGGTTCATAATCACAAAGTTGTTCTCAACGAGCACGCTCAAATTTCGTAACAAACGACTTCAGAAGGAAACAGCAAACTTATAATTGTGTTACGCACTTTGCTTCGCAGATCTTAACAAAGTGGACTTTAAATACATATTGATTTAATGAAGGGTAGAGAAATAAGGCATAAAAGAAGGAAAATAAATCATCTGTGCAGGGGAATGCTGATGGCAAACAAGGGGTGAGGATGTCCGAAAAGAGTTTGTTATTCGATTCTTGGGACCAATAACTTACTTCTTGGAAAAAAAAACTTCGTTTAAAAAAACCGACTTCAAAAACTAAAAAGTATAAAATAACTTAATTTGTATGTGCTACCTATTCATAGGTTTGAAGTCAGTGCCAAGCCAATGGAATAGTAGGTACCACACTCGCTATATTTCGAGACGAACGTCAACGACGCTTCGGTTGTTTTGTTCAACGCGAAGAGCGGCTATCCCGCTCAAGGTCACGCGCGACGAGTGCGGTACCTACTATTACATTTTGGCTTGGCACAGACTTCAAACCTATGAATAGGTAGCACATACAAATTAAGTTATTTTATACTTTTTAGTTTTTGAAGTCGGTTTTTTTAAACGAAGTTTATTTTTTATTTTTCCCTTTTTAGTCTTTCTCAAGTCTCTCACCATCATTTCATTTAAAATTTAATGATGTCTACAGAATATGAAGGCATGCAGACAATTGCTCGTAACTTCATTGCAGGCGCTCACGTAAATTTGAGGGTTTCCTTCGATTTCCTTAGGATCTCATCATCAGATCCTGATATGGTGGCAATGGGACCACATGGGGAGCATACCCTTTCGAATACAAAAAGAATTTTCATAATCGGTCCACAATTGACGGAGTAATCGATGTACATACATAAAAAAAAAAACGATGAAATTGAACCTCCTCCTTTTGGAAGTCGGTTAAAAATCTATACTAAAATGTAAGCTAACTTCGTATTTATTTAGGGATAAACCTAACTAATGTTTATTTTAATTGCCTTGAATTGTCATTAGTATGGTAATTGGTTAATTAAGGGAACTTCGGGCCTATTTACTTAAAAAAACACGAGGTTTTTTCTTCGGTTGTATTAATTTTGTTTTTACCCCAGAACTCAGTTAATTATGAAAAGATTTGTATAATCTTTTTTTCTTAATTTAAAAGAAATTAAGTTCCAGTTTGGTCCCACTCTAATTGAAAGAAAAATGCCCAATCCAAAGGATAAAAAAATATGGAAGAAATTTTCACAGACTTCAACTATACTTGTGATATTATAATAAAAGAAGTAAATATATATTAGAAAAAATTATGAACGAAATAGAATTATGCTAGAACTTCATATTGAATTAGCATGTCATAACCGGTAACCCAATTAAGAGTAACAACCTTGATATTACCAGCATATGTAAATAGCCCGTAGGCTCTAAGTCGCGTAATTACAGTTCAAATTCGAATTTACCCAAATATCCCTTTCAGTGGTGGGAAGGAGGGAACTAATCTATGTTTAGTTGCTTATCGAGGGCGCGTGGCGTATTTGCCATGGGCCCGGGTGTGTGGGCGTTATTGATCGCCCCAGTCCTCTTTGTTGTCCAAATGAATGGCCGAATAACAAATAAGCTCCCGCTTGTGCCAAATTTTATTGTGATTTTATCATATTTCATAAGTGTTTCGGATTATACACAGTACATTGTGAAATAAGCTTCAGTTTTTTGAACATCTACAATAATATCTATACTTATAATAACAATGTAAAAGGTTCAATTCTGTACATTAAAGATATTTTGAAAAAAAAAATTGAAATTTTTTTTTACCAGATTGTTCAAATTCTCAGGATATGATGTTATCAATAGACTAATGAAACATACAAAGTTTCAATTGCATAGCTCTGATACTTTAGATTTTATTGATACCTAAAAAACACCGATTTCGTCACTGACACACTGATGATCATCAAAACTGTTAGGGTACTTCCTGAAGTGCTAGAAAGCTGAAATTTGGTATGTAAACTAAGTTTAGTATACAAACAAAAAAAATCATAAACCTATTACTTTTGCCCCCCAACCCCCAAATTTGGGGGGTGGAAGTTTGTATGAGACTTTCACAAATGTTTATGCTAGAGGTTTTATTTTTGGTACACGGACTTTTTCTAAAGAAGAAAAATGATGTACAAGAAATGCAGCCGAAAAAACGAAAAAAAAACTGCCTTAAGCAACATACAAAAAGAAATGAAATCCCACCAAAAACATTTTCATGTAAAATGTTGCCAAGACGACTGCATACGGCTTACCCTGTGAAAAAGATATCAGATCTCATGTAGAGCCAAGCCAAGTTCACGCCCAAACCCACCAACCCTTACTTCATAAACTCTACATCTCAGTAAAAATGTATGGCTTGGCTGTTTCGTCACTTCAGAAACTAAATATTCGTATAACACATTACTTCAGAAACTAGATATTTGCAAACACAAAAGGCGTTCGTTTCCCCTTCGTGACGGTATGGTAGCGAAACGGCTAAGACATACATTTTTACTGAGATGTAGAGTTTATGAAGTTAGGGTTGGTAGAGTTAGGGCGTGAAGATTCAGAACCTTGGCTCTACATGAGATCTGATATCTTTTTCACAGGGTAAGCCATATGCAGTCGTCTTGGCAACATTTTACATGAAAATGTTTTTGGTGGGATATCATATAGTATAAACAATTTTCTCCTCACATATGAACACATATTTACAGAAATAACTAAGGCACATTTGTTCGACCCAGGAATTGTAGTTCGAAATCTCATTTTCTCGCTTTTAAACCAGAAGTATTCTTCAAATAATTCCCATTCGTAAACGTCTCAAAGGGCGGAAACAAATGAAATTGCTACAATAATGTGGCTACAGCAGCTGTATTGCTTTTACTATTTTTGCTACCCTAGGGGTTTGACTTTGACGATCGATATTTTCATCTATAGTTCTCAATATAAATCAATACACCGTGAATAGCCTTTCGAACAAATATTTCTAAGTAACTGATTGCAACATGTACCGTGTTTTTGCAAATAAAACATTTCTTAAATCAATTGTTACTTTTGATTCAGTGGTAGTATTCTCAGTTAGTAAACAAAGTCAAACACTTTTTTATAATTTGTGAAAACCACCTAAAACCATACAGTTTCCCGTCACAAGTTTGCAGGTCGGAAAACCAAAATTACCGAGATTAGATATTAAGTTAGGTATGCCTTAACTTTCCTAGTAATTTCTTAAATATTTTTTCTGTCTATAATATTCTATGGAACAAGGGTACTATAACTGCGCGGAGTGAGTTAAGTACTCATTGATTCCCGTTTTTAGCGACCTGTATCTACAGTCAAGCGAAACATTAACACGGTCGACTGTCCATTTGTTTCGAAGACCCTACCATCGCTACTTATTTAAAAATATAATTACACAACTTTCGTGACTTGATAATTACTTAGAACGTATCTCGACATTTGATATTTACATCACAACGAACAAATCAAGCCCATAATCACGTACAATTTAACAAAATAAGATAACTAGTAACGAAGCAGCTATTTCTCAACCGTTTTGAATGATGAGCTCATTTGTTCTATGCACTGATGCAACATGATTACGTGGATAAATCAGTTTACATGTAGTCATGTTGTAGTACAAGACAACATCTGAATACTAATGGATACTTAATTGGCTACTACAGCATACATAAAGTGGTGAAATAGGAGAACTTCCTAGGGATATTAACGCCAGCAATGAGGGAGAGACCGTCAACTCAATACTCCTCAATTTTCCTTCACAATTACATTATCGTAATTAACTAATTACCAACCTACTTATTAATAGACCAAGAGCCCACGACAGCCAGACCTTCGTTATTTTACAAAGGCTGAAAGTTTTGTTGTGTCTGTGCCTGTGTCTGTTGTTGTTCTGTGCATGACCATAGGGTTCATGACATTTGAAGATTTATCCTCTAACTCCTAACCGTTAAGGGTTTTCCTCGATTTCTCTGGGATCCCATCATCAGATCCAGTAATGGTGGCAATGAAACCACATTGGGAGCATACCCTTTCGAATACAAAAAAAAAAAAATTCAAAATCGGTCCACAATAGGGAATATGCATAAAAATTTTATTTGTCTCAAACATTTTTTTCTAGATTCTTTATTGTCTTTACAATATACATAAAAACGTTTTTTTTTTATTTAGTGATTATTTGAAGCCAGAAAATACTAAATAAAAAGTGAAAATTTAGGGGGGGAAATTCAAATCTACAAAACGCGTCCTATTAGTCGAAACGAAATGTGACGTCGATTGTTACATTATCGAAATTATCGGCGTCGAAATTCCTACTGTGTTAGTAGTGTTTGTGAGAAAAAATAACTTCTTCCATGAATTTTATAGCAATCAAAACTGTAAATAGGTATATAATAACTAAACACTCAATAGTAAACAAACACGAAATGACAATGACGTCATTTTTTATGTCAATAGCGCGCGAAAAATGACGGCGTTTGAATAGCTCAAATTTAGTCGGTGTTTAAATTTCACTGTGAAAATTAGTTCGACTATTTTCAAGCCTATTTATATATATTTTATCTATGTTATGGAGACTTATATGATCAGATTAAGAAAAAAAAGACATGCATATTCCCTATTAACGGAGTAATCGGTGAACATACATAAAATAAAATAAATAAAAAGTACATACAGTGGAACATAGACCCTCCTCCTTTTTGGAAGTCGGTTAAAAATTTAGCTTTTATACTATAACGAAAGTATAACTATAATTTATTGAAGTTTAGGGGTGTCTGGCAGGGGGTAGCAACTGTCATAAGTGTCCGGCAATGGAGGACGAGATTTCTAAAGTTATCCCGAAGAAAATATGAAAAAATTGAGCTTTATACTTTAACGAAAATTAGGTACTATTTTATACACCTTTACTACCTGTTATCTACCAAAGTAACCACAACCCAAACTCTATATTCGCTGGTCGTTCTTACCTATATAGGGGTCATGCACTGAAAAACTTTCAGCTTTTATAAAATAACGAAGGTCTGGCCATCGTGGGCTCTTGCTCTATAAGTGGTAATGTAATATTATACTAAACTGGCATGCCGGGTGCGGCTGGATTAATATTTCTTCCTTACTGTGTGTTAATCTCAGAAGAGAGACACATACCTAGCTCTGTTAAATTGTAATAGATCTTGTTAAGTAGGTAGATTAATTGGTTTATGGAACTATAGCAAGTTCCCTATCGACATGATATTTTCCAAAATCTTTAACAAATATGTCAAGTTAAACACTCGTTGGGTCATTTTGTAGTTTATCGCCTTTGGCCAGAGAGCTGCGGGGACTTCGATCTGTTGCTGTAGTGATAAATGATTATTACATGCATAGTTTATCAGCATACATGTAACTTATTTCATGCAATTAATCGGCTGCGAACAGAGACAACAAATTACATTTAAGTATGATCATTCGTTCAAATATTTTTTCTTTTAATAATGCAGACGATGAGATGTGGCAATTGAGCGTATGATTACTACATACGAGATAAACTTATGTTATTTTACTTAATAGCAGTAAAAAAATATGACTTTTACACAAAGTTTCGTTGAAGAAAAGTTTTTTTATGGATAGCTTACAATTGGAAACCGTGTTTCTTTCCATACATATATCATACATATTATTAACCAGCTGCGTCCCGCGGTGTTACCATCGGTTGTGTTGTAACTTGACCGCAACAACGCTAAAGTTAGCCTAAGTAACTTCTTATATCATCAGCTATGCCGTAAAAATAGGTCCAGCCGTTTTTGAGATTAGCCGGAACAAACAGAAAGGCAAAAATTTAAAAAAAAATTGTTCCGTATAACGTTCACATCCATTTAGTAAAAACTTGTTAATTTGTAATTACAAAAAGAATCTTCAATTTATTTGTAAAGATATGGTAAAACTATTTTAAATAGGTGGAAATAGTACACATATTGAACGGCAAGCATTTCAGAACTTCCACGGCTTCGTCAATATAATATCGTAAGGAAAGTGTGTCACATACGATAGCGTATAACCTGCAATTTTCAGTGGAATCTACCTAGACCATCAGTCGTATATGTTAGGAAAATTGCAGCTGTGATAAAATAGAATTCTTCTTTACGCAATCTCAGAGCAATAAACGCATACATCCCTATCCAGACGCTCTAGACTAGAAATAAGAATAATTTACAATCAATCGGGTTATTCCCAGAATTTCCATGCAGCCAGTTCTACATACCTACAACTTTTGCAATCTTAAAAGTTATGATTAATTTTCTTGACTTTCATGTAGTTTTATACTATTTTGTAGCTGACGTTGAATCCTTTTTAGGGTTCCGTGCCAAAGGCAAAAAACGGAACCCTTATAGATTCGTCATGTCTGTCTGTCCGTCCGTATGTCACAGCCACTTTTTTTCCGAAACTATTAGACCTATAATATTGAAACTTGGTAAGTAGATGTATTCTGTGAACCGCTTTAAGATTTTTACACAAAAATAAAAAAAAAAACAATAAATTTTAGGGGTCCCCATACTTAGAACTGAAACTCAAAAAATTTTTTTTCATCAAACCCATACGTGCCCGTACGTACATACCATCTATGGATAGGTCTTCAAAAATGATATTGAGGTTTCTAATATATTTTTTTTCTAAACTGAATAGCTTGCGCGAGAGACACTTCCAAAGTGGTAAAATGAGTGTCCCCCCCCCCCCTTTAACTTCTAAAATAAGAGAATGATAAATCTAAAAAAAATATATGATGTACATTACCATGTAAACTTCCAACGAAAATTGGTTTGAACGAAATCTAGTAAGTAGTTTTTTTTAATACGTCATAAATCGTAAACTGCAATTTACCTTTCATTCAATCAACACAAAAATAAAACAAAAATTATATAATGTTACTTGCTGCTGCGGAACCCTTCATGGGCGAGTCCGACTCGCACTTGGCCACTTTTTTTTACTAAAATACAAAAAGTGAAGTTTTTTTTTACAAGGGGTCATCGCACACCTAGTACCCGAGACGGCGTGCAGCTTTAGTTGGTTTGAGTCCGACCTGGTTGGAGTTGGTGGTATCCGAGGGAATTTCCGCACAGAAAACAAAGGGGTCATTCTAAATGTAACTGCTACGATTGGGAATAAATAAATAAAGCTAGCTAGTAACTATGCATGGGCGGGCTCGACGACGCGAGTGTGAAAAGCAGTGTTATATATAAACAATGCTTTTCATGGAGTGTGTCAGATTGTCAGTAAAAGGAGTTATCGTAATCTTCGACCAACACTTAAATTAGGCAATTACCTTGTGTAAAATGTATACAAAAATACACGAATACCGTTAGCTTCTGACTCCTTGAGTACTAATGTCATGTTCTTGACATTCAAATATGTTTAAAGGCATCGCATAAACATGAATTTAGTAATAAATAATTAATTCACAACTGCAGCTATGTCATTATATAATTATTATGTAACTATATTTTTATTCCTTAATTCTCAGACATTACAGCTGGTATTTTTGTCTTGTAATATGAATGGGACTAAAGGAAAAGAATAACCTCTCAAACACAAAAAATAAATTCAAAATCGATTCTGAAGTGACGGATTTCTGGGTTAAAACCAAAAATACAACCGAATTAAGGACTTGCTCCTTTTATTGATATCGATTAAAGTACCTACTATACCGTATCGGAGTTATACAAGTTCTTTGCTGATATAATAACAAGTTTTTCCTGTTAACACGATTATGTCAAAATGTGCCATATGTATAATGTTGTCAAAAATTGTTACACAATGAAATTGTATGTATTAATTCTCTAAGAAACAGTTCAAATTCACAGTAGTTCGCTCTGATACCTACAGCACTGCTATGTTGACTAGTTAGTTAGTCATTTAAACAGTGGTTTCTACTTGCAGTGATAACGATATACCTCTTTACTCAAACTACTCATTAAACAAACAATTTAATCGAATATAAAAACTATTTGGAAGAAAAAAAAAGAAATTAGCACAGGAACCCACTTCAAATTCTCTATAAGATCATACAAGGTACCAAGAATTCTTTAACGCATTCCAGATCTACAAAGGAAGCCAGATTGAAAAAATCCTCGTCATTGACTCTGCGATTGCCATTGTCAGTGTCAGACCAACACTTCAAACTAACAATTGCAACAATAGAAACGTGTACCTAATTAAAATCTAAGATCAAAGATAACATTCATCTAAATAGCCGGTTTCCCTCAGTCTAGTATTCAGCGCGCAAATTCCAGTCACATCAATCATACACTTTGAAGAAAAACATAACATGTTTACGTCACAGGATTTAGTCTTCGCCAGAAGTTGCGTCGTCTTCGCAGGAGATCAAGGAATACAGAGAACGCTGCCAGATATCTCGAAAGGCGAGTAGGGCAGCATCTGTTAGCATAGGGGTCAGGAATAATGCGCACTTTGTTTTTCTATGTCACCGTAACAAAATGTAATAGATGGATGTGTATTTGTGCCAGCTGGGTTTGGTTTAGGAGGTAAATAAAAAATTTCACATAACAAGTAACAAAGGGAACTTCTACTCAGTGTGTTCTAAATGGTCAAGTTCAGGGTTTGGAGATTTTTTGTTGTCACTCCAATACAAAATTGGCGCGAAAAATTGTTGTCGATTCGTCGCATCTTTGTTAGATGACATTCAATGTGTGTGTACTTTTTTTGTTTCATGTGGAAGGGCCTCAATTTCTAGCTGTATTATATACTATATATACATATACAGGGTGCTCTTGTTATCGTTGAAATATGACTGTGTAAGCTGAAGAACAGTCCACCTGCAAATTCATTAGAGACAGGTACAGAAACCAGAAAAGACAAACTACACACATCAAAAGTGTCTAGGGATCAACATATGTGTCTAGGGATCAACATATATTTTTGCAATAACTTTTCTCCTGATTGATATTAATTAAAATTTTCTTTAAGGATTCATCAAATAAAGTGTTTTCGTTTGTCACAGTAACGATAAACCAAGTCACCTTTGCATTAATAAAGAAATTTGCCATTTTCCTAATAAAAGGATTTTTGACATTTGAACCACTAAGATTAAAGTTCGAAAAAAAGACTGAAATAACAGTTTTCTTTAAAATTTTATTAGGTAACTTAAACAATTAATAATCCGTGTTTCTACCGCGAACACTAACACAAGAACATCGGTTTGGCATACTCAAAATGAGTTCATCCAAATCACGCTGTGGAATGGTCGCCCATGTTCGTTGCAACAACAAAAAAAGGTCTTCTTGCGACTGGATACCCTCCATATTCAGCAGAGCTCTTCTCTGTAGCATATCCCATGCATGCTCAATCGGGTTCAAGTCTGGCGACTGAGCAGGCCAGGGCCAAAGCCACATCTCAATCTCAAGAAATCCGCATAAAAATGCTTGATCCCTAGACACTTTTGATGTGTGTATTTAGCGAGTAGCATAAATATTCATCAACAACCCATAATGTCCCACTGCTGGGCTCGGGTCTCCTCTCAGAAGAGGGTTAAGGGCATACGTCCCCACGCTGGCCAAGTGCGGGTTGGGGACTGGCAAGACAACGTTTGTGGCTACGTTATCTTGCCGTTGGATGTTTTTAAGCCGCCCAAAGGCCTCCAACTAAGCTTCACGACTGTTATCCTGTGATAACAACCGGGACCGACTGCTTAACATGACCTCCGAATCACGGAAACGCTCATGGTATCATGCCACCAACGGTCACCCATCCAGGTACTGACCGCGCCGTCGTTGCTTACCCTCGGTGATTGTTTCTAATTCACCGAGTGCAACTGGGCTATGAGCATCTCATAAATATTGTCGTTTTATTTCTGTTCGAAAGTGATGGTTGCTTGATCTCCAGAACATCCATATTCATTTATGTAGGTAGTGATGTAGTTTAAAAACATAGTCGATCATGGATGGATGAGAAAACGTGTATCTGGAAACCACTTTTTTAATGTAACAAACATAAATACGAGTGCAGAGCACCATCTTTGTACAAACCGGGTGAAATTATGCAATGTAATGTACAGTTGTCATACAACCGGTCCGTTGAGTAACTCCCTTGACCTTGAAGGATCGGAGACTGCTGCAACTTATTCTAAATCGTAACACTCAACATTTAAAGATCATTATCGCTTGAATATTCCACTAGAACGTTTGGTATTAGTCCAATGCTGTGATAATTGAGAACACTAGGCCACATATATCTAGTTAGACACGTTGGCCATGTGTTGGCATCAGTGAAATCTGTCGCTGCATTTGGACGCAAACGTTTGTCTTGTTACTTTATTAATTTATATAGTCTAATGTTAGACGAGGCGACGTACTAGGTGTGTGTGTGTTTTAAAATGGACGGGTATGTCGGCACGGTCACGGCAAGGCCGCCGTCATAAAGACAGATTATCACTATTATCCAATTATATACGCTGTTGAGTTATTGTAGTACTTCGTGTGAAGACACCCGTTGTTTATGCAGCGGTTATGAAACGCTGTGTAGTGGTTCGGTTTGTAATAAATCATTTACGCGCCAAATGTAGGTCAACTATCCAGAACATTTTTTCAAATAATATTTTTCCTAGCGTTACTGCCCGTCATGTCACATTACATCGTTACGAAAGCATTCGCATAAGAATGTCCACAATTGCTACGTAAAATATTTGTTTTTTGAGGAATCTGGTTATGTTAATAATTTCTACTAACACATTTATATTTTCTATTGTTTAGCAATAGATGGCAGCACTTGTCGATACAATTATTGTGTAAAACCGGTTTCATAAAACAGATTTTGTTGCGTGTTGATTAATGGCAAGCCGAATGACTCAAAATATACAATTGTATATTCATTTATGTGATTCCAGAACAGATCAAGGTAATGGGTGTGTCTACTACATTGCAATATCGTATTCAAGTCCATATAAAATCACAAGTTTCTAGACACAGTTGTATGCATTACTTTGACTTATTCTTCAATCTGGAAATGGCACAGAACTTACTACTGACCTCATTTTGACTTAATAAGTAATTTTGCAAGTATTTGAAGTGAAGGCTCAGTGTAGCGAATGGTACTTTCCCTAAGAAGACCTGGACCGATATATTAGATTAGTATAAAGTGCACTGAAAGCAAGACAACAAAGAGAATTATTGGTAGAATATTTATCTGTGCTTAAAATATGTATTTGAACATTCATGACTTAAGAATTAATGCGAAAAGTAATTAATAATAGCAGAAAAACGTTTCCAACTCTATTTTTAAATATAAGAACACAAATACCAAGATGATAAAAATCAAAAGTGATCCTTACAACACAAACATTAGAACTCATTAGCGAGCGTACGGTTGACAAAAAACACTAATGTCACGGTGTCAAGAAGTGCTATGTATATTTTTGGGTCAAGGTCTTTTGAGACAAGCCAAGACGGTTGCATGCTTGATATTTCGATACTTCAACGTGCGAGCGACGGGTGACGACTGACCTAAAGAGTTTTGAATAGTTTTAAGGAAGAGTTCCAACTGGGCAAACAGATAGTGCAGACTGTAGGCTGGCTGAAAAGGGAACATTTTGCCAGTGTCTGACTTTGATAAGCGTTGTAAGAACACAAATGTATTTTAGTAATCCTAAATAATATTAAGATCATCGACATAACCCAAAGGATTAGCAAGCTGAAGTGGCAGTGTGCTGGCATATTACCCGCAGAATTGATTATCGTTGGGGTAAACAGGTTCTTGAGTGGAGACCGAGATGGATCGAACCAAGTGGCGTGAAATTGGAAAGGCCTATGTCCAGCAGTAGACTGCGATAGGCTGATGATGATTAAGAGTCATTGCTACGTTTTACGCCTCATATATTTTTAAAGGCAAGTTGATAAGAGCACAAGAAAAGACACGCATCCGAGATAGAAAAATAAATTGTACGCGAACGAAGTTGAGGTTAAAAGATATAAATTTCAAGACAGCCTGTAAAACTGAATGATAGACAGATATTATTTGAAATGCCATAAATCTATAGATTCAGAAAGGAGCAACTGCTCCAAATCATCACTGTAGTGCAATTTTAAAGTTTACGTAAAACCTGTCTAATGCCAATTATATCGTTTTTAATGAGTAAGAGATGATAACTTCTATTTTTGAATTGTCTTTAAATAATGAGTTTATATAAAGGGGTGCAGAAAGCTGAAAATAAATAAACAATGGGTTATTGTCGAATACCGACCATTAGTTACAAGTCGGCCAAATTCGTCATAATATATTTTGTCTAATACAGTCACGTCCTACGTTTCTTTCTATACCACTAAGATATTTAAGATCGGTCAAGGTGACTACTAGTTAAATATTAATTGGTAAGATTAGAACGTGAGATACAATTACTCATAAAAATTGTATTTCTTCACTTGACTTATTAAAAAATAATGTAACAATATGACTACTATTTGTTTTATAACGAAGCTGAAGGCTATCATAGAAAATCTTTAGAGGACTTTGACCAGATTTTTTTTGTGCTTAACAATGGATTCATTATCTACTGGAAGGCACGGTGTGATGACGGATTTACCGGTAGTAGAGCCATGCTGATTTCAGTTCAGGTAGGGCCGGCTCGACCGGGGCGGTACTACCCTCGCACAGAAGATCAACGTTAAATGACAGCGTTCATGCTGTCGTGTTAGGGTCATACATAAAAAAAACCATACCATTCCTATTCAACCCATAGATGTTGTAGGAGCACTAAAGGAGCAAACTACATAGACATTTTCACCGTGGGAGAGCCACGCTGCGGCATGAATGGGCAGGCTCGACCGGAATGATACCACAGCCTCGCAGAAAACCGGTGTGTGACAGCGCCTGCGCTGTTTCACCGAGTGAGTGAGGATACCGGACGCCCATACCCCAACCCCTCTCCATCCCCTAAAGGCCGGCAACGCACTTGTGACGCCTCAAGTGTTGCGGGTGTCCATGGGCGGCGGTAATCGCTTACCATCAGGCGATACGTCAGCTCGTTTGCCCCCGATTCCATAAAAAAAAGGAGAGGATTATGTTCAGTAGTAGACTCAGAAGGCTGTTGATGACATTGAAATCGGTATAGCAAGAGATTTAGTATAGAGACGATTCATAATCGTATAAAACTGTGCCAAAATTAGCTTTACAGATCACACTTCTTAAACAGACAACCTCAATTTATTTAATTGTTATCTTAAGACAGTGACTGATCAAATTCTCCGATTTCAGAACATTGGACGAGTGCCATGTTTTATTAACTAGATCAATGTTTAGGTACTTACAAGTGTGCTCTGCTGTAGAAATGATGTAAAATGTACTAATGAGTTCATCAATAGCATTTAATAATCCACTATTGGATATATGTTCTCCTAACGGCGCGTATCTACCAAAATTGTTGGCGATTTCAGTGTTTCCAACTGTTTGCAACTCTTAAGAAAATCGCCAGCTTTTGTTTCCATTGTGTCTACATCGAGTCGCCAACAATTTGAAAAACATTCCAACTAAGCGTCTCCACAACAAGCGTATTCTTATAATGTTCACCGCTAAAAACAGAAATACGGTTCCCAACATTTTTTGAGAATTGTTGTTGCCAACACAAGCAAATTACAGAAACTTTTGTTAACAACACGTGTTGACAACACAAAAGTTGCTGACTTTTGTTCGGTGGAGACTTGGCTTAAATTAGGAGATTTTTACTACACCAATCACACTAGTCATTCGCGTTGGTTATTTCTCTTTGCGATGTTGTTGTCTTGCGTAGTTAAATTCCTTAATCGGTTCTTACAAGAGACTCAAGGGAGGAATATGGCTGGTGATATTCTCGTATTCTTAAAAAAAAACTTAACGTAAAACATCGCGGTAAGACCAATAGAAGCCGAAAATAAATATAAATAAGTACTTTAATATTATAAACGCGAAAGTTTGTAAGTATGAATGGATGGATGTTTGTTACTCTTTCACGCAAAAACTACTGAACGGATTTGGATGAAATTTTACAGCAATATAGCTTATACATTAGAATATCACATAGGCTACTATTTACCGCGATAACCGACATATACGCGGGCGGAGCCGCGGGCAACCACTACTACATATATATATAAACGAATCCCTATTCCTTGGTCACATCACGCGTGTATGTTTGTAACAATTACGCTAATTTCTTTAGTATTATAGCCTATTTATAGGGGAAAGGTAAAATGCTGTAAAACATCAAAATAAGACCAAGAGGAGCTGAAAACTAATGGAAAATGTTGCAAAAATCGAAAAATGTATTCCTTTTGAGAGATGCAAACTAAGTTGCGAGGGTAATCTAGTCCTACTATCATCACACTAATATATAAAGTTTGTGTGTATGTTTGTTACTTCTTCACGCAAAAACTACTAAACGGATTTGGATGAAACTTTACAGCAATATAGCTTATACATTAGAATATCACATAGGCTACTATTTACCGCGATAACCGACATATACGCGGGCGGAGCCGCGGGCAACAGCTAGTAATAATATTATAAATGCGAAAGTTTGTAAGGATGTGTGTGTGTTTGTTACGCTTTCATGCAAAAACTACTGAACGGATTTGGACGAAACTTTACAGTAATATAGCTTGTACATCAGAATAACACATAGGCTACTATTTACCGCGACAATCGACATACACGCGGGCGGAGCCGCGGGCAACAGCTAGTAAGATAAATGAAGGAAAATATTGTAGACGTTCATAATTATACTTTCAAATGACATGAGGTGGTTGAGAAATTGACCCCCATTGTTCATTAATGCCTTTTTGTTACTCGCAGTATAAATCAATACTAATTTATACATAATTGTTTTAAACGAAACGAGTATTGAATTTAACACATCAAGTTGTTAGATAGCTTTAAAATAACATTTTATAGCCAATCAAATAAATTATAGGTAAATATGTTTGTTTATTATTGGATGTGATTTAATCGGCTTAACAGACTATAGGAATCGACTACGCATTTATAAAATTAAGGTGTAGATAGGTTGTGAATGATTTCCACTTTATTACTTTCATTTTTTTTTAATCTTTCGCGTTCCATGATATAATAATTATTATTTTTACGGGAATTAACGCGGTCACAGGCTGACTGTGCCCTGTGGCTGTGTGTGACCACTGCCAGTGCAACCTGGTCGAAACGTCAGGCAAATCAGAGGTATGTAATACCTTGAAATAAGTGATCGCGTTAATCCCCGTAAAAATAATTATTATTATAACTTTCAGTTCCTATTGAAGAGACGAAAAAGGTTGTGATAGAGAGGGAAACAAAAAGTCATAGGATTAATCTGTGATTTATTGTTTTACATCGTCATGATAATTAAATAGCTTGTTGTACGTTAGATCATCACTTAGTAAGGATAAGTTTTGCATAATTAAAGTTTTTTTTTTTTAATTTTAAGTTTATAAACGTTATTTTGGTTTTGGAAATATATTGGACTAGCGCACCCACGCTACCTCGTTTGCGTCTCCTATTGCCCGTAGCGTGATAATTTCCCCCCGTTTTTGAAACATTTTTCATTGGTGCTCCGCTCCTATTGGTCTTAGCGTGATGATATATAACCTATAGGCTTCTTCGATAAATGTACTATCCAACACTGAAATAATTTTTCAAATCGGACCAGCGGTTCCTGAGATTAGCGCGTTCAAACAAACAAACTCTTCAGCTTTATAATATTAGTTTAGATTAGGTCAAAGTAAATTATAAAATAAAGCTTCTGCCATTGGTCTGTGTTATCGCTCAATTTTTTCCGCTAAACAGACCGAATAACTATAAAACACTTTTTTACCAATCTTTTTCACATCATTTCTGGAGTTTATATGATATCATACAAAATTGGGATTCAGATAACCTGGGTTACTGCGCTGCTGGGCAAGGAAACAACCCAATGAGCAGAGACTGGAAACAATAGCAAGCAGTAAAAGACAACAAGAAAGCCAAATATTACTTATTACTTGTAACTACTGCCATTTTAAATTTACACATTTTAAAATTTAGAGAGTATAAAAATAATTTAGGGTGGAGGAAGTAATACTCTAAATAATCGCTGCCTCACTTTCAAACTATTTAAGAGTAATATGACCTATTTTTCGATAATTTTCAAGCAACGTTGGATACTAACGACCGCTATACATGCCTTGCAGACTTCAGACATTTAATTTCATCAAAAATTTTGACATTGTATTTACTTCCCGGCAAAAATGACAGAAATGGGCCTGACTTGCTATGCTCCATAATTCATCCGCAGAAGTAGTATCCCTTTCCTATCATAGCCTTATCTAGCCTTCCTTTCAATATACTCCTGAATAACATGCCCGGTTGTCAACAAAAAATCTGCTTCCTACTAGTGGCTCTAAAATTATCGTTGACAAAATGTGGTCTTTTAATGTCTACCCCTACGAAGCTACAGGTGTTTTTCAACCGACTTCAAAAAGGAGGAGGTTCTCAATTCGACTGTATGTTTTTTTTTTATGTTTGTTACCTCATAACTTTGGACTGGGTGAACCGATTTTGATGATTATTTTTTTATTTGAAAGCTGGTGCTTCCCGAATGGTCCCATTTAAATTTGGTCCAGATTGAAGTCGGTTTTTTTTGTTAAAATTTGTAATTATTTACATTTTGCGTTACTCAATTCCTAGATGTTATTCACTGTTATTTTTGAATGATGACATCAGACCAAGTCGCGATTATTAACTATATTACGCTTAGACCTTGACGGTCTATTGAAAGATTGCGGTTTAATACATACACTTGCCTAGATTTAACTCAGCATAAATATTTAAGATACCTTATCTTAAACATTTTTTGTTCTAAAACATATATTTATGCCATATTTTCTTTTTCTTTATTAATTTGAGAACGCTAGCAGAGATGTCCTTAAACTTGAAGAAAATAATCTAGAATCTTGGTACATAACGCTTTTTCCTGATCCGGTTGGGAGTTATCCGAATACGGAAAGTAGAAATAGTGCTACTCAGCTTTGGCAACTCTTCAAGTTTCGGAAGGTCTTTGTAGTGACGGGGATAGTGAGTTATGTACCTACATACATACTTGCTATATTGGTTATAAAAAAAATTACATATTATTTAGAGTTATTTGTTTTCAGTGATTTTTAATGAAATAGAGGGTTGAATACGCGGAATGTTGGAATCAATAGAAAACAACAATTTTGCGCAATCCGGAATGGGGACGCGTAGGGGAGACTGGCACTGCAGTACATGTTAATAAATAGGAAACATCAACTCTGATAACAGTAGAATAATGTTCAATATTGATTGGACGCTAATGTGCTTCTACTAGATAAACATGGAGGTCGCACGATCAATCTAACTTGTGCTTAATGACTGAAGCTTTTTACAGTGATTGCCATCGATCGGTAGTTCACGGGACAAGACAAAATGGATGCCATTAACCCACTCACGGTGAAGCAAAATTAAACAGATTTACGCGTGTTCCCTTCTAAATGACCCTTTGACATTAATTTTCGCACGATAACACTTTTAAGGCCTGAGGGTCGTATTGAAAAAAACCTCTAGTGTTTTCTAAGTAATGGAATGAAACGAAGCCTTCAGATAATGAAAGTTCCAAGACAATTAAAACGGGCGAACTCGATAAAGATAAGTAAAGTTGTAACTCGGTGGTGTCTCAAGTCTAAGGGTCTCTGAACACTCGTTCGTTTAATGACTCCACCGGGCGATGTACCGGATCAATGTAATCCGTCGGATATCGCAACGGTTCGGATATCGTAAAGTAGATTACGTTAACGAAGTAAGGCGACCGCTGACGGATACGCACACACAGATATATTGGTTTAGGTAAAGGTATTTTTAAACATAGGAATGAAATGGGGTACAATTGCCCTTTTTTATTTAAAAGGTCGTCGGCGCTTTGTTTGAAGTTTAGGAGTAGTATTGAATAAGGTTGTCCTAAAAAGCGGATTTCTTTTTATTCTCGTGGTGAAAGTACCCCGTAGTGAGAACTTCAGAGTTTTATGCATTTTTATGATAGTGAGCATCTGTTCTCCTCGAGTTCACTTAAAGCTTTTGTCAAGTGAAGTGAGAAAGTGTTGAGTTTACAATTTTTGTTTTAAGTTGCAATTTAAAAAAAACGGTAACGTTTCAATTGGTAGCCCAAAAATGTGGGAGAACAACGTCAAGTACAATTTCAGATCATTTTTCTACTGTTATAAGTATATATTATACCGACATCGTATTTTTTTAAAGGGACAATCTGTTCATAACAAGTATATTTAATAGATAAATTTTGACAAAAGCTCAATTTTTTTGAATACAACTGGAATTTAAAAAGTAAAATTATCTAAATATTAAATGTTTGTAAAAATATTTGGAATTTAGATTATGGGTACAGTCGCCAAATATCGTCCCCTTTTTGTAAAAATAAGTAGAAAATAAATCAGTTCAAATAGAATAATGAATATAGCGTCCAACATTAGGCAGAATATATCTTTATTACAAAAAATAATCAAAACAACGCTAACTTTGTTACAAACTATGGAAATACAAATTCAACAAAATAATGGAAATTCTAAAAATAAATTTTAAGTCACTTAATTTCGTTTGATGAATGATGATGAATAATTGGTTTGATAAGTAATTCTAATTCTCAAGACAAGTTGCACAAATAAATTTAGGTCCTGGGTTTTCAACGCAATCCTCATGCATCCATCCGAAGCATTTTATGCATCTTATCCATTTTTCTCCCTTCCTTTTTCATTTGCCAACCTTTTTCTTGGTCTGCGAAAATGGGCGTGGAATATTATTTCTGAGTTATAAATCAGAAGCATTAATGTCATGATAATTATTTCCCATTTGTATGCAATAATTTACTAGCTCTGTATCAAATTCTACCGGCAAAACTGCCCAAAAAATCCTTCCCATTTTCCCCAAAACCACATCATCTACAGTCTTTCCCGATTTTTTCACATAATCTTTCTATGTAGCTATTGGGACATTACATATCCCATATATTTGTACGTACTAGAATGGTTTACGAAAATAAAAAAAGTATAAAAAGAGAAGTATCTAATACTGTTCCGGGGACGAAATTAGGACGACGTAGGGTGGCGTTATTACGAATTTACTATTGCTGTGATGAACATCTATTCAACAAAAAACACGTGTTACAACGTTTTTTTTTCTATCGTATTAAATCATACGCAAACACATATCTATTTTACAAAAAAAATGTATCAATAAGTCAAGCAGATATTTTTTTAATCAGTTCATATATTATTTCAAAGAAAAACTCACCTTGAATTTTTTTTTGTTTTTAAATTTCTTGTTGTAGGAGCGACTTCTTATCTTCACATTTTTAAAATGACCGACTGACGTAACTAACTTTCGATTCAGTATACTTAAACTAGTTGTCGTTGGTTACTTAAAAAAATACGATAGGGGACGAAGTTAGGTTTGGGGACGAAATTTAGCGACTGTACCTTACTATTTAAACTGTTTGTTTTTTTATCGTTTTCAGTACGTACCGGTATTTCAGCTAGGATTTGCATTATAATTCGGGCATGTTTGTGTCTATGTCGGACCCTAAGCCTTATCGCACTTACGTACACCACTTCACTTGTAAAACAATCACCTACCCATTGTTTTTCAACGTCATGGCAGCAACAAATTCACACTCAAAATTTAAATGTAAAGTGCCTTTTCAAGTATAACAGTAAACTACGGAAATGTTAATTTACGAGTTATCGTTAACATTCCTAAAAATGCTTAACACTAATGATCATTCAGAATTTGTGGATAATGTATGACATTATGTTGCTAGATATTACATAAACATTTTGAAGAAATAAAGCACAAAATTTCACTTAGAACACAAAGCATTGCATTATGGTATTTGCCATTCCAAGGGAGTCAACATTTCAGCGAACTTATTAACCGCGGTCGTGCTAACTTAAGTGGCTCAAGTATTATTTTATGAGTCGACCTCTTATTCTTTTCATTTCTGGAGAAAATGGGAGAATACTTTATATTTTTGGATGTTAGATGTTGGAATGCGAATAACAATTCATTTATATTTTATTTAATATGAAGTTAGGACAGAAACTACTACAGACAGACGGTATTATAACCACACTTTAGTTCCACTTAGGAGGAGTGTTTTATCGGTAACCAAGCACTTAAGGAATCAAATGGTTAGGTAAGAACAAAATATATTTTTATTTTTAAATATATTTGACGTTCATAAGTGTCACTTGGTGTCTTAGATGAATAAATGATTTTGATTTGATTTATTAATTCTTAGGCTGCCAGAGACTGTGACTTATTCAGCAATTCGGTTTGTCAGGTGAAACAAAAAACCTCCCTTTTGTTGGATTAATATATTCTTAAGGGGTTTATGAACGTTAACAACCAAGTTCCAAGTAATTGTTTTCCTCAATTTTCTCCAAGTTCGACCGTAGATACGCCATTGAGATAAAGCTGCTTATTACTATTCTTTTTATATTACTATTCTACGTCCGCGGAAATTGATGTGAATTTGTACTTCTTAAAATTGCCAGAACGAACTATATTTTAGGGCATTCCGTTTTAGCAGCTTCATACTCAAGTGGTTCACAGAAGATTTTGGAGCTAAGCACGATTTACCTCGCCATCTATAAACATGTTCAAATTATAAGTAAAACGTGTAGTGTATGTTAGTACGTTTTACTACTAAGAACCACAATATATATAGGTACTTACTGTTCAAGGTACCAGCGCCTCGTGACACTGCCGACTGGCAGCAATACGCATTGCGTTCGATAGACGAATACATTTTACTAAATTACCAGAAAACTTTTGTTACTAAAGATCTCGACTTTATTTCTAACCACTTAAAGTTTCAATTGAATTTATAGGCAACTATTTAAATGCCAAATCTTTCAAAAGTTTATTTTATGATGGATGTGAGAGATGCGTGTACGTGTGGGCTGACGCCATGTTCGTTACGAAAATATTTTGGAAATATCACATTACACAAACATTACAAATAGTCACAGTAAACGAAACAAGAAGTAGTCTTCCATCACCGCTTGTATGTGTGCTCTTGTGACGTATCTCACACACACATTTAAGCTTATTACATAATACCAAAAACCCTCAAGCATCATTACCCCGGAGCTTACGGTGACATGTCGGAATTTAAAGCGTTTAAAATTATTACCCACCCTGTTTTGGAACGAAAAGGAGTGAGGAGGCGTAATGAACAATTTCAAAGCTTCAGCTAGGCCATAAAATGAAACTGGGCCTTAGACCAAGTAAGGCTCTGGCAGAAGTGGTAATATATCATGTTTATTAAAGGGTCATAGCTCGCGTACTTAATGCACAAGTGTAATAACTCTACATGTTAGGATAGAACCGACTCAAATTTACCTATTATTTACAGTTATGATGTCAACGGCAAAACGTACCTACTCATAACGTAAATATTATCGATGATGTGCAAAGCAATAATTTACAGTACAACTCGCCTATATCGCATAGTAGAGAATTTATAACAGACAATTTTGTTCAGTATGATTGGGATGTTGGATTAGTTTTGGACACGACAGGGGCTTTTTATGGAATGAAGCGTCCTGCCGTGACGGTGTCAGGTGTAACTCCATTCCCAAAATATACGCGTGAATTTATTATGCGAATTTGGTTTGTGTACGTTTCAAAAACCTTGAAAATTCTGCACCGAGCTCAAATTAACTTTAATTACAAATCTTTATAAAAATAATGAACGATATACAAATCGTTTGTTTTTTTACCTATTTTTTACGTTAGTTTTGTCCCTCACTCTTCAATCCATCATAATCTGCCACAGTGATGCGTGTCAGGTTATAGCTAGTGTTAATAGAGTTGAACACGATTTAGTAAAGTTTTTTTAGCACAGAAAGTTTAAAAGGTAAATAAGAAGGAGTCTTGTTAACAACTTCAAAAGAAATAAAAAATACTTCCCCCTTGTGGTGGAGACGATGTGCGTCATTTTGCGTTAAATGGCAAAAGTTTCAAATAAATGTGCGTGTTGTAAAAGGTTTACGTAAAACTTTTGGAATAAACTTCATAGAAAATTATATACCCACTTGTATAAAAGAAAAGAAGTTATATTTATTTTAATTAAAATTCTAAGCTTTGTTGGGTATTTTATTTTTGACAAATATTTCGAAATGAATCCTAGCTAGATCGATTTATCGCCCCGAAACTCCCGGCATACTTAATTTCATGAAAATCGTTGGAGCCGTTTCCGATATTTCGATTATACTAGCTGAGCCTCACGGTGCTACCCGCGGTACGATATCAAGCCTAAAAAAAGTTACTCCCTATATCATCAGCTACCTATCAGTGAAAGTCTCGTTAAAATCGGTACAGCCATTCCAGAGATTAGCCGGAACAACCAGACAGAAAAATTGTAAAAAATGTTACACACATCAAAAGTGTCTAGGGATCAACATATGTGTCTAGGGATCAACATATATTTTTGCAATAACTTTTCTCCTGATTGATATTAATTAAAATTTTCTTTAAGGATTCATCAAATAAAGTGTTTTCGTTTGTCACAGTAACGATAAACCAAGTCACCTTTGCATTAATAAAGAAATTTGCCATTTTCCTAATAAAGGGATTTTTGACATTTGAACCACTAACATTAAAGTTCGAAAAAAATACTGAAATAACAGTTTTCTTTAAAATTTGATTAGGTAACTTAAACAATTAATAATCCGTGTTTCTACCGCGAACACTAACAACACAAGAACATCGGTTTGGCATACTCAAAATGAGTTCATCCAAACACGCTGTGGAATGGCCGCCCATGTTCGTTGCAACAACAAAAAAAGGTCTTCTTGCGACTGGATACCCTCCATATTCGGCAGAGCTCTTCTCTGTAGCATCTCCCATGCATGCTCAATCGGGTTCAAGTCTGGCGACTGAGCAGGCCAGGGCCAAAGCCACATCTCAATCTCAAGAAATCCGCATAAAAATGCTTGATCCCTAGACACTTTTGATGTGTGTATTTTGGTACGTGTATCGTGTACGTACATACATATGCATTTATTAAAAAGCGGTTATTTTAATATTACAAACAGACACTCTAATTTTATTTAGATGTATGTACAAGAATAGCTCATTTAAAGGTATCAGGTAGATAAAATGCTAAGACACTTTTTATATTAACAATTACTTTTTGCGTGTATATGTGCACTACCAATAGTCGTTGACCTTAGAGGTATATTATAAGTAATAAGTAAGTATTAGAGGCAAAACTTCCGTGTACCGTGGGAGCAAAGTACATTCGTAACAACAACCTACCCTATCCCCAGAGAAGGTCATGTTCTTTAATTAGGAGTTATTACATCTAATGAGATCCGAAACTGCTGTTCTTGTTATTTGTTGTAGTGTTACGGAGCCACGAGACCTTCCTGAGGCTCTGGAGCGAGCGATACATTTCGGATTATTCGCGTCCGTCTAACGGATAATGTAATTTTATCCTGTGTCCCTTAGGACAGTTTGTTTTTCGTGAAGGTACTTATACCTTCATGAAAAACAAAATGTCTTATCTTTAACTTCTGGACATATTAGATAATTAATAGATATCATTATTACCCGACTGCGAAAGGAGGGTTATGTTTTTCGAGTGTATGTATGTATGTATATTTCTTTGGCACGCCCTAGAGCCTAAATGGCTTGTCGTATTTTTATGTGATTGGTGTCAATAGATTCGTCTTAGTCGTGAGAGTGACACCGGAAACATCAAAATTAAAAAAAAAAAGGAATTTTGGTGCCAAAAAGTAATATAAAAAAATGTTTTCAAAATACATCCGAGTGTAGTATAAAAATAAAGAATTTACGGTGATTATGAATATATATAAAACGTATCTGTTTTTATTAATAAATATTGACGCAGGCGGGTTTTTTATTTTTAATAATTTGTACTTGTTTTCGTTTATAAAACACAAAATAAATATCTTTATTGGCCCCGACACATTTAGTAGCAGATTGTCACCTATTCCTGAACTAATGTTGCTACTTGATCAGCGTATGTAAAAAACGAATCGAAAATTCATCATTTTAGTGCAGCACTTAACCTCAACGCGGCAAGTTGCGGGTCTGAAATCTAAAAAACACTGTCCGAATATCATCTATATATATAAAAGAGTAAGGTGATTGACTGACATACCCAGAGATCAACGCACAGCCCAAACCGCTGAACCTAGAATCCTGAAATTTTGCATGTAGGTTCTTTATATAACGTAAGTGAGCACTAAGAAAGGAATTTTCGAAATTCCCCCCCTAAGGGGTAGGGGGTAGGGGGGGTAAATCAGGGGATGAAAGTCCGCGTGAGCGAAGCCGCGTATAAAAGCTAGTCCTTCATAAATATGGAGACCAGCTTTCATTCCGGCGTAACAATAATTGAAATTTTATTCCATATGAAGTCAGTTGGGTCTTTGTTCGAACTTATTTTGGGCTCTAAGAGGTTACCACCAAAATCGCTACTAAATATTCAGGACACGAAGTTATCCGAACAGTTCCGAAGAAACCACGAACACACTTCGTTCAGTCAAATGTTAATTTCCCTTTCAGCGTTGTTATTTAGCGCAACACCGACTATTAGTTACATAGTTACCGGTTGTAACACAAGTAATCGTGTAGCGTCATTCTTACAAGTTTCAAGGTCAATTTGTAGTAGCAATTGAGCTGCGATGTCGGTCAGATCTTGTTATTTGTATAGAAAGTGAGAACAATACATGGCTTTTAATTATACATACGAACTATAACTATGTATTATAATTATAACTATCGCTAACTCTCTTATTTTGTTTTTTAACCGACTTCAAAAAAGGAGGTGGTTATCAATTCGACTGGTTTTTTTTATGTTTGTTACCTCATAACTTTCGACTGGGTGAACCGATTTTGATGATTCTTTTTTATTTGAAAGCTGGTGCTTATCGTGCGGTCCCATTTCAATTTGGTCCAGTTCTTGAATTCGGTTTTCTTTTTTGTTAATATTTTGTATTAATAATACAATACTAAGTCTTTAAATTCTCATTTATCGTAATAAAATATTTTTTGTTACGGCTCCGTGCCAGTTTTTGCTGTAAAAAAAAGCTTATTTTTATTAGTAAGTAAGTAAGTAGTAAGAAAAATCTTCCTAGCCTTTCTTCTTCCCATTTATATTAATAACCTGAATATCAGTTCCTTCAAAAATCGTCAAACTTTATTAAAATCGGTTCAGCGTTTACCCGTAAAACTGTATGAGATCGACAGGCAGTACTTTCGTTATAATATTGGTAGGAATAAGGTCTATTTAGGATTACTTATCATTTGTTGTGCTTTAGTACTTTTAATTGTATATTTAAGTCTGATAGAAGCAGACATTCATTTTTTATTTAACATATTTTACGCAACACTCATATCTCCCGTTGAAGCAGAATAACAAACGAGTTCCTCTGAGATAGGTAGACAACAAAATGTCAGAAACAGCAAAGGTACAGTACAGGTATTGTTCTGAAACCCACGCCGGCTTAAACGATATACATTTTAATCTTATTTTCACTAACTTGCCGAAGCTCGTATGAAATGTTTTATGAAAATATTTGCAGTCTCGTGTGCTTCTGTGTAATCCGCAAAGAATTTAACGAGGTACACACTTTATGAATAAAAGGGTAACCGCAATTTATTCAAGGTATTTGTTTAACGACTAAAGCGAAAAACCGAACTGGATTATTTTACACTAGTTGCTGCCCGCGGCTCCGCCAGCCTATATGTCGGTTATCGCGGCAAATAGTAGCCTATGTGTTATTCTGATGTATAAGCTACATTACTGTAAAGTTTCATCCAAATCCGTTCAGTAGTTTTTGCATGAAAGAGTAACAAACATCCATCCATCCATCCATACTTACAAACTTTCGCGTTTATAATATTAGTATAGATTCAGCTTTTACATGCGGCTTTACTCGCTTACTGTGTTATTCGAAAATATAATCTATCTTTGTGTCAGTTTGTATTCAAATCTGTCTAACTTTTTTGGCAGGATTGAACTACATACTTAAAAAATCTTTTTTATTGGTAAAAAAATATTTATAAAATTATATTAACCAGACATATTTAATCTTATGTCAAACGCTGCATAACACGTAAACAAAATATACAGCTAATTTTCACAACAAAACATAAAGCGACATTGCACATAATCAATACTGTTTTACCTCCTATTGCGCAAAACGCCTTCAATTATATCCATTCACCTATGATAATATTACGACATTTTGGCATTAACATATATAGCTTGAGTCTTTAATATCTTAAATAAACAATACTAAACAACATTACAAAAACATGATAATTTCTGCACCATAAAATATAGGTAATAATTTGCCAGCGATCTTGGTGACGCATAGATGATGCCACTGAAACAAGGTTCTCCACAACACGCATTAAAACCTGTTACCACATTCGATGTTTATGTTTTTAGGGTTCCGTGCCAAAGGAAGGAACCCTTATAGATTCGTCATGTCTGTCTGTCTGTCCGTCTGTCCGTCCGTATGTCACAGCCACTTTTTTCCGAAACTAAAAGACCTATAATGTTGAAACTTGGTAAGTAGATGTATTCTGTGAACCGCATTAAGATTTTCACACAAAAATAAGAAAAAGCAATAAATTTTGGGGGTCCCAAACATCTCAGTGTTTCAGTTACATAGAACTGAAACTCAAAAAAATTTCTTTCATCAAACCCATGCGTGTGGGTCCTATCTATAGATAGGTCTTCAAAAATGATATTGAAGTTTCTAATATATATTTTTCTAAACTGAATAGATTGCGCGAGAGACTTCCAAAGTGGTAAAATGTGTCCCCCCCCCCCGTAACTTCTAAAATAAGAGCATGATAAATCTAAAAAAAATATATGATGTACACCACGCAAACTTCCACTTAAAATTGGTTTGAACGAAATCTAGTAAGTAGTTTTTTTTTAATACGCCATAAATCGTAAACTGCAATTTACCTTTCATTCAATCAAAACAAATATAAAAAAAATGTTACTTGCTGCTGCGGAACCCTTCATGGGCGAGTCCGACTCGCACTTGGCCGCTTTTATTATTTATGTTTTTATTAGCATTAGCGTATTGGTAATAAAACTTTGTATGATTATGCATTTGTATGATGATAATTTCGGTACATAGGTATTTGTTGGCAAGTCCAACAGACAGGAGTGAGGAGGTGTGTTAAAGATTTTTTTTCCAAGTGAGGAGGTGAGTAAAGGATTTTTTTTTTGGTTAAGATGATCCATCACTATCAAGTGGGTATTAGTTTTCCAAAAGTCAAATATTTTTGGCTAGAAACTAAAATGCCAATAGCCAAGAGAACATTCTTGGCTATTGGCATTTTAGTTTAATATAGATAGCAATATATTTCTTCCGAATTAGGATAAGCTAGGATAAACTGCTTACTAAGGCTGACAAATGTTAATGCTTTTTACTCAAAAATCTCTTTCAAAAGTAATAAAACCCTGACAAGTTAAAAAGTAGTCACTTCCTATGACGACCACTAAAGATTTTAATACCGTGAAAATGTGCTATCTTTTTATGAAGGATGGAGCGTCATATTATGAAATTTGTTTATATTATTAGAACTCTTTTAGAGATTTGGCACGAAAGATCTAGAGGAGTAATGATGCTGAAATGTTTTTATCTCTATTCATTTTGATATTATATGCACACACTTTTCTTGCTACACTTACGAGTATATAAAATTCATATAGGAATTTTACTTAAAGCTAAATCGTGTCGTACCTTTTTTACGCACGAAATAGACCTTTGAAAACTGCACGAATGAGACTTCAAGACACTTTGAAGGAAGAATGAAGTATGTGTCTATATACTAGTTCATTATTAGGGTTCCGTGCCAAAGGCAAAAAACGGAACCCTTATAGATTCGTCATGTCTGTCTGTCTGTCCGTCCGTATGTCACAGCCACTTTTTTCCGAAACTATATGAACTATAATGTTGAAACTTGGTAAGTAGATGTATTCTGTGAACCGCTTTAAGATTTACACACAAAAATAAAAAAAAAACAATAACGTGGGAGTAAAATAATAATTTTAACGTGGGAGAGCCACGCTTCGGCATGAATGGGCCGGCTCGACCGGAGTGATACCACGGCCTCAAAGAAAACCGGTGTGAAACAGCGCTTGCGCTGTGTTTCACCGAGTGAGTGAGGATACCGGAGGCCCAACCCCCCCCCCTCCCCATGATGGCGCAGTTGAAAGACAGATTGATACCCCAGGAGGGTACCAACTGCGCTAGCGTTGGAGAATCCCTCTCTGGGCGTCCGCGCTCAGGACACAACGCGCCTGAACGTGGATGCCGAGGCTGCCCCTCGTATTCTGGGGAGGGCAAAATTGCGCTAGATCACGCTCGGGGTAAGAGCAGTAACATCACGGCACCCCCTACCACGCTGGTCGTGGACTTCTGCAACGTCAGGGGATTACATAGTAATCTTGATGCTGTCCATCACCACCTCGAGACAGCAAAGCCAGCATTGCTCTTTTTGACCGAGACGCAGATATCGTCTCCTGCGGACACATCCTACCTCAGCTACCCGAGGTAGGGACTAGAACATTCCTTTATGTCTAAAGCCGGAGTGTGCGTGTACGTCAGAGACGATATTAGCTCTCGCCGCCTCAGCAACCTTGAAGGTAGGGACCTCTCCATCTTATGGCTCCGTGTAGACAGCGACGACCATCCCCGCGTCTATGCGTGCCTCTATAGGTCCCATAGCGGTGATGCCGAAACTGACCGACTCATTGAGCACATCCAGATGGCTACAGACCTTGTGCAGCAGCAGATCCCTTCCGCAGAGATCATCGTACTTGGCGATTTTAACGCTCACCACGCCGGCTGGCTCAGCTCCAGTAAAACGGATCATGCGGGGAGATCTGTTCACGACTTCGCCCTGGCTTATGGCCTGACACAATTGGTTACCACGCCCACGCGAGTCCCAGATGTGGAAGGTCAGAATTCCTCTTTGTTGGACCTTCTGCTGACTTCTCATCCGGACAGATACCACGTATCCGTAAACGCCCCACTTGGCTCCTCAGACCATTGCCTTGTCCGGAGTACAGTGACACTCACATGCTCACCGCGATCGCGAGTTGCACGCAGTCGCCGTGTGTGGCACTACAAGTCAGCAGATTGGGATGGGATGCGGTCCTTCTTTGCGTCCTACCCTTGGAGACAGTTGTGCTTCTCGCCGGATAATCCCAACACCGCTGCTGATTCTATTGCTGATGTTGTGCTACAGGGTATGGAGATTTTCATTCCATCCTCTGTGGTTCCCATTGGTGGCAAGTGTCGGCCCTGGTTTGGTTCATCTTCCAAAATAGCTTCTCGCAGGAAGCAGGAAGCTTACCAAGCCGGGGCTGACGCAGCGGCGGTACGGGATCAAAACACCAGCGCTCTAAAAAAGGAGTACAACTTTGCCTCCAGGTCCTTCAAAAGAGACATAGCTAGGGCGAAGTCGGCGCACATTGCTGGGATTGGCGAGAGGCTTGAGCGTCTTCCTTCGGGGACTCGAGCATTCTGGTCTCTTGCCAAGGCTATCGAGGGGAATTTCTGTAAGCCATCCCTTCCACCTTTGCACTTGGGAAATAATCCGTTGGCCTATGACGCAAAGGAGAAAGCCGATCTCCTGGCAAAACACTTTGCGTCCAACTCGACCTTGGATGACGGGGAACAGGAGCCGCCTACCATACCGCGGTGCGAGAGCCGTATGCTGTATATCCAGTTTCACCAACGCTCAGTGCGTATAGCACTTTTATCCCTGGATATCCATAAGTCGAGTGGCCCGGATAGAATCCCCCCTATAGTGTTGAAGATGTGCGCTCCAGAGTTGGCACCGGTCTTAACGCGTCTTTTTCGGCTCTCCTACTCTTCTGGCGTAGTCCCGACAACATGGAAGGCAGCATTAGTCCACCCGATCCCAAAAAAAGGCGATCGCTCTAATCCGTCCAACTACAGGCCGATAGCCATTACTTCCCTCTTCTCGAAAATAATGGAGTCCATCATCAACTATCAACTCCTACGGTATCTAGAAGATCATCATCTGCTTAGCGACCAGCAGTACGGCTTCCGTAAGGGTCGATCGGCTGGTGATCTTCTGGTATACCTGACACATCGCTGGGCACAGGCGATTGAGACTAAGGGGGAAGCCTTGGCAGTTAGTTTGGACATCGCGAAGGCCTTCGATCGGGTCTGGCACAAAGCGCTTCTTTCGAAGCTCCCTTCCTATGGGCTTCCCGAGAAATTATGCGATTGGGTCACTAGCTTTCTAGCAGATAGAAGCATTAAGGTCGTAGTCGACGGTGAATGCTCTGATTCCATATCTGTGAATGCTGGTGTCCCGCAAGGCTGTGTGCTATCGCCTACTTTGTTCCTCCTCCATATCAATGACATGCTGCAAAATTGCGGCATTCATTGTTATGCGGATGACAGCACCGGCGATGCTTTTTACACCGGCCGCGCCAATATTTCTCGGGAAAACGTCATTGAGAGTCGAAACAAACTTGTGTCTGAAGTCGAGACTTCTTTGGAGAAGGTCTCAGATTGGGGTAGACTTAATTTAGTCCAATTTAACCCCACAAAGACACAAATTTGCGCGTTCACCACTAAAAAACTTCCATGGGTCGTATGTCCTCGTTTCGAAGGCACTCCACTATCTGCCTCAGCCAATATTGGAATTCTTGGTGTCGACATGTCGAGCGAAGTCCAGTTTCGTGGCCACCTGGAGGGTAAGGCCAAATTGGCCTCGAAAAAGCTTGGTGTGCTCAACAGATCGAGACAGTATTTCACTCCGGCCCACCGCCTTATACTTTATAAGGCCCAGATTCGGCCTCACATGGAATACTGTCCCCATCTTTGGGCGGGGGCACCCCAATACCAGCACCTCCCTTTGGACCGCATTCAACGGAGAGCGACCCGAGTCGTTGATTGCCAAGAACTTTCAATTCGGCTAGACTCTTTGGCGCTGCGTAGAGATGTAGCTTCGCTGTGCATCTTCTACCGCATTTATCATGGGGAGTGCTCCGAGGAATTGTTCGGACTGATTCCTGCCGCCTCTTTCCGCCATCGTCCTATGCGACAGAAGTTTCATCCCCATCATTTAGATGGTTGGCAGTCCTCAACTGTGCGCTTTTCCAGGAACTTTCTGCCTCGCACAACAAAACTGTGGAATGAACTGTCGCCTGCGGTATTCCCGGACCAATACGACCTTCAAACCTTCAAGAAAAGAGCGTACTCCTTCTTAAAAGGCCGGCAACGCACTTGTGATGCCTCTGGTGTTGCGGGTGTCCATGGGCGGCGGTAATCGCTTACCATCAGGCGATACGTCTGCTCGTTTGCCCCCTATATCATAAAAAAAAAAAAAAAATTTTGGGGGTCCCCATACTTAGAACTGAAACTCAAAAAATTTTTTTTCTTCAAACCCATACGTGTGTGGTATCGATGGATAAGTCTTCAAAAATGTAATTGAGGTTTCTAATATTTTTTTTCTAAACTAAATAGTTTGCGCGAGAGACACTTCCAAAGTGATAAAACTAAAAAAAAAATATGATGTACATTACCATGCAAACTGCCACCGAAAATTGGTTTGAACGAAATCTAGTAAGTAATTTTATTTTAATACGTCATAAATCGTAAATTGCAATTTACCTTTCATTCAATCAACACAAATATAAAAATAAAAATGATATTATGTTACTTGCTGCAGCGGAACCCTTCATGGGCGAGTCCGACTCGCACTTGGCCGCTTTTTATACACTGATTACTATATCTCTAGGGCTAGGGAATAAACAGAGGCGTATAAAAAGCCTTGGCACTTTAGGAATTTGATGGGAAATTTGGGAAACTTTTCCTTACACTTCGTCCGATATGTAAGGAAAAGTTAGTAAGATGATAAAAGATATTGCTTAGACCGATGGAGTGGAGAGTTACCAGTAATTGATAGTTACCGAGAACCAGCCTACTAACCATAAGTAACCGCACAATCCTACTTCACAATAATATATAAACGCGAAAGTTTGTAAGTATGGATTTATGTTTGTTACTCTTTCACGCAAAAACTACTGAACGGATTTGGATGAAACTTTACAGTAATATAGCTTACACATCAGAATAATACATATGCTACTATTTGCAGCGATAACCGACATACACGCGGGCGGAGAAGCGGGCAACGGGCAACAGCTAGTAGATATATATGATGTAGTTTGTTTAGAGACTGTTAATTGGTATACTTAATATGTTCCAGCGACGCAAATTAATGCTTCATGTTGCGTGAAGTTCTTATGTGGACGCGGCTTAATGTAGATTTTTTTTATCGTCCGTATTTAGGCTGATCCTACGCACTTTGTACGTAGGTCAAGGCAACAGACTAATAATTATAAAATTTACTTTACAGTTAATGATGTGTGGTGAGCGACAAAAAGGCGTGTCAGTATTTGAAGGCTGACGAAGACGAGTTGAAAACGTGTAATATTTTAGCACATAAAAATAGTAATTTCGTCAGAGATGAAACACGTTTCACGGTGTATTAGCATAATGTCGTGATTTATTTTAGAAAAACACTATACACAAAATAGATTATATTTTGCGAATCCCAAATTGTTTCGTTTGCACGTTTTTCGAATGTTTTATCCAGCACTAGCTTTTACCTGTGACTCCGTCCGCGTTTATCTCGGTTATGGCGGTAAAAAGTATCTTATGTCCTTCCTCAAGAATCAAAGTATCTCCAAGACAAATTTCATTAAAATCGGTGCAACAGTTTAGCCGTGAAAACGTGACAAACAGACAGACAGAGTTACTGTCAGAGTTACTTTTTATTTATAATATTAGTATGGATAAAATATTATTTCATAGTTTCCATTATTATTGGAATAACAGTCTTGCTGATGGCAAGGGATTACCGCATGAAGTCACAAAGATATAGGTGAGCTGTTGGTCTATGAGGACAATTCTCCTCGGGAGAACTAAAAAATTGGATTGACTATGAAAATTTCAGTCACTCTGTTAAATGCAACAAAAGCAATACTTGCTTAAGCCGGTTTTCTGTAAAGCCATGTTATAATTTCATTAAAGTCGACCCATATATGAACGCGCTCTCCAACAGTTATCTTATAATCTCTTATAAACCGTGACCATCAATCCACCGAGAGGTTTGACATTTATATCAGTAATCACTCATCGTCTCGCTATCCATGTCTTTCTTTAGGATTTTGTTAATACAAAAAGCTTTTAAAGTGCAACAAGGCTAAAGATAATACTTTGAATCAACAGTATACAAATGATACCAGTTACAAACGCGGCAATAGGAAGGTGTTAATTTACAACATCATAATATTATTGTGACATTGACACCGTTTACGTACGCTAAATATAAAACTATTTTATTCCGAGCTAGATTTGAAATGAATTGATTATGTATGTAATTGCTTGACCATTCCTGGGCTGTTACTACTAGGTACATAGTTATCTATAGTAATATTATAAAGCTGCAGAGTTTGTTTGTTTGTTTGAACGCGCTAATCTCAGGAACTACTGGTCCGATTTGAAAATTCTTTCAGTGTTGGATAGTCCATTTATCGAGGAAGGCTATAGGCTATATTTTATTTTTAAAAAAATTAGGGATCCGTAAGAAAATTGCTATTTCGTAACCCAAGGTGTGAACTCGAAAACCTATTTTTGCGTGCGCTGCAATAACTATTGACAATAGAACAAAATAATGTATTACGGGTTTGTAGGTCTCATTAAGATCTACAAAAAATTCCGCGAGAGCATATATCTAACTATCATGGTTTAGTTACAATAACCGCTTTTGTGTTCAAAAAATTTATTAAATCGTCTGAGGAAAGAAACTAGTTAAATGTGTATCGTAATATTAATCCTTATCCAAATTAAGCATTGGGTTATCAAGGGTATTTATGTAGAAGTAAAATACTTTTTGTTTCATCCCAATCGTTCATTTCGTTTAGAAGTTATCACGAGTATAAGACGCTGAGAGTTGGTACCTAATAATGAGTTATTTGCCAAAGAGTTTTTATCAACATATTACCTAATATTAATCTTTATCCAAATAAATGTGTTGTTGAGTATGAGTATTAGATCTTAGAAGAGCATAATAAATACATCTATACTAATATATAAAGCTGAAGAGTTTGTTTGTTTGAACGCGCTTATCTCAGGAACTACTGGTCCAATTTAAAAAATTCTTCCAGTCTTAGATAGCCCATTTATCGAGGAAGGCTATAGGCTATATATCATCACGCTTAGACCAATAGGAGCGGAGCATCAATGAAGAATGGGGGAAAATTGTTACGCTACGGGCAATAGAAGACGCAAACGACATTGCGTGGGTCAGCTATACATACTTTTATATTATAAATGCAAAAGTAACTCTGTCTGTCTTGCTTTTACGGCCAAACGGCTGCACCGATTTGAATGAAATTTGGTATACAGATAGTCTAGAGCCTGAGAAAGGACATAGGCTACTTTTTAATGCGAAAAAGGGGTTATAAGGGCTTTAAAAGGGGGATGAAAGGTTGTTCTGGGGGTTCACTCGCCATACGCCTGCGCATTACCTACGTCGGGCGTCTTGGCAACGACCAAACACGGCTGTCACATTCATTAAAAATATTTCACTTTTTCAACGAAGACTTAAATTAATACATACATTCATGAATCCGATTTGTATGTATGTTCACGATATTAGTAAAAATAAATAAGCCATATTACTAAACAGTATTTACAAAATTCAAAAACTCTACAGAAGTATCGTCATTTTAAGCGAAAATAATAATCAAAGCGAAAATATTAAAATTTCTTTTTTAGGCTGTTGATTAGATATAAATAAAAATGTGATTTAAATTTTGTAAAAAAATTACCATCAAGGGGGTTAAATAGCAATAGGGGATGAAAGTTTGTATGGCTATATGCAAAGTTTGTGAAAATCTATACATGCTTCATAACTTTGCGACAGGAGACAAAATATTAGAGCTATTCTGATGTAACATTTACTGAGTTATCACAATATGCCTAAGTGTGCTTGCCCGAACGGGCAGACACGTGAGAGCAGACGACTGTGCCGCATGCGAATGTTGAATTTTGCCACTACAAATTCGTTATTATTCACTGCGATTAGATTTGTTTACATGATTTTTTGTTTATTCAGTTAATGTTCTTCGTGAAAAAATCCGACAGAAAAGGATCCAGGGGGATTTATGCACAAAAAAAAAGGAAAAGGGGTACGCCGCAAGATGAAATAAATGCCTGTATGAAACATATGTACTATGGGTACATGTTAAAAAGTTTTGTCTTATTACAATTATCTGAGTACAACTTCACAATTATTTATGAGCAGTGTCAATATGCAAAAGCTCTTCTAAAAATTGGAGAAGATTGTATGCCAACTGACAGTAACGACATGATTACACTGAGACGTGAGTTCTGGTATATGATGGCACAGATGATCTAAAAATAATATCTATTCTGATCCGCCTACTAATGAGACAGTTATCAAATAAACGAACAGATCATGTCAGACGTGGAGGAAGATGTTATCGAATACCTCTCAGGAAATACAAGGGTCACTGAGCCAGTCATATCATAGCTTATGCATAGAGTTTCTCAACTCTTTAGAATTATCAGGAGCGCCTTACCATAAGTTGAGACTGAAATTTAATGTTCCAGTCCTATTAATGAGAAATCTTGAGCGCCAAAGCTATATAATGGTACACGGCTACAAAATACACATCTGGGGTACAACATTGTAAAAGCTACAATCATGATGCATGGAATGGCAAAAGGAGAAAATATTTTAATTACACGTATTCCAATAATTCAAACTTATTTGCAATTTCAATTTAAAAGAATGTAGTTTCCACTGAAAACAAAATTTGCAATAACATTTATCAAAGCCCAAAACTCAGACGCGTAAAGTTGCAGTTCATTTAGAAAAAAAAACATATTTTTCCCATGGGCAGCATAATCACGTGTATCAAATCCGCTAAATCTCTATATTTTGGCAAAATATGGCAAATCAAAAAACGTAGTTAATAAAATTGAAAAAAATGACAATCTGCTTAGCCTGAGGGAAAACTCAAGCAGAATCCAACCGGAGTGTCAACTCCAATCCAAGTGGAGGCAACCGTACTCGCTGCGAACCCAGACAATGCAGAACCAAACCGTTAGGTTCGAGAGCGTATTTCTAAGACTGAGGCGGTGACTTCCAAGGCCAGCACGTGTTGTTCTGTAGAGAAAGGGAGAAGGTGGGATCAGTTGGAAGAACTCTTCAGAACACTCTCCATGGTAAAGCGGTAGAGGACTGCCATAGAGGCGATGTCACTCCGCAACTGCAGAGGCCCAAGGGACTCGGTGGTATCAGGACTGTTGATCATGCGGACTGCTCGCCACTGCAACCGATTGAGAACATCAAGCAAATACTGCGTGGATCCATCACAAAGATGAGAACAGTACGCACGAGCGAACCTGGGTCTTATAAAGGAGACACAAATGCTCGGGCGCGAAGAACCGTTTCACCCTGTTCAGGCCGCCTTAGTGGTGCCCTCGATGTACTTCCGTGGGTTGAGGTATCGGCAAATATCCATGCCCAGGACACCAGCTTATCCCGTAGTGGCAGTTGAGTGCTCTGAAAAGTGGGGAGGGGAAAAACGGACACTTTTTGGTAGAGAAAGGGCACACCTATGTTTATTTAACGTTGAACTCGACCAAATTCTCATCACCCTATTGTGAAATGCGGTTCAAAACCCGGTCGAGCTCAGCGACGAGCTCCTGTCGATTTTCCTCAATGTCTACCAGCTTGGCTGCAGGGTATCCATAATATCGCCCAAGCACTGTGCTATAGTCTGCATAGCAATGTATATTGCCGAGGGCTAATATGTCATTGACATGCAGAAGAAACATCTTGGGCGACAGGACTGAACCCTGAGGTACGCTAGCGTTTACCTCCAGAAAAACAGAGGCCGCGCCGTCGCAAAGAACCCTAATGCGAAGGCGCTGATGAAGAAAAGCGTCAATCCAGTGACAGAGTCTAGGAGGCAGACCGAATGCTTAGAGCTTAGAGAGAAGCGAACGGTGCCAGACCCGGTTGAAAGCCTTGGCCATGTCAAATGTCGAAATAAGCTCATGTAAAATACTTTTTATTTTATGTACTTATAGAAATACTTAAATGTGTTTTTAACAGTGAAACGTGTGTGTCTTATTTTTAAAATAATATTATCCTCAATAATTAAAGCTGCTACCCAAAGTCACTATTACACGCGGACGAAGTCGCGGGCACAGCTAGTCTATACTAATACACACATCAAAAGTGTCTAGGGATCAACATATGTGTCTAGGGATCAACATATATTTTTGCAATAACTTTTCTCCTGATTGATATTAATTAAAATTTTCTTTAAGGATTCATCAAATAAAGTGTTTTCGTTTGTCACAGTAACGATAAACCAAGTCACCTTTGCATTAATAAAGAAATTTGCCATTTTCCTAATAAAAGGATTTTTGACATTTGAACCACTAACATTAAAGTTCGAAAAAAAGACTGAAATAACAGTTTTCTTTAAAATTTTATTAGGTAACTTAAACAATTAATAATCCGTGTTTCTACCGCGAACACTAACACAAGAACATCGGTTTGGCATACTCAAAATGAGTTCATCCAAATCACGCTGTGGAATGGCCGCCCATGTTCGTTGCAACAACAAAAAAAGGTCTTCTTGCGACTGGATACCCTCCATATTCGGCAGAGCTCTTCTCTGTAGCATATCCCATGCATGCTCAATCGGGTTCAAGTCTGGCGACTGAGCAGGCCAGGGCCAAAGCCACATCTCAATCTCAAGAAATCCGCATAAAAATGCTTGATCCCTAGACACTTTTGATGTGTGTATTATAAAGCTGAAGAATTTGTTTGTTTGTTTGAACGCGCTAATCTCAAGAACCGTTGGTCGGATTTGAAAAATTCTTTCAGTGTTGGATAGTACATTTATCGAGGAAGGCTATAGGCTATATATCATTACGCTAAGACCAATAGGAGCGGAGCACCAATGAAGAATGTTTCAAAAACGGGGGAAAATTGTCACGCTACGGGTAATAAAAGACGCAAACGAGGTTGCGTGGGACAGCTAGTGTAAGAATAAAACTAAAAGCGAATTACTGGGCAAAAACCAAACATAAGAACATTTGGAATTACATATTGACTATTTTATAAGCATAGGAATTATCTATATGTAAGCAGGAAGTTGACAAAACATATAACTGGATTTATTTTTAGAGTTTGTTGTTTAGAAGAATATAGAAATTCTTACATTTATTAATACTTTACATGCACACGTCATCGACAAATAATAAACAAGCTTTTAAAAGGCAATGAATATTCTAATATCTATCAAAGAAAAAAATAAGAATAACCAATATACAGACATTTTAAATATATGCATAGCCTGTCCCGCTGTTTGTCATTGCAGAGTTCAGAGTTGGAGGACTTACAGAAGTTTCAGAAAATACATACAATTTCCAAGGGAGTCTGGTAGGTATGCACAAGAACCAGATCAAATAAGTCTTTAATTAACTAAACTAACATCACCTATATACACGTTGACAACTTTTTTAATAAACATACATTTCAGCCAATTGGTGCTATTTCCGTCTGCAATATTAGTTAACCTACATTTTTAACAAAATGGCGCAAAACAATTTGGCGCGTGAGTTTTAATTAACAATTTAATTAATACCACTTCTACACCCTGCTATCTAGTATGCTATTCATTAAGGACTGAATCTTATTAAAATAACCTCGTTAAAAGGGGGAAATATGCAGTTGAGGTTTTTAGCAGGAAATCAGATTCCAAGGACACCAAGAGAAGTCAGGTACTGTTAACGACTATGCCATGTTTGGAGGAATATTGTGAGAAACACATTAGTAGTAGACCGGCCTGGACAAATCATCTGAACTCCAAAGGACCTAAGGAAGTACGTATGAAGTTTGAGAAATCTCTTAAATCGAATAATCCAACAAGGCACAATAGAGGACGCTTTCCAAGGGGGGCGATTATTTTCCCTCCAAAAGTCAGCCCATATGCAGCCGTAACAAGTACAGCGACGACGAAAACAAAGAACGCTCATCGAGAACAATAGATCTAGTAGATACGAATTGATGAGTCTAATAGAATACATTACAACTTTGTTATACAAACAAAATTAAAATAACCATAACTTTATAAAGTTTATAACGTTGTTGTTATGGTTTTGTGAAGAGATGCTCTTTTTACGCTTTTATTACGAATGTTCCACTTTATTAGTTCTTGGACAGTAGTTCGCCGTAAGATATTAACTATGAGGATACTGATATAGTAATATTTTCCCATAGTACAAAAGCTTCAATAAGAAAATAACCTCCTTAAATGCTTGCTTAAATCGGAAACATGCTCAATTGGAAAGCGATTTCGGTGGAACTGTATGACAATATACTTTTGATTTATGAGAACTTTTTCCTTCAAAATACTTCAACGGAACTAATCATTTAACCTCAGTAATCTGCAATCGACTACCTTGTGTCACTTTTGATAAACCATCCGCTGTAATTTGATGTCTAATTTACTCTGGAAGCATATGGGGGAAATGTCTAAAGCAAATACTACAAGAAATATTCCAATCTTGTGTGACAAAACGTGACTTCATACTTCACGTTGGCAGCAATCAGGCACAATGACAGCTTATATATACGTAGTACAAGTTATAGCCTTATAACGTACAATATTAATCTAAACACGCGATGCCGAGGTTTAGATGGGAAGTGTAAAGAACACTCTGTTATGGAGTAAGTTCTGTGTTGTTTCGAAGATTAGTGACTGAAGTTGAAAAAGCTGACATGCGAAAGTGCGATGAACGAATATTGGATAAATTAAATTAAAAAGCTTTTTAAAAACAAGCTTTTACTGGAATGCCTCGAGACAAATCAAACGTTTCCAAACTCGATGATGTTGCGACGTTTCTTTACAGAGTTCCTATGGACACCTTCCAGCTTCAGCATCAGATCAGCTCAAAGTCATTATAATATTGTATTTTCACACTATATACATATGCTTGCAAAATTTCAGCAAAATCAGTTGAAGATATCTGCTTCAAAATTGAGTTGCAAGATTCCACCCCAACATGCAAGCATACATACATACATATTTTTTTTTTGTTTAAAAAGACATTGCAAGTTAATAAAAAGCTTGTAATTAAGTAAGTCAACCTTGGCCAATATGGAACATGCATTCAAGAAATAGGGCCTCCAGGAACATGGCTAGGTTAAAAGCAACTAGAGAAATGCTATCACCGGTCTCCTGCGAGATCTTGGTATCATCACTCTCATTAAACCTCCATGGTTTAGGTCCATAAAAATTAACACTCCATGTCATGTTTCCATAGGTCAGCTATGGAAACATGACATGGAGTGTTAATTTTTTCCGAAGAAGGCGTGAATTTTGTTATACTCTGATAATAAACACTGTATTCGGTAAGCACAAAGTAGAATTTCAGTATTCCCTTCAGACATCTTAGCAACTGACATCGTCAGTTGTTTAGGAGCACTCAAAACCGAGGTGTCACTGTTTAGCCCAAGGTCTTATATTCCCAGTCGCCTTCCAATAATAATCAACTATTCTAGCTTCTACATATAAAGCTGGCTCTGGTCCCTAGAGAGTTACACCTCTTTGAATGTTTCACCCTGCGATAAAGACGTACATGAAGTTGGTCATAAAATCGTTATTGCTATTGTAGTATCCTCTCACAAGCATCGTGGGATTTATCCGTGGACCCTTTTTAAATTATATGATCTTCTATCTATATACTTAAAATATAAATGTAACAGGTCCAATTCTGTACATTGAAGATTTTTTAAATTTTTTTTGGAGGGATCTCTATAATCGAATATAGAATCCAAAACTGTATTTTTTTCATTTTTGTCTGTCTGTCTGTATCTTGGCCGCGCATCACGCCGAAAGTACTGAACGGATTCAAATGAAACTTGGCATGATTCGAGTTCATACTACGAGGTAGGACATAGGATACTTTTTATCCCGAAATTCAGCACGGTTTCCTGGAGAGAGGGGATGAAAGTCAAAATATGTACTTAGTTGTAATTCAATAACACATAGTCCGATTTCATTCATTCTTTTTTTGCTAAAAAGAAAAAAAAAAAAACGGCAAAAGTCTTTTTTTTTGTTCGCGACTGTACACTGCCTGTGGGAAACAGAGACAGATATGTAAATATGGCGGCACGAAGTTCGCCGGGTCAGCTAGTTTTAAATAACATCATTAACGTATACAGCAGACTGGTGTAACTGCCGCTTAGCTATGCGGCTCGGTACACGAACGGTAATCGAACCTGACACTGTGACCCACATTGTATTGTAACGCACGTTATGCAACACTACTGTAATATACCGACTCACTTGCGGTTTCTTTTGTGTGTAGAAATGTAAGTATTAAAAGACAATATATTTTTTTAACACATGACTGAGAAGGTAGTAGAGCCACGCTGATTTCAGCACGAACGGGTCAGCTCGACCAGGGCGGTACTATCCTCTCACAGAAAATCAACGTAAAATGACAGCGTTCGAGCTGTCGTTGTTTCGTTGGTAAGTGCGAGACCGGAGGCCCAAATGGTCTAGTCAACAAGTTCCATACTTGTTGACTGGACTAAAAGATGCAGAAGCAGCACTAGGCCGCCATGGTGTGGGTCACCATGCTGCATTGACTGCATTCGCAATGAGTATGGTGACCACCACTCTTGGATTTTGTTTATGCTTTCCATCAGGCAGAGTAGAGTCATTTTGGCGGGCCATATATAAAAAAAAATGTCCTGCGCTGGGGAAGAGCATTTATTGAGGTGGTGATTAAGGAGTGGCTAGGATTAACTTTGGGGAACAAAATCAGTCTTTTTTTTTTTCTTTTTTCGTAGTATTTTTTTATTTAAACAAACAACTTTAATAGATTCTTTATCGTTTTATGTTCAGTATTAAATTATGGTGATTTCATTAGTCGTGGACGTAATCGGACAGACGTAAAAAACATTAATTGCATTAAGACTAATTCTTCATTATTAACTACGCAATTACGCAAAAATGTTTACTTAAACGGAATAAGAATCAGTTTTAAAATTATATTAAAAATAATTCAGCTGTTATACAAATACAGCAAAATGCCAAAAATACGACAGATAAACATTTGTGCAGAATCCGGGTGAGATAACCGAGATGATAAGCCCGCCCTCCCCAAAATATTGTACTATAGGCGATTCGTGGCCTGTGATATAACAATATTGTTTAACCGTTTGGAAAACCGCATCAGGTCAGACTATTTATTGATATATTTAGGCAATATTTCAGCCATATATATGACTATTATGACTGATTAACTTAATAAAATGTTAGATTATAACTACTAAAACGTTTTTTTTAAACTATTCTAGTACTGGAAACATCTTTTATCTTGTGGAATATGTATTCCATATCTTGGTCTCGCGAGGTACTTTACAAAAATTCATGAAACGGACACAGAACACCTGGGTATTCTTTACGTCCGTTTGTCAGTCTAGTCTTAGTGCAACAATTTATGGATCACTTACAGTTATAAAGTGTTGTCCCATAAGGGGATTGAACCCATAAAACTCAGTGCAACAGTATGCGTGGCGAGGTGACCGCTCTAGAGTTAGGTAGTTCATTTGTCACATAGTAACTACTTAAAAGACATAACATTTAAAAAGTCTAGAGCACAGAAGATGTATGGGGGGGGGGGACGATGAGAAGACGGATGTAGGTAGCGATGTATCTTTAACAAAACAGTGCTTTCTGTTAATGAGGTTTAGATAAATAATTTTGAAGCAAGCAAGGCCCAGTGAAAAAGGGAACACTTTATAGTTTGAACAACTACGAAAGAACGGATTAACATGAGTTTAAATCAAAAGACGTGAAAATAATACTGATTGAGAACATTAATATAATTAAGTTATTAATGACACAACCACGACATATTTTATTTCTATATTACCATAGAAATCACATTTATACGGACACGATTACTTGCTTAAATGAGTTTAACAATACATCGGGTTTAAATATTTTTCGTCAACAAACATTAACCGTGTATTTACTTGAAAACAAATAACTTGTATCCAAGCGTAGATAATTATTTCCTGAAATAATACCAATTAGACATTGAATTAATACACTACAGTAATTTCACTAGATGCTTTACGGCTAATACAGCGACGGTACAACAAATTTATCTATTATAGACACGCCAACCGTACACATAATCTTCAAAATCTATATATATATAAAACAGGAAGGTGACTGACTGACGGACTGACTGACATACACAGAGATCAACGCACAGCCCAAACCGCTGAAGCTAGAATCCTGAAATTTTGCATGTAGGTTCTTTATATAACGCAAGTGAGCACTAAGAAAGGAATTTTTGAAATTCCACCCCCAAGGCAGTAAATCAGGGGATGAAAGTCTGCGTGAGCGAAGCCGCGTGTAAAAGCTAGTAAACATATATGTATCATCTCACGTATTCCTGCAATCTGTGGGCGTAAAAAGGCTTCTATTACACAAGAGCGTTATTATCGGTTGATAAGATCGGATGCGTTATTGCAGGACGAAGAAACGCAACGCGGAGTCTCAAAGAAAAATGACAAAAATGTATAACAGGAAGTTAGGAAGCCGGGAAACTGCGTTATATTTTAATTTTAAACCATAAGCCTGCTGTGTTGGACATCAGAGATGGGTAAGTACGAGATAGTGCAAGTGTCAGAGTAGATTTCAGTCAGAGTTGGTTGCGTACTCATACCAATATTACGCGTTGTTATGAAGAAATGTTTAACTTATTTTTTGATAAATTTGACCTCATCAAACCCAATTTATCTATAACTTGACCTTAACCCGTAACAATGAAGTGTTTATTTTAGAACCATAGATTGTTGTACATTTTTTATATACAATACCAACTTGATCCAAACAAAAAAACAGTGATTGTGCAAACCTGATAATATCCTTGACACGCCTAGATAGTTAGAGCCGAAATTTCACATGATGTAAGCGCTACCCACTCCGAGATTTATATCATCCGTTACTTAAGTCTGAGTAAACGACTTTAGTAAGACTAATATCGTACCAGGCGAACAGCGACGGTGAATAAGGATCTAAGCTTGAGTTCGGATAAAGAAGGTTACATAAGTATTATTGGTTAGAAATACCGTTTGTATCAGGGAAAGGGGCTTAATTTAGTTTTAGTAACAATTGGAGAGGCGCTCATAGCCCAGTTGCACTCGGTGATTAGAAACAATCACCAAGCGTAAGCAACAACGGCGCGGTCAGTACCTGGATGGGTGACCGCTGGTGGCATGATACCATGAGCGTCTCCGTGATTCGGAGGTCACGTTAAGCAGTCGGTCCGGGATGCTTACAAAGGATAACATTCGTGAAGCTTAGTTGGAGGTCTTTGGGCGGCTTAAAAACAGCCAACGGCAAGATTACGTAGCCACAAAGTTGGCTTGCCAGTCCCCAATCCGCACTTAGCCAGCGTGGGGACGTATGGCCCAAAACCCTCTCCTGAGAGGAGACCCGAGCCCAGCAGTGGGACGTTATTGGTTGTTGATGAACATTTAGGATTAGTGTTATACATGTGGTGACGGATTGATGCTACAGTGTCACCACTCCTTTTCATCAATCGTAAGACATGCTAAAGCTGTAAACTGCGCATGACAACAGCATTGCAAAGACAAGGAAAACTTTTAATAACCCCTACACCAGCCATTCCTTTCCAAGAAGTCTTTTAAAGGTTGTTGATGATGATGTCAGCATGTCTTATTTTCGAAATGTAACGTTTATAAAATGTACAGCTGGATCGCTCGTTTGATTTATGCCTTTCTGCAATTCATCATATAGCGTTCAGTAATAGCGGTGCCGCCATTACAGTGAATGGTTTTCGCACCATTTGTCGAGGTAATCAATACGGTGGCTGTCAATTCAAATTGCTTTCTCTGTATTTATGACGTCACACTTTATCTTCAAATCACTTTAAATGTTTAATTTTACAATCATTATTTCACGAGGATTATTCAGTTTCTTTCGTCGTCTTTCGTCAATACATTAAAAAAATATATTCAATGTATATTTTCCACTTACCAGGATAGAAGTCGTGCGACTTGGACATCTTGACCCTGGCGCCAGTGTCCTTTTGCAGTTGAGCGATGGTCTCGCCACCCTTGCCGATGATGGCGCCGGCGACCATGGACGGCACCAGCACCTTGAAGTGGTATGTCGGCTCCACGGCTGCAGAGTACACCATTAATAAGCACGAGTCAGGGTAAAACAAAGACCGAGTATTGTGTTTCATATAAAAATATAACTCCATTAAATAAGGGAATAATGACAGAACATTATGAAATTGTACGAATGTTGTAATTTAATAAGGGCGAAAGAAAATTCGGTAAAGTTTATATAGGACGAGCTTGTTATCTTAGAATTATGTACGTTTATATAAAGAATCATATTACAATTATTGGACCGCCTACGTTATTTTACGTCTCGTATATTGAAATAAAAAGTTTTGTGAGAAGTATTTATATCTATAGAAATAAATGAAATTAAAGTGTCTGTTTGTAACAAATTAACAGTCTTTCACTAAATTCATGTGAAGTATTTCTATGGTACTTACATCAAAACAGTATTTTTTTAAATTATGTCTGTCTGTTTGTGCCGGCTTATCTCTGAATCGATCGATTTTGACGGGACTTTCACTAGCAGATAGCTGATGATATAAGAAGTAATTTTACTTTTAGACTAGTTGCGCCCCGCGGTGTTACACGCTGTTGTTGATGATGTAAATGTACAACAACCACGACGGGTACCGTAAGGGATTAGTAGTAATGCCTAACACTAAAATGAAGCTACTTCATCTCCCGATAAAGACAAAACTAGTCGATCATCAATGAAATAAAAAGTAAAACCCGATGGAATACATTTCGATTAACGTTTAGAAATTACTCGATTCATTTCATTAAGTAAATCGTTATTGGAATTCTATAAGCTTCTTATAAAGGTTGCGGAGCCAAATTTAAACCGGGATGTATTTAGGCGCGGTAATAAATCAATGCAGGTCCAAATTCCTTTTAAGATTACGCAATAACCATCTAGGATTATGTGGATCCCAAAATGTTTGCTATATTCCATTACAGGTTAATTTTATTACAGGATAAAAGGTTTATAAATTTTATACAAGATTGGACTGATAAAATACAAGTATAATTACGGAAACACAATACCCAGTACGTGAGATTACATTAAAATGAGTTTTCGTGTTTGGAAGTCTGTTTTCAATAAAATATCACATTGCAAAGTAATGTGAAACATGAAATCTCAATTTAAAACGTAATAAAATATACAAATGCGAAATCTGATGATCGAAGTCTAGTGTCAGTTTTCGATGACCAGGTCCGCCAGATCAATAATATGAATCAGTGTGATATGTGCATAAATATGAATTGTAAACCACACCTGAAGTATTTGTGCTAATGTCAGTCGCAATGGCGATGTATGAATACTGAATATAGCCAACATTAAAAATAAATTATTATACAGTATCGACATTAGCCGTTTGGTGCGGTATTAATTTTGGCACAGTATTCAATATAAGTGCCAGTGTTAATAGTTTGCTTTTAATGTTTTGTTTGAATTTAGAGGCGGATAATACAACGATTTTATAGTTATTGACATGCATTTTATTCGCTGATTAATGCTATAGCTACCATAGATAAAGAAGACGACGAAGAAGGAAATACTAGTGATGATGATATAAATATAATGATCCCTACGAAACTACACCTGAATCAACTTTTAGCTAGACAAGAATTGTATGAAATCGAGTCAAGTAAAACACGGAAAACAACTTTGTCCATCCTGAGCTCAAGTTAGAAGTTTGAATCTGTCCCAAATGGATAAACACGTAAGTATTTACTGAAAAACAGAAGGTGAGAAGAAAAACCAAGAAGTAACAAGTTTCAAGTTGTTTATGCTTTGTTTTGTACATTTGCTTTCATTCTTTAAAATAATTTTTACAATATTCAGAAAAGAACAATTTTTTTTGTCAAATATTAACGATTTTGTGACTTAAAGTCGAGTTGTAGGTGTTATTTATTAGCAGTTACGGGAAAAACTAGTATGCCACCTACATTCAATATGTTTCAATTGAGCGGCATCCCACCGCCGGCGTCTGATGGTGCGTCTCATTTGACCTCATTTTAAATGGAGCATGGCAGTGTTCACCTGTCGCATAGCTAGGCGCTGTAAGACACGAGCGACAATAGACTAGCCTCTATGTATCTGTATTTGTTATTAATTATTAGTATTACGAAACATAATGAACCTTTTTGCTTTCAACTTTAGAGGAATAGGCAGTAAAAAAATTAATACGGCAAATGTTGTGTTTCGTACATAAAATATGATTTTTCTATTTCTATTTTCACTAAGTTTCTACTATTGTTCATTAAGATAAAATTGAAATGGTAATACCACGAATACATTTTATTTTATTTGTAATAGAATTTGTAAGTATATGTTAAATTATTTTGTTTCTCAATCTTGGAATATGAATACCAAATGGTTGTTAATAAAAACAAATGCTAAAGCAAATAAAAGTATTTTCGGCCCTTAACTGATATCATAAAATACCAAAGAAATGTTCTTGAGAAAACTATATTACAAAATATTAGGTAAATTGAAAGATAATACTGATTGAAGATTCAATATTCTTTTTAAAACAGAAGTATTAGAAAATAACTTCCAATGATATAGAACCAAGAAATGTCCATAACCATTTGCAATTTGGTTTTTAAAACGATTTTTGAATCGAAATTCTTTTGAAACATGCTGTTGAAAATACTCTGGAGTGAAAAACGTTTATTATTGATTGATACATTGCTGTTGACGTCAGGCAACGTGGAAGAGTACGGTGGATTATTATTAATGTTCTTTAAATTCTTTACGTGTTCGCTATATGCGTAACTGTGTCATATAAATTCTACAACATACACTGTTAAATTATTCTCAATTTCTTTAACTTATTACATGCATACACTCGTGCTTATTTCCCCAAGATGTTTAGTTTTAATTACGAGTAAGTAATAGAGGGACCAAGTCCACTATCGTTAAACTTCAGGGATTAGATGGGAAAACGGGAGTAACTATATTGAAAGGAAGGATATTGTTGCATATACGGATGAATTGCGGAATGGAAGCAAATAGCTTGAAGGTTTGCAAACTTTTATGCTTTTAACTCCGAGTTTTCTAATCGAAATAAAGTTTATTCAACACCCTCTTAGGTACATATTTTGTTAAAAAGAAAAGGATTGTTATTTTATTACTTTAGTTAAGACTAATTTCCAATTCAAATTCTGGCAATTGACATTACAAAAAAGAAATGAATAATTACTTTTTATCCCAGCCAGTCTTATTCAACAACGTTATTTTCTGAATAATGACAACATCGTTAAGAGTATCGGCTTTCTTAATTTTATTTAACAAAAGGTATTCATTTAATCCACCCTTTGGCAGCTCCTAATCTAGGCTCAGATGGCCTATCAATAAGGGATATCTGTCTTATACTGACAATTTGATATTAATTTCGTTCGGCGATACCAATAAAGTGGGCTTAGTATCCTCCTTACATAAAACCTTTATACTCACAGTTACCCGCTTTTTGTTAAGGAACATTCGACAAAGGAAGTTTTCTTTAAGAATAATACCGTTACAAAATCCTGAGGACTCAGGTTGCGTTTAATAAAAAAGCACTTTTTCTTTATTTAATAGCGCGTTTTTTCTTTTGTAACGGGCTGTAAACTCTCGTTTTTCTGGCGTCAATTAACTTTTAATGGTATCTTTGTTGGAAAGTCGAGCCGTCTTGTGTCGAGTGCCATCAAATTATTATAGTGAAGCTTTTGCCGCACCTATGCCGTGTTGTAGGTCGTGACCTTACCGCCTAAAACTGCCAAGCCGTGTTTGGCAATGTAAAGCTTTCAGACATACAAATGATAATAGTCACTATCAATGTTCTAGATTAAATCGCTGTCTCTTATAAATGACGCTTCATAATTATTACTATTGTGTCCTTGTTGAGTCTCAGCAATGTACATTCATTTGTTGTCAAGCGCTAACTTGAAATGAGCATTTGTTACAATTGAGTGACCACGAGAAAACGGGCTCAGAGGATATAGTACTATTTGAATCTAATGAACTTGATTGAATGAACAGATGCCTCGCAATGTGCAGGGAAATCTACCGGTTACGTAATGATAATAAAACATAGTTGCAATGAAGTATTATGCACGACCATATCTTTTTATCCGCCCGCATTTAAATAACGATGGTGACACGAGGCCAATTCTGTAAATCTGGAAACTTTACCAGGTAGCAGAGCGCAGAGTTGGTGCCAAATAGTGCACTTATATACTCCTGTAATACTTTTTTTCTGACTGCCGAAGGATTGTATATGTGTACCTCTGATTTCTTGGCAAAGGCTACTGTGATTTAAATTCAAGAGCTCATTTGATTCTTCTGAACTGGGGCACTCACATAGAAAGATTATAACGATTTGTAATTGAGTCGGGTTTTCGCTTATCCCGGTATATCAGACAATAAGTCTTACAATTTTATCTTGTTTTTCATACATTAATGACCACTTGACGCTCCGGTCAAGGTGTACAATCTAGAGAAGTGGTCGTATACATATTGAGCAGGAAAATCTTATGCAAATCAATTGACTTCAATATTCCAATGTCTAAACAACTGGCCGGCGACAGATTGTTCTAATCACGGCCGTGCTGTGGCATTGAGGGCCAATCGATACTAACAATTGCAGCGCTGACGTCAACATCAGAATTTCATTGCCTTTGTGTGTGCTGCCGGTATATTAAGCAGTCTTCACCGAACAAAAGTTGGCAACTTTTGTGTTGTCAACACGTGTTGATGACAAAAGTTTCTGTAAAGCAGAGTCTCCACCGAACAAAAGTTGGCAACTTTTGTGTTGTCAATACGTGTTGATGACAAAAGTTCCTGTAAAGCCGAGTCTCCACCGAACAAAAGTTGCAAACTTCTGCGTTGTCAACCTTTTTTTGTGTTGTCAAATTTCGGTGGAGACGCGCCTTTACACTCATTGCATGATTTTTCAAAACGCTGAATTAATGTATTCAGATACCTTTTTTTTTATGTTTGGCCCTGCCAAAATGACTCTGCTCTGCCTGATGGAAAGCATAAGCAGAATCCAAGAGTGGTGGTCACCATATGCGAATGCAGGCAATGCAACAATGCAGCATGGTGACCCACACCATGGTGGGCTAGTGATGCTACTGCATCATTGGGCCTCCTGTCTCGCACTCACCAACGAAACACGACAGCACGAACGCTGTCATTTTACGTTGATTTTCTGTGCGAGGGTAGTACCGCCCCGGTAGATCCGGCCCGTTCGTGCTGAAATCAGCGTGGCTTTTTTTTTTTTTTTTTTTTTTTAAGGTATACACCGGCAAACGAGCAGACGTATCGCCTGATGGTAAGCGATTACCGCCGTCCATGGACACCTGCAACACCAGAGGCGTCACAAGTGCGTTACCGGACTTTGGGGGATGGGGGGGGGGGATAGGGAGAGGGGTTGGGGTATAGGCCTCCGGTATCCTCACTCACTCGGTGAAACACAGCGCAAGCACTATTTCACACCGGTTTTCTGTGAGGCCGTGGTATCACTCCAGACGAGCCGGCCCATTCATGCCGAAGCGTGGCTCTCCCACGGCTCTACTACTTTTGAATTCTCTAAAATATAGTTAAAATACTTCACTATAATCCACAAGACTTAAGAAAATATAAATCAGGTGACAAAAGTACCTATACTCGAACCACTATCCTCTCACTGCAGTTTCCTATTCTTTTGTACCTCTTAGCCTAGAACATTTTCCCTAATATCTATTTTCCTAACTCTAATTTTGAACTCATATTAGGTTGGTGTGAAGCAAGTGGCTGCCTTAATAGCTAACCAAACAAAATACTTTATATAGATATATGCCCTTCCCACAAATTATCGTGAATGTTATTTTTGATTAAAGAGTTCTACTCGTATCCCGAGAGGGAACGTCGCTATGTAATCAAGATGTCGTTCAAGTATTATGTCAGTCAATACGGCTTCTTTACCCCGACGTGCGATAAATAATGTTAAGCCGATAAAATAATTTTATTACGGGAAGAGACATTTTTGCACGCATTTTTTAAGAGAATTAGGAACGGAGGTACGCAATATCTGGAACAATTGAAGCTCTATTAAGCTACTGTACTTATGTTTATCTGTCACTCCGTCCTAAGTTATAATAGGCAATTAAATAAACAGGTGAACTTCAACATTAAAATGTAATTGCAAATACATACAATAGAAAGGAAAAAACTAGGAACCTTTACGGTATCCACTAATTTGTAACAAAAATATATCACCGTGTTCATTGGTCAAATCAAAGCACGCTTCCTGTTACACACATTCGTCACTTTTTACGAAATCTCCGCCACAAATTGTAAGATAGCAAGAAAATTAATGTTACACATTCAACTTTTATTTTAAAATACTAGAACCGTCTGTGTAAAGCAATATTGTTGTGTTTCATAACCATCGGTAAACGTACCTTCAAATCATTTCGTTAACCATCATCATATTCTTCGGTGATTGTAGGTTCTTCTACTTGCCAATGAGGAAACCCACTACATTCCCTTTATTTACGAGAACTGGTTTAGTTGCTATCAGCCTTATTGTTTCAATTTGATTTAAAAAGCTGCTAGTCCAATTTGCACAAGTGTTTGTCGACTTTGAACAGCAAAATTGCATAAATATTTACTAGTGCTGTAAATATATTGTTATATTCGATTTTGTCTCGATATTTGTAAGTATAATTGATTTCGTCATACTTATTAGGGACCTTGGAAGAGTTTTAATGCGATACCCGTTATTAATAAGTTATAGAATTAAACAAGAATAATATTATAGGCTTATGATTTTTAATCTAAAATAATTAAATTAAAATTTGTTACATAATTTATTATCTTATAATCTTGGAATAAGGAAGGAAAGAGGAAGAAAAAAAAAACATACTTATACTAGTGGTCGAAATTACCCCATGTAATTATTTAAAAAAAAATTAGCTTTCAGTATTTAACTTTCTGTACTGCTCCATATAAAACTTACTATGAATATTATCAAACCCCTCCCGTTCGCATAATTTTTTTATTAGTCGTGGAAGGTTAAAACTGCAATCTCAGGAATTTTGATCAGATAATATTTATTAATATCCAGATATTGTTCTCAGGTAACGATAAAACCAATTCGGTCACTAAAATATTATACCAAAATAAATTCAGTTTCAGTAGTAAAGGAAATTAAAAAACTAAGACAACATTTTGTGGATCTTAAATTGAAGCTGATCCGTACCTATACTCAGTTACCCCTCTTTTCCAAACCCTTCCGCCGTATAACAGAATCACAAATTTTAACAAAAAAAAAAGCGGCCAAGTGCGAGTCGGACTCGCCCATGAAGGGTTCCGAAGCAGCAAGTAACGTAATATAAACGTTCTTGTAGTTCGTTGTAACTTTGATCGATGTTTTAATAATAGTTTTTTTTTTTGCGTATTACCATTTATGACGTATTAAAAAAAACTACGAACTAGATTTCGTTCAAACCAATTTTAAGTGGAAGTTTGCATGGTAATGTACATCATATATTTTTTTTAGATTTATCATGCTCTTATTTTAGAAGTTACAGGGGGGGGGGGGGACATTTTACCACTTTGGAAGTGTCTCTCGCGCAATCTATTCAGTTCAGAAAAAAATTATATTAGAAACCTCAATATCATTTTTGAAGACCTATCCATAGATACCCCACACGCATGGGTTTGATGTCAAAAATCGCGTAAAAAAGTTATTGAACTCATTTGAATTTGTTTTTGCGGTTCATAAAACTACTTTAATAAGTCCATGGCAGATTTGCCATAAAATTGGTCAGCTTGTCTGCTTTGTAGCTTCGTTTTCAGATCAGTCATTAAATTAATTTTTAACCCCCGACCAAAAAGACGGGTGTTACAAGTTTCACGTGTCTGTCTGTCTGTGGCACCGTAGCTCCCGAACGGATGAAGCAATTTCAATTTACTTTTTTTTTGTATGAAAGGTGAGTTACGTGCGAGTGTTCTTAGACATGTTTCATGAAAATCGGTTGAGCCGTATAAAGTTATGGGGGTGAAAGTGGGGAAGAGTAACCGAATGTCTGCAAAATATCATCGAGCGGGGTCTCAAATGAAAGCGCATAACGTGTTTTTTACTTTTAAAAGGGAACTCACGTTATTTAATTTGTAGTTATTAGAATATAATGCATTTAATTTCTAGAAAAACCGGAGAAATTATAGCACCCCGGGAGGTCGGGAGGTTAACCATTATTACCGGAGTCTCCCGGGCAATCCGGGAGGGTTGGGAACCCTAGGTGTACCCCCAAAATTTGTTGTTTTTTTTCTTATTTTTGTGTGAAAATCTTAATGCGGTTCACAGAATACATCTACTTACCAAGTTTCAACATTATAGGTCTTTTAGTTTCGGAAAAAAGTGGCTGTGACCTACGGACGGACAGACGGACAGACAGACAGACAGACAGACAGACATGACGAATCTATAAGGGTTCCTTCCTTTGGCACGGAACCCTAAAATGCCGACTTCAATCTGGACCAAAACCATACGGGAATATTGAGTTATTCGTTAATTTGTCGCGTACATTCATAATGCAATTGAAGACTTATATGGATGGATGACATGTCAGAACTGGACCAGAATTTAAATGGGACCATTGGGGAAGCACCAGCTTTCAAATAAAAAAAGAATCATCAAAATCGGTTCACCCAGTCCAAAGTTATTAGGTAACAAACATAAAAAAAAAGAAATACAGTCGAATTGAGAACCTCCTCCTTTTTTGAAGTCGGTTGAAAAACCGACTTCAAAAAAGATTTAGCAGAACATTAAAGAACCCATAAGAATGATGCACCGTTGATACAAGGCCACAAGCGTCATCTACACGATATAATGCCCTCGTGGCCCCGTTAGCAGAATACTATGTTTCACAAAGCTAGCGTTTCATCTTTGCGCTTTGATCCGCCTCCACTCCTAGATTAATAGGACACTCTATATATGTATCTAGTGCACTAATGCACGCCGACTTATATAGACATTGTACTTTTAGAGCTCTGAAAGGCGGATATTTCCTGTGTGGAAACCTTGCAGAAATGCAAAATACGGTTGTTGTGTTCCTGAAAAATAAGTCTGTCAGACCTGTATGAAAATGTATGGGATTAAGAACGTGTATTGTTGGAACATGGTTTTATTACTTTTATAAACTATGGTAGGTATTTTTGAGTTGTAAATTTATTTATGGAAGAAAAGCAAGATATTTTTTGTATACTTTGATTGAAAATTCTTTACAATTATAAGTCTTAAAGCGTTGAAAACCATTAGACAATAGCTAATGTATTGTATTTCTATACGCACTTTAACAGGTAAAATTTTAAATACAAAAATAAACATTTTGGACACCTGACACACAACGCCATCTAGCCTCAAACTAAGCAGAGCTTGTACTTATATAGGTACTTTTTTTAAACATTCTTTAAAATAAAGTGCCTGTATAGCTTTAGATTTTGCTCAATTGCATAAGAATGATTGCTTGCTTGGTCGTTACCTTAAAGAATTAAGTATTTAAAGGCTACTAATAACTACTTATTTTCCTTCGCAATTAAAAGAAAAAGCTATTTTACTTGGAAGTTGAAACCATAACGTCTAATCCTCTTTAAAATATTCAACGGATAAATATACTTGACGCACAATTGATTTACTAGTCTTCTTTAAAACCGCAATCGAGATTTTCCTACAAATTAACAAAAAAAAAACCGACTTCAATCTGGACCAAATTTAAATGGGACCATTCGGGAAGCACCAGCTTTCAAATAAAAAAAGAATAATCAAAATCGGTTCACCCAGTCCAAAGTTATGGGGTAACAAACATAAAAAAAAAAAAACAGTCGCATTGAGAACCTCCTCCTTTTTGAAGTCGGTTGAAAAAGGCATGATATTTTAGATCGTCTTAAAAGCAATTTTTAAAATTATTTTTATCTTATTTTTTAGCATCTTGTGTAACCACGCGTGATCAGATCACTCGTCAGTCCCAAAGCGCAGGGGTTATCGGCGGCTATCTAAAAAAGGCCCATGACGACACACCACGTTTGCGGCATTTACATGAAATTTATTGAACCAAATTATTTTTAAAACGCCTATAACACCAATGATAGTCCAGAAAAAAAACGATAGACGGACAGTTAACATCAAATAAAATGGGTCTATGATGTGTTTATGAGAAAAATAATGTCAAGTTTGCCCACTTTAAGTGTGTACTGAAGTATTTTAAACTTTCCTATTGCAATCAGTACTAAAACTTATTTTGATTCTACTTTATTTAAAACTAGCAATCCACCCCGGCTTCGCACGGGTTATAGAAACATAGCCTAAATGTAATTTCGGCTATGTTTCTCGTGTGCGTGTGAACTGAGGGACCATAGTGATATTTTCGTTTGAATTTTTTATAAGATTTAGTAGTAGGCTCAAATCAGTTGTAGAACAAATATGAGAATTTGTAAAAAGATATAATACCTATTATTTTGTAGAAACTTTTTACAAAAAGTTTAATACACTACACTTTGTGATACTTTAGTCGTCTAGCAGCTAGACATGCAAGTATGTTTGAGGACGTGAGGATTGAGGGACCAGCTTTAATTAGAAATATCTTCAAAGTGCGTCGATATTTTTTTTATATTTATTTTTTACAAATTGCTATAGGACTTTTTCTAAAACATTATGTAAGAAAATAAAGATTTTATTCCGTTGATGTGTTAATATTCAGTATAGCAAAATCTTTCGTGTGTGGACTGAGGGACCACAGTATAGTCGTTGTATTTTTTTAATCGTTGATGATTTGTGCTCAGTTATTTTAGTATATATCTTTACAGATTCTCTACTAAATGTCTGCAGTCACAATACCTTATTTTTTTACATACTTGCCGAGATCCGGCTGATAGTATGTGAGGATTGAGGGACCACACTTAAAGGGCTGTAGTTTTTAACATTTCTTTTTACAAATTCTCATATTTGTTCTACAATTGTTTTGAGCCTACTACTAAATCTTATAAAAATTTCAAACAAAAATATCACTATGGTCCCTCAGTTCACACGCACACTGTTTCTCTGAGGTGTGCGGCTTTTTTCCGACGTCTTCCAACGAAAATCGTTGTAGGTATTTTAGCCAATATACTCAAAAATTTAACAAATTATATACGATTATTCAAGAATCACTCTATATATTAGTAATAACAATGCTAATTAACAAAAAAAAAACCGACTTCAAGAACGACCAAATTGAATTGGGTCCACACGGGAAGCACCAGCTTTTAAAATAATAAAAAGAAACATCAAAATAGGTTCACCCAGTCGAAAGTTATGAGGTAACAAACATAAAAAAAAACAGTCGAATTGAGAACCTCCTCCTTTTTTTGAAGTCGGTTAAAAACCGTGCAGTAGCTTTAGAATTTATTGCGAACAGACAGACAGACGCGGCGGAGGGCTTCTTTTTATATTAAGTAGTGATATTACCCAAAAACTACACCAGTTTCTGCAAGTTTTTTACAGTTATAATCCTTAATACTTAATTTATGAATTCGACAGTAACTGATTTATCTGATACGCTTCCATGGCTAATTTGCTGTACCGATTTATATCAACTTTGGATTCTAGATTCTAGAGAAGTATAAATACTTCTCTTTATCGCGATAACCGACATACACGCGGGCGGAGCCACAAACAAAAGCATATACATAAATAAATAAATATCCTGGTCTTTCAACGTTCATGTTTTGGATACTTCTGACGTTACTTAGGAAAGGAGAAGTACATGTCTGAATCTGAATATACATTATGTTGCAGTAGTAATAGTTATGGACGTATTCAAAGTAAGATTATTGCAATTTTTGGGTGTAAACGCATGTGTCTCTGCCACATTGTAGCGACTGTAATCTTGTGTGATTGACACAGTTTATTAGCTTTATCTGTGACAACCTAAATAAACATCGTATTAAACTTAAGTGTACTATTTGTCATATTGGTTTTAAATTTTAATATTTAAGATAGCGATGAAATTATAAACATATGTAATCTGATGATAAAATCATAAAAATTCTTCAGATGAATCCAAACCCGAGTGGTTTTCGTAATACCTACTAAATCATAAGAAAGACAGTGAAACCCTTCGACACTTGAAGGGTTTCACTGTCTTTCTTTAAATCATAAGAAAGACAGTGAAACCCTTCGACACTTGAAGGGTTTCACTGTCTTTCTTATGATTTAGTAGGTATTACGAAAACCACTCGGGTTTGGATTCATCTGAAGAATTTTTACAAATCGAATACATTAATTACCCTAGTTCTCATACTCGTATTATTTTTTAACCGACTTCAAAAAAGGAGGAGGTTCTCATTTCGACCGTACATATGTTATTTTTATGTGTGTTCGCGGATAACTTCGTCGTTTATGAACCGATTTTGATGATTTTTTTTTATGGAAAGGAGATATTCCAACGGTAGTACCATGATAAGGATATTTAGATCTGATGATGGCATCCAAAATAAATCGAGTCGAACCATGAAGTCAGTTTTTGTTTTTGTTAAAAATTTATATTATTCGTAATCAGGTGTACGAATTTGCACATACTGCTCCACTATATAAATTAGCATGCTTCTTTTAAAGAGTGTGTACCTTGGCATTTGCCACAATTTTCTACTCGTATAATAAAAACAAACCATGTATTGAGAAATCTACAAATGTTTTTTATAGATATATTTAGTGTCGCGCTTAAATAGACCGCAATATTCAAAATTGAACAACTAAAATAAATATAAAAGGGAAAGGGGCTGACAGTCGTCAGTGAGCCGATGAAACTTTGTATAAAGACGGTTTGGAAAACAGACGCGTTCCTCTCTAGGGTCTGTACCGATGGGAATATCTAAAACTTGATAGAGCATTATTTTATTTTCTAAAAAGTATTATATTCATCTGTGGTACACACTTTATGGTACATAACTTATACATAGTAATCATTTTATGAAAAGCTATGGAAATGTCTGTTTTAACAGTTTGGCGCACACAAGCATTATGAGTCCCTACCCGAGTCTTCACAAAACTAGAGTCAACTACTTCAACTATTCGCAATTATCTGAGAATAGTAGTACATATTTACATGTTTCACTTATTTTTGACTAGCGACCCGCCCCGGCTTCGCACGGGTGGATTTCAGATGCCCCCGCCGACGACACGATTCGTTCATTTTAAATCTGTAATATCTTCGAATATACTCATTTAAATTAGATACTGCAAAGGGCCATTTTGATCTTTATTAAATGCACAATGTATTTAATTTACTTAATTGTATAAGGATTAATTCTGTTTTGCTTAAAATCACTTCGTAAATAAGCCATTATTTCTCGTAAAAAGTCAGGAATTAAAAAAACCGACTTCCAAAAAAACATCCAACGAAAACTCTGCCAAAAAAATACTTAAAAGCATAAAATAAACTGGTTCTTCATAAATTGCGTATACCTAATTCTTTATTCATTTAAATAGTAGTATTATAATGTGTGCTAGGTACCTAGAATCTGTTTGAAGTCGGTGCCAAGTGACTATCGCTTAGACTTTTGTAATTGTTCGTTTGTATTCTTTTTGGCTTAGCACCGACTTCAAACAGATTTTAGGTACCTAGCACACATTATAATACTACTATTTAAATGAATAAAGAATTAGGTATACGCAATTTATGAAGAACCAGTTTATTTTATGCTTTTAAGTGTTTTTTTGGCAGAGAGTTTTCGTTGGATGTTTTTTGGAAGTCGGTTTTTTTTTTATAAAAAGTTTTTATTTTTCAGTTTTTAGTGCAATCAATCGTAGGTCAGTAGTAAGTTGAACTATTTCATCAAATTCCATCATCAAGAATACAAATTAAGGTCTATACGTACGTGTAATATAAAAATCATCCTCTAATCCCTAACTGTTGAAGAGTTTAACCTTCTATCATCAGCTCACCTAAATAACTTGAAAGTATACGACTGAAGGCCTTTAGATACGTATGAAATTGAAAGAATTATCCTCCAACTCCTAACCGTTGCGGAGTTGTACCTTCCACCTTCCATCATCAGCTTACCTAAATAATTTGAAAGAATACGACTAAAGGTAACATATATACATATGATATTTAAAGATTTATCCTCCAACTCCTAACCGTTAAGGAGTTGTACCTTACATCATCAGCTCACCATCATAAAATGATGACTACCAGACGCAAATACCGGTGTAACTTCAGAAAATATACGAAAAACATAGTATGTGCCTATAAAAAATGAGGGTTTCCCTCGATTTCCCTGGGATCCCATCATCAGATCCTGATATGCTGGCAATGGGACCACCTCGGAAGCATACCCTTTCGAATACAAAAAAAAATTTCAAAATCGGTCCACAACTGACGGAGTAATCGGTGAACATACATAAAAAAAAAAAAAAAAACATACAGTGGAACATAGAACCTCCTCCTTTTTGGAAGTCGGTTAAAAAATGGTTGTTGACATATACCGCCGCGGACTTTTTTGTAGTACTTTTTAAGGTGTACAATACTGTAGGTCCATTATTTTGATCTATCTCGTAGGGTGCAACCAGCGTTTGCAATGAAAGCGCGAAAAAATGTGTTTATTTGCTACATCACATTAGAAACCTCGAAAATTAACAGTGTTTCCATACTATATTATGCATTTATTATACATAAAACCTTCCTCTTGAATCACTCTATCTATGTATTAAAGAAACCCGCATCAAAATCCGTTGCGTAGTTTTAAAGATTTAAGCATACATAGGGACATAGGATATATCCATAGGGATAGAGAAAGCGACTTTGTTTTATACTATGTAGTGATATAACGTTCTGTATCTATACTCTTTGCGCTGTAGCATTATGCGGGACAGTTTCAGTAACATTTCGTTTCACTCTTGAAAGTTGCCGCGATTTACAAATTATGACTTAGTATTTCAGCTATACCACATTCGCAATATATTAAATCATTAATAACTGTAGTAAATTAAACCAACCAGAATGTTCTAGTCTACAAATAAATGCCGCACTATGCTACAGCGTAAAGAGTATAGTGACCTATTTCGATCATAGAACCGATTCTTTAGTTCCGTTGAAAACGATATTATTCCCACGACGGGATCTAAAAAACCCCATAAACCCTTTCCAATGATACCCATTACGAGATCTCCAAAACAATGGATTAGACCTGAAAATGATTATGTGAATCTAATCAGCATCCGCATTTAACTCTTGAAGAGACAACAGTCGTAATGTTTCTATGGAGTGGCTTATGTGGGATTTTGATGGTCGTAAAACTGATCCAGGCACGACAAGTGTTCCTCGTTATGTGTTTTATATAGACGGTGTGACGTTGTTCGTGATAAGTAACAGTGCGTTTCACGTTTAACACGCACGTTAAATTTAATTGCCGGTGTGTGGAGTATTTGGTACTCTTGCGAAGGTAACTCACACATACACGTCCCTCTCTTTAGAATCTGTTTTACCTATTATATGTGCCTTAATATCATAACCTAAGAGATACATCCTGAGTTTGTTTGTTAGATACTTTCATCCTTAAATTTTGAACTCATTATCATGAAATGTTGCATACACTAAGGCCACGTTCAGATGATGAACGCTCAACGCGTGTTTTGCTAACGCGCCTTTACGACTACATGTAATTTCATTCTAGGAGTACACATGCTAACGCACGTTTCTAGAATGAAATTACATGTAGATGCAAACGCGCGTTAGCAAAACGCGCGTTGAGCGCTTATCATCTGAACGTGGCTTTAGTCAAAAGAAGGTAATTAATATCAAGGAATGGATAAAATCACTTTTTCCATTAAAACCAGACAAAACTAGAACTAGACAAAACCTGGTAGTAATATTAAACAAAATAGCATTGGAATGTAAATTGTACATAAACGATGAATTATTGATTTATTAAAAGCATTCCGTGCTCATAATCGCGCCATCTCGAAAAGAGGTCAGAATTTTGCAAATGACCTAAATTGTATAAATTAATTCAACAAGTCGATAACCTAAAAGTTTATTAATGTATTACATAATTTATATTTTCCTCAACCAAAAAAACTTGGCTCCAGTCTAATAAATAATTTTTTTTCCTATTTATCCTTCTAACTAAATCGTATTCGCTTACGTTGCGAAATTAATTTAAGTACTGCCAACTGAAGCTTTAAAACGTAATATTTTTGACAAAAGTTTATATTAATGGTTTTATAGAAGCCAGAAAGAAGATACAACCACTTCACGGTTATAAAATGAAACAAGATTGGACTAGAATGCATAGAATAAACGCATTAAACCGGTCCATAGTATCATTTGTCACTGCGCGGTTTAGACGGTATCGGACATTTCTCGACAACCAGTTTCTAGACGACTACAATTTTCCAGACGAATATTTAGTGACACCGTATTACTCGTATAATTTATAACTCATTTTAAAGGTAATTAGAGAAATTACATTTGAAAATGTAATGTAACGGATATCCGAATTAGTTCTAACTGTAGCATGTTTCACTTTGAAACTCCATCACATTAAACGGACGGAAGTTTGGGCAATACAATTTTTGGCAAAGGAAAATGCCATTAAAACAAAATGGGGTTACCTAATCTCTTAGTTACAAGGAGTATTAATGATAACGTCAGTTCATGTTAAGTTCTTTGGGAGAAGTTTGCTATAAAAACAGTTGATTTCGCTTGTGATTGGTGGCACTTAATAAAATTGGGGCATCGTACCGACTGGCGCCGAACACGGAAACACAATATCAGAACAATATCCACTAACATATCTATCAACGCTCGAAATAAACTTTGACAATAAAAATGTTAAACAAAGATTAAGGAAAGCTAAGAATGTAAAAATTGGTAGGCGAAACCAGAGAAGTCGTATTTTATGCATTAACTGTTAAAACATAAATAAAATAAAAGAAATAAAGTCTTTTTTTCGAGATCAAAGAGAATAATCTAGTTCACCTAACTCATTCCTTTTTTACATCTGCCATTACTTATTCAATTACATTTAAAGACGTTCAATTTTACAAAATAAAAAATGCTTAGAGATCAAGTCTGCCGTCGTAGCTCTTTGCGCCGGTGCCAGATATTAAGTCCCACTCAGGAGCTCTCGACTTTCTCTTCAGCTTCATCAAGGCTTTTCACAGATGCTCGGTCGACGCTTTTCAAACATGCACCGTGTGGATTATCCCGCATTGACGTATTTGCTCAGGGCTTTGCGTAACTCTGCAGTGGACTTGATTTGTACCTAACTTTGATTAGGTACAAATCTTTGGGGTGGCAACCCCGAGCTGTCAACAGCTGATTAGAATTTGTTCCGATAATTTTTATAAAATAAAATAATTTGTTTAATTACTAAAATATAACATTAAATAACCAATTTCACGCTAAACATTCTAGTAATTATAAGAATAATTATAAATTTCATAGTTAATAAGTGTAAATTTATGTTTACGGATAATTCTAAAGTGACAGTTACGTTGCAACTGATATTGTGAAAAGTATATTAAAGGTGATCACTGTGCATTTATTGTAATCTCTTTCAAGGTATTTATCATTTTATCATTATAAACATACTCTATTCACAGTTAAGTATAGTTTTACAGACATATTAACAGTAATTAAATCTTATACTGTTTAAAACTACCTCCCATTAGTTGATTGCAATTCTTCTAGTTTTGTAGTTATAAAATATTTTCCAAATTTTTATATTTTAAAATGATTCAAACTCGCAAAGCATTGGCACGTCAGGAGGAGGCCAAACTCCAAATGACATTAAGAGAACTAAAAGCTACCAAGGAGAAGTGTGATCAGCTGATGAAAGAGAGAAATGACAGTGAACAAACTCTCTTGGATACTTTAAGTGATAATGATAATCTTAGAATTAAACTGTCATCATTGCATTCACAAATTGTTGAGGTTACCAATGCTCGGGACAGACTACAGCTCCTCGTTGACTCATTCGACACATGCAGAGATGAGTATGAGCAAGCTCTGAAACGCATCAGGGGTTTAGAACGCCAGCTACATGAAGCACACAGCACCATAACATCATTTGAAGACTTCAAGGACAGGATAGTAGCTTCATCTAATCAGAGTCTGTACGAGGAGCTGGTCGCTCCCAATTCACCGTTGGTAGTTAACAAACTTAATTTAGATCTCATTATAGATCTTACAAATGACTCCTTCAGAGTTAATAAATCTCATAAAGTCATCAAATGCAGTAAGAACAAATTGAAAAAGTACATTCGAGTTACAAAAATTATTACAAAAACAAAAAAGCTTATTTATAAACATAAGTTCTTCATAGATAGTGTAGCATTAAATAAGCAGAGGATGCAATTAATTGACCAGGTTAATATGTACTCCATAGAGGTAGATAACATGTCTTCACAATATTTTGATGACACACGAGCTCTTCAAACAGAAATAAAGAAACTTGAAGAGCAACTGAGAACTATCAGTAGTAAATATGAGATTTCTCAAAAACAAAGTAGGGAACAAGTTATGGCAATAGGTAAATTAGTTAATTCATGCAATTGTAGGAATGATTCATTGTTGTATTCTGATAGCCACAATGAAACCACTAGTTCTTTGGACAGTTTGCCTGTATCATGTGATCCTAGGATACTGACAACAAATAACAATAATGTGATTAGTATACAGAATAACAATAGAAATCTTCATCATCAAATGAACTGTATCAATAGTAATATAATAATGTTCAGCGATGAAATTGGTAAAGGTTTAGGTAATTTAATGACAAACTCAATTAAGGAATATTCATGTAGTAACTTTTGTATGCCAAACCTAGCATATAATATGATTCTAGAAAAGGCTATTAGTGCAACTTTTGATACAAATACTAGCCTCATAATTTTTGTAGTGGGAATAGGGGTAGTGTAAATAAAAAAAAAATTCATAAAATACTTTGAACAATTATCGGAACTCAATGCAAATAAAATAGTACTATTTACACTGCCAATTAGCAAAGGGTTGTCTCAACAGGAAAAAAATATTAGAAATAACTTAAACACGACTATGTTTAATTTAACAAGCCAAATTAATGGTAGTTTTTATAATAAATTTCACTTAATTGACATCAATAGGATTGCCTATGATAATGTTTTTTCGACAACAGATAGTTATTATCTGCCGTATTATTATAAAAGACAAATAGCTGTTTCGCTATCTTATTATTTTAGAATAACAGCCAAGAACTTGGCTAACCAGACAGCTCCTATAGAGCACCCCTTAGTATGTAAGAATACTGTAGCCAAACATTTGGCTTCACATAGTGCTCCTTCTGAGCTTATTAATAATGATTTTATTAATATTAATTCAGCCAATAGCTTGGCACATTGTGACAATAATCCTTTAAATTAATTGTTAAGACAATAGAGCCTATCTCTTGCATATCACATCAGTTACTCAATGATGGTATCAATAATAGAAATATAAAAATAAATAAAAAATGTAGTAATATAGTAAAAAGGTCAATGACCATAAACATAGTTCATCAAAATATTCAAGGATTATCTAGGAAAGACTTAGAAGTAGAATTATTTTTTGATAAATATAATGTTGATGTGCTCTGCATCACAGAGCATTGGCTACAGGCCCACCAGTTAATACTTGATAATGAACTTTATTCTGCTAGAAGTGTGTATGTAAGAAAGAAGTCAATCCATGGAGGGTCTTTAATTTTTGTTCGTAATAGTATTAAGTCTAAAGAACGGAAAGATGTCGTTAGTTTGTCTACTGAGCGTACTGTGGAACTTTCTTGTGTAGAACTAGAATACCATATTATAGTTAGTGTGTATCGGCCACCACAGAGTGACTTTAGCTTATTTGAGATAGTTATGGAAGAAGTTTTGAAACGTTTATGTGTCAGTAGTAAGGTCTTGGTAGTTTGTGGAGATTTCAATATTAGATTAGATTCAGTATAAGATTAGTGAGCCTATTTGAGTCATTTGACTTGAATTATTTATTGCAAGAGCCTACAAGAATTACTTCTCACTCAGCAACTTGCTTAGATAACATATTTTGCAATGGGGAATATTTAAATAGGTCAATTTTAAGTGATTTAACATCTGATCACTGTGGGCAATTTGTGACATTTCCTTGTATAAAAGAAAATATAATAAACAAAATTATATGCAGGCCCATGACCAGTAACCGATTATTGAATTTTAGTAATAACATTAGAGATAAGGTTTCCAATTTAGATTGGACTCAAAGGGATCCGGATAAGCTTTACGGCTGCTTATTCGGTATGATAGAATTCGAATTTAATTAAAGCCATTTTAATCTAAATAATTTATTTCACAAAGAACAATATGGCTTTACAAAGGGTCGTTCAACAATTGATGCTGGTGCAACTCTTTTGAGACATATATTTAATGCATGGGAGAATTCGCAGGATGCGATAGGTGTATTTTGCGATCTTTCAAAAGCTTTTGACTGCGTAGAACATAGCACGCTTTTTCTTAAACTTAGGCATTATGGCGTTAATGGTATTGCTTTGGAACTAATTGTTTCCTACTTGAAAGATAGAATTCAACACGTAGATGTCAATGGTGCGAGGTCTTCTGGACTACCTGTTACTATGGGCGTTCCGCAGGGCTCTATACTGGGTCCTCTACTTTTTCTCATATATATAAATGATTTACCATATTATTTAAAACATATCTGTGATATAGTTCTATTTGCTGATGATACGTCACTTCTTTTTAAAGTCGATCGTAAGCAAACAGTTTTTGACGATGTGAATAGGGCACTAAATGATGTATTGATTTGGTTTACAACAAATAATCTCCTACTTAACTCAAATAAAACAAAGTGTGTGAGATTTACTATGCCAAATGTAAAACAGCTAGGCACTAATCTAACTCTAAATAGTGAAATCATAAGTATTGTAGACTCAACAGTATTCTTGGGAATTACATTAGACAGCAAACTACAGTGGGGAGCCCAGATAGATAGCCTTGCAGGTAGACTTAGTTCGGCAGCTTATGCAGTATGGAAGATACGTCAGCTCACTGATACGGACACAGCTAGGCTAGTTTATTTTAGCTACTTTCACAGCGTCATGTCCTATGGTATACTACTCTGGGGCAAGGCGGCTGATATTGAAACGATTTTTATTCTACAAAAACGAGCCATCCGCTCAATATACAATTTAGGTGCTAGAGTCTCTCTTCGAGAGTTGTTTAAAGATATAGGTATTTTAACTGTTGCATCACAGTACATATTTGCAAATGTTATGTTTGTTAGGCAAAACATTAATGACTATAAGAAAAACAGTGATGTACACAATATTAATACAAGAAATAAGTCTAAACTCGTTGGTACCTATCATCGTTTACATAAGGTACACAACTCGTTCGAAGGTCTTGGTATACGTCTTTATAATAAAATTCCTACATATGTAATTGACCTTCCTATAGATAAATTCAAGCGTACTGTAAAAAATCACCTTATTAGGAAAGCCTACTATACGATTGGCGATTATCTGAACCACAAAGAGTCATGGGTTTAAGGTGTTATTAATGTTATTATATACACACTAACTTCGTCTTGAAATTGAGATAAAAAAATTTTTTTTTTGAATAATGTATAAATTTTGACATGTTGGTGGTGTTCCGGTATGAATTGTTTGTATACTTTAACCTAACGACATCTAATTCCGACATTTAATTAAGTTAAGATTTGTTTGTAACTATTTTCTGTATAATTTTCTTTAATAATTTCCTTTTTCTCTTAATTAGTTTGTTCTTGTTTAAATTTTCCTTTATTTTATCTCTTTCTTGTATCAATTCTACTTAATTTTCATCTTTATTTTTTTTTCTTAAATACAAATTGTTGATTGTTTTAGTTGCAACTTATAAATGAAAACATACACACATACTTGTATAATGTAAATGAATACATGATGGTACTTTGGTACTTATCTAACAATGTTTCCCAATTTATTAAATACGCACTTGTTATTGTATGAGCACCTTGTCGACTATGATTATTATTAATTATTAATTTCTTTGATATTGACCTGATGATTTGCCGTGCGGCCTGAGTACGCAGCTCAACTATGGTTGAATAGGTCGATGGCTGATCCATGCGTCTTACTCTATTTTACATTTGTGACATTTATTGATTATTTTATATTTGGACATATTACATCTTTTTAAATTTGACTGTGAGTGAAAGTGCTATTTGGATTTTATTTTCTATAAGTGGACCTCACAATATAACAATACAATGTCACAATATAACAATGTAAAAATCTTGCAGCTATCAGTAAGAACGGCGCATGATTGGTTAGCTCATGGCTGTGCAGCAATGACTCCAAACCTTTTATATTGTTTTCTTTGGTCGACTTCGTTCTCATTCAAGTCTCTTAGTGAAAAAAATATTGTAAACCGTATTATTATTTTTTTAAAGGAGCAACAATGGAGTTTCTTGCCAGATTCTTCTCCATGAAGGGTAGGCTGCACTTGGAACTGGCGACTAGAATCACTCGATTTTTTAATATTAAATATTGACTATTCATAAGTGCCTGTAAAATAAGTGCCTATATGAATAAAATATTTTTGAGTTTGAGAGTTTGAGTTTGAGATACAGGAATTATGTAAAAGTGCTGCCATTAAAGAAAATTTTCTTCTACAGACGTTTGTCACTGTGACTAATTTCTCGGTGAAGTGTAGCTTCACTACATAGTATAAAACAAAGTCGCTTTTTCTGTCCCTATGTCCCTTTGTTTGCTTAAATCTTTAAAACTACGCAACGGATTTTGATGCGGGTTTCTTTAATAGATAGAGTGATTCAAGAGGAAGGTTTTTATGATAATAAATGCATAATATAGTATGGAAACACTCTTAATTTTCGGGGTTTCTAATGTGATGTAGCAAATAAACACATTTTTTTGCGCTTACATTGCAAACGCTGGTTGCACCCTACGAGATAGATCAAAATAATGTACTACAGTATTGTACACCTTAAAAAGTACTACAAAAAAGTCCGCGACGGTATATGTCTATCTCTTAGGGATGACCCACAACAACCATTTTTTATTCCTTTTTTTTTACGAGAAATAATGGCTTATTTACGAAGTGATTTTAAGCAATACAGAATGAATCCTTATATAATTAAGTAAATTAAATACATTGTGCATTTAATATAGATCAAAATGGCCCTTTACAGTATCTAATTTAAATGAATATATTCGAAGATATTAGAGATTTAAAATGCACGAGTCGGCAGGGGCATCTGAAATCCACCCGTGCGAAGCCGGGGCGGGTCGCTAGATGCTTATAAAGTAATAAAATTCTTAGTTCACATCGATATAAAATGTTGAAATTAATACTGCAATGCAGTTTAACGCCGCGGTTTAATTATAATTTTTAATTTTTTTTAATTAGTTTATTTGATTGGTCCACGACCCACGTCATGCAAAAACAGCCAACGTTACAATTGTATTTACATTTATAATTTGTATACTAAATATTAATTAATCGTAGAAAACGGAAACTTTTGTGTTTTTCGTCTATAGCTGAAAATAAAAGTAGTGATGAGCCAGCAGGCGCTGCGTCCGACATAGTGGCGTGGCCTGACCTAGTTAGCTACACAGATATTGCCCTGCACCCCTTACTACACTGCGCTTTATCAAAACTGACTTTGATCGAATGAATACCCCGAAACGGAACGCACCAATTGTACGCACAGAAAATATAGTAAATATTACGCTCGAAGGCTGTATCTGAAGTGATCTGAAAAACCGAGTACATCTGACAACGTCAGTACAATAGCGACACGACGACAACCCTGCACGAGCCTTTGTTTCTCCGCCCATTTTAAAACCAGCACAGTGTACAACCTACCACCTACCTACCAACGTATTACTAGTACTCAAACGCTAATACGGATGCTAATTTCGATATATACAAGTAAAAAACTATAGATAGGCAGATAGGAAACCTTAGGTAGGCAGTTTAATCTGAAAAACATGGGAGTGATGCCAACGTTGGGCAATGACGTCATTGATTTTTGTGACGTAACTTGGTCTCGAGACGCGTCCGCGCCCGAAAATCTTTGTCCTCAATCTTAGCAGCAGGAATAAAGTGATCATTATCAGGGGCTTCGTGACCTGAGTGGCTTTAAGTACGTGATAGCCATAGTCACGAACTTTCATCACACAAAGCGATGCAATGGGTGTTCACACGCGATTTAATAGCGTGTACCGGTGCACCAAGTTAAACGCGCTTTAATTTATTGACAGACAAGGCCATTTTGTACTAACCTTGCGAGAACATTAGACAAGCACAAATAATGTATTGATCGATACAATTATATGGTCAGTTTGCATTATTAATATGAAAAAATATACAAGCAAGGTTAGAGGCTCTGCGGGAATAGGCAATTCAAGATAATGATATACGACTCTGATCCTTTGGACCTATTGCTTACACCCCTCATTCTATCCCTAAAAGTTCTTTCCTACCAGTAACTTATCTTATCTACCTTCCCTTTTATCGGAAGTAAGTAAATTTTCCCATCTAATCCCTACTAAGAATAATAGTATTAGGCCCAATTATATACGTGGAACAAATTATAGCTTTAAAAATGTAAGCTTCTGCCTGCCTCTTTGGAAATAAAGGCGTGACAGTATAGTAAGAACACATATTTAATACAAGCAAAGAAGTAAATAATGTTCATCCTAAATCTTTTGTTCGTGGTTACGATTAAAAACCAAAATCAGGTTGATTGCTAGCACTGTACGGTATTCCAATCAAATTAGCCTTAACAGTTCTATTAATTTCATATATGGTAATCTAAGAACATAACCTTAATCCAAACTTAGCGATCATCCATTTGAATCGTTCAGTTAGAAACTCGAGTGAAAGTTATCCAAAAAATTACACACAGCTTAACAGATAATGTACATTACGTCATTTGTGTGGTACACTTGTAAAAACGAAAGTGTGTAAAATGAATGTTTGCGCATTGCGCATTCAAATGGTCTATAAACACTTAGAATTGTGTTCGTAGTCTGTGTGACGGTAGTTGTCATGTGTGCTCTTTTTTATTACCCATTCAACTAGATGTTTATCTACGAAGCTTTTGTTATAAATGCCTTATTTATGGGCCTTGATTGAACATCTTTATTTACTACTAATAGTAATGTTTGGCTGTAACCCTGAAATAAATTACTACCATAATCTTAATAAATCTTAACCGTTGTTTCTTCGAAAAACTGGTACTTCAAATTTTAATCCTATTCAAAGTGCAGAAAACATACTACCCCTAAAGGACAATCAGAAAAAGTTTAAAAAACTATGACTAATGTCGCCCAGGTTATTATTACGAATTTATTGATACCTTATATTTTATTTATATTTGTTTAGTGTTTAGTAGTTTACGCAATGCGGTGGAACGTATAGATACGTAGACTACCAAAAATATTACCCCTCCTTTTCAATACAACAGCTTTTCTTTTTTATGTAATGGTGGTAAGCGATTACCGCCGCCCATGGACACCGGCAACACCAGAGGCGTCACAAGTGAGTTGCCGGCCTTTGGGGGAAGGGAAGTGGTTGAGGTATGGGCTTCCGATATCCTCACTCACTCGGTGAAACAAGCGCTGTTTCACACCGGTTTTCTGTGAGGCCGTGGTATCACTCCGGTCGAGCCAGCCCATTCATGCCGAAGCGTGGCTCTCCCACGGTGGTTTATTATTTAGTTTATTGTAATTCATCACAAAATGAGTTGAAGATATATTTTTAAATGTAGTAACTAAATTCATTTGCTATTTTTGGGAGATTTTTTTATTTTTATTAACCCTCTACGGAAAAAGAGGGGTGTTATAAGTTTTAAAAAATAAATAAATAAATAATCGAATATCTGCAAAAATATCATTGGCGTATGATTACTCGATTAAGTGCTTGAGTAGGGGTTTGTTTAAATTTTGAATTTATAGTTATAATGGACTTTGAATTATTCTAGATCACTTTGAAATGAAAAAGATTACAGATGGAAAATGTTTTATTACGAAAAAAGATACAAACAGAACATGGATAAAATATGTAATGTATGTTTCTATTAAGTTAAGCATAAAGGACAAGTTAGAAAGCGACTATCTCATCTTGCATTCATGGTGTATTGTACAATTTGTTACTTCATTTAATATTCTTACCGAGACGAGCTCTCAAAATATTTACATATGTACATATAACACATAGATGATTATTTGTTATCTTTGCTACCGTTTATTTACTTTTATTGTACAGTAGGTCAAACCTCCTTCTAGAAGACGCTTATGTCCAGCAGTGGATAAGGACTGTGGATGATTTAACTTTTTAATCGACTTCAAAAAAAGGGGGAGGTTATCAATTTGACTTTATTTTTTATATGAAAGCCGGTGCTTCCCGTGTGATCCCATTTCAATTTGGTGCAGTTCTTGAAGTCAGTTTTTTTGTAATTTTATTTAATATAAAACAAAAGAAGGTTACGTCAGAATTAAAGTTAATTAATGACTAAGACAATCTTGCAATCCAGTGGTTTCGGGTTCGCATCCCACTCAGTACTCTACCGTTGTGAACGCACTCATAATACTCGCATTTACTTAGCTGAATTGTTTTATTAATGAAAATAGTTCAATTTAAATAACGTTTAGGAATAATTAACTAAATTTCTGTAAGAAAACAATAACGCAAATGATCAAAAATTAAACCAAGTCATAGTCATAAATCCCGAGATGAAGTAGAACAACCGCAATAAGAACATCTTAATATTTAATTTGAAAGTTGACTCAAAGACCTTTCAGTGATTCAGTTAAAATAACAGAAGAAAAGGTTTTTCGTGAGTAACATGAAAAGATAATTATTCTACCTCCTCTCTAGAGCTGGCTCAAAATGTAGAGGGAATTCAAAATGGCCGCACGAATTACTTTTTTTTTGTAGCTGTCTTTTATGTCGACTTGTATAAGTTGCCATTGTCAAAAAACTGGGGAGTATTTTCTATGAAAAGTTTTCTATAGGTAGGGTTAGGTTAATATTTGATTCGTCAAAACTTTGTTCATCTTTGTTCCAAAGTTTTGTATCATATTAAATTCAAAAATACGCGCTTTAATGATGACAAAATATAACAAGCTAATTTTTAAAAACGTAACTTCGTAGCATTTTAGAAACAGACGATTTAACTTTTGTAATTTGAATATACTTAGTGTCAATCACACTGAAGCGCGTTTAAAAAAAAAACTTTAGTTACGATAGGAAAGTTAAGCACAATTTTAAAAGCTTGGTCTTTTTTAACTGACATCAAAAAAGGAACAGGTTCTCAATTCGATTGGATTGTTTTGTGTCACCAGTGTCACCACACAACTTTCAAAACGTACTAAATTTAAAAAAAGAAGATTCGTATTATTGAAGCGAATCAAAGTGACGTCTGTCAACTAGGAGAATTTGCCGCCAACAGTTTATGTTCTCAAGATATCATTATCGAAATCGAAGTGTTAGTAGCTATTTGGAAGGCCCCCTACTAAGGGCCTTAGGGGGTAAATGGTTGTTTACACTGCAGTATCACGCTATAAATTATCAGCAAACAGGAGTAGCTGTTTTCCTTATGAAAAATGAACACATTTGGATTTACTTTCGATTATTGCTAATCAATTCGCAATATTTATATTCCCGTAACTATACAGTTAACTTGTGTTTTTTCTAAATTAGACACATAAATGACGATGAACGAATCAGTGTTATTGAAAAACTCCCAACACAGAAATTCGCAGCCAAATCGAACACACCCAACCATTTGTAAGTTAAAGACGATCTGTCGATTGCGAAACAGTGTACAAAATTGAAATAGTAACATACCAAGTTGCAACACTTAAGTTATAGTCTATTAAACACGTCGAGTAACTTTTACGAGTCGAGTTGACACGTCGTTTTGCGGCTTGATTTATCCAGGCGATAAATAAAACTTCTCCTACAGGAAGGACGGAAACTTATAAAAGATCTTATCGTTATTATCCCGACATATTCATATATGTTGAAATTGTTAGAGTAAGAATTTGTTTCTTGCTGACTTTGGCTGTCTAGATTTGGTTGAAAGATACATTTCAGAGTCACACACAAGACGTTGTCTTATTAGCTGTATAAAATACACTACTACAATACCTAAGCCATAATGTGTACGATGGTAGTGCGTTGAGCTTCTCAGTGGCAATATTTATATGCCTGACCTATCTTTGCTGTCTTTTATGACTTGTCGTCTGTAGGGGCTAACTCCCATTGAGATTGTAATCGTTTACATCGTGTCCCCTACACAGGAAGAAGGGGACAAAAGAAAAGAATAATTGGGTTAAGGAAAGTGGATAGTGTGATGCAGTTAGGGTAGGGAGTCCTGCTAGGGACTAAGATTACTGTAGGACGAGGATAGGTCACATGTCAGCATTCCCTGCCGATCCTGTGATTGGAGAGGGTCACTGCGTCAGGATATTAACGATAGGTCAGGTCACTCAATTTTAATTACTGCTAATAAATACGTTAGCCATTATCTGAATAGTTATGTTACAGCTGAGGGCAGAACCGAGGACATAATTAATACGCCTTCTAAAGCACGGGAATTCTACATAATCATAGTCATCAACTTTCCAACTACCATTTTAGTTAATATCGTTTATAGTCCACGCGACAATGTAACACAAGACCAATAAAGTAACGAATAAAATAGTTGCAAAGGAACTTGGCCGAGAATCTTGGATAAATTAAAATTCCAACATGTAATATACTCAGTTATGTGGACTATGTTAAAATTGGACGTTCGTTTAGCAACTGCGGAAAGGGAGCGGATGTAAAACACTAACAAATAGTTTATAATTTATTAAAACACGTAATGTTAAGACTGCAGCCATCGAAAATAAGAGTGTACTAACAGTTTTGATTATAGTTAAGATTAAATTAAATATGGATAAAAATATTAGACTCTTACAACTCAGCAAAATATCACATACTGATGGATCCAGATCTTGCCCGAATGCAGAACTTTCTTTTGGAGTTCTAATTGATTTCTATTGATTGATGATTTCTATCAAAATTATCATTAACCTATCATAAGAAGGTGTTTTGAGAGTATGTGCATTATTAGAATCCATTGATTTAATAAGTTTATTATAAATTCCTCTTCATATCTTTTATAAAATAATAAACCTCAAGTCATAAATAAGCAACAATCACGTAGAACTCTGCAACTGTATCTGTACCTACAGAATTTACACCTAAAAATAATCTTGTATTGTGTTCCTTGGCGAATGTGTCGTCAAATTTATAGTGTTTGTAAATCGAGTCTCGAATCTAACGTACCGTTGTACAGCGTCTATTTTAAGATTGTGTACATAATACTGGGTCTTTCGAAACGCACATATTCCAATCTAAATTTATTTTATTTCTTCATGTTATGACTTTGATGAGTTATCTGACATGACATGTGTTCAGTACAGAACAGTTTATACCTATATATTTCATATTAGTTTTTTGCTGTGACCCCATTGCATAATATAAATAGGGAATAAAAATACATTGACAGATAACTAAATGATTGCAGTATATAAACTGTGCATTAATTAAATAAACCTGTCACAATCGATGGCGGCGGAAATGATTTTAATGGTATAGGGAGCAAATTAGCAGATGATTCATCTGATGGAGAGTAACTGCTGCCACCCATGGGCACTAGATACTGAATAGTCAGAACCATTTTGCCAGTCTTAAGTGCCTGTCCAGATTTTGCGGAACTAGGTGGTCTTTGGTTTTCTTACTCTCTCCGAGTAAGTATTAATAACTGTATACTCGTAATGTGACTTTGAATTCTTGAACAAGAATATCTCAATTCTTGAACAAGATTATAAGCTATAACATTGTATATAATATCACATTACGACAATAAGGAGAGGAATAATGTCTATTAACGTGGATGTAATCGAATACCAGAGTCATGTCTCAAAGACAACTACGTTTGGATCAAATTTAACAACAAGAAAAATATTTCATTTTATTACAATACGCTTTAATTTCATACACATCGTACAGAAATAAGAAAGCCATTCTAATATTATATAAAGATGCATGGATATTGTGTTATATCGAGAATTGAAGTCATATTAAGAAGCGCTTGCAGCCATGGTGGGTACACTATTAAAAGTCGTTAAAGATTTAAGTTTATAAACGTAATATTGTACAATGTAACAGGCAATAGGGATCCCAAAAAGTAACTCCAACTATCAAAGATCCGGCAGTAGACGGCTACTTTATCAGTAGGTACTGTTAAAGAGAACGTTTCCCTTTATGTCTTTAGCCCCATGAGAAAAACGACTTCAGCCAACATTATCTTGAACTTGTTTCAAGATGTTGTTGGCTGAAGTGGGTTCATTTCACGTTATTCCAAGAAAAGTCATGAATAGAAATGAAAGGTACATAAAACATTCAATCGAGTGAAACGTTTTGATATAATGTCAAGTCTATCTGTGGCAGCTTTTCGCAGTTCCCGTGACGTAGGCTCTCTCTATAACGCAACGTAAGATCCCAGTGGGCAGCTGTCGCTATCTGTCATCTATTTATACACCGATGAGATTCACGATCGTCACTACGTTACGTTTTGCAACACTGAGAACTATGCTAATGGACAGATGAACATCGGTGACTCGTATCATCACAGATATAAGATTTTAATGTTACAAATTTGAGTTCTAGTAAAAATAGGACACTACGCAGAAAGTACCTTACAAAAGTCAGTTGATTGACTACTGCAAAGGGAAAGTGAAGTTGGCATACCAGAGTTCTTTTCAAATTAATGCCCCAGCTAACTAACATGGTACAGAAAGACGCAGTCAACCAGCAGTTCAAGATGATAAGGAAAAATTAAGAATGACAATCGGACTTTGGTCGTGGAGTTTCCACTTGTGTTTAAACTTCACTCATCAACGACCAAAGCCACGTCTGTAAGCCAAGCTGGCGACAAAATTATATATACTGACTCTTTTCTACTCACTATATATTACAAAATGGTATCTTCAGACCAAGACAGGCACTAAGTTTAAATTCGAGGTACGTAGCGATGATTCTTCTCACTCGTTTTACTCTTGGCAGAGCGGTCGTGGTCATGCGACCGAACTGCCAAGCGATGATACAAAGCCATTTTCACATTTAACAGGTCTTTCGTGAACGCTCATCTAATTTGGGTGCTTTTAAATTAGACCTTCTTTAAGATACTGCTGATCTGGTCAGGTTACCATTGAATGTAGGAAAGCTTCGGCGCCTGCTTCAAGATACTGTAAGATCAAAAAATCTTATTCATAAAATTCTCGTTTCACAATGTTAGTTACCAGTTACCATACTCCTCTGAAACGGCTGGACCGATTTTTATGAAATTTGGTGTGCATATCGGGTAGGTCTGAGAATAGAACAACATCTATTTTTTATACCCCAATTTTTTATGGCAAAACAACGTTTGCCGGATCAGCTAGTAGACTATAAAAGCCAACCGCTGAAGCTATTAAAAAACAAGGATTAAGAGTGAAATTGAGGTCACGCTGACGGGATACCTGTATGGCCGCATATGAATCATTGTTATAACCGCATTTAAGGAATTCTGCCTTGTTAATGTTAAATGAACGAGAATTAGGTCAGCTGACGACCACAAACCTTTGCAATCTGGTGGAAATTCCAACGTAACCACACAAAATTGACCATTAATGACTTGCTAAAATAATACAACTTCAATTGGAATAACTCAATAAGTAATAAATTCAGATTGTAATTCAACTGGTGTCTGCGTACGACCAACTATGTGTTACGACAATTCTATTGTCAATGCGTACCGATTACAACTGATAATGTACATGTCAGTTAGATGATAAACATATTGAATTACAAATTGAACTCTCTTTGTTGTTCTATAAAGTCGGTTTTTATTTACGGGTAAATGAGATTAGATAAACGTTAGTTTATGATATACAAACACGCAATTACTATTGCTTTGTTAGATGTGTACATTCCTATTATAAATGTATGGCATGGCTATTATGAAACTCTGGTACATAATTATGAAATTAATGAAGAAAAAAATGCGTCACGCGATATTTCTTCTATCTGATGCAGTTTTGATACTGGTTTTGTTAAACAGGCTGATTAAATAAGAACAATCATTTGGAAATTGGTGTAAACAGAAGTTATCATTTAGTCAAATACATTATTGTGAAACTGGGTACATCAAAAAAAAAAAAAAAAGGATATTTGGCGCCAAAAAGTTTTTTTTTTTTTTATGTTTTCAAAATACATCGAATGTGGTATCAAAATAAAGATTTTTTACGGTGATCATGAATATATAAAAACTTATATGTTTTAATTGTTAAATATTGACGCAGTCGGGTTTTTTATTTTTAATAATTTGTACTTGTTTATCCATAATTTAAATGACTGTTTATTACATTAATATTCATTTTTATGTGACTTCGGTAAGGCGAAGCGGCGAGCGTCGCTACGCCTAAAATGCCAGGTTTATCCGCGCCTATAGATGTTTCACATCAAAAAAATAGTTTTATGTACTAGGGATAATCATTTAGTAATAATATTTTGCTGAATAAATTACCACAGGTATTGAACTAATCCTAATCCACACGCACACCTCTGTTTTGGAATCCGTATCTAAATTAACCAGAAGAAACCGTGAGGAATTGGAAATATGTATAATACCTAATTCCACTTTTCTCCTTGGCAGGAGACAAATGAAATTAAAGTAGGCAGAATTACCAAAGGTTAAAAAAGACAACTCCCGTTTTAGAAATATGTCATAAGTTGAGGTGAACTTTACATTGAATGAAACGAACACAAAGACCACCCAGACTCAGATCAACAATTTGTGGATCACACAAATATTATCCAATATAGGGATCAAACCTACAACACGGCGCAGTAAGAAGCTAGGAACCATACGCCTCCGTGCAGTCAACTGTAACACTTTACGTAATTCGCTCCAGTGATCTTTACGTAGGTGTAAACTCGCGTAAGTATACACGTATTCATAAATTACAAACACGTCATATTCAGAAGTCCTTGAAATTCTATACAACGCTAACAGCTAGTCGGTTTTGAAATTCTAGATTCATTACAGCTATCTAATGATACAAGGTAGCAGAGCCACGCTGATTTCAGCACGAACAGGCAGGTTCGACCGGGGCGGTACTACCCTCGCACAGAACTTCAATGTAAAATGACAGGGTTCCTGTTGTCATGTTTCGTTGGTAAGGAGGCCCAATTATTTTTAATATATATAAATATTGCAGAAGCATCACTAGGCTGCCATGGTGTAGGTCCAATTTGCATTCGCAATGAGTATAGTGACCACCACTCTTGGATTCTGCTTATGCTTTCCATCAGGCAGAGTAGAGTCACTTTGGCAGAGATATACATAAAAAAAGTAACCTCACACATCTCTCACACACGGTCGTCTGGTTCCTAGCTAGGTTGTAGGAGGTAATCTTCGGAAGTACCGATTCTATCTTGAAAATTCTTTCCCTAACAGAAAGCGACATTATTTAGGTGTGACAAAGGCTATATTTTATTATGACTGAAAAAAAAAATCTGTTAAAAATAATAGTATTTGTAAATGAAGTCGGAGAAAAGCGGGCGGTTAACGCCCAGCGAAGTGGACACGGGTCGGCTAGTTTTATTATAAATGCGTACTTTTGTCTATCACTCTTTAACGCCTTAACCACTTTACCGATCATCGTGAATTTAAGTCCCGTATACAGTATACATAGACCGACACAGGGTAATTTTATTCTAATTTATCTCAATTTAAAACAAACCCAAGCTAAGTCGCGTTCAAAAGCTAACAAAATAGGTACATGGCATTAAGCGTGTGCGGTGTTATTCTTCATTCAAGTTTTTGCGTGGGAGAGCTACGCTTCGGCATGAATGGGCCGGCTCGACCGGAGTGATACTACGGCCTCACAGAAAACCGGTGTGAAATAGTGCTTGCGCTGTGTTTCACCGAGTGAGTGAGGATGGCTCTAATCCCCAACCCCCCAAAGGCCGGCAACGCACTTATGACGCCTCTGGTGTTGCAGGTGTCCATGGGCGGCGGTAATCGTTTACCATCAGGCGATACGTCTGCTCGTTTGTCCGCCTATTCCATAAAAAAAAATGACGTTAGTTTTTAAAAAATCCTAACCATTACCATTGCTCTAATATATTATACATAATTTTGTTGTAATAACTACTTCAGATAACGTAAAAATGGTCGACAGCAGAAAAAAAAACAATTACGAGAAAAATCACTAATGCATTACAACCGAATGCCCGCCTCAACGGCATGAATAATAAAAGAACTGACGCTGTGAATGCTAAACAGACGGACAGGGCAACGATTTAAATCATTTTGCATGTACAAACACAACTCATTATAATAAAAATCACCGATTTAATAATAGAACTAGATTGCCTTAGTAGATACTAAGACGTCCCTCGTAAAGATCAAAACAAGAAATGTTGAAAAACCATAACACGACTACGTAAAAAAAAATTACAAAATGTATATAGCCTTTGTCACCCGGGTCATTAATACGAATCTATTGACACCTCATTCATTAAAATCGGCGTTCAGTAGAATAGGCGCTACCTTTGAACATTCATAGGCTGTCAAAACTATTACCCTTTCTTGACATAGTCGGGTAGAAAAGGGCACATCTATATTTTTATGGTATACCTTATCCCATAAAAGAATATACACTTAGGGTATAATGTCTATTTTACCGTATAGAGGCAGAAGAGCAGTCGTAGTTAATACTGACAATTGCAACTCAAAGGATTAAGTACCAGTACTCGATGCCACCTTATGGCCCTTCTAGAATGAGAAATATTGAGGAAAGGAAGAGGTTTGGAGTTCCGGTAACCTCGCCACTTTTCTGTGTGCACCGTGACATCACTCCAGTGCCAGGACTTTTCATCATTAGCCAATAATAGACCCTTGCTCGAGCTATTATTGCTATTCCCTAATCCATCCCAATTTAAGCAATATCTCTTTCGTACCATTGCCAGCCCTTCTTATCGTCCTTTCCTATCAATGTACTACCAATTCTCCTATCTAATCAATGTGTTTGGTTTACGGCAATAAACTTGTTTGTATTACGTAAAAAACTATAGTTGAAAAAGTGTGGGCGTTTCATACACCTCTGTTTAATCCCTACGAGAGTATTGTCTTAGAGTATGCACGTATAGATCTTATCTCTTCTAATAATATTATAATTTCAAAAATAACTCTGTAATGGTTTCACGGCCAAATTGCTAAAAAGATGTTAATGAAACTTCACATGGAGATTATTTAATTAATGAGGAAGGACATGGCTATTTTTTTCCAGCGACAACCGACATACACGCGGGCGGAGCCACGGTCAAAGCTATCTGTGCATAAATCTTACGTTTCATTCGTGGTATGTACGCGTAACACAAACGCAATAAAACATCGGAATTTGAGTCATATTTTTAATTACCTTAATTTCAGTTTCATTTAAACGGCACATAGACAAATAAAAAACTGTTTTATAATTTTTACTTAAATGATTTTTTTTTTTCACGGCACACTTCAACATTGTTAAAATAATTTCGTAGCATATACAATTCATTTATTTTTACGTTTACATTATCAAGTATTCAACTGGATTCTTAATTGCCCACCCAAGGATTTTTTTGTATAAAAAAATTAGGAAATGGTATTATCGGGTGTAACATACGAAATGGTATATGATAGGAGCATTTGTGATAAGATATATCAGCTGGCTTATCAATAAATTGTAAAATAATACGACGGCTGATAACAGTATCAGTATGCATCCTAAGATACCACTTATTAATGTGTAGGCAGCTCTATCTCATAATTATGTGTTACTTTTTTAATATCTATATTAATACTTGGAGAAAATTTTGTGTGCACTATTTTTATTACGTATGTTACAAACATTTGTAACCGTGTTTTTTAAACAAATATGGCGAACGGAAGATGCCTTCACAAAAAGTGCACAAAGCTAATTACCTACGTGCGTAAAATTATTTTCCAAGATATTTTTAGTAGCTTTTTCAAGTTATTTACATTAGACGTTGTCGGCTTGATTAATACGTGTCTGAAATGTTAGGGTTCAAGTACTAATAGTTTAAACAGACACTACGAAACTATAAGAGTTCCGTTTTTGCCATTTTGGCTACCGAACCCTGCAACAGCTACGTAAAACTATGTGTCCAGTATATTTTCAATTGAAATGTTGCATTTCTCAGAGGACGCAATTTTATTTTTTAGATATGAAGGAGGTGTTAGTGTGAAGTTAAATTCAAGTTTGTGACGTTGCAAACCTGTCCCCCGGCCGCCATCTTGGCAAAAGGGGTGCAAATGGTTTTTATGGTATATCTGTCAAACTACAGCTCTGACAAAAAAAAATGATTAACACCTCCTTCATATCTAAAAAATAAAATAGCGTCCTCTGAGAAATGCAGCCCCAAATGTACCTAACTTTTCAGTGGACTAATAACGGCCGAAATTCGACTGCCAAACGATGTCTAATGCCTTATTAATACGTCAGTATCAGTACTATCGAAAAGTGACACTTTTCTAACCTTTCGACACAAGATTCTTTAATAAATTGCCTAAAAATTCTTATAAAATAACCTCCTAAGCGGTTCGCCTTGACACTAAACAATTCGATAGTATTTTTGGCGTTGCCACGTGGTGCTTAACCTCAAATATATTCAAATATATTTTCACTAAGATATTAAAATCGATGTTAAAACGAACCCATATATTGGGTTTTAGATTTTAGAGACGGCATTTAAAGTTTTATGAAACACTAAAATTAAAAAGAAAACATTAAAACTCGTTGTCCATACAAAAATCCAAACTAATATTGTAATATCAGTTTTTTTGTTAGTAATGCTACTTCTAATGTCTAACAATGGACTGCAATGGGCTGAATATGGTGATGATGAAGGCTTTAGGCGAATCATACAGTAGACGTCATCAAAGGTACAGTATCAGTCAGTCACCAAACCTACGGTAAAAATAAATCCAGCGAATGATGATTTTTCTCGAAGAAAACAAAAAGAATTTCCAGGTTATATGTACAATGTCCACGCTAAATATTTATACTGCAAACATTTTTGGCAAGGTTTCTGCAATTCCATGAAATCGATGTTCATTTCCTTGTTTCTATTGTATCTAAAATATGTGCATTATTATATTGAGGTTCTTTGAGTTTCCTCATCCATAATTCTTTTATCGAAACCAGTTTCGATTTTTTTTATTATTTTCTTGACATTACTTCAATTATTTCCTCAGAACGTTTTTATTTCGGAAATTAACTTTTTTTATACAACAGTCTACCATCATACCATCGTCACGATGACCACGTTCTGGGTTGCGATTGGTCCGTACCAAAATATTAACCAATTGCAATACCGAACGCACTCCCTATTAAGTGCGAGTTGATGTGAAATAAACTCACTTAGATCCTCTGAACTAACTTCTAATCCATTTTAGCTATGATCTCTGGCATCGCTTCTACATATTAAAAGGAATACCAGGCCCATGTTAGTTCTGGGACGGGGCCTGATATGGTATGGCGTCGATTCGAGGAGGACCTGAAATAACATGATCAAGGTCCTCACAGACTAGTACGTCCAAAGTCGGTTGTAAGGGTGTTGTTAAGTGGAAAATTCACACACTCCTGGCTCCTGAATCCAAAGTGATTCTTTTTTTGTAATTAAGATCTATAGATTGCCTGGAAGAGATCACAGACTACGATAAGGCTGCCCACATTGTACCACTGTGCACTGTTTTTATTTGTGTACATTCGACATTGTATTTTTAATATTATGGTGTGAAATAAAAGTACCTATCTATCTCCTACCCCGAGCAAGAGTGAAGCGTGAATGTATGCAATACAAATTGTTTAACGACAGCCTACCCGACAATGTTCAAACTTGAAATTTTAATTAAAACAAATATTATCTGAGATAATTGAACGAAGTTCACTCATAAATGTTACATATGAAAATGTTATTATATAACAAGAACCGTGTATTATTAACCTACAAACGAGATTTCTGTTTTCCCTTTACTTAAATATTTATCATTGAATAAATAAATTTTATGTACGACAGTCGGAACAAGCGCGGAAGGTTGCGGGCTCGGGGCTAAATAAGAAAATATATGAAAAGTAAATTATAAAAGAAAGGAAGCAGGGGTACTTCGCTATTTTCGCTTCGAACGCGGATAAGTAAAGGGGATCTCGGTAATATTGATTCAGTTTGTGGTGTGCCTTCATATTTACAAATGTTTATGCGAATCTCTTTATATAATTTTTGTACAACTGTAATTGGGAGCCAGCCGACTGAGAAACTCTTCTAAACCAATGATAAATTACTATTTCCTATGTGAGTATTACAGGGCCAGCCGACTGAGAAACTCTTCTAAACCAATGATAAATTACTATTTCCAATGTGAGTCTTAGGCATGTAAGACTGCAATTTATATTTAGTTAAGGATATCTCGTCACCGAAGATAGAAAACATGGAACTTCACGAAGTTCCGTTCTCTTTGAATATGCTCCCAATATAAATAATATAGCTACCATTACGTGTCTAGAAGCAAAATTCAAGTTGGCATTATGTGTCTAATAAGCCTTCTTATTCATACTCCATCGGGAATATTAGCGTGTGCCTGTATGTAAAAACTTCGCTGAAATTAGGGTAATTTTAACAAATTACAAAATTAGTCTTTGAGTAAGGATTTAGGGCAAACGAGCGTGAAACTTCACACGTGTAATCCTCACGAGACATGGAGGCGTTAAGGGCCTCAAATTAGCTCCAAAAAGCAAATATTTACTTTACTACAATCCCTCTGTACCTTTGTTGAATACCCACTTACGGATAAATCAGAGCTCGACACTTATCACCAAGAGGTGACTGGAAAATGTATTATTTATCTGCTTAAATATATATGAAAAAGTTTAAAAATTGGGTAGTTAGGCAGGGAGAAAACGTGGACACTTTTGTGTCTTGATGCAGATACAGTCTACCGATGAATATTTGATTGCTATAAAATCACTATGAAATCATCAACTCCCTGCGCATACGTAAATATTTTTTGTATCCAGTTGCTACCACTTAACACATACTCATGACGATCAAAAAGTGTTCGGTGTCTAACGGGACAAAGTCGTCAGTTAAAGACACAAGCAACAATAACCAATTTCCTTACAATTCATCGACGTCCATCGTGAGACTGACGGAAAACAAGCGACGAATTGTGGCCAGTAGTAGCGACTGGTGACTGTGTCCGATGCCGCCGCCGGACACAGCAACTACGGTTACCAGTGATAGTGTGCCGTGTCGGCAACAAACAGTGTCTGCGTTTACGCAGCGCCTAAGATGTACAAATCTTAATAACCAAATCAAATTATTGTAGTGACCATATAGGCCAATAGAAAAATCGGTACGGTACGAGTTTTTTATGTTTTGTGTGGCCTATATGGTCACTACTCAAATCAAATTATAGTACCTATTTGTACGTAGCTTACATAATCTAACGTGGATCCAAAAGCCATGATACCTAACAGAGTTATATAATATTCATCAAAAACTGAAAATAATATAATCAATAGACTTATGAATAAAATATAGACTAATTCCCTCATTAAAAGTACTGACTTAACAGGGCTTGGATATGTAAATTGCTGCACATTGCAAGAGCATAATTTCAGTATTATTTTCACGCCTTCACTGGAACGATCGTAGGTACCTCACTCTCGATTTAGTTTTACGAACGATAAAGCCACGATAAGAAATTGCTGCTTTTATAAAAAATAAACTGTAAAATCTTATTACGAGAAGCTAATCTACATGTTAAACCCTAATGTTTAAGAGGGAATGAATCATTCCAAAAAACTTTAGGCAATCAAGTTTCGTTTGAAATCTGCAAATATATGGGTTGCCCAATGTTGGCAAAGTGGCAATGATAGGGTTTCATCTCCTGGGAGGGTTTCCTTCCATGATGCTGACAAAGTTATCACAACTTATTATAAAGTTAAACAAGTATAAATGCATTTTAATAAATGATTATCAGTAGGTAGTTCAACTTGCCATGAGAGTATAAAAATTTTAGTTCATGGAAAGAAGCCTTTAAAGTTTTTTCCTAAGTTCTCCTCGTTCGGATTTTCCAGGTTTCCTGTTACTTAATAAGTGCCCAAGAAAGATTTAAAAATTAAGCTTATTACAGGTTAGCCTAGTTTGGAACGCAGTCACGGGGGTTGTCCGGTCGATGGCGCTGTATGGCGCACCGGTGTGGGTGGCGGCTCTGACTGCCCTAAATAAGGCTCGCCTCTGGCGGCCTCAGAGGGTATTGGCGGTCAGAGCCATACGCGGATACCGCACGGTGTCGACCGAGGCGGCGTGCGCCTTGGCCGGAACACCCCCGTGGGATTTGGAGGCGGAAGTGCTCGCCGAAGTTTATCGACGGGTGGCTGAATATCGGGCGGAGTATGGCTATCGCCCTCCGCCCGAAGAGGTACGCGAGTGGCGTGAAGCCGCCCGTCGAGCCACTATGGCTAGATGGTCGTTCCGGCTGGAGACTCCACGCGCTGGCTTTGCCGCCGTGGAGGCTCTCCAGCCGGTCATCCTCGAGTGGGCAGGGCGGCAGCACGGGACCCTTTCCTTCCGACTGACGCAGGTCCTTTCCGGGCACGGTTGCTTCGGGAAGTACCTGCACTCGGTCGCCAGGAGGGAACTGAGTCCCGCCTGCCACCACTGCGACTGCAGTGAGGACTCGGCCCAGCATACGCTGTCGATCTGCCCCGCATGGGCGTCGCAGCGCCGGGCCCTCACTGCAGTCATCGGAGGGGATCTCTCGCTACCGGCCGTCATACGCTCCATGGCCGGTAGCGATAGCAGTTTTACCGCGGTCGCAGCCTTCTGCGAAGATGTCATCTCGCAGAAGGAGGTGGCGGAGAAGGCCCGGGAGGACGACGTCCACTCGGACCCAATCCGCCGCCGGCGAACCGGGCGGCGGAGGCGCGCCTATCAGCGCCTCATGCCGCCCTGAGTGTGGCCGCGGATGGTCGGGACGGGTTTTCCCTTCCATCCGCTTTAGTGGCCACCCGCGAGGGGGCGACGTACGCGTGTGCCGTACGTCGCCTAAATTGAGAGTCATACCAGCAGACGGTGCACGCTTCAGTGCGGGCAAGCGCTGGGAGGGGTCCGGACGTGTTAATAACTGCAGTTCCCGGATTCCTCCCTTCACAGGCGCAGAGTGGCACACCGTGTGGTTTTAGTCGGTTCGAGTCCGACACACCGCCCCGCCGCAAACCCCGGTGGGGTGACGGTCCGAGGGGATTTCCACACGTTAAAAAAAAAAAAAAAAGTTTGGAATGCAGTAGTTTAAAAGTTCTAAAAAGTTTAAAAATGTCTACATCTGTCGATGATCTATGCCAACAAATACCTTTTCTTTCAGTTCTTTAGTCACTCTATAATATACTTTTGAATATAACTGAATATTCAATTAAACGTCTACATTAAATTGTTCTCCAATGTATCTCCATAAATTCTAACCATAATTCCCGCTACGAAATGCTAAACGAACGGTGTCGACCGCAAGCCGGTGGAATTAGGTTCCGTACAACCGGACAGCCCAAGTTCTAACAATACGGTGACTGTAACCGAAGACGGAAGGATAGGTATTTGTGGTTTAACTGACTAAAGAGATATAATACTGCCAACTAACTTCATTGTTAGAAGGCTTTTGGTCAATGAGGTACCGGGACAAAGGGATTTGGGTGTATACTAACCAATCGCCGACCACTACTGAACGAAGGTCAGTTATCCAGTTATCGGGTGCGTCAGTTATTCCGAATTTGGGTATCTTCGTTTATTTAATGACAGTCTTTTTATAAGTGCATACCGTATTAAATCTTGACAATGGTCGTTTAATTCAAAATTCATTCCGAACAGTGTTGCCATATAAGGATTTCCTCCAATTTAGGGGAAGTAGTATAGATTTTTGGTAGATATTTTACGGGAGATTTTTGTGGACAGGTGATGAAGTTTATGATGGTCAATAATTCTCGTAATATGAATTCGATCAAAATTAAATGTCAGTTTCGACTCAATCTCGATCTTACAAATGTCATAAAAGATATTATCGTAGTCTGCATACTTAAATCTCGAGTCCAGAGGTTATCTATTTCTACACAGAAAATATTTGAAAAAATCCCATTTCCATTTAACCATTACAAAATAATAAGATTAATGAATAAAATAACGTGTGTTTTACACATTTTGTAAAGAGTATAGTAAGAAAAGTAATCATAAAATCCGAGTGATTCTAAAGTAAGAAATAAAAACGTTATAATGAAAAAATAACTTAACTTACAATAGCTTATTAATTCAAGATTACGAGAGCACCAATTTAACGATTACTTCACGCCGTGGCTACTTTAAAATTACCAATGTTATTTATTTAAACTTCTTAAGCATCTATCGCTGTCACCATACAATAAATTATCCTATAATACGTAATTGTGCAATCGTAAAGTTCAAATTCCCTTGACATTTGATAACGCAACTAGCGTTTGTAGTAAGCAACCTCTGCTTTCGACAGGAAGTGGCGTAATTAAGCACAATGCGATAGGCACATTAAAAATTCATAAAATTACTGAATAAGATATCATTACCAAAAACCAGTGGATGCGTTTCATTCTCATTATTTTCCCATAATAGCTGACCAAGATTTGTATATTAGGATTTTTGTATTTCAAACACATATATCAATGAAACTATGAGTGTTGGGTACAAAAATTTATAAAAATATGTTGCAGACCTCGCAGTCTATAGACAAGTGTGTGTGCTATCTGGAAGAACCTTGTTTTATTGCTATTATATTTATTAGCGGATAAAGAATTTACTGGTATAAGGTAAAATGTTGAAGAAACCTTGCAACTTTACATAAAAAATACCTTACGTACCTACATTCAGCTACGGTTTTGATGTGTTACAATTTACATCATTCGCCACGCATTTTTGTAACCTTTGTATGTAGTATCGTAAAAAGGGACGGAAGTGTGTAACAGAAAGCAGAGGATATTTGATATATTGCACGCGCGATATTTGATTTGACCAATGAGCGAACGCGTGCTAGTTGGCCCACAGATGGCAAGTGAGATTTCAGAACTGACATATTACATCATACTGTTACAGGACTACTGAAAGGCTAGGTAGGATTTTATCCTCGTTATGATGAATGTATGCGTAAATAGTCTTTAAACGTGATTAAAATTATATTTATTTCGATTTCCCTTAAAATTAGAATTAAGAATAGAGTTGCGACACTATATACCAATTTCTGTGTATTTATTTAGTTATTTCATACAAAACAAAGCATAAACAATTCGTCATATTCCTATATATATATCACATTACAGATCTAACAATCTTAGCCGACACAGCTCTTATGTGTAAACAACTGACACACAAATTAGACACGACTTGACAAATTGCCTACAACCTTCAACGGAAAATCTGCAATAACAGAATCTAACACAAAACAATAAGATACAATATTAAATCACAGTAAAAAAATGCAGTCTGATAATAACCTTGGCTGACATCAGACCTTAACATATATATTAAGGATTACTGTATACAGGTACTTTATACTACATCGATAATATGAGTACATAAGAAAATATTACATCACTGTGTTTAATGTAACTTGTTGTTTAGAATTGATTGATACAATGAAAGCCTCCACTCAAAGAGAAAGATTATGTAACAGAATTTTGGTGTGCCGTAAAAGTGACCCACTTATTGGTCCTTCGACCCCATTGTGTGTGCGTTCGGAACCGCGATTTATTGGACTATTATATATTAACTATTTTTTAATGTTAACTACTTAAAGATTAAAACTGTATTCAGAGTGAACAGAAGGTGCGAATTAGAACCTCTATCGGAAATCCGTAATGTGCAAGCTTGTGCACAGTATTTCTTTATCAAAAAACATCAAATCACAACCTAAGCAATAATTCAGAGAAACCAATTACGAAAAAATAAGAATGATACATTCTTATAAATCTTAACATTAAGTAATTAAAAAAATATTAACTTTTGGAATTCCGAGACTAATAGCTCTATACATAACTATGATGTAATAAAGCAGTAAATATGTACTTACTGCTGTCTCTGGTAACATAAAAAAAATCTTCACAATATTACCTAAAAATATATATTATATGAAGATGATTGTGCCAATCTATTTACTTGTGTGTTCATATTTAATGATTGATTATGCAAAATAAAGTATGTTAATTTCCAATGGTTAGTTTATCGTTAAGCGAATAAAAAACAAAGCAAAACTATAAACAATTTTATCAAAGAGAAGAAGAATGAGAAGAATACACCAAAATAATAAATGGTAGAAGTTCTGTACATTAAAGTGGATGGTCACACCAACGATGCAACAACTAAGCCATGGGTGGTACGGTGTGAGGCTAACAGTGGCTCACAACAACGAGGCAATGTGTACGGTGCACGATGGACGATTTAACGATAAACGCTAACACCTACGCTGCCATCACACTCTGCTGAATATACCTCTATGTTAAATGTAATAATTAATTAGCAACTTCTAATTTTAATCCTCTCTCTCTTCTCTTATAAGACTTGAATGGTCCAAAGAAAATAATTCTAATATTTATTTATAATTGTGTTATGATATTATATAACAGATGAAAAATAGACAGATACACTAGAAAAAAAATAAAAATAATAATTTGCATTATTATAGTGATGATGATAATATTATTAATATGATGATCAAAAATGAAATCTTATATCATATTTAATTTATTTTAACTTCTTCAATACAAGACATAATTAATGCAAATAATGTTCAATTTATGTGGTAACTACTAAGCTGCTGTTACAACCTTGTAATGAAATAGACAGTAGTTTGACCTTAGCTACTGTAATATTAGAACTAGTGAGTGATCAAGTCTAATAAGAGTCTTATAAGAATGGTGGGGTGGTGCAGAGATGCAGTGGAGGGCTGTGGGTGATCAGCAGAGGTGATGAAGAGCAGCGAGTGCGCGCGTGAGGCATGCGCGCCGCAACAACCACAAAGCCGATGAGGGAACATATGCTTTGACTGTCGACTCACCGAAATGAGACGTAATATTCGCATGGCCGTTGGCCAGTGGCAACGCAGTCACCAAGTCTTGCACTAAAAAACAACGACTGTCTATTAACATCGCATCAATTCGTACTGTACACGAGGCGGTAGTCTAGCCTGTCTTATCAACAAAAAATTACCAATTTACTTTGATAAATTCTTCCTATTATTCGTACAAGTTTTCAACATCATTTTATTATAGTCGTTAAACATTATACAGTAATAAAGCGGCATTTTATACCTAGTACATTTTAACTAACAATTACTTTTCAAGACAAACATAATTCGATACATTATGACCTCACAATCACAGAAAAATAGGTCAAAATGATAACAGCGGCGTGTACTGATAAGAATCTAGTTAGAGTCCAGCTGCGTGCGGCTAAATCGACCACAAGTTCGCCGTGTCAATGTTATGCCCGCCTTGCCAACGAAGTAAAGATTGTCGTAACTATGTATATTGTGTAAGTATAATGTACACCACTCACCCGAACTAAAATGTGATCTCTTCACGTCTCCATTTTCTGAGTCGCCGTCAAGTGGTCGTTTCCTCGAGTCCGTGATTTCCGGACTGGGGCAAGTATCCATCCCTGTGTCAGCGGCCATGTTGAATTTCAGGGCAAAACTTTAAACTTGTCTAGCATAATTCCCATTACGTAATTGCTTAAAAATATGTACGCTTATGCGGCACTATGTATTATATTAACATAATAATGGTAACACTTATCACTTAAACAACTAAAAACGAAGGAAATTTGAAGTTTTGGATGGTGTAGTCAATGAAATAAGAAGAGAAGTAACACTATGGTTGTTACGTCTAAACGTTTTGTGAACGTTTGTCGATACTGCGGCTGTTTGTGGCGCATGGCCAAAGTGAAGCAAGTGTCACGTCGGTTGTGTTGGCACCACTGTATTATGACACTAACCAGCTGATTGATTTAGGGCTGTTTTGCCAAGGTATCGATGATACTTATTATATTAATTATGTTTAAAAAGTAAAAATGTAAATAAGTTTTTGTGTGTATGGATTTTTGTATGTGTGTGGCATTTCAACACACTTTTCAAGAATAAAATCAAAAAAAGTGTTCATTTTTTAAAATTCTGACCTCAATCAACATTAAGTCAAACCTGAACCCAAAGAAGATGTTATAACTTATGGTTACTGTAGATTATAGACACAAATATGGTGGTTAAACCATTAAAGAGTGTTACATATATTTTTTTATAGTATTTCGTATCAACAAACCCAAACAGAAATATAAATTTCAAGTAAGTTTAAAAATTATATGGCAGTATTTTTTTTTCCATCTCAAAATAATTTGAAAGCTGACTATTGTTTTCAAAGACCAGAGAATCTTGTAAACCTCCCATTCTATTTACATACAACATACATGAGTTTACATGACATACACAACAAATTCACATTAATTTCACTGCACTTTTTGCATAAGATTTTTGCTTTACTTATAATGGGAGAAAACATTGACTTCTGTAACAAGTGTGTTTAAAAAATGGTTTTATTTGCAGGTGACAATTTCCTATCGACATTTATGTCGATAACCTAGTTTGCAGAAAGAAGCACAACTCTAAAAATACATAATGCGCCAAGGTCGTTTGTTAACCACTCAGCGCCTGCTACTAGCTTCACACCGGTGGCACTACAGGCGCTATATTTAAAAAGTGAAAATGTAAATAAGTTTTAAAATTAAAATTACTATAGTACACTAAAATAATAATAAAAAAGGTTGTACTAGTTTTATTACTGCTTTGAAAATGTAATAAACAATTAAAATAGGGTTAGCATAACTGGAGTTGTTAAATTTTTGTATTACTATTCTTCGAGATTTATACTTTAGGTTTTAAACATTAATATGGTTTTTTTTTTTAAGTAGAAATATGATGTCGTGAATTACTTTATCTATTGTAATAGGAACCTAAATAAAACGCCATTTTGAAATCCAGCAAAATCAAAACTCTAAACTAGGTCAAGGGTTGAGCTAAGTGGTTCTATCTCACTCTTACGAAGAGATCTGGGCTTTTTAGGTCATGTAAAGAATGAGTTGGTTTTTAAATTTTTAGACACTAACTACACTTATTTCATTTTCATATTTCCGATAATTTTACAGTTAGTTAATCGAATGCTCCAATTATTTTATTTTATAATGCACACCGCGTAAAAGATGGGTTTTCTTATTTTTCTTTAAATTTCTTTTAAATCAGAAAGTTTACAAAACGTTTTAAAATATATAATTTCTGTTATTGTTTAAATAAATTATTTTAGCCGCATTGCTCGTAGCGTAGCGCATTGCGGGGGATATCAACGCCATCTGTTATTGAAACCATATAACTAAAAGTTGAACTAATAGAACGAAAGTAGAACAGTTTTGAAGTGGCTGTGTGTGTGTAATAATTAGAATAAAACTGTTTGTTATGGACTAGGATGCTTTGGTGTTGGTATTATTTCGTATTATGTAACCTTAGGTAAGTGTCGAGACTCGGGACACAGATTCAAAACAAGGCAAATTCTGACATGAATATCGCCGTACGGGTCTATCTATATGTAGGTAGTAGGTACACTCCTATTTTATCAAATAACATATTTTTATGTAATTCCCAAAGCGTGATTTCAAAGAGCGTGATCACAAAGTGCATGACACCAGAATGTATTAATCACGAATCCACGTACCTATCTACATTCCTAAATCGTAAGCGTTTATGTAAGTGAAATACCATAAAATGATAATTTAACTATTCGCGCCCATTTGGGGTAATAGTTTCATCAAAAGTTTTAAGCGATTAAGTAAAATAATCAAAGTTTCGAGTAATAAAAGGTACGATTAACATATGCACGCTCTTTAAATGGCGAAAACTACCCTATTTCTTGTATCTTGCCTAAGTCAGTATGGACGGTTATTGTTAACAACCACATACTAGGGAAATAAACATGTAAGGTAATAATTGTAATAAACTATTTTTTTTGTTCTGTGGTGGTGGATTTATAGTGAACTTCCTTCGTTTTTAATGTTCCATCCAACTAGATTTGCCTCGGCTCCGCCCGCGTTTATTTCGCTTATTGCGGTAAATAGTATCCTATGGTCTTCCTCAAAAATCAAAGGATCTCCATAGTAAATTTATCTAAATCGGTTCACCGGTTTCGCCGTGAAAACTTAACAGACCGACAGTTAATTTCGAATTTATGACATAATTAGTATAGGGGAGAGTAGGGTAATGGGAGTAGGTGGGTAATGGGAGTCAGTGGGTAATGGGAGTCACCCTCATATCCACGAAACAGTACTTGCGAGCGACGCCTAATCAGCGTGCCTACCTCCGCTCTGGCCCCCCAGTGCCGCCCAGAACGAGTCAAGCCAGTCGGCACGCGCACCATCAAGTCCTCTGTTAACCTTAGTAAATCTGAAACACTGATGCCTGATAGAAAGCATGAGTCTAATCCAAGAGTGATGATCACTATACTGCTCCTGCCATGGTAATCGAGAGGGCAGTAAGTCAAAGGTGCCCATTTTTAACCGACTTCAAAAAAAAGAGGAGGTTCTCATTCGACTGTATTTTTTTTTATGTTTGTTACCTCATAACTTTCGACTGGGTGGACAGATTTTGATGAGTTCTGAGATGTCATCCATGACCATATAAGTCTTCAATTTGCATTAAGTATGTGCGCGACAAATTAACGAATAACTCAATATCACGCCAACCGATTTAGATGATTCTTTTTTTATTTGAAAGCTGGTGCTTCCCGGATGGACCCATTTCAATTTGGTCGTTCTTGAAGTCGGTTTTTTTTTGTTAAAATTTTGTATTTTTTTTTATTGCTTATTTAGGATGTACGTGAAACGAGAATTCTTCCTCTTATGCATTACGTCACAAGACTACAGTCATTTTTAACCGACTTCCAAAAATGAGGAGGTTCTATGTTCCACTGTATGTATTTTTTTTTTTTTTTTTTTATGTATGTTCACCGATTACTCCGTCAGTTGTAGACCGATTTTGTAAATTTTTTTTGTATTCGAAAGGATATGCTTCCGAGGTGGTCCCGTTGCCAGCATATCAGGATCTGATGATTGGATCCCAGGGAATTCGAGGGAAACCCTAATTTTTTATAGGCACATACCATGTTTTTCGTATATTTTCTGAAGGTACACCGGTATTTGCGTCTGGTAGTCATGATTTTATGATGATGAGCTGATGATGTAAGGTACAACTCCTTAACGGTTAGGAGTTGGAGGATAAATCTTTAAATATCATATGTATATATGTTACCTTAGTCGTATTCTTTCAAATTATTTAGGTAAGCTGATGATGGAAGGTGGAAGGTACAACTCCTCAACGGTTAGGAGTTGGAGGATCATTCTTTCAATTTCATACGTATCCAAAGACCTTCAGTCGTATACTTTCAAGTTATTTAGGTGAGCTGATGATAGAAGGTTAAACTCTTCAACAGTTAGGAATTAGAGGATGATTTTAATATTACACGTACGTATAGACCTTAATTCGTATTCTTGATGATGAAATTTGATGAAATAGTTCAACTTACTACCTACGATTGTTTGCACTAAAAACTGAAAAATAAAAACTTTTTATAAAAAAAAAACCGACTTCCAAAAACATCCAACGAAAAAAAAAAATATATATATACGGTCGAATTGAGAAACCTCTTCCTTTTTTTGAAGTCGGTTAAAAAAACGAATTAGTCGAGATGTTCTCGAGTTTTGCGCTTAACAACAGATTTAGCGATTCATTTTTATTTACATATAACTAGCTTTTGCCCGCGGGTCTTGTTTGTCGGTTATCGCTCCTCAAGAATCAAAGTATCTACATGGTAAATTTCATTGAAATCGGTGCAGCGGTTTGACCGTGAAAGCTGACAGACAGACAGACAGAGTTACTTTCGCATTTAAAACAAGTATGGAAAAGATAAGCTAGACGTGGGTACCTGATTATTACAAAAACATCCAACGGAAACTCTCTGCCAAAAAAACACTTAAAAGCGTAAAATAAACTGGTTCTTTATAAATTGCCTATACCTAATTCTTTATTCATTTCAATAGTAGTATTATAATGTGTGCTAGGTACCTAAAATCTGTTTGAAGTCGGTGCCAAGTGACTATCGCTTAGACTTTTGTAATTGTTCGTTTGTATTCTTTTTGGCTTAGCTTAGCTAGTGTGATAACTACTATTACATTTGGCTTGGCGCCGACTTCAAACAGATTTTAGGTACCTAGCATACACAATAATACTACTATTTAAATGAATAAAGAATTAGGTATAGACAAGAATTGGCACATAGCAATTTATGAAGAGCCAGTTTTTTTTTTTTTTTATGTATGGCCCGCCAAAATGACTCTACTCTGCCTGATGGAAAGCATAAGCAGAATCCAAGAGTATTGGTCGCCATACTCACTGCGAATGCAGACAATGCAGTATGGCGACCCACACCATGGCGGCCTAGTGATGCTGCTGCATCTTTTAGTCTAGTCAACAAGTATGGAACTTGTTGACTGGACTATTTGGGCCTCCGGTCTCGCACTCACCAACGAAACACGACAGCACGAACGTGGTCATTTTACGTTGATTTTCTGTGCGAGGGTAGTACCGCCCCGGTCGAGCCGGCCCATTCGTGCTGAAATCAGCGTGGCTCTACTACCTCTTATTTTAGTGTTTTTTGGCACGGAGTTTTCGTCGGATGGTTTCTTGGAAGTCGGTTTTTTTTTTATAAAAAGTTTTTTACATTTTCATTAAGACACAAGGAAGGTTCTTAAAGAGAGAGGAATTGTGAAAATTGTGAGGAAAATAATAAAAACAACACTTATTTTTTTTCTCTATTGGACAGCGTCAGGCCAATAACTTTTGAGGGAACGAAGTCTGTCGGGGCAGCTCGTAATAAAATGAAACTAATACCACTACAATTTCCTTTGTTTATGTACTCTTACTGTACTATGTACAAATCAATCATTTCTAACAATCACTCTGAACAATTTATTTTGTAGGTAAACAACTTCAAAGGTCAGTCCAATATTACTTTATTGTTTATTAAGTTTACCAACAAAACAACTCGAGAAATAAACTATTTTTTCCTATCAGAACATTTATAAATTGATATTGTAAGTCAAATAGCTAAAATAGAGTTATAAAAAGATTCGTTCTGAACCCATGACACCACCGCCACTGCCGCCAAGGCCTTTGTAGTTTGTGCACCATCGGTTTGCACCATTGGTGTACCTACTTTTACGGGTACTTTTTAGGGTTCCGTGCCAAAGGCAAAAAACGGAACCCTTATAGATTCGTCATGTCTGTCTGTCTGTCCGTCTGTCTGTCCGTCCGTATGTCACAGCCACTTTTTTCCGAAACTATAGGATCTATAATGTTGAAACTTGGTAAGTAGATGTATTCTGTAAACCGCATTAAGATTTTCACACAAAAATAGAAAAAAAACCAATAAATTTTGGGGGTCCCCATACTTAGAACTACAACTCAAATTTTTTTTTTTTATCATACCTGTAAAAAGTCTATCTATATATCGGTATCTATGCATAGGTCTTCGAAAATGATATTGAGGTTTCTAATATCATTTTTTTCTAAACTGAATAGTTTGCGCGAGAGACACTTCCAAAGTGGTAAAATGTGTGTGTCCCCCCCCCCCCCCTGTAACTTCTAAAATAAGAGAATGATAAATCTAAAAAAAAAATATGATGTACATTAGCATGCAAACTTCCAATGAAAATTGGTTTGAACGAAATCTAGTAGGTAGTTTTTTTTTTAATACGTCATAAATCGTAAACTGCAATTTACCTTTTATTCAATCAACACAAATATAAAAGTAAAATAAAAATTATATTATGTTACTTGCTGCTGCGGAACCCTTGCGAGTCCGACTCGCACTTGGCCGCTTTTTAACATTCGTTAGCGGTTAGACCATAGAGCAACGCGGTAGGGAGTAAGCCATACGCAGACATTCCCCTCTGTCAAAGCATAAGCCCAAGTGGGCCTACGCATTGCACTTTCATAGGATGGATTGTATAAAAGTGTGTGTGAAATTGTCAATGTTTTAATTGTTATGTGTGAGTTCGTGGGTATAGACTATTGTTTTAAAAAAATACATATGTCTGTGTGTGAGGATTTAGGGCGCTCGCCCACGGCGACTTTTTGCAGCGCTACAGTAACGAGGCTGTCACGCTTTCGCATCTATATAGTCGCGATGCGGTCGCAAGCTGTGTGCCCTCGCCTTCATAACCACGATTCAGTCGCGCTGCAAACCCCACCCTCCCTCCATTCTTCCCCCGATGTCGTCCGACACGCTCGCGCTTTGCTTCGACATAGTCGCGATGCTGCAGTGCGTTAGTAGCGCGTTGCAAACGTGACTACAGCGCGTTAGTAGCATTTACGAAACGCGCGACAGTATCCGGTCTCTGTTCTATGCGTTGGACTAACTACCAAAAAATAGTGATGTCACTAACTGCAATTAACATTTGCTTACTACTAAGAAAGAATAGATTTTAACATTTATTCAAGAGGTTAGAATGAAAGTCCGTCCGACTTCCGTCATTAATGTATTTCAAATTGTAAACTGATTTTCCGGATAGCTTAGAAGAAACGAAGTCAGTTCAAAGTGAATCGCTAAATATTTTGACAAAACTCGGACGAAATAAGTTTTTGTTATCTGTTCTGATTTTTTTATTCTTTCACGGGATTAAATCTCGTAAGAATAAAAAAATCTTCTAACTCACGTTGCCAAACAGTCGGCGCCAAACTCCTGTACTGAAATATAACGTGGAAGTGGCGTAGAAGCGAGAGCGTTTCGGTCGCGATTTCTGATCTTCGCGACCCAGTTTTGCCTACCCCTTGACCATTAACAAGCGTATCTAATTCATTCTTAGATAAAATAGCAACGTTCTTCTATGAATCATGAATCGAAGGCGCTATGTAAGCGTTGATACGACACCGACTTAACGCGGTGAAATGTTTTATAATGCTTTAAAGAAGCAATAAGAAACATTTCAACATAAGTTTGTACTAGGTTTAAACCTGATTTTAATGAGTGGAACTCTTATCTCCCGTTCTTCCATGTTTATTGTCAAAGTAGGAGTTCAAAATGTCCTAAATAGTTCCAGAAAATCGGGAATTTTACAGCTCTGTCTGAGTCAATTTTATTTCATCGACTTGGCGGTGGCACAAAAATGTCTCATTCAGTTGATTCGACACATGATTCGACAGAGGTCAGTATTTAGTAGACACATAGAGGGTGTGGTCCGAGAGCTGGTACCATTTTTTGGGTAGGTAGGTATTTGAGGCAAGCTGAAAACTTGTCACAGACCTCTCCTATTATACCCCAACACGGAACTGCAGACCTGGCTGGTGAGCAGCGGGGCTAAATCAACCCCTAATTTTTTCAAAATATTATAATTTTTTTTCAAAAATATATTTGAGGCAATATGCAATTTTTATATGTTGTAGTTTCATGTTTAAAGAATAAAAAAATATATAAGACGATTTGGTCGGGACTTTAACATCGCCAGGCGCTTGCAAAAATGTCATTATCGCTTTAACTGGTTGTCAAACTTCACAGTTTTGGAGAAATTTTATAAACTACAAATTTTTCCTGGGACTTCCCGAGTGTCATAACTCCGTGGGTTACCGCTGTTGATCCTGGTGTACAGGAGTTACAGTGGTGGGCGTGTGGGCGGGATTAGTCCCATTTAAAACAAAAACTACTAATTTAGTCAATTACTATTTTAACTGAACTATTTCTGTTAATTGTATCTAGAGGACTAGAAGTTACGTGACTTACAATGGTCTTGAGGTTTCTAGTCGAAATTTCTAAGTAAAAAATAGTAAATTTTGTGAATTTCTGTTAAAAACGGAAAAAGTATTAAAAAAAATTACTTAAATATTTGTCAATAGTGCAAAATTAAAGTATTATAGTCTAAATTATAAAAAGATACAAATAACACAAATAGTTCAGTTAAAATAGTAATTGAGTAAAATAGTAGGTTATAAAATTTCTCCAAAACTGTGAAGTTTGAGAACCAGCGATAGTGATGATGACATAGGCTTGTGTCTCATACGTGAGCACTGTTTCTCAGAGTGCTATACCTGGCGAAGTATAACGTTATACCATGGCTATTTTAAGTCACGTGACCTCGCCAGAGCCAATAATAACGCGGCAAGCAAAAAACGCAGACAGCTGCCAATAAACGCTCTATCTCACACTACAGCTTATCTATAACGTTACTCACTCGCGCACCTATACATAATTTATTAGATCACCTGGCAGGTCGGAAGTCTCACCAAAATTATCTGTCTTTTTTTAAATCTTATTGTTTAGTTATAAATAATACCCTATTAAAATTTCTAGTTGCAAAAACATTTATACAACTTATTTATTTTTATTCTTTAAACATTAAACTACAACATATAAAAATTGCATATTGCCTCAAATTTATTTATGGAAAAATAATATTTATATTTTGAAAAAATTAGGGTTGATTTAGCCCCGCTACTCACCAGCCAGGTCTGCAGTTCCGTGTTGGGGTATATTATGAGAGGTGTGTGACAAGTTTTCAGCTTGCCTCAAATACCTACCTACCCAAAAATGTTACCAGCTCTCCTACTAGTGCATTTATAAGAAAGTATTATACCTATGAATTATAAATAAATCTATGGAGAACTATCGGATTTATACTTTTGGATTATGTCCAACAGTGGACTGTTAAAGGCTGTTGATTTGATGTGATGTAATAATAACTTTCAGGAAAATATGTTTGTTTATTGTAGAGCAAATATCCACTCTGCTATTTGCAGCTTGCCATTGAAAAGGTTTAGAATCAACATCTTGGCCCCATCGTTAGATTAGCTCAAAGTGCATAATTACAGTTTCATTGTCCTAATCACATACACATACAAAGATTGATTTAGATGAGAATCAGATTTCGATTAGAATGGTTTCTTGATATTTGTTTACTTTGTTAGTTAGTTACCAGAAGCTATCTGAAGCGTGTTAAAAATAAAATGTATTGCGCATTGTTAGAGGCGCGGCTGGTCTTTAATTAATTACCTACTCAAACAATATATTTATAGCACAACAGCTACGCTACAGCAAGAAAGCGACTTCAACTTAGATTTACTATTGTTACGAGCCGGGTATTAAATAAATAAAAGTAGTCGGTTGATTACCAAAAACATAACACAATATTTAATAACAACACTTTTTACAATAATAATTCACTAAATCGCACTATAAGATCGCTTCGATATCAATCCGCTGTATCGTGAAACAATACTGCCGGTATGGCTAACACGCTCCGCTTTTATATGGCTGTCCTGTCGAATTCTTTAGAATAATCCTTAACATTCGACAGAACATTCTGGACCAAATAGATTGTTCTAGAGCTACTTGCAGCGCCATCTAGCGTTGAGAAAATCGGAATCACCAGTCACAATCTCCACAGTTGCGCGCTACTCGACATTAGATGGCGCTTTCCTCAATTCTTACGAACCATCCAGACCATTCGAGACCCATTTACAATATATAGGTAAATTCACAACACTATATTCACGGTTGCCTATAACAGATTGCCTGGTGATATGGCCGCAAATTTTACTTCCCTAGTTTCAGTTTTCCTAGTTAGGTTAACCTTGTTAGGTACTGATTTAGTACAATAAAGAGATTGATGGCGTAGTGGTGATAGCGGCCGCCTCGCCGCTTCCTACTGTGCTGCGAAACTTTGTGGGTCCGATCTGCACGTGGTACAAAATTTTATATGATCTACAAATTGTTGTTCTGAGTCTGGGTGTTCTTTGTGTCCGTTTCATGTATTATTATTTTTAATTATTTTTTTTTTTTAATTTATACTCAAGTTTTACTATTTCTCATAATCACAGACATAATTTTATACAACCGAAAAAAATATGAAATATGTAATGTATATATAGAATGAAGTGTGTAAAGTTCCCGCGACACATGATTCCTAGTGCGGAAGTTGTCTAAAAAAAAGCATTTTTTCTTCAAAATATTGCAATCAAAACCTGCAACACCAGAGGCGTCACAAGTGCGTTGTCGGCCTTTGGGGGGAGGGAGATGGGCCTCCGGTATCCTCGCTCACTCGGTGAAACATAGCGCAAGCACTGTTTCACACCGGTTGTCTGTGAGGCCGTGGTATCACTCCGGTCGAGCCAGCCCATTCATGCCAAGGTGTGGCTATCCTACTGATAGATTCTGAAAGCGCCCACTCAAATATGGTTTAAAAGTAAAGTTAATTAGAATATCTACATATTGACCAGTTTTTGTACTCCCACCGCTAGAGGCGCCACTTTACCAAAGATTATTTTTCCGCATATTTTAAGATTATATCGTGTTTGAAATTAATTAAAAACCTAAAATATATTCGTAACCAAAGTGCTTGTATAAACTGGATTCAATGCATGATTTCATAGCAATAATTTACATAATGTACTTTGATGAGACAATTATAAAATCTGCTTGTGAAGTTTGAAAACAAATAAATTAATTTAAATTCGTTTTAAAGTGTAACATTATGAGCCTTGGTCAAAATAAATAGGTACATATTAAATACGGTTTTTTGAATTAGATCCAAGGAATGAAAATTAATGGAATGTTATATAGGTAATGATTCTGTTTTTTTTTTGTGTTAAAGCGGGAAGTGCAGAAAACCATAAACAAGATTATATAATATTTGGTCCGACCCGGGAATCGAACCCGAGACCTCATGATCAGCAGTCGCACTCGTCAACCGCGAGACCAACGAGGCAGCAGAGGCAAAGAAAAATACAGACTAAAAACCTTCCCCTTTTTAAAGTTGGTTAAAAACGGAACTATTGAGTATGGCTATTATTTAAATAAATAAAACTTCTTTTCAACATTGTTTAGTATTTTAATTTACAGAAAAAGCAGTTACAAAATCATTAGGTATAATTATGTTTTATTTACATCTCTCGTAATTTATAGTCCGACTAGATGCTGATAGATGGCGTTACTAGTTGTTTATTGTCAATGTCGGGTAGTTAGTGAAAATGTGAGTTTTAAATGCGAATTAAGTCTGTAACACTATATATCAGCATAGTTTGTATTATTATATTATAATAACGCAGGTTTTACTGTTCAATATAACTATTTTCATAGCTTTTAGTAATAAGTTTTTATGTACAACAAATATTTCCTACATACGGTTAGTTTGTATTTAGGAGAAAATTATTTTCGATGCTGACTAAACGATTTAAAAAACATTCCGTACCGTAAAAAAACTACGTTTGTCAAATAAGTACTTTTAGCCTTAAAATATTATAAAATAACGTTATTTTTTATTTAAATTAATGAAACATTTAAATATTGTGTCTGCAAATCTATTAAATGTTTTGATGTATAATTATTACCTATCTGTTTCCTGCAATTAGTGACAAGGATTTCATGCAGTAGGGACGGTATGTTACAGAAAACCGGAAAGATGCTACTTGATGTGACCAATACGAGCGTGTGAAAGGAATTTTAGTACATTTAAAATTGTTTTAAAACATACATTTATTACATCAGAAATCATAAATTTGATTAGAAGTAGCACTTATTACGTTTATCAAATATCACCTTTGGTTTTATTCACAATGTTTATTATTAAATACCAATCGATCACATAGCGGTGTAGTCGTGTTTTAACCGACTTCAAGAACGGAGGAGCTTCTCAATTCGACCGTATTTGTTTTTTTTTTATGTGTTCGCGGATAACTTCGTCGTTTATGAACCGATTTTGATGATTCTTTTTTTAATGGAAAGGAGATATCCCAACGGTGGTACCATGATAAGGACATTAAGATCTGATGATGGCATCCAAGAGAAATCGAGTCTAACCTTGAAGTCGGTTTTTGTTTTTGTTAAAATGTTACTTGTAATTCATTGAAATTACTTTTATCAATAAAACATGCCTTACAATAAACCACGATTTATTTTAAATATTTACATTGAACAGTAGAACCGGTTCGTGTGAGTAGACTGCTGCTATCGGGCGGGCTCGGGGAGGACGGGGAGGGTGGGGAGGGTGTGGAGGGTGGGTGCGGGCACGAGGTGGTAGGTGAGCCACCAGGACAGCAGCGGCTGCGTGAGGGCCACGAAGAGCAGGAAGTAGACGCGGCGCTTGGTCCCGCCGGCGCCCGAGCGCTGGCCCCAGCTGTCGGCGTAGGGGTTGGTGCTGTAGGCGGCCTGGCCTGGCTGGCCGTACGCGCCGTACACGCCGTACGGAGCCTGCTCCGGCGCCTGGGAACCACCCGACAGGAGTTGCAGGCGAAGAGATTTTACCTGGAAAAGAAACAAATAAAAAAAAATTGAAATTTTAGGATGCGAAGAATGATGAAGTAAGAAGTCACGATAATCTAAAAGCGACTCTGATTAAATAGTTACAGTTAACAGATTATCAAATCCTAAACAAATCTTTTAGTTGATAAAGAATTTTAAACAGTATCTGGAAACTTATAATTTTCACAATTTTAAAATTATATCTATGGCACTATTTTTATTAAAATTAATATACAAATTTTAACAAAAAAAAAACCGACTTCAATCTGGACCAAATTTAAATGGGACCACACGAGAAGCACCAGCATTCAAATAAAAAAAGAATCATCGAAATCGGTTCACCCAGTCGAAAGTTATGTGACAAACATGAAAAATAAATAAAAAAATACAGTCGAATTGAGAATCTCCTCCTTTTTTTTAAAGTCAGTTAATAAACTAATCACTGATCATCCCTTTTAGTTATGAAATGATTATAATCACAATAATAATATATAAAGGCGAAAGTTTGTGACTGTGGAGGGACGGGTCACATGTCACTCCAACACAAAGGGAGGATCCTCCGACCAGGCTAGGTGATCATGCCTGGCGGGCCAACTGCCCAACGGTTGATGTTAGGACGTTGTATCTATGTTAATCGACGCGATAATTTTCACTGCGCGATTCAGGATTGGTAGTTTCTTAGTTTCCTTCTTACTCCGTAGTTCAGTGTAACTTCGGTAGATGGCGCTGTAGTATATTTCTGTTGCGCTGTATGTGAAAGTCGCCACAACAGTAATATAGCTCAGAATAACACATAGGCTACTATCTGCAGCGATAACCGACATACAAGCGGGCGGAGCCGCGAGCAACAAATAGTAAATAATATACAGAAACTGAAACAACTGATTACTTTCGCAAAACAAATAGATAAAGTTTTATAAAAAAAAAAGAACTTACCAAGAAATAACTGAGCGCAAAGCTACTATACAGCAAACTGCAATAATACCCCGTCCTGCCCAACATCAGTCCGGCCAGCAGACTGGCTATCATGATGATGTATTTGTACCCGGAGTAAGCCACCAGGTCCAGAGTCTTCAAGTTTGTGTTCGTATTGGTCACATACAAGGTCACCAGGTACATAATCATTTCAAATAGAATGTATGCGAGTGCTGAGGAAGCTTGAATTCCGATTTGTTCAGGAGAGAAACGGTGTTGGAGACCTGCGTAAAAATGGAACATGTTAAACCATAATACGTGGAAGAGCCACGCTTCGGCATGAATGGGCTGGCTAGACGGAGTGATACCACGGCCTCACAAAAAACCGGTGTGAAATAGCGCTTGCGCTGTATTTCACCGAGTGAGTGAGGATACCGGAGGCCCATAAAGCCCATAACGAGATGCTTCTGCATCATTGGGCCTCCGATTTTGCACTCACCAACGAAAAATGAATATGATATTTATTCTCTATATCTCACTAACATACCAATAACTTTAAACCTCAACTTGATATTATGTAATGAGTATATTAAATGGATAGTCTATTGTTAAAGTTACCTAGCTACTAACCAGTTTAGATCTTACCTAACATAAAGCCAGCCAACAGGACATATGTGACGTAGCCCATGGAGGGGATGTACAGGTCTGGAGCGTTGAGGTCGTACCTCGGCTGTACCGGTGAGTCCTGGTCGTATTTCACCATCCAATCCTACATATATCAACATCTTTAATAGTCATAACAAATCTGGCTTAAGTTACTTTTTTTTAAAATTCCATAGTCCAGAACTTCTGGACTATGTATTCACATAAGAAATCTTAATCCAGTAAAATAACTAGCTAACAAACCTAACCTTATGTGTATAGGGGAAGATTATGAGGAGTAGCTTCCGCATCACATATCTGGTGTCTACAGCGAAGTAGTACCGCAGCCGAGACACCGGGACGTACTTGTTAATCTCGCGTTGCACCACATCTCGACCTTGGGCCGCCAGCTGGTTGCCGTATTGCAGAGCCATGTCCTGGAAAGTACAGTCAGACTTTCAGATTAAACTAGGTGACCGCGTAACTCAGATATCTCTCCAAAGAAAGTTCCCTTTTTTGCAATATTTCTGATTGATGCTCGACTTCCATTGGTCCCCCTTAAGTTAGCTATCGAACACTAAAACAATTTTGCAATACAAACAGCAGCAGCAGTTAATGAGATTAGTGGTTAAACGAAACTAAATATAGCTTTATAAATTATTTTCGATAATTTTATTTTAGTTCCTATAAGAAATTCAAGACTAGAGTTGTTTTGATTTACCTAAAGATTTAGATAAAACATATTTTAAACTGTATTACACGATTAAAGGGGTATAACGTTTTTTTTAAATATAACTTCCGCACTAGGAATAAATCCTGTGGTCGCGGGGGACTTTACAAACATACATGAAATGGACAAAAAGATCACCCAGACTCAGAACAACAATTTGTGGATCACACAAAGTGTTGTCCTACGTGGGATTTGAACCCACGACACTTGGCGAAGTAGGAAACGGCGTGGTGACCGTTAAACCACTAGGCCAAACGTGCAGTCATGTCAGATTGATGAAGACAAGAATTTATGGAATTTAAAAACTTTTCAATTCGTTATAGTTTGACAATCAAAATAATAATAGCGCAAAAAGATCATGCTCATCACATTAAATCTGCCCTAGATGGGAGTCGAACCTACAACCTCTGGCGTAGTATAAGGAACACTCTCAACAGGAATGTCAAGTTATCCGACACGTTTGTAATGTATCAGCAAAATTCTCAATATACTATTACCTGTACAATAGGCTGCTGTAACATCGAGCCCAGTTGCGCTGGATTTGGCATCGGAGCCTGGTTATAGCCTCCCATGTAACCATAATCTGAAATAATAACATTTTATTTTATTATTGATTTTGATACGACTTGTTAACTTTTGTAGGTAGTAGAGCCACGCTGATTTCAGCATGAATGGGCCGGCTCGACCGGGGCGGTACTACCCTCGCACAGAAAATCAACGTAAAATGACAGCGTTCGTGCTGTCGTGTTTCGTTGGTGAGTGCGAGACCGGAGGCCCAATTAGTCTAGTCAACAAGTTCCATACTTGTTGACTAGACTAAAAGATGCAGCAGCATCACTAGGCCGCCATGGTGTGTGTCGCCATACTGCATTGTCCGCATTCGCAGTGAGTATGGTGACCACCACTCTTGGATTCTGCTTATGCTTTCCATCAGGCAGAGTAGAGTCATTATGGCGGGCCATACATAATAAAAATAAAAAAAAACTATCTCGGTTGCAAACAACGAAAGAATTCACTCTAATTGAGCCATATGTGCCAAAGTACCTCTGTACCTCAGTACCTACAAATGTCCCTCGCACAGTAGAAACATGAATGATCAAATTTAATAAATAAACAAATATTTCAGACATTTAACACACAACGCCATCTAGTCCCAAACTAAGCAGGGCTTGTGTTATGGGACAATATACTAGACAACAATACATACTTTATATAATTTATAAAATTTGTACAAGTGAGTTTGATTCTAGAATGTATAACAATACATACATATTTTAATAACTATAAATTCTCAAAATTTTAAAAAACCCCCGATATAATAACCTGAGTTCCCTTTAAAAAGTAAAAATACGTTATGCGCTTTCATTTGAGACCCCACTCGATGATATTTTTGCAGACATTCGGTTACTCTTCCCCACTTCCACCGCTATAACTTTTAAACGGCTCAACCGATTTTCATGAAACATGTCTAAGAACACTCGCACGTAACTCACTTTTCATACAAAAAAAAAACTAAATTGAAATCGCTTCATCCGTTCGGGAGCTACTGTGCCACAGACAGACACGTGAAACTTATAACACCCCTCTTTTTGGTCGGGGGTTAAAAAGAAAACACCCAAACTCAGAAACAAATATTTGCAGATCATACAAACATTTGGTCCGACCCGGGAATCGAACCCGAGACCTCAAGCACAGCAGTCGCTTACGCTACTGCTGCTCCACCGAAGCAGTCAAAAAGAAGTATATAAGTTATGTACCTCTCAGTTGCAATCACTGCACTACTCAAAAACCTACTAATATATTAACGAGAAAGTTGTATGGATGTTTGTTACTCTTTCACGCAAAAACTACTGAACGGATTTATCTAAACCTTTACAGTAGTATAGCTCATACATCAGAATAATACATAAGCTATCATATACCCCAATACCGACACATACACGAGCGTAACCGCGGGCAAAAGCCGGTATGAAATAACTGCTGTTGCTAATACTTATTTTCTGTGATATCACTTTGGTCAAGTGTATTGTAAGCCCCATATATGCGTATATGCCGAGTACGGACCTGCCACAGTAGAATCATGAATGAAGAAATTTGACAAACGTGTGACCACTTCAGAGCGGTGTTTTACGCTGTTTAAGCGCAATCCGAAGGAGTTTCTGCGTCGTTTCGTGACCGTAGACGAAACATGGATTCACTGGTACACACCACAGACTAAGGAACAGTTAAAACAGTGGACTTCATCCGGTGAACGTGCTCCGAAGGAGGCGAAGACTGTACTATCGGCCGGAAAGGTGATGGCCACCGTTTTCAGGGATTCACAAGGTGTGATCTACATCGACTACCTGCAGAAGGGGAAACGGTCACAGGGCTCTACTATGGCGAATTATTGGGCCGATTTGACGCCGAATTGCAGATAAACAAACATACCTCTGCCGTCGCCACGGCCAAATTGGTCGAATTGGGCTGTGAACTGCCGTATTTTCCCGATTTGGCTCCGTGCGACTTTCTTTTGTTTCCAAACTTGAAAAAAGCCTACTTTGCAGACCTCGAGAAAAAGTATTTTTCAGACGGGTTACAAAAGTTGGAGCATCGCTGGGTCAAGTGTATCGAGCTAAAAAGAGACTATATTGAGAAATAAATCGCCACTTTTCCAAAATTTTCGTATCCCTCCATCGTAATAATAAACATTTTTACTAAAAAAAATCTACAAACTGACTTAGAGATCTCCAAAACAGGTCAAGTCAGTTTGTCGTCAGTTAATAGTTAATCTCATCAATTACACAAATTAGAAATTCTAACAAGTGATATCCCTCATTAGATTATTTAGCATTGTATGATTATTTTATTGTTTTTCAGTAATAATTATGATAAAAGAAAAGTTCAAACACCGCAGAAGTCTGTAAATTGAAAGTCAAAGAAAGTCAAACTAAAAGAGCACAAGTCGAATGTGTAGTTTTGCAGTGGAAATATATTTATCATCTATACTTTATGTTATATAATACTAGCTGACCCATTTGTTTGTTTGTTTGAACGCGTTAATCTCAGGAACCACTGGTCCGATTTGAAAAATTCTTTCAGTGTTGGATAGTACATTTATCGAGAAAGGCTATATATCATCACGCTAAGACAAATAGGAGCAGAGCACCAATGAAAAATGTAACAAAAACGGGGGAAAAATTATTACCTACGGGCAAATAGAAGACGTAAACGAGGTTGCGTGGGTCAGCTAGTAACCTTTAAAAAAATGAAATTGGAGAGGCTTATGTCCAGCAGTGGACTGCTATACGCTGATGAATGATGATAAAAATATAAATAAACCTAATTGTAACCTATTTTTGTATTTATTCAACATTAACGAACTATTGAATAAAATATAAACAGTTTTTTGTCTCTCCTGAAAACTTGTCAAAATAGACTTGCACGGTATTGTTGTATAAGCGACGATATGCAAAATATCAACATAAGTTATGCATGCGCTACTCAACTAACTAACAAAAACTACATTAATTAGATTACATTTCAAGGAGTCGAATTTAAATGTTCCAGTAAAAGAATATTATCAAAATAAAATTATTTCTTAGCAACTATTTAACTTTCAAGATTTTATCTTGAAGACAGATTTTAAACTACAGCAGATATATCAGTTTTATACTAATAATGCAACTATCAATTCATCAAAACTGCCTCATTGGTCTCGCGGTTGGCGTGTGCGACTGCTGATCATGAGGTCTTGGGTTCGATTCCTGGGTCAGACCAAATATTTGTATGAACTACAAATATTTGTTTCGGAGTTTGGGTATTTTCTATGTATAATATGTATGTATTTACAAAAAAAAAGTATATATGTATTTGTATCAGTTGTCTCGTACCCATAACACAAGCTCTGCTTAGCTTGGGACTAGATGACGTTGTGTGTTATTAGATGTCCGAAATATTTATTTATAATTATTATTCATCAATAAGTTTATTGACATTATTAGTTTAGTTAGGATTAGTCCCATCATGCTGTAGTTGGATGTGAGTAGCTCTGTCTTATGCAAGTTATCTCAGTCACCTAGTTTTTAATTCTAATCAATTAATTTAGTTGTGTGCGTATATAGCTTGTTATATATATATACTTGTAGATGCGTCGGGTAGTAGGTAGTGATAAATAAAAGGGTTAACACTTACAGTTTCGTAGAAGTTTACTACACTTAATACACAAACACTTACACAGCACAAGCAGATATATATAAGGTATAGAAGGAGAATAGAAGTAGAATACACAGAGAGAAATACAGCGATAGATAGTTAGCACAGCGATATAGCAAGATCGAACCAACAAACAAATAGCGGGCAGCGCGTCAGAGGGTTGTGAGCCGACTGGCGAGACAGCGGGCCTTGCGCGGCCGCATTCCAACGAACCGGTTTCGGTCGGGAACAATATCTACTATGGCGCGCCCGGTCGCTTGTCCGTTTGCTCGTTGAAGTATAATATAATATTAGAATTGATTTTATACAATAATGTTTATGTAAATATAACTAGATGGAAAGGATATAATATTAATAACATAGATTACACAGAACAATAAATATTATTAATATAATTCATTTGAATACTATTCAAATGAATATGATTCGCTACATACTTATCTATACTTAATATTATAAAGCTGAAGAGTTTGTTTGTTTGTTTGAATGTGCTAATCTCAGGCACCGTTGGTCCTACATGAAAAATTCTTTCAGTATTAGATAGTCCATTAATCGAGGAAGGCTATAAGCTATATATCATCACGCTAAGACCAATAGGAGCGGAGCATCAATGAGGAATGTTACCAAAATGAAGGAAAATTATTACGCTACATGCAATAGGAGACGTAAACGAGGTTGCGTGGGTCAGCTAGTTTAAAATATGCCTTTGTTTGCTTCACTGTGTATACTTACTTGCATTAGGTGCAGGTGCTCCAAAATCTTGAGTATTATCTAACTGTATTCCTTCCTGATATGCAGGAGGAGGGCCTGCAGGCGGATAGCCAGGGCTGTAACCAGGTGCAGGACTATATGGAGGAGCAGGGGACGGAGTACCCATCGCTGCTACATCACTGACTCGCTTAGCTTTACGAATGCCTCCACCCTGACTGACTAAAACACGTAAAAAATACAATATACTATTAAAAGTCATGTTATAAAGTGAATAAAGAAACACAAGACAACTGAGTTCATACTTGTATACTTATTAGGTGTACTGTCGTTAGTAACACAAGCTCTCAAGTCCTTATAATAACTTTAATAATAATTGCAGCATATGTTCAAATATTCGTATAAAACTAACTGACTCGGTCATGCAACATTTACGATGTTTCCGAGACGTGAAAGGCATAATGTACTGTGTATGTTACTAATTACTAAGATTTCAACCCCAATGAGTTAATGATCACAATAAGATCGGTAACAAATTAAAAACCATTAATTATACAATCAAAACAGCTTACCATTTCTAGATGCGTTAAAATTCATTGTGTATGTTAATTATTTGTCTACTGGGAGGGCAATGACATAGTAAATTCTTCAATTAAAACAATTTAGATCGAATTTTTTAGATCCCGAAACACATCACCAACATCCGATCTGTCGTAATTTGACGTTCAGGGATGTCATGTCATTAGTCATGTACTCATGTCAGAAACAACAGTGACCTGCCTTTCAGTGCGATCCTTTCTTAATGAATATTATGAAAATGTACATGATAAATTCAAATTACATAAAAAAAGACTACAATTAATACTACAACATATGCTTTCTAATATTATGCGGTAAAACTAATTACAACTTAAAATATTGAAAATCAAACAAACTCCATAACCAGCACCGTTTGCGTGTAACGAAATCTTTTCAAGTTTGTAGGGATGTCTATCAAGTTTTGGAATTAATCAATCAAGAACTATGTCCAACCTTATTCGATACAAAGATCAAACTTTAGTCCAATTCGTAAGTAATATTATCGTACTAGAGTTTATTATTTATGTACTAGCTGACAAATTGGTTTGCGTCTTTGAGAAGGAAAATTTACCCCGCTCTGTAACATTTTTCATTTACGCTCAGCCCCTTTTGGTCGCTTGGTCTTATAGTACTTTTAGAGAAATGGTCAATCAACATCAACATCAGTGGTTCCTAATTTAAGCGTGTTGATTTGTTTGAAAGCGCTAATCTCAGGAACCACTGGTGCGATTTGAAAAATTCTTTCAGTGTTGAATAGTACATTCATCGAGGAAGGCTATATATCATCACACTACGACCAATAGGAGCGGCGGCGTATCAATGAAGAATGTAACAAAAAAGGGGGGAAATTATTACGCTACGCCGCTACGGGCAATAGGAGACGTAAACGACGTTGCGTTGGTCAGCTAGTATATATATTATATAGCATAATGTAGACAGGCATAGATAGTGGCTACGAAGGTGTGCAACTCCTTACGTTATCACAATTAATTACCTAAATTAGATGTTTCAATCAATTCGATTTTTCTAAAACGATTTGACATCCATATCTTGCACTTGCACTAGTAGGCGGATGTCAAATATGTCAAACGCATTGAATGTTGTGTTGTTTTTATTCGGCAAGTGTTATTGTTCAATCGTAGTTTGATTTTCCTCTGAGCGTAAAAATTCTGATATATTTTTTTTGTTGCGGAATTTCTTGCACTAAACTTTCAGAGCCATGGCTCTCACGAACGTTTTGTTACTGAGTCAAATAGCTGGTCATGTTATTGGGCTGATTGTGTCCCTTTGTATGATTGTGCCGATGAGCATGCACCTGCATGACTTCAAGTAAGACTACAGTTTATTTTTAGAAACTTCTTTGTGCTTCCAGATATTAAAACACAAGTTGTCTTGAAAATCCCTGATTTTGACTTGTAAATTAATTCATTTTTCTTGTAGAGCTATCTCAGTACACAATTATGTGATTTAGTAGCGAATCTTCTTACTTATCCACTTATTTGACCGCCTCAAGTCTGTTTTTACAGAAATGCTTTATTACACTTGCAGTTTTTAACATAATAAATGAGTGAATTGATTAAAAAGTTGAGAGCTGGAGAACTTTATTTGAAAAGATAATAACTAGATATTGTAAGGTCATGAGAATTGTTGCCAGTGCTCATCAGTTTTATTACTACTTTCAACAATAACAGATAAGAAAATAAAGTTCAAAAAAATATTAACTAAGTACCTAGTGTAAAAATGATATCAAACTTTTTAATTTGTCACTTATGTTTGCTGATCAACACTACTATCTGAATTTTAGGCACTTCTGAGGGTAGCAATTCAAATACCTATGTTTCTAAGTTGCTGGTGATTATAAGGGATCATAGTCACTTAACATTATACCATAACATTAGGTGGTCCATCTAATTGTTTGTCCCTATGCGTTAAAGTAAAACATCCTTTGTCATTTGTTGTCATTAGTGTCAGTTTTGAACTGAGGTACATTTTAGGAGTAAAATATTTAGTATTTGTTTTATTTCAAATGGTGTAAAAATAAAAATGTTACATCAGTTTCCCGCAGTATTTAATACTTGTTAATGTTTGTTTGCAGGGGCAAATGTTTGCTGTTCTCTGGTGGTACGTGGGAGGATAATGGTTACCTGAAGGTGACATGGGCCAGCCGCGCCTATTGTGACTATGTCATTGCTATTGGAGTGCTCACATTCTTAGTGTGCAGTGTGCAGATCTACAGGTAATTAATTAGAAAGGTATTTGTTTAATAGGGTAAATATAAATTGTGCCTATCTGTGAGATTTCTTAAAAATAACGTCACCCCAAGGTGCATTGTGTCCCAAAATAGTTAGTTTAGTTGACTTTGGTAAAAATGTAATTCTTTCTTCAATCCAAATATGTCTATATCTCAAATGAAGTTGATAATTGTATGGGACATGATACAATAAAACAAACAAAGCGGCAATTGTAGTTACTTTTTTTCAGTTTTTTTCCATAAGAATGACATTTTGGAACTAAACAACTAGAGTCAGTCAATGTAACGTTTCGAAAGAATCTAGAAAGACATACTTGAAAAAAAGCTATATAACATTTTCAATATTTTCATAGTGCCCAGTGTAGACTGCATTGTTGTTCTAGCGGTTAGCGTAAGCGACTGCCAATCGAGAATCTTGGTTCGATTCCCGCACAACTAAGGCAATGTTAACGAGACAGCATTTAAGCTACAGAGCGTCCATAAGTAGTATACACTCGAGATATATAACCCTCCTTCTCGCGCAGTTGAGTAAAATAACCTATTAATAATGTTCTTTGTAGGTTGTCAATGTTCATGTACAAAGGCGCAGACAGTTCCTTCCTCTCCGCTTTCCTGGAGGCGGTGGGTTCCGCTATAATGTGCGTGCTGACTGTGATCACCGCTATCTTCATGACCCTCGGCTTCATGAGCTGGTGCCAGATCATAGAAATGAGATTCACCAGGTAAGTCCATCCGTACTCTCCAACCGTCTTTATCTTCCTAGTTCTTATACAGGGTGGATATGACAAAACGATATTTAACGAAACCGCGGGCCATTCAAATATGTCTGTTGACTTTGGGATTGTTAAATTTATTTGAAAATTGAAATTAAAAAAATGAAACTTTCAAACAAACTAAATGCTTAAAAATATTAAAACCGATAAGAACACCATTTGCAATTTAAGTTCATTAACCTACGTGCATACGAGTACAGCTGAGGGGCATGGCGGCAACGTCAAACGGCGCCCGCGCGGTGCTGCCGCCTACTTATTGTAATAATAATTTACATGTATTTACACAATCACAATATTTCACAATAATATCACAAAACATGAAATTCAATTAATTATAATTTAAATTTTTCAATTCTCAATGAATACACAGATCCTATCTTTTAATAATGTAATTTTTTCGCAATTTTGCAAATTAATAAGTACCTAGGTAGGTACTAACAAATAGCTTTGCAAATAAGTAATAACAAAAAGTATGTCTTACGTGCAATGTCTTACAAAAAGTATATCTCGTCGATCTAATAAAGCCTGTACTTACTTGTATTTAAAGGTTTACGCTTGTTTTTTTTAGAACTTTGTGAATAGATCTATAGCCGGCTCTACACTCGCGGCGCGCACGGCCGCGAAAGCCCGCGACAACTGCGAATCACGAGTGTAGATGTTGTTCACGCCTTCTTGTGCGCGTTTCGCACCGTTCCCCGATCAGTGTCGGTTTTTTGGCCCGCGACAAAGAGTTTGCGGCGCGTGAACGTGAAGGCATCCACACTCGCAGTTTTCCGCAGTAGCATACAAGACATCGTAGGGAATGGTTGTACGTGCGTTGATTATTGACTTAAATATGAATGCTACATGGAATAATGATTTGGAACTGACCCTCATTGAGTGTTATCAAGCTGAGCCGATACTCTGGCAGTCGACAGAAAGACCATAAAAATAAGAATAAGGTTCATGATGCCTGGACACGGATAAGTACCTACTATCTATCTATATATATAAAATAGTAAGGAGACTGACTGACTGACATACCCAGAGATCAACGCACAGCCCAAACCGCTTAAGCTAGAATCCTGAAATGTTGCATGCAGGTTCTTTAAATAACGTAAGTGAGCACTAAGAAAGGAATTTTTGAAATTCCACCCCTAACGGGGTAAATCAGGGGATGAAAGTCTGCGTGAGCGAAGCCGCGTGTAAAAGCTAGTCTTAAATATACCTGTAGCTGAGTTAAAAAAAAGGAATCACAATGGCAAGAAGTGACACAGCAGCAGCAGAAATCACGTCGTCGTCCATCATAGTCGCGAACATGAGTGTGAAGCTTTGCGAGTGTGGAGGGACACAGTTCACGGCGCGAATCACGGCGTGAATTCACGGCGCGACGTCAAACGCGAGTGTAGAGCCGGCTTGGCTTACTTGAAAATGAGGAGCAGCTGTACGCAAACTGCATGTCAGTGTAGGTACGTAAAGCCAGAGCGGCATTTCCTCGGCATTCTCCATAAATTAATATCATATCCGAGTATTCACTAGCCGTATAACCAAATCGAGGCATTGTTTCATTTACACTCACACAAAGTAATCGTTAAATAACAACTAAGTACTAACAAACCTAACTAATGTGTCCTGTCACTATTAAAGCAGTTTTTCGCACTAATCACTTTAAAATACCTATTATTTATGAATAATCAAAACAATCAGTACATAGGGCTTCCGCGCCGGCTACTTCAAACGTGCAACGACGCGAACACGTCACTGGTTCGCATATTGCGACACACTGACCGACTAATCAAATGCAGTTTTTTACGCTTGAAATTAGAAAAGGATAGAAAAGATATTTTCGGTTGACCCTTTTACTCTCCCGGGTGATTCCTTCCAGCAATACCTACCTATTGTTTTTAACTATTTTGTGATTACGTGGGTGAGGTCAGATTGTGAGAGAGGTCAGATGAGAGGTGCGTGATTGCTCAGACATAAGGTATATTTTAGAGTGAAAATTATTTTAGTAGTTAGACCTAAGGTCGTTAACCCGTTGATAATCGCGTTGCATTGAACACATCGTGTAGTAAATTTCAAAAACGAAAAGTAGTGTCCTGTGGCTAAACTACTGAACTTCATTGAAACTTTGTAGGTGGACTTGTAACGTGTGTAGGTATACCTAGTTAAAAAAAACACTTGCTTTATGGTATCCACCTTGTATATGGACATAGGCCTTCCTTAAGGCGCGTCTCCACCATAATTGTTGACAATTTCAGTGTTTCCAACTCTTCAGAAAATCACCAACTTTTGTTTCCGTTGTCTTTTTTTTTTCTTTTTTTTAAAAGACACCTCCCGCACTAGGAATAAATCCTGTGTCGCGGGGGACTTTACAAACATACATGAAACGGTCACAAAGAACACCCAGACTCAGAACAACAATTTGGATCACACAAAGTGTTGTCCTACGTGGGATTTGAACCCACGACACTTGGCGAAGTAGGAAACGGCGTGGTGACCGTTAAACCACTAGGCCAAACGTCTACACCAATTCGCCAACAATTTGAAAAACATTCCAACTAAGCGTCTCCACAGAGTCGATAAATATTTTCAACAAGCGTATTCTTTTCTTTTGACGTTTACCGCCAAAAACAGAAACATGGTTCCCAACATTTGTTGACAATTTTTGTTGCCAACACAAGGAAATTTCAGAAACATTTGTCACCAACACGTGTTGACAACACGAAAGTTGCCAACTTTTGTTCGGTGGAGACTCGGTTTTAGAAAGGAGGTTACAATTTCCAGGTGTATAATAGGTCTTTACCTATGAAATTGCTGTTTTGTATGCAATAAGTGAAAGTACTTATTTTTTCAAACTTTTTTATTTCTGTTATTCGAAGTAATCACCCATGCAATCGACGCATCTTTGCCAACGCATTGGCACTTTATTGATGCCCTTCTTGTAAAAATCAGCTGGACGGGAGGCAACAAACTCTTCAAAGGCATTTTGTACTGCCTCTCGGGAATTGAATTTTTTACCCACTAAAAAGTTGTCTAAATTTTGGAAAAAGTAATAGTCGGTAGGTGCAAGGTCTGGTGAGTATGGCGGATGAGGGAGAGCTTCCAACCCCAGCTCTTGCAGCTTGGAGACTGTCTGTTGCGCAGTATGGGGTCGCGCGTAATAAAAAAGTTTGAAAAAATAAGTACTTTCACTTATTGCATACAAAACGGCAATTTCATAGGCTAAAGACCATAATAGGTCTTTAGCCTATGAAATTGATGATTAATGAAACTTGTCTATATAATGATTTCTGCACTTTCTATACAGTATATGTATGTCTAGTATTTTTTTTATTCGTAGTTGTGAAGCTGGTGCCGGTCAGAGCATAGACAAGGACGATGGGATACAGACCTCTGGATTCTACATAGAAACTGGCGCGGCACAGGTAAATTCATAGTTATTTTTTGATGTGTGACAGTTCTTCTATTTCTTTCTTGCAATGTATGAGAGTTGCAATGTGCGTGAGTTGGTGAGTGCGGAACCGGAGGCCCAATGATGCAGATTGATCCACTATAGTCTATTCAACTTCCTCTGAGACAAAAGGTAAACAAACCAGAAAAAGGTTCTTTAATAGGTCAAATTTTATATGCATCTAGAATCAATAAAAAAAGTGACATTTTCTTTCTTTTTCTTGGAAAATGGAAAACTGTGCCGATGTCGACCATTCTGCCAGTGTCAAGTACAAGGGAAATACGTGCGTTAAAAAATAAAATAATTGCAACTGTCCAAATTTTCCGAGTTCACACTGTAGCTGTTCCCAAACTTTGAACGTATTATAACGCTACTAAGTTGAAGAGTACTGATAAGGCAAATAATTTACGTAGAAATGTGAAATTTTTTAATTAGTGGTTACACCGACCACCTTTACTCTCGATCAACTCATTTGAGAAACATTAGTTTCTTTGTTTACCTTTTGTCTCAGAGGAAGTTGAATAGGGTATAGGTCGCAATGGATCACAATGCTGAATTGTCTGCATTCGCAATGAGTATGGTAATCACCACTCTGGATTCTGCTTATGATTTCCATCAGGCAGAATAGAATCATTTTGTCAAGCTCATACATCAAAAAAAGAGTAATTTCGTGTAAAGGCTTGGAAGTGTGTAACAAAAAGACGGAGAGCGTACTTGATTTAAGCAATGTCACGCTTGTTGATAATACTTACGTTATTAACGTTTGACGATAAAGTACTGTTATTTAATTTATATTTTTACTAATTTTAACCTACTTTGAAAGGGAGAATATTCTCAATTTTATTTCTATATAAAAATAGCGGCCAAGTGTGATTCGGAGTGGGGCACGAAGGATTCCGTACCATTCTCTATAAAAACGGCAAAAAAATCACGTTGTATGGGCGCCCTCTTAAATATTTATTTTAATCTGTTTTTTTAGTATTTGTTGATATAGCCGCAACAGAAAAACATCATCTGTGAAAATTTCAAATGTCTAACAATAACGGTTCATGAGATACAGCCTAGTGACAGACTATATTCTCGTTTTACCCCTTGTACCCTCTAAAAAGTAGGGTTCAGTGTACATACATAACAATTCATCATCATCATCAGCCCGTTGCAGTCCACTGCTGGACATAGGCCTCTCCCAAGGAACACCACAGAGCCCGGTCTGTTGCTTTCTGCATCCAGTCGCTGCCAGCCCTCTTACGTAAGTCGTCCCGCCATCTGGCCAGAGGGCGTCCCACACTACGTTTGCCAAGACGCGGTCTCCACTCTAAAACACGCTTACTCCAGCGGTTGTCTGTCCTTAGACATATGTGACCAATCCATTGCCACTTCATCCTACCAACTTTCAGAGCTATGTCGGTCACTTTGGTTTTCTGACGGATTACTTCATTCCGAATTTTGTCCTTCAGAGAGACTCCAAGCATAGCTCTTTCCATGGCACGCTTAGCGACTTTGAGCTTCTGGATTAATCCCAGGGTCAATGTCCACGTCTCAGCACCGTACGTCATTACTGGGAGGACGCACTGGTTGAAGACTTTCGTCTTCAGGCTCTGTGGTATATCCGACGAAAATATGTTGTTTAACTTCTTAAACGCTGCCCATCCTAACTGGATCCTCCTATCGGCTTCCTTCTCGAAGTTGTATCTACGTATGTATGTTATGTAGATACATAACAATTAACGGTTATTAAATCACAATACAACCAGCTCCAGAAATAGAATTATAAACAATATCCCATATTTATTGATACTGCAAAGAGGCAATTTCCTTATCGCATTGGAACACAGGAAGGAAAGTGTTGTACCAAAACCTATTTGCTAATAGATACTAAATTAATATATAAATTGTAAGTGTAACATGTGAAGTTTTAAATAGGTTTTCATAGTTTTGATTGAATCAGAATGATAGTAAGCTAACACCTGTGTAAATGATATGTGTCAATGAACACGCGATTAGAGAACAGATAATACACTCGCTGGATATTTAACACAAGTAGGTATATTTTTGTAAAAACTACTAATATTATAAATGCGAAAACAACTGTTTAATCCATAAACCGCTGAAACGAATCGTATGTAATTTATTATGGAGATATTTTTATTTATGAGGAAGGATATAGGCTACTTTTTACCACGATAACTGGCATATACGCGATCCGAGCCAGCCGAGCCAGAGACAAAACATGGGTTATTACGTTTACTTTGAGTGTTCATCCATAATTTTAAATTATATAAATATAAAAACTCGTATTTCCTCGCTTCATCGGCTTTTAAAATAAAATGGGAACAGAAATAAAATAAATAAATTTTAAATAACCTTCCTTTTGTAGGGTTCCGCACACAAAGGGTAAAAGGAGTCACTAAAAAAGGGACCACTCGGGAAGCACCAGCTTTCAAATAAAAAAGAATCATCAAAATTGGTTCGAAAGTTGAGTTGAATTGAGAACCACCTCCTTGTTGAAGTTGGTTAAAAAGGAAACATGAAAACATGATTCTGCATATCAATGCCTGTATTGAATTAATTATATTGAAAAAACTATATAGACTATCTCCATTCACCAATCCAATCAGTATTTTAACTAGAGATAGGTTATAAATACGGCCGTAAGTGATTCAGGGATTGAACCCTACTCCCAGTACGTTACTGACTAGAACTAAATTAAGCTACAATTGGTTCTTTAATTGCCAATATGGTGTATTACAGTTCGGTGCGTGGGCTGCATTTGCTACATGGGTAGGTTTGGCCGTCTTCTCAACGCTGAAGGTATGCCGCTACCATCAGAGGGAAAACATCCAGGTGTCCATGTTCCGCGAGCGTCAACGCCTGGTCAACGAGAGTGGTTCTCCAACCACACAGGACCATAACGGAAGGTCAACCCCACCCATAGAAGCTGGCGAGCAATAAGATGAGTAGTTGGATTTTAAGCAAAAGTTTTGGTTGATTGGTTATTCCTGTAATGAATTTTAATGAAACCGAAATTGCAAAGACACATAAAAACTTTTACTGAACGGTTCGAAACGAACTTTACAAATACACCACTGCATGTATTGGTAAAGTTCGAAGATATGAGTTCGATCGAAACAGCGAGTATACAAAACGATTATAACTTATAATTAGTACAACAATTTACGCATCTAAAATGCATATTTAGTTGTGATAGTAAAAAAAAAATTGATTGTATTTATTTTTATGAAAAACATTTGATTTCATCTTAAAATGAGCAAAAATATATATCTAAAATTATGTTTGTGTGATGTGATATTTAACTTAAAAATATGAAATTCCAAATAAGACATAATGTAGCAATGTTTATTATTTTATTTATATTTAAAATTCAATAAACATTGTGAATTTTGAATAAAGTAGAGCGGAGTTGTGGAATGCAATGGATACTATCCCGGTATTCTATAAAGGGCAAAAATAAGACAAAGAGTTGAAAAGATTCAAAGAACGACGTATTTAAAATTCTTAAGCCATTTTGTAAAGAATCTTCAAAGATGTCAAAATTATATATCATTAACGAAGACAAAAATCCAGGCGCTACTTTCAAAACTTATTTACGCTCGCTTAATCGCTCGAGCGCACAGCTGTTATAGCTTTTCTACGTACCTACTACTATAACAAAAGGGAATAAAAAAAACTGTTATCCCGGTGAAATTGGTTATATCGTTGAACGTTTAAAAATTGAAGTATAGGCACAAAAATATAGGTTATTGTAGTGAGGTAAATTATTGTATTAGTAATTATATAAATTCTAACAAAATGAAGTGATCAAAAACTCAAAACTGATTAACGTTATTTATCCAGTAATTATGATACCCGAGAACTTCTTATAAATTAGTTGCTTTTGAGAATTCGACAGTTAAAATCCTTACAATTTCGTTCGTCAAAATAAAATTATTGTTGATGAGGAAATCACGTGTTTTTTTGGTCTACCCGCTAATGATGATGGTTCGGCACTTATTAAATTATCACGATTTTTTTTAAATAGGTATATTTTACAAAAAAAAATAAAATGCCATATAGCTTTTCTAGAGTGTAGCAAAAGTTACGCTAGTTTTCAGATGCTTACACACGTAACATGTTTAACATTATATTGTTATATGATTACTTTGGTACTAAAAAGTTAATTAGGTATTTGATGTTATATATTTTTTTATCATTAAAAGAAAATGACATTGTGAAACGGATTTTATGTCAAGGCCATAAAGAGGCATTATATATAATTATTGGCAATATGATAAATGAACTGTTCTCAGTATATGACAGTATACTCGCAGTATATGACAAGAAATTTTAAAGTATGAAGGTAGTTCAAAAAAAACAACCAGAATTCCAATTTGCCCAATTTTGCCCACACAATACTGCAAGTAATATATGTGAGTTTTGGTTAAAACTCAATCATACTTACCTAAACATCTTCTAATAACTTATCGAGTTGATGTGTACTCACACTCGCAATAAACTCACACTAGGTCCTATGTTCTGTTGGACGATCTGATCTGATGAGTTCCACATTATGCTTATACTCTTCATTTTATATACATATACGAGCCGTAGAAAACTTTTTCATTATCACATTTTAGTACTGGCAACCCTGATGTTATCAGAATTCTTTTTCAATTAAAATGTAAATCATATGGAGTCTCATGAATGGAGTTTATTTTTATGTGATAATAATTTTAGTTAATTGATTAATATTAATGGCCCATCTCATAGGCTGGGAATCCTCTAATTACTAGTATGTTGCCGGTACATTCTTGAGTTGCATTTATCCATGGGATCCGGTAATCACTTTCCTTAAGTGACCTGTTAACTCATGAATGCCCTACTTTATTAAAATAACCTATCTATCTATATCTAATGTTTCCTGTATGTTTTAATTAAAAATACGAACACATCACTATTACTGATACTCGTTATTTTATGTTGATACATCGAAATTAGCTGTTTCTCGATATCATTAATATCTTGAAAGCTTAAATGTAATAGATACACTGAAATTATGTGTGCGTGTGAACTGAGGGACCATAGTGATATTTTTGTTTGAAATTTTTATAAGATTTAGTAGTAGGCTCAAAACAATTGTAGAACAAATATGAGAATTTGTAAAAAGGTATGTTAAAAACTACAGCCCTTTAAGTGTGGTCCCTCAATCCTCACATACCATCAGCCGGATCTCGGAAAGTATGTAAAAAAATAAGGTATTGTGACTGCAGACATTTAGTAGAGAATTTGTAAAGATATATACTAAAATAACTGAGTACAAATCATCAACGATTAAAAAAGTACAACGACTATACTGTGGTCCCTCAATCCACACACGAAAGATTTTGTTATACTGAATATTACCACATCAACGGAATAAAATCTTTATTTTCTTACATAATGTTTTAGAAAAAGTCTAATAGCAATTTGTAAAAAATAAATTTAAAAAAAATATCGACGCACTTTGAAGATATTTATAATTAAAGCTGGTCCCTCAATCCTCACGTTCTCAAACATACTTGCATGTCTAGCTGCTAGACGACTAAAGTATCACAAAGTGTAGTGTATTAAACTTTTTGTAAAAAGTTACTACAAAATTATAGGTATCTAAAATTGTGTGTATCTTACCTCTAAAATGAGATTCTAGCATTTCAGTGATCTTATGAACAGATATACGAGTAGTGTGACCACACAATGAAACAAAATGTAGACTACCATTATATTTTTTATTGTAATAGACGAAACCCAAGGTTGTACGGTTGATTTAGTGTTATGTTACATTACGTATCTTTACAAAGCATGAAATAAAGTAGCTTTTAGACGCTTATCACCATTTAGGCTATGTTTCAATGAAGCTTTATGTACTTATAATACCCCAGTATTTTACAAACCATTATGGTAACATAGTGGTATTATTTATACAGCTCAGTATTATACGTTCTATTAACACATAAAATTGAAAATTTAAAAACACAGGATTTTGTAAAATATTTACAAATATAAATAATGTAATTGTAATAAAAAATGTTTTGTTTTGTAATTGTAATAATGTAAATATTTTACAAAATCCTGTGTTTTTAAATGTTACATTTTATGTGTTAATAGAACGTATGAAACTGAGCAGTATAAATAATACCACTATGTTACCATAATGGTTTGTAAAATACTGGTGTATTATAAGTACATAAAGCTTCCTTGAAACATAGCCTAAATGGTGATAAGCGTCTAAAAGCTACTTTATTTCGTGCTTTGTAAAGATACGTAATGTAACATAACACTAAATCAACCGTACAACCTTGGGTTTCGTCTATTACAATAAAAAATATAATGGTAGTCTACATTTTGTTTCGTTGTGTGGTAACACTACTCGTATATCTGTTCATAAGATCACTGAAATGCTATAATCTCATTTTAGAGGTAAGATACACACAATTTTAGATACCTATAATTTTGTAGAAACTTTTTACAAAAAGTTTAATACACTACACTTTGTGATACTTTAGTCGTCTAGCAGCTAGACATGCAAGTATGTTTGAGAACGTGAGGATTGAGGGACCAGCTTTAATTATAAATATCTTCAAAGTGCGTCGATATTTTTTTTAAATTTATTTTTTTTAAATTGCTATTAGACTTTTTCTAAAACATTATGTAAGAAATTAAGATTTTATTCCGTTGATGTGGTAATATTCAGTATAACAAAATCTTTCGTGTGTGGACTGAGGGACCACAGTATAGTCGTTGTATTTTTTAATCGTTGATGATTTGTGCTCAGTTATTTTAGTATATATCTTTACAAATTCTCTACTAAATGTCTGCAGTCACAATACCTTATTTTTTTACATACTTGCCGAGATCCGGCTGATGGTATGTGAGGATTGAGGGACCACACTTAAAGGGCTGTAATTTTTAACATATCTTTTTACAAATTCTCATATTTGTTCTACAATTGTTTTGAGCCTACTACTAAATCTTATAAAAATTTCAAACAAAAATATCACTATGGTCCCTCAGTTCACACGCACACGAAATTATTTGCAGAAAGAAATATGTTACCTGTTCTTGAAAAGGAAGAATAATATTTGTCTATTCAAAGGCCATATTTTATTGCATGATTGTTTATTTATTGCTACAATTATATTTATTGTTTTGTCAAGCAAGAGTTTGTTGTTTTTGTATAAAGTTTATCATATAGATAGTTTTATATTTAAATGTAAGATATGAATAAAATGTAAGAAATACTCGTTTTACGCTGGTTTTTATTTATTACAGTTCATTCCTCTGAATATGTTATGTTTTATATTCAAACTTAGTTTTTAAATAAGTTGTTTCTCCCTAAAAGACATGGACAGGAAACATTCATAACTAACTTCAAACGGAGACTAATAATAATTAAAAAAAACGTTTGGTTTTCAGACACGTAAGTTAAAGAACCGCCTTTTCTACTTCTTACCATTTCATAAAACCGAGATACTAGTAACTATATACAGGGTGGATATGACAATACGATATTAATTCGAACTAGACCCACCTACACATCATACAATTCTACCAACAAAAATTCAATAAAATTGGTTCAGTAGTTTAGCCAGAGGACACTATTTTTCGTTTTTGAAATTTACTACACGATGTTGTTGGGTTAATGACCGAGGGCGTCGCGTCGTCGCACGCGCTGCGCTACCTTTGAAGTAGCCGCCGACATCGGCGCGGGTGCCCTGTGTCGCGTTGTTGTACCTATTGATTATTAATAGGTATTTATTTGTAGTGATTTTACAGTGACATGACTCATTAGTTAAGTTTGTTAGTTATTACGGAGCGTTGTGTTATTTTGTGTGAGTTTAGACAATGCCTCGACTCGGTTACACTTATGCGGCTAGTAAATATTTTACTACGGATAAGATATTAATTTAGGGAGAATGTTCATTAATCCTACCTACCAATAGTCGGATTATTGTACATACTATTCAGGACATACGAGAAAAATCAATATTTTATTCCTAATAGAGATAATGCTCTTCCGGTTGTAAACTCGACACGAGATGATCAAATTTACGTAAATACATAATAAATATTACTAGTGCATTTAGCTTACGGCGATAAAGTTGGTATCTACTTTGTAAACCTACATCGCGCGTCGTGTAGGTAACTATTTTACAGCCGCCAGCCGGTACCGTGGCCACTCAGGTTAGTGACCTTAAATTTTAAATGGTGTCTTTATTGGTTTGTATTTTTAAAATATTTAGTTTGTTTGAAAATTTTTTTTTGTATCCGTTTTCGGATAAATTAAACAATCCCAAAGTAAACCAACACATTTAAATAGCCCACGGTTACATTTAATATCGTATTGTCATATCCACCTTGTATATATATATATAACAATGACTGCGATTTAAAAAAAAAAGCAATCAGTCAGTTCACCTATTACTATCCACTGTTGGACAATGTACGCTTGGTTCACACTTATCCGCATTTCGCATCCAATCCATTTTTCTGTGAACCCAATGCGCAGATCGTTTTAGGACACGATTTTCTTTGGATTAGTACTATTATTTTTTCTCAATTGTCTTCGAGTGCTTCTTGTTCATATGCGCTTTTAGATACCTCATCTGAGCAAACTTAACATCACATTCTTCACAACTAAAGTCGCCTGCAGTGTGCGTCCGCATATGTCTCAGTAAATCACATCGGATGCTGAAACCACGACCACATACGGAACACACGTGAGATTTCTCCGCCGTGTGTCTTTTCATATGTCTTAACAAATGAGTCTTCCATCGGAACGACGTATCACAATGTTCACAAGAAAAGGTTTTGACGCCAGTATGAGTTTGTTCATGAATGTACAAACCAGCATTTGATTTGAAGCGCTTTTTGCAATGCTTACACTCAAATTGACATTCTCCGGTATGAGTCGTGATATGAGAGGCCAGACTTGCTTTGGTCGCGAATTTCTTTGTACAGATTTCGCATTCATGCTCTTTAACTTTCTTATGTGTGTGTTTTAAGTGATAGAAATAGCTAGAAGATGCTTTGTAGACTTTGGAACAGATAGGACACTTTCTAGGTTTTTTAGATGAGGGTAGTTTGAAATTACAATCTTTAGTTTCCGAGTTAGATTCTTCGTCGAGATATTCAATATCTACTACTTGAGTTGTATCATCAGCTTGCTGGCTATCTTGGCTGTCTTCTATAGCTTCAAATACTGATTCAGGCAGGGGACCAAACCCGTATTCAATATCACTGTGATCAGAAAATTCATTTTCTTGACTATGTTTGGTGGTTTTACCACTTTGTGGCAGCGATGACGTATCTGATTTTGGTGTTGCTGTGGTAATATTTAAACTGCGCGTTACTGGAGCTTTGGTATTGGTATTTTGAGTTTTAAATGCAAGTGCATTGTTAGCTGTTTGATTATGAGTCAACTGGATAGCAGGGTTCGTATCGTCCTGATGATTATTGTTGGCTCGTGTTGCATTAATATTCTCATTTTCTGCTACTGCTGTTGTATCTTCAATTTCTGTATCAGATGTTGGAGTAGTAACAGGAGTCTTTTGCTGAGATTTGCGTTTTACTGAAGATGCCGGTATTTTATTTGTTGTTACTATCTCTGCAGTACTAGAATCGTAATTAGTTTTTGGTGCAGCAACATTTATATTATCATGAGTGAACACAGTGGGCGTTAAATTAACATTTTGATTACTCGTTATTGATATAATAGTACTAGAATCACGTGTAGCCATTACTTTCTCAGTATCAGTTAAACTTTGGCTATTTATCGATTCTGCAGCACCATCAGCCTCCTGGTTAAGAGCTGGGGCAGTAATGTTATTGTTTTGATTTCCGTCATTTTCCCCTCTCATATTCTTTTCCAGTTCTGATCGGTCCGTGTACTGCACCGCATGTAGAGACATGTGTGCTATAAATTGACGTCTGTTGAGATATGTGTCGCATTGTTCGCAATGAAAGAGCAGTTCTGAATGTTCGACAATGAGATGCTTAATGAAAGTATCTTCAGGAAATGCCACGTTGCAGAAATCGCACAATTGGTGTGGTACGGAATATTGTGGGGGATCGCCAAATTTCTGCAGTTCCGGTGGGCGTACATAGTTATTGATCTTGTTCAACCTGTAACAAAGGGCTTCATTTACCGCTATTTAGTTAACAGTCGGCGTTTATTATTTCCGAACTGTTTTTTGTCAGTTAATCTCAGGAATTGTACGCGATTTAGAAAAAATATTGTTTTAAATTTTAGAGCAAAAGAAGTTCAACACCTATTTTCGATATAAATCGTATGATTTTACACACAACATATGATGTTGTGAAGTTCATTTGAAAAAAAAAAACAGTTTAAATAAAATTCCTGCAATTTTTTTTTTTAGAGAATTCAGTACAAATAATTTGTTTTTTGTGTTATTCTGAAGGGCATTAGAATAATATTTTATAACGTTAGGGTCATTCGTTCTGTTTACGTAGGTATTTTACGCAGGTGTTGGACAGGTAACGAACTTGTTTGATTGCAGGAATTTTATGGCAAGAAAACTCAAAAATTCTAAGAATGAAGGTTACGGAATGTTAATAAAAGTACATAGATAGTTATCGGTAGGTCGATATATTGGTCAGTAGGAGAAGCAGGGCTAGGGCGCGGTCGGGTCGGGCGGGGCGGCGCGGTGCGTGCGCTGGTGGCGCGCTCGCTGCGCGCGCAGGCGGAAGGCGCGGCCGCAGGCGCAGGCGTGCGCGCGCTCGCCCGAGTGCACGGAGCGGTGCGCGCGCAGCTCGGCCGCGCGCCCGAACAGCGCGCCGCAGCCCACGCAGCGCAGCGCGCGCGGCCCGTGCGTGCGCGCGTGCATGCGCAGCGCCGCGCGCGACTTGGACGCCGCGCCGCACCACTCGCACACGAACTCGCGCCGCTCCCCGTGCGAGCGCTCGTGGTCCTCCAGGTGCGCGCGCCGAGAGAACGCCTTCGAGCACGTCGAGCACGAGAACGGCCGCAGCCGCGCGTGCAGCGCGCGCACGTGCCGCGCGAGGTTCCCGCTGTCGGCGAAGGCGCGCCCGCACGCGTGGCAGCTGTACCGCTTCTCGCCGTCGTGCAGCCGCTCGTGTCTCCGCCGGGACACCACCGATACGCTCTTATTGCACTTTTCGCACCACACGGTTCCCCGCGAGTCGGAGGCGACGGTCGCCACCGTCGGTCTATTCTTTTCCGTCGCTACGGCGCCGCCGCCGTCGCATTTCTCGATCTTTACCTCCGCGAGCGCCCTGCAAGGGAGAGGATCGGGTCAAGAAATAAAACGTGCGGTTCCGTCTCGATAGTATATTTTGACCGGCGGCGCTCGATCCTCTAATAGTGGCCGACGTGATTGTAGATTATAGGATGAGGGGCCTCCCTCGGCGCCGTTTCGTTTTCGTGGCTCCTCTTTACGTGATGGCGGAGAGCGCGCCGTTGACGGAACGCCGCCCCGCAGACCGTGCAAGAGAAGGGCTTCGCGTCGGAGTGAGACAGACTGTGACAGTTTAATTCGTGTCGTTCTCTAAATCCTTTCCCGCAGAGAGCGCACACGTGCGGTCGTTCGCCCGTGTGCTTGAGCCTGTGCCTCACTAAACCGGATCGAAGCCGGAATTTCGCCCCGCACTCGGCGCAGTAATACGGAAACAGTTCACTGTGCGTTTTTAAATGCACGTGCAGCGAACCGCTCTGGGTGAATCTTTTGCCGCAGTGCGAGCACACGAACGGTCTCTCGCCGGTGTGGATCCTCAAATGTTGCTTCAAATTCTGCGAATTGGCGAAGCTTTTAGGACAGACACTGCAGGTGTATCTTCGTAGACGTTCGTGCGTTTCCGTCAGATGCCGTATTAATCCGCTCGGAGCTCGGAATTGTTTTCCACATATGTGACACACGCAGGGCTTCTCGCCGGTATGTATTCTTTTATGGAACATGTATGTGTGCGACGAGCTTAGGTTCTTGCTGCAGATTCTACACGTATAGAATACTTTTCCATTAATCTTGGTTTGTACCTGATTAAGTTCCAGTCTGGTCTCCTTATCCATTATATCTTTTCTCATGTTACACTTGGTTAGGTCGTCGTAACCGTCTATACTATTTTCTTCGACTTCTGATGCACTGGAGGAGTCGGTGAAATCGGGATAAGACTCTCGATTGTCATGTTCTCCGACAAAATGATTTCTAAAGTTAACGAGTGCTCTATAAAACTTGCTGTACAAATCCTCAGGGTTTTTAGTAGATAATGTAGAAAGCGGTTTATCATCTGATCGGTCTGAAGTTTCTGACGCATCCAGGAACTGGGAGTCGTCCCTGTAACAAATAACTTTCTTTAGTCCCATTTACTTGCTGTGCGTTTTAATATGATAGTTAAGATGCGTTTTCTTTCTGAATCTTTTGGAGCATATCTCACATTCGTATTTCCGTATATCGAGATGTATTTCTAGATGAGAGTCTAGCGTGTTCTTGGCGCGGTAGCACTTGCCGCAATATTTACACATGTAAGGTTTGTCACCGGTATGTAGACGCGCGTGTACGTCTCGAGCCGTCCTCGTAGGGAAAGCTTCACCACACTCTGAACATAAAAAGTTTAAAACACCTTCATGCACTATTTTTATATGGCTATTCAAAGTTGCTCGATTCTTATAACTCTTCTTGCACTTGTCGCAGGAATACGTACGTACTTCGGCGTTATGGTTTTTCATATGTAGAAACATGCTGTATTTATTGGCAAACGTTTTATTACATTCCGGACAAACCGCTGGGATATATTTCTGGTTCTTGGGACTCTGATGTGTCTTTGTTTTACACACGTCTTTCTTTTGATGTGCATCATTTATATGAGCTTGGAGTTCACTCGCATCTTCTACTTCTAGACCACAACACTTGCAAACTTTCTCCAGACCGTCTCTCTTTCTTTCGACATGATGTTCCTGTAAATGTACCACAAAGTTTTTCTTATCGTTATACTCGATACCGCAGCAGGTGACACCATCTTCGATAGTCACTTGGAAATGCTTGTTGAGATGACACACTAAACGCGTTGCTGACGAAAAGACACTTGCGCAATAAGGGCAAAATATATTAGGCAAAGGTTTCTTAATTATTTCTGTGCTTTCGGTCTCGCATCTATCGTAATCGTCAAAAACCAACACCTCCTCAAACGTTACATAGTTTTTGATAAACGTTTTTATTGTTGCCTCGTCGGTACTGTGTGAACTATGATCGTATTTCAAATGGTCCGCTAGACTTTCCACAGTTGTCAAGGCAGGTTTTTCTACGCACATCTGGCAGACAATCTCTGTGTCCAAACTTTCTTCCAACGACAATTGATGAAAGTATTTCACCAGAACATTTCTCACCATCCCGTAATATGATCTGAAAGTGGAACATGTAGCCATGTGGAAATAATAAACAAACTACAGAATAATTAATAATAGTAATAATCAAGCAAATTTTTCGTAAATGGCTTCATTTTGACGAGATTCACCTTACAAAAATTTTCAATTGTGGTAGCTAACAGGGCTAGCAGGGAAAAAAACTTTTGAGCGTAGGGCCAGGATAACGTTCTACGCAATTTGTAGGACAATGTGTCAATTTGTTAAATTATATCAATATTAACTAAGCAACTGTTAAAAAATCAGCTGGTTAGTATCATTTTTGATGACCTCGTTATCGATATATGTTGAAAGGATCAAACCATACATTTTGTAGGACAAATATTTGTTTCCATTGTGTAATAATGTTAGTTAAGATTTATATAATATAACAGCCACATTGTCCTACAAATTGCGTGGTACGTTATCCCGGCTCTACGCTCAAAATTTTTCCCGGTTCCCGGACTATAACCTTTGAAGTTAATTACATTAAGAAGTTTTACTTTCTGAGCAGTAACATACCAATTTAAGTCAATCATTCAAAGTAAACTTAATTAAATATAGGTACAGAAGTAAATTACTAACTTGCTTTGTGAATCCTCATCTGTGGTGATGCTAGGTGCCTGGATTATCTGAAACACATAATAAGAAGGAATAAATATATTTCAATACACATCCCAAAACTGGCGATTTTTAATTTAACCAATACATACCTTTGGAGTTTCAGTAGTGGAATCTACGCCGATCTTAGCTTTGAGGGCTCGATCAGCCTGCAAACAGCACTCCACTAACTCATGCCAAGCTAGCAGTGTGCTGACACATTGATAGCACATCACTAAAGGTAAGAGGTCAGTCTCGGAAACCTGTAGAAAAAAAGGAATAAGAGTTCATTGTTTATCCATGCTAGAACTATAGAGAATAGTTGTGTGGTAGGCTTAATGTAGTTGGTAGGTAATTATTACAAGGCCTGTTTGTTAGTGATATTTTTTTAGCAGTTAGTATCACAAACCAACCAACAAGTCACAGACAAACATCAAAAAGTTTTTGATTCAAGTAGGCTGTTCAGGCACTTTCAAAATATTACGACAATTGACGACAAATACGACGGTTCCGAAACGTCATTCCAATGGAGAAGAACGGTCAAGAAACTCTTTTAAAATTAGAGATTTACAATATTATTTGTTTGATACTGTGGGAGAGCCACGCTTCGGCATGTTGGGCCGGCTCGACCGGAGTGATACCACGGCCTCACAGAAAACCGGTGTGTTTCACCGAGTGAGTGAGGATACCGGAAGCCCATAACCCAACCCCTGCCCCCATCCCCCAAAAGCCGGCAACGCACTTGTGACGCCTCTGATGGTGCGGGTGTCCATGGGCGGCGGTAATCGCTTACCATCAGGCGATAAGTCGGCTCGTTTGCCCCCTATTCTATAAAAAAAAACCTCGGGGCAAAGCTAGCCTAACGAAAGTAGCCTAAGTTACTCATCAGGTATCTGCCAGTGAATCCAGCCATGGAATGCCAGCTGTTCTAGAGATTAGCCGAATTAAAAAAAAGCTGTTTTGTTTTGATGTAAGTACCGTAAATTCTTTCATATGCGTTCAATAAAAAGCTGTTAATTTAAAATTACAAACGGACACTGTTTTTTATGTATTTGTATAGATACAAAAATGAATCACGGTATGGATCAATTTCAACAATTCTTTCAGTGTTAAATATACAATTTATTAAGAAAGGCTATGGGATGTATAACACCACTCTATGATGGCTGTATTACATCATTCTATGATCAATAAGAGCTGAGTACTAATGAAAAGTAATGCAGAGGTCAGCTAGTACACCATAAATGAAAAATCTAAAGTTTGATGACTGCACAGTGGGCCTAATGGTTTAAGCAGTCACCACATCATTTTTAATGTGCCAAGTGTTGAGGATTCAAATCCCACCAGGAACAACACTTCGTGTGATCCACAAATTGTTGTTCCGAGTCTGGGTTCTTTGTGTCCGTTTCATGTATGTTTGTAAAGTTCCCTGCGACATAAGATGTATATTCCTAATGTGGGAGTTGTCTTTAAAAACCTTAATGTACATACTCACCGATATGGGCAAGTGTTTGTGTATTTTTTCAGCCAAGTGATGCTCCAGTCCCTCCCCGGTAAATATGGGGATGACAAGTTGCGTGATGGTGGCACATGTCCGACACACATTAGAGAAATTATCCACATCTGTATAAAAACATGAGCCAATATAAACCTTCACTTAATTTATTATTAATAGAGTTTCATTAAGTAAATGAGTCTCCTTATTATTATTGTTTTGTTATAAATATAGCTGCCAAAATGACTGCCCGATGGAAAGAATGAGTAGAATCTAAGGTGGCTACCACACCACCATCCTCATTGCAAAGTGAGATGTTTTTTTACAACATACTTAAAGGAGCCAGGATCATAGTGGGAGGTAAACAAATGTGCTGGTAGAGAATTCCAGGAAGGACGAGCCTAACCATTGAGTTCGAGTGCTTAAGTTATTATTTTTAATTTATAGAAGTTAATTTATTATGTTTATTTTATTTTTAAGTTATTCTAAAAAGGTAACTTCTAAGGCTAGCATATTAAAGCATTGACATAGGCATCGATATACGAGTATAAAAGTTCAATCAGGTAACCAATACGTATTTCAAAACAAGTTTTTTTTTTATTAAAAACCTGGGTTGAAAAAAGTATACATAGACCCCTGTGTGTAAACCTAACTCTAAAGATTTTAAATAAATTGTCAAGTAATATCATTAACGAGATTTTTTTATTTCACAACTGGCTGGTACGAAAATTGAAATCAAGAATTTCGGAATGTTTTTAATTTACTTACTTTCAAGATTGACTGGTGTGGTTCCGTTTGTCGGTACTTGCTTTTGTGCTAAACCTAGTGGATGACTTTGTGCAGAATTTAATATATACACTTGTTCAGTGCTGTTATTCATTTTTAAAAGAATTATCAGTCACGTATCATTCACTAAAACTCAAACGAAAATCAGAAAATAATTATTGTACTTATTGTATTCATAGATTCCTTAAATATTGTTGTTTGGTCTTTCGTTCAGAAATATCACATTAGGGATCATGGATGATGGAAATCACATTTGTTTCCAAAAAATGTTAATCGATTACATTTTGTAAATAATTTAAAACTACAAATTAATTAAGTACCTATGTGACGTAATTATACAATAAATATTATTATTATGATGGTGTAATTTAGATCCTTTCTGAACGAGAATTTATATGACAAGTTGTGTACTTACGTATTGTGGCGGCAGTTACGAAAATTGTGTGGAACTTTACCGGGTCCAGTGTTAACGACAATTAAAAACTTATTTCAGATAACTTTTATTATAAAATTTTTAGTGTTTAAGATACTCGAATAGCATGTAATAATAACGTGTTGTTAGTGATGTCCGTGATGACTGAGAACAGTTCGTCCTGCTGCGGATACCATAAGCGGAGCTACCATCATGGTTTTGTTCTTGTATGTGTGGATTATTTGCTGAAACGAGACAATCATTTTGAAAAGGTTATGTATATATTTAAGAAAAAAAATATACATAATTAGTAACACTGGAATATGAAAACAGACTTAGAATATTGGTAGAAATATTGAACAATTATAATAATTTTGTAATGATGTATGTCTTGTACATTCTTTTGTTTTTTAGGTACCTATCTATTTTGAATTTTTGGAGTTTACTTTCATATTTTAACCCGCGGTTTGAAATTATATGGAGAGTAAAATCGAGGGTTACCCAAAAGCGAGAGCACATTGTCATTAGTTTTTTATACTCTAGCAAACTATTAAAACCTCAGATTACATTTTGTAATATGAGACTAAAACAAATATCGCTAGATGGCTTATTGGATATACCAAAATGACGTAAGCGCAGAGAATTTCATGTTGTTTATTAGGTTCAACGTAGTACAAGAGCGCAACGTACAAGCGAGCCAATTAACTGGCCATTTGGCGTCCCAATATGTAATTATAATTAAATTACTTACTAAAAAGTAAAAACTAAAACCCAACTACGCCAAAAAACGACGCTGAAAAAGTATACCTAATGGTCCATACTCACATACGGTATTACTCGATAGTATTACTCCAAAACGAGTAAAAATTAACGTGTGGACCGCAAAACTCCAACTCGAAGGCTCGTATCGAACTGGCTCGATGGCTCGATCTCCTTTTACGTTTTTCCTTTTCATTTTCTTTAATTCTTTTATAATTAAGAATTGTTAGACTTGCTAAATGTAGCCACCGTCGCCTTTGTTGAACAGACATCATTTGGCTCGAACGGTTCGCTGGATACTGAACGGCGAGCTAAAAGATGCGTCACTCGATCGATCAATGCTGAATGTGTGGACGAAAACGCGTGCCGTGGTTTTTACTCGACATGTTTGCTCGATCGAGTAAAACCGTATGTGAGTACTTAGCATAAAACTTAGATTTTCAGGCTTCAAGACCCTGGATTTAACAACGTGCAAGGATACACATATTCAAGTTTGAAAAGCCGTAGTCACGCGTCGTTAAAGTGTTATGGTACGTTTCTATGTAATAGCGACTAAGGCTTCTTAAACAAGAATATGTGTATCGCTGTACGTTGTTAAATCCAGTGTCCTGAAATACTTGTTTTATACTTTTTCAGCGTCGTTTTTTGTCGCAGTTGGGATTTAGATTTTACTTTTTTTTATTTCAAATGTTTTGGTGCCGTTATAATATTAATATATTTGCAAAGTATATATATGTTAATTACCAAACCAAACCAATTAATAAATTGTTTAAATGCTTTATATTTGAAATGTACTAGTGAATCCCTTTCTAATGATACCAAACACGGTATGCTTATCTTAATTCATAAAAAAAAATAGTTTTATTGTCCGCCAGAGGGTGACACATTAGACACGCGACACGCCGCACGCTCACAGCCTAAATTAGCGGACGATCAAGACGCATCTAACAATACCTCATTGGTCCAGTTCTAATAAGTAATTAAGGAGCTATGAGGGAACAGATCAACATATATATACAGTCTTGGCCAAAAGTATTAGGCACCCCTATAAAACATGAATAATTCAAGAAGTATTGAAAAAAATTGCATTTGTTTTTAACTATTGTCAATCCAGTGTCCTTAAATGATAATTAAAACAATAGATAGCCTATTTCTACGGGCTGTAAATTATCTGGTGAACAAAACCAAAAAATAGGGATACTAAAAAAAAATCCAGACCCATTGTCAGCCTTTTATTTGTTATAATCAGCGTAAAAAAAGTTACCGTGTGTAGTTTAGTGATGGAATTCTTCTAATTTAGAGAAAAGGGCAAAAAAATTTGAATTGTGTAATATAAAACAAATAAAAATGCAGTTTTGTACGAAGAAAGGAAGTCTCAAGTAGGGATTACTAAAATTGTTAAATGTTCACAGTGCGTAGTGTAATTTGCTATTAAACAGTTTGTAGAGACTATTCCACATATAAATAAATCCAGCCTGGCAGTAAATGTGTGACTACTAAGCGCCAGGATAGAAAACTCATCTGGGAATCTCGGAAAAACTGCAAAAAAAATTTTGGATGCTCGCTGTTGCTATGACCGAGGAACTGGAAGAGGCTGTTGGTGCTCGAACAGTAAGAAGAAGACTTGCTGAAGTAGGATCAAAAGGCTATAAAGCAAGGAAGAAACCATGGCTCTCAGAAAAAAAGCAAAATTCTCCGTTTGAAATGGACTCTACGACACTAACATTTCATGGAGACAGATTGGTCAAATGTTGTGTTATACGATGAATCAAACTTTAAAGATAAGCTTTTATTTCATTTTTACAAACAATAACACGAATCATTCCTATTTTATTCCACTTCCATAAAAATAATGAGCACACAATGTCAACTCGTTTTTTTTTCGTTTTCACAAGAATTTCACACAGCGGCTGTAACATTATGAGGCGGCGCATCGGCGAGGAGTATCATATAGATTGTGTGGTGTCTACTGCTTAACACGGCCGAGGTAGCAATATTATCTGAGGCTGCATGGCAATCAAGTTGTGCCCGCAAAATGTTTGCTTGTAAAGGACTTATGAAAAACCCAAAGTACATAAATGTGCTGGAAACTGCGCTATCGGGTTCGCTTACGTGAATTTTGGGTGACACAAACGTGAATGACGTTAAATTCCAACAAGACAATGCTCCTTGTCATAAATCAGCAACCACAATGGGTTGGTTTAGAAGTAACAACAATAATTTGTTAGATTGGCCGGCGCAGTCCCCAGATCTGGGGTTTAGATCCGGGGACTGCACCCCATCGAGCATTTTTGGGGTATTCTGAAGCACAAGGCCTGTGAGCATAGTATTTCATCCAAGACAGTATTAAAAAATACTTAACTCAAGAATGAAATGCTATAACTGCAGCCCAATGTACAAGGCTTCCAAGCAGCACACCCCAAATAATCGCTGCTGTGATCAAAGTTAAGGGTGGTTCAACTCAATATTAGTTTTTTAAGTCATACGGTGGTAATATACTAATGTTGAAATCGAAACTAGGTTTATTTTTCGCCTTAAACATGTAAAAAACCATAAATTATAGGGTGCCTAATACTTTTGGCCAAAACTGTACATACTAGCTGACCCAAGCAACCTCGTTTGCGTCCAAACTACCATCCTCCGTTTTAACCACAAAAGGGGGTTGATTTCTAAAGATACATTATTAGTACACCTCCACACCATCTATAGAGCATACATTTTAAATTTCAAGTCTCTTACTTCAAAAACATAGGACTTTCATATAAACTTCCAACCCCCGTTTTGCCCCCTTAGAGGTGGAGTTTCGTAAAATCTGTTCTTAGCGGATGTCTACACCCTATAAGGAACCTACCTGCCAAATTTCAAGTCTGCAGGTATTATAGTTTCTGAGATTTCGTGATTAATAAGTGTGTTTTTTTTTTTTTTTTTTATGTATGGCCCGCCAAAATGACTCTACTCTGCCTGATGGAAAGCATAAGCAGAATCCAAGAGTGGCGGTCACCATACTCACTGCGAATGCAGACAATGCAGTATGGCGACCCACACCATGGCGGCCTAGTGATGCTGCTGCATCTTTTAGTCTAGTCAACAAGTGGAACTTGTCGACTAGACTATTTGGGCCTCCGGTCTCGCACTCACCAACGAAACACGACAGCATGAACGCTGTCATTTTACGTTGATTTTCTGTGCGAGGGTAGTACCGCCCCGGTCGAGCCGGCCCATTCATGCTGAAATCAGCGTGGCTCTTTCGATTTTATAATAATAATAATAATAAGCCCCCTAAAATCCCACCTTACGTCCGTGCTGAAGATCTAGCCACGTGGGGGGCGGACATGCATTCTATTGAAACTTATGTAGCTAACAAGGCAAGGGTAACCCTTAAAAATGGAGATATGAATAATAGAGTATATAATTTGAGGTCGCTGCCCGGGGGTCGTCGGGGCGCATCTGGAGCCGTAGCTGGACGCTCTAGCATGCGAACCATCGGCGGAGTTGAACAGGCGGGCTCCCACCGACAAACATGCTACAGCCGATGTCATCTCTCATCACATTACATCATCAACACATTCATCACCCACAAGTAGCCTTTTTGCATCACCCGCTTCATCCCCGCTCTCGTCTGAAACTCATATAAATTATAGTCGTACATCATCAACAACATCACCATTGACAGTAGATGTTGTCCAGGAGGCAAATGCCGATTTAACTGGACCCACTACCGCCAAATCACGCGCGAGAAGAAAATGGACTACTGAAATGAATATGTTCATATGGCGCACCTACCTCATCACCAGCCGATTAGAAACACAGACTCCGGGATATCTAGACCCGTTGCACAAGGCTTTCACAGAAAAATATCCAACAATGAATGCATCCAAACAGAGTGTAGGAGACCAGCGTAGGGCCATAATCAATAACAAATTACTCCCCATAAACACACTTGACACAATTAGATTAGAGGTAAACAGCTATCTTACACAAAATGCAGAACCAATATCCACACTTACACAGGCATCATCATCAGAATGAGATGGTCTAGCGATATTAATGAAATGATACTTCGCATCTATTACGAAATAACGGAACTTGAAACTAACATGACAGCGCATCGAAAAAAGCTGCATGATAAATTCATTCAAACTTACCTTCATTTATCACACATTTCAGAACAACGTTTGTCAGATCAAAGAAGAGCTATAGTTAACAATAGAATGGTATCTGAAGATAGAATTAGGCAAATTAAAAATGATATTCAAGCACAAATACAATCATCTCACGCCACCGCTCAGTTAAATACAACCAATTCACAAACTGACTTATCACAACATATACCGTATCCAATCCAAAGAAATACATGCGATGAAGCAGATTTATCTCTCTCTCAGACCACTATACACATAAACGCAGAAGATTCAAGTCATGTCCCTACCAATTCTCACATAATAGATCAAGACATAATTAATCAACAGTTTCATGCATCACTCGATACATTTAAAAATAGTGACCCTACCTCTAGACCATATCTACTATGACAAAAACCATCAAAAAGACTAGCTCTGACAGTAGAACATATTAACAACAATATTTTACCCAATTTTTTAAATAGAGAGCAGGATTTTGCAACATTCCAGACTATTATATACTCAGCGGCATATACAGCAACCGTATGTAATAGAATAAAAATAAACACTACTAAAACCAAGTCAAGAGAGTTTAAGCCAGCTTGGCAGAGAAGATTGGAAACCAAAATAGAGAAATTTCGATCTGAAATAGCCCGACTAACACAGTACATAAATGGAAATAGAAGTAACAGGATCATAAACGCTGTAGAAGTAATAAAAAATAAATATCGAATACACGCTCAACACGAAAACATCAACACAGAACTGGAACACTTTTTAGATACACTTAAACCGAAATTAAATGCAGCAGCTAGTAGGCTTAAGAGGTATCTTACATGTACTGCTAGGAAAAAACAAAATAGTCAATTTTCACAAACAGAAAAAACATTTTACCGAACTCTTACATCTAACTCTCGAAACACAAATACACAAGAACAAAGAACACCAACGTCGGAAAGTTTGCATCGATTCTGGGCGAACATCTGGCAAAATGCAGCTCAACATAATGCAAACGCTAATTGGATACACACTATTAATGAAATGACTAGTCACATTCCCGTTATGGAATTCGAACATTTTACAATAGACACTTTCACACGCGTCATCAAACACTCTCACAACTGGAAGTCACCAGGGAGCGACAACCTACATAACTTCTGGTATAAAAAAATCACTTGCATCCACCCATATTTACACTACCATTTTAATACGTTCATTCAATCACCACATTTAATGCCCGACTATATAACACATGGAGTAACTTACATGCTACCAAAAGAACCCAATACAGAAGACCCATCAAAGTATCGCCCTATAACTTCTTTACAAACTGTTTATAAAATTCTGACTGCTTGTATCAGTCAAACAATATATGCACATTTGTCAGATAATGACATTCTTTCCGAACAACAGAAAGGCTGTAGGAAAAATAGCCAAGGATGTAAGGAGCAACTCACAATAGACGCAATAACTATTAACGAAGCGTACCGTAAGAAACTAAATATACACACTATGTTCATAGATTACCGCAAGGCATTTGACTCTGTCCCTCACAGTTGGCTTCTATATATACTTCGGTTATATAAAATTAACCCAATTATTATAACATTCCTACAATCTTCTCTGCAGAGATGGCAAACAACACTCAAACTAAAAACTAAGTCCACTGATATAACTACTGAACCCATACGTATTATGCGAGGTATATATCAAGGTGACGCACTTAGCCCACTTTGGTTCTGCCTTGCACTTAATCCTCTTTCTAGTCTTCTAAATAATAGTAATGCTGGATACAATTTAGTAACTACTGACACCCGGGTTTCGCTAACGCATCTGTTCTACATGGATGATATAAAACTCTATGCCACCAACAAATCCGACATCTTTCTCCTAGCTGATATTACTCAACAGTTTTCCAAAGATATATGTATGGAATTTGGAGTCGATAAGTGCAAAATTTTATCAATAAATAAAGGTATAATTGAAAGTAATAGATATATTTTAGAATCTGGCGAGGATATTGAACCAATGGATAGTTACAGCGTTTATAAATATTTAGGTTTTAAGCAGTCCAGAAGAATTGTCCAAAAAGAAACCAAAGAAGATCTAGTAAATAAATTTAGATACAGACTAAAACTCATTTTGAAAACTCATTTAAACTCTAAAAACATTATTAAAGCCATTAACACGTTTGCTATTCCTATTTCGACTTACTCATTTGGTATTATTAACTGGTGTTCACGCATCGTCATTACGCTAGATGTCACCACCATCACGCGCGGCACGGCCAATGAGGGACAGCAGCATACTTCCCAACCGCCCCGACAGCGACCGCCACTTACATCAACATTCGCTATTCAATCGCTTTAATACTAAGTCGTTATTTTGTTACCTAAAATTCGATATTATAGAAAATTGTTATTCGAAGAAGATCTTTTATTCATCTCCAAACATAATTTGGACCTTCCACGCCGGATGCAGAAAAGGAATCGTCGCGACCAGCATAAATCGGACGCTCGAAACCAGCATCGCATCGCTATAATCAACGGGACCAGCATAAAACGGTCAGATCAATCATCCTTTCTTTTATCCTTCATATCCTTTCAATGTAACTGTGCTTTAATTTGTGTTAATATTGTGGAGAACGTAATATATTTTAGGCGAAAGTGTTACATTCTTACGCGTTAAAAAGTGTACTTTGCATACCCCCAACTTAATTTAAAATCAAATATTTTATTTTTCTTATCATTTCTCTTTCGTAATCACTAAAATGTCTAAAAATAAAGTTGCCGATAAAATTGATGAGGATATAATTAGAGATTTGAATAAAAAAAGGGGTATTGTTCGTGGTAAATTTACATTGTTTATGAAATACGTAGATTCTTTAGAGCAATTACCGGTTACTGAAGTTGTAAAAACGGAATTACAAACGCGATTAAATAAAACTGATATTTTGCTACAACAATTTACTGAAATTCAGGATGAAATAGACTTAAACCAGCCTGATACTCAGTTAGATAGGGAACTTATTGAGAGAGAAACCTTTGAAAACCAGTTCTATGCCTATGTGTCTAAATCTAAATGTATCCTAAGTGAAAATACTGTTCAAAATTATAATTTATCTAAAATCACAAGCAAAATTAAATTGCCAACTATTTCGCTACCGTCCTTTGACGGTTCGTATGATCATTGGTTGGAGTACCGGGATACTTATTTGTCTCTCATTCATAATTCTAATGAAATAGACAATATACAAAAATTTCATTATTTACGCTCCTCTCTTTCTGGTAGTGCATTGTTAGTAATTAAGTCGTTAGAATTCTCTTCTGAAAATTACTTTGTAGCTTGGGAATTATTAGAAAATAGATTCAATAATAATCGATTACTTGTGCAAACTCACATCAAGGCTTTATTTTCTATGCCGTCACTCACTAAAGAATCACCCATTCAAATCCGTAAATTAATTGATAATGTACTAAAAAATATACGTGCCCTCAATAACCTTGGCGAACCGACCGAGTCTTGGGACACCATCGTTATTTACCTTATGAGCTCAAAACTAGATTCATCTACGGAACGGGAATGGGAGACATATAAAAGCACTCTAATAAATAGTCAACATAAATTAAATTCCCGATTGTCGCTTAATGATTTAATAACTTTCTTAAAAGATAGGGCCGATGTTCTAGAAACAATCAATGGCAATCACAGTAAATCCCCTTCTGAAAGTTACACAAAGAAGTCGCCTTATCTACCTGCTAAATCGCATAGTTTCCTATCTACACAGAATAAACAAACCAATTTAATTAACTCTAAACGTTACCGTACTTGCATTATGTGTCACTCTAATCACCCGCTGTATTCGTGTGATAAATTTCTAAATTTATCTCTTAAAGATAAATTAAAATTTATAAATGAAAAAAAGCTTTGTTGCAATTGTTTACGTGTTGGACACACCGTAGTTGAGTGTTGGTTCGGTTCATGTAAGTTGTGCAACAAAAAACACAACACTTTAATTCACAGTGATACTAGTGACAATGTGGGTACGTGTACATCAGCTGTTACGCTTAAATCGCCACCAAGTGCAAGCACTAACTTTGCTACGGTACAATCTGCGTCTTACACAACACACACGCATAAAATCGAACACAAAAGTACAACTCATTCATTATTAGAGACCGTACTTTTGTCCACGGCTTTAGTGGAGGTTGCAGATGAAAGCAATAATTATCACACTACCCGCGCTTTATTAGATAATGGTAGCCAGCATTGCTTTATTGCAGATTCATTATGCAAAAAGTTAAATGTTAATTTAGTACAGTCCACTGTTCAAGTCTCCGGAGTAGGTAACTCGGTGACTCATTCTACACAATCGTGTGAAATTAATTTGAGGTCTAAAACGACAGATTATAATATGCGCTTTAAATGTTTAGTTTTGTCTCAAATTACAGCTCAATTACCATCTTTAGGTACTAAATCACGCATAAATATCCCTGACAATATACAGTTAGCGGATCCTTACTTTTATTTGTCATCGGAAATCGAATTATTGATTGGAGCCGATAAATTTTGGGAGCTACTAAACAACGGATTAATTCGCTTGAGTAGTGGTCCGTACCTACAAAATACCAAGTTAGGGTGGTTAATATCTGGGTCATTGTTGAATAATAACAAAATGTCACGCACCAATCAAGTTCAATGTAATTATTCATTAACATTAGACACCCAACTTAGGAAATTCTGGGAATTGGAAGAAATTATTCCGCAAAACAATTACACAAGAGACGATATACTATGCAATAACCTGTTTGTGCAGAGCACCTATCGCGATGATACCGGTCGTTTTTATGTACGCATTCAATTGTCTAAGGCTGAGGACACACTGGGTGACTCATATACACTTGCACAAAATCGGTTTTATGTACTTGAACGAAAATTAGATAGGTGTACACCTGAATATAAAAAATTATATTGCGACTTCATGAACGAATATTTAAGATTGGGTCACATGAGTCGTATTTGTGAAATTCCTACAACAAATTATTTTTTACCACATCATGGTGTTCTGAGAGAACATAGTAGTACAACAAAACTTAGAGTAGTTTTCGATGGAAGTGCTAAGTCAACATCGGGCATATCGCTTAACGATATACAGTTTATTGGCCCTAGTTTACATAATGATGTTTTTTGTATTTTATTGCGTTTTCGACAATGTCGATATGTTGCAATGGCTGATATCGAAAAAATGTACCGACAAATTAATATTCAACCAGATCAAAGAAAACTACAATTGATTTTGTGGCGTGAAAATAAATCGGATGATCTCTGTGTGTACCAGCTTAACACCGTGACGTACGGTACCGCGTCCGCTCCTTATCTAAGCATTCGATGCATCAAACAGCTAGCTTCTGAATGTAAGGATGACGTCACGAGGCGAGTTATTGACGAAGATCTGTTTGTGGACGATTTGATAACTGGTCATGATGATAAACATAGTTTATTAGATATTTGCACCAAAGTTACTGACGTTTTAAAAACTGGTTGCTTTCATTTGCGTAAATGGATGTTTAATTCAGAAACTTCTTCAACAGATCACACAAAACAATTATCTTTAGGCGAAAATTGTTTAACAAAAACCCTCGGTCTCGGATGGTTACATTCTTCAGACTAATTGCATTTCACTACGAAGATTGATCAAAACGTGACTAATGTGACTAAACGCGTTATCTTATCTGTGATATCTCAGGTGTACGACCCTTTGGGCTTGTTAGCGCCCTCAATAATAGTCGCTAAAATACTTTTACAAAGGTTTGTAAGTTAAGTTGGGACGATCCCGTACCTAATGACGTTTTATTAACTTGGCATCATTTTATTAATACGCTTTATTTACCTAATATACAAGTTCCTCGGCATGTTAGGGGGTTATAAACTGAATATACCGATTTACATATTTTTACAGATGCGTCGCAAAATGCATACGGTGCATGCGCATATATAAGCACATATCGATGGTGGAAAGGCAAAATGTATTAACCGCCATTTAGTAAAATGTTCAGGAGAGACGATTAAAGTTTTAAAAATGTCATAACTTTTAAAGTATTGAAGATATCTCAACGAAATTTAAGCGAATTAGTAATAAATGTATTACAAATGTATACAATTTAACAAAAATAATGTATGTCTATTATTTCTATTGATTTATGGAGTTAATACAAAATACCTCAATATCTCAGATAGGTAAAATTAGTTCAAGTTAAAAAAAAATACTGTTTGATATCTGGCAAAATGTTTTAAATCCAAAACATATATTATTATTTCCAAGTAAAATGTTTTATATCCAAATACATTGGATATTATTATCGAGTAAAATTACTTAATAACTAATACAGTCATGACCAGAGAGAGGTAAATAGTTTTATTTAATCTTTTTATATCTATGGAAACCTGGAAAAACAGTTGTACTGACATCATTTTATTCGAACAAGGAGAACAAAGAGTCTTAACTGTACACCTTACTATAATTTATGCCACAAACTAAACTTTCAAAAACTTTACAAAAACCCGAAAATATTAAAAAATTAAACATAAAACTAAATCTTTTACTAAACATTATATTGGTCAGAAAGTTTGCAAAATATGCTTAAACTTGCTAGTACTTGTAACCCTAGGTACGGACCACAGAATAGTGAGATCATAATAAACTGGTGGTCAAAAAAATTAGGCCTTTCCTATTTTCACGATTTATTCAGAAATAACGATCCCTGTAAAAATTTAAATAAATTATACGTTTTTGAACGTACATTTTTAATCTTAGTAGAGGGTACATTGATTAAATTACCAAATTTAAATGTGTCAAATGACATTTAATCAGTTTTTTAGGTACCCACACTTTTAATCTTTTATGTTTAATGTCCTGTCGCTAGTACACTATTTAGAACTATTGTTAAATTTGTATTACTGATTTAAGTTCTGTCTCTCTCACTTCATTTTTACCGATAAATATGGATCTACGCGAAGCAGACGTAACGTTGTTACAAACTGGAATGAGCTAGCGAAATGTCGCTCGACAATGTGAAGTTTGTGATGCTGATGGTAGCAAGAAAGTACATCATAGACCGGGAGAGCGATATGCACAATGTGCCATATCCGAAAGGGTAAGCTTTGGAGGTGGTTCAGTTTTGTTCTGGAGAGGTGTAAGCTTAGAAGCTCGTACAGAGCTGGTTATCGTAAAAAGAGAAACTGTGACTGCTGAAGACTGTACATTCTTGAAGAGCATGTAGTGCCATACTCAGGATTTATCGGTCCAGAATTTAAATTAATGCACGATAATGCGCGCCCACTGCTATGTGCGTTAAAGATTACTTACGAGATGTGGGAATACAGGTTCTGGACTGTCCAGTACTAAGTTCAGACCTTAACCCAATAGAACATTTATGGGAAGAGCTAAAACGGCGAGTTAGACAGCGAGAACCAGCTCCTGAGAATATACAACAGCTGCAGGCGCCTTTATTGGAGAAATGGGAAAACATACCCCAATCTATCATTAAAAAACTGATACAGTCCATGAACAAACGTATGATAAGTGTTATCAAAGCCAGAGGAGGCAACATCTCTTACTGAAGAAGAAATATGAAGAAATATTGACATCAGCTTTCCAAAGGAGGGCCTTTGGAAAGAGTCACGAAATACACCTATCTTGGGCAAGAAGTCATACTTGGAAAAGAAAACCAGGAAACAGAAATTAGCAGAAGGGTGCGTCTTGGCTGGGCTGCATTTGCAAAACTGGACTTTGCTTTTCGAATGAATCTCACCAGCAGTCAGAAAGCACGTATATTCAACCAGTGCGTCTTACCCGTCCTTACCTACGGAGCCGAAACTTGGGTGACAACGAAGGCTATACTTCAGAGACTCTGTCACGCGGCACTCACATGCACACCTCCACGCCCTCCAAGCCTCACCCCCCGCGCGCCTACGAGGACCGTCCACTGCCGAGAACACCCCGCACCTCAAGCCTCAGAGGATATTTAAGGAAGCGCGCGGCGTCACAGAGCCCTTTTCTCATCGCTGCGAACGGACAGTTAAGTGCTCCTTGTCTGGAGGCACTGACTGGTCGAATCTCTTAAATCCACACCCTGTCTGTACATCTATCTGTTTGTGTTATACCTCAGTAAATAAATAACGTTTAAATTGTTGTTGTGAAGCGTCTGATTTCACCATCTTCAGAACCTCGTGGCCTCACCACCACCTTCAAGGGCTCCTAAAGCCACTACGTGACACATGGCGCCCGGCTGAACTAAGAGATTCGACCACGATTTACCTCGTATTTCTTTTTGCTTTTATTGTGCATAATTTATGTATTTTTCTCGTGTTCCGTGTTGAATCCCATCCAGGTTAGTGTTTTTTTGCCTCTTTTCTCGCTGTGAGCACGTGCTAGACGAGACCGCATGTACGATCACATATTGCTAGCCGCTTTTCCTATAATTTTTTCGCGAACGTATACCGCGTGGACCAAAACCACGTGCGCATCACGGGTTAATTAACCGCTTTTTTTTCTTTAATCGCTTTAGATACATGCCGGCTACTACCACGTGCATTTTTACACGTTGCTTATTACTTTTAATATCAATTTTGTTCGCTTCCAGCTTCCATAAATAACATTTTCACATATGCGTCGCTGGCGTACGTTAGATTAGCATCGTAGTAAAACCGGTTTCACCGCAATCAACACTGCGCCACTCTCGGCGGCTCGCTTAATCTTATCTTTATAACAACCTGGATGCAATTCAATTCATTCCATTTTTCTTTGAAAATACGTCTAATAGCAATAACTAACGTATCTTCACTTCATTTCTTTTACTTTTAAAACTATTAACTTACATCGAACATTTATTCTACAAAATGGCCTACGATATTAAATTCTCGTGTTTACAAAAACCAGAATTAGAATACGAGGTCTATCTGAGGGGTGGCGTAAAGTCTAACACCGTAGAAGATTTACGCAAACAAATTTCCAAACTCGCGTCAAGTTCTCCTTCCGAGGACGTAGCGGAGTCCCATTTACCCCCCGAGGAAGATTTCAAGGCTTTAAAATTATCGCTCTTTAAAGTTGATAATAACATTAAAATGTTAAAATCTAACTTCGATAAAAATCTATTTAATAGAACGGAGTCTCTTTTACATCACGTCTACCACAGATTAAATCGTGTGAGAATAGACTCACTTCCGGATATAAACCCCATTAAAACCACGTGGAACGAATTCCACACTCTTTACGCATCGCTTAAACGGTTAACTTCTCAGCCCAGCGGAAATGAATCGCGGACGGAAGACTCGATCGGAGGTGACCAGAGCTCACCTGTTAGCTCGTTAACCTATGAACGAAAACTTTTTTCGGAACTAGCTAAGTTTAAATATAACGGTAGGACGTGTGTGCGTGCCTTTATTCAAAGAATAAATGAATTCATGTCAAGTAGGGATATACCTCAGGATAGGATTCTTTCTTTCGCTTTTGAAATATTCTCAGAAGACGCTTTAACGTGGTATCGTAGCATAAAGGATAGTGTCTCATCTTGGAGTCAACTATGTAAATTACTAAAAGGAGATTTTAGCCCTCATAATTACGACTACAAATTGTTATCGGAAATAAGGCTTCGCTCGCAGGGCGAGAACGAGAACATAACATCATATGTTGCAAAAATGCAAGGATTATTTTCTCGCCTCGACGTACCTATCAGCGAACCGGATAAATTAGAAATACTTTTGAATAATATTCGGCCGTGTTACACAAATTCTTTTCTAACAGCAAATGTTGTAGACATTCCTAGTCTAATTAGTGTGTGTAAAAATTTCGAAAAATACGATAGTCGTAATAAAGATTTCCGCGAACCCCCTAGGACGTCTGCTAATACCCTAGCACCAGAATTCGCATATAATTACCCTTCTTCTAGTAATTCTAACCCCTTTAAAGGTAATTTCTATAACAAAAACTCGTACAATAATTTTCCCAACTATAAGGGTAAACATTTTTTTAAACCTATTGGTACAACGGCACAGGTAAATGTCGTACAGGCCGCTTCTAATATTACTAGTAAATTCTGTCCTCGTTGTAGAAATACAACTCATTCACTTTTTGATTGTCGGCAGCCTAGATATTTGATTTGTTTTAAATGCGGTTTAAAAGGTTTTCGTAGTATCGATTGTCCTAATTGCAATAATAAACCAAGAACCTCGCTCTCAAAAAACTGAATAACAAGGATTGGAGAAAAACCAACCATTCAAACTTTAATAAAATGGAATGGAAAAATCGGTTTAAGTACGTTCCTAAATTTTTTAATTACTACCATTTGTCTTCAATCCGAGAATCTGATAATAAATACACTCCGAACATTTCTCTCTCGTTAAATAACAAAAACGCCATTGGTCTTCTTGACTCGGGTTCTGCCGTAACAATTCTAGGTAACAATTCTCATATATATTTTCTAAATGAAAACTATCAACTCGACACCTCCAAACAAATAAAATTAATCACCGCGAGTGGAGAACAACTACATTCGTTGGGTTCAATTACACTCCCATTTAAATTTCAAAATAAATCAATCTACCTTAACGTCCACATCATACCTAATATAAAAAATTCGTTGATTCTCGGTATGGATTTCTGGAGGGGTTTCGACTTGTTCCCTAGCCATTTAGAATCTATTTTACTTTCGAGTAAGTCTGATACACGCGTTACCACAATACAGGCGGACGACGGTGGACACTTGGTTCCGTATAGCAATCTAACAGTCGAACAGAAAAATACCGTTGACAAACTCACCGCGAATTTTTCCGATATCTCATACCAAAAGCGTGGTCTCGGTTGCACGTCCCTAATTACACACAGTATCGATACAGGCGACAGTCCACCAATCCGCCAGCGTTATTATCGTATGTCTCCCGATAAACAGCGCGTTCTAGTAACCCACTTAGACCAGATGTTAAGAGAGGACATTGTCGAGCTTTCAGAAAGCCCCTGGTCGAACCCAGTCATTCTGGTACCCAAGAAAAATGGTGAATTGCGTTTTTGTTTGGATAGTCGTAAATTAAACTCTGTAACCAAAAAGGACGCCTATAACTTGCCCTATATTTCGGAAATTCTAGATAACTTGAGAGACGCTAAATTCCTATCCAGCTTAGACTTATCTAAGTCATATTGGCAAACTTTGATTAAGGAGGAAGATCGTTGTAAAACCGCATTCTATATTCCCACGCGTGGTTCTTTTCAATTTAAGCGCATGCCTTTCGGGTTGTCCAACAGTGGGCTAACTCAACAAAGACTCGCGGATATGTTGTTCTGTGGCCCTGAGTTCGAAAATAAAGTGTTCTGTTATATAGACGACATCGTATGCGTGTCTTCTAGCTTTCAGGACCATATCACATTGTTATCACGCGTGTTAGAAAAATTAAAAACGGCTAACCTCACTATAAACCTCGAAAAATGTAATTTTTTTAAAGACCAATTAAAGTATTTGGGTTACGTCGTCAACTCTAAGGGTCTACACCCCGACCCCGAGAAGGTCGTCGCTATAAGAAATTATACTACCCCGTCCAACAGAAAAGAGGTCCGTCGTTTCTTAGGCGCGGTGTCGTGGTTTAGACGTTTTATCCCAAATTTCAGTACCCTCGCGGCCCCTTTAAATAAACTAACCTCTCAAAGCAAAAAGTCCCCTCCATTTTGTTGGTCTTCAGAGGCTAATGAAGCCTTCAACAAATTGAAAGACTGTTTAATCTCCTGTACTGTACTATCTTGCCCCGACTATTCGGAGCCTTTTGAAATTCACACCGACGCTAGCGACTACGGTATCGGTGCTGTTCTCTGTCAGGTCCTAAAGGGAGAGGAAAGAGTGATCGCTTACTATAGCAAATCACTCACTAGTCAGGAGAAAAACTATAGCGCGACCGAACGCGAAGCTTTAGCAGTTCTATCAGCTGTTGAGCACTGGCGTTGTTATGTCGAAAATGGAAAAAAAATCCTACTTTACACCGACCACGCCGCACTAAAGTGGTTCTTAAAAATAAACAACCCTACTGGTCGTTTAGCCAGATGGGGAGTCCGTCTATCGTGTTATAACTTCGAAATCAAACATCGTCGTGGTGCGGATAATGTTCTACCTGATTTTCTTTCTCGTTCTATACCGGTTTCCGTTATTATTAATGACCCTAATGTCTCATCTAATTCTAATATAAACTTACCAGTTTCTACTAACGATTCATGGTACTTAAACATTTATAACCGGTGTAAAAACTCCCCAACCTCCTCTTTAGACTATCAAATAATTAATAACAAACTATACCGTTTTAAAAAGTCATTAAATCCACTAACCAGAGATTTTCAATGGAAGGAAGTCGTTCCGTCTGAGCAGAGACCTAATATTATAGCAGAGGGCCACTCAGCGCCCACTGCCGGCCATTTCGGTATTTTTAAAACATTTAAACGATTGGCATTAAATTACTTCTGGCCCGGAATGTACGCAGACGTAGTTAAAACCATAAACTCGTGCGACACTTGTATCGCTCATAAACACCAAAATCATTCTACCTTAGGGCATATGGGCACTCCTAAATCGTGTAGCAAACCATTTCAAATGTTGAGCATAGATTTAATTGGTCCGCTACCACCCACTAGAAATCAAAACACTTTCATTTTCGTAGTATCTTGTTGTTTTTCTAAATATTGTTTGTTGTTTCCCATTAAACGGGCCACGTCGGAGATAATATCGAAAATCCTAGAAGAAAATGTCTTCCTCGTCCACGGAGTTCCGTCCTCCGTAGTACTCGATAACGGTAAACAATTTATTAGCGAAACTTTTAAAAGCCTATTATCTAAATACAAAATTCCCAACATACACTACACACCACTATACACACCACACGTAAACACGGTAGAACGATATAACAAAACAATAATAACAGCCATTTCTACCTTTATAACCACAGACCATAGAATCTGGGATAACTTAATAACAAAAATTCAATTCGCTCTAAACTGCTCTGTAAATGAAACTACAGGATTCACCCCGAACTTTCTAGTCTACGGAAGAGAAGTCGTGACTTGTGGTTCCTTCTATATTGACGCGGGTTCCGACCCTAATATAGTTCACGAACCTCGCGACGATTATGCCGAGACATTAGGCTACTTATCTTCTGTCTTCCAGAGGGTACAGGCAGCATTAGTCGAGGCTCATCAACGAAACTGCAAATCATATAATTTTCGTCGAAAACCAGCAGAATTTAACGTTGGTGATATAGTTTGGCGTAAAACTTTCTATCTCAGTGACAAAAACAAATACTTTTGTAAAAAATTAGCCCCTAAATACGTTAAATGTAAAATCACTTCAAAAAAATCTCCCTTAGTATACAAACTAGCTGATATTATCTCAGGTAAACCGTTGGGTGAATGGCACATCAAAGACATTAAATTAATAAACTATAAACAATGATTTAGCGCGATCTAAATTGGATCTAAAGTATCTCGTTGATCGGCAAATTAGCCAAAGTTAGTTAACCAAATTAATAAACAGTAAATCTTGTTTCGCTCATTCCATAACTAACATTTTTTACAGATGTGCTTCTGTTTTATATATCTCTAAAAATTATTTCCTGCGTCGTAAATCAACATTTCTCGTTCTTACACATCTTAATTTTTTCGAAAAAAATGCTAAATCATTGAATAAACGTCGCATTACTAGTAAACATTAATAATTTACAAATATTACTTTTCCTAACCCATGGTTCAAAAGTTAAAAACTCGAGTCAAACCTGACTCACAGGTTCGATTCCCGGCCGTTTCTTTTTCTTTCGTACGCACGCGCATCCTATCCGATATATATATAAATAATGTAAATTTTTTTTTCCATCACCTTTACACGTCACGATTAAATAAAAAAAAAAAAATGGAAAATCTCTTAACAAATTTAAATGTAAAATCTTTTCGAACAAACATCGGAATGCGGATGACTCATCCGCAAGCCATTAACTCTTATCTTGTTTACGTTCGTATGAATGAGTCGTCGTCTGCCGGTCGAGTTTTCCATTCACAATTCTCATTCAACTATTCTTCTTGACTTATTGTTTTTGTTTACATTTCTCAACCTTTTCAAAACTCTTTCCAGTGTACCAGCGAGGGATCGCCAGCAGTAACCGAAGATCAAGGCGAATTTCACTACGCAAAATTCTGCCCTAATGGGGGGAGTGTCACGCGGCACTCACATGCACACCTCCACGCCCTCCAAGCCTCACCCCCCGCGCGCCTACGAGGACCGTCCACTGCCGAGAACACCCCGCACCTCAAGCCTCAGAGGATATTTAAGGAAGCGCGCGGCGTCACAGAGCCCTTTTCTCATCGCTGCGAACGGACAGTTAAGTGCTCCTTGTCTGGAGGCACTGACTGGTCGAATCTCTTAAATCCACACCCTGTCTGTACATCTATCTGTTTGTGTTATACCTCAGTAAATAAATAACGTTTAAATTGTTGTTGTGAAGCGTCTGATTTCACCATCTTCAGAACCTCGTGGCCTCACCACCACCTTCAAGGGCTCCTAAAGCCACTACGTGACACACCCAAAGGGCAATGGAACGTAAGCTGGTAGGAGTGTCCTTACGAGATCGTAAAACAAACAAATGGTTAAGAAAACAAAGCAAAGTTGCAGATATAGTAAAGCGTGTAGCCAAACTGAAGTGGCAATGGGCAGGTCACGTAGCCCGTAAGTCTGATTCGTGGTGCAAAGACCTCTTAGAATGGAGACCGTGGAATTTCAAAAGACCAGTTGACAGACCGCAGATGAGATGGAAGGACGACATCAAGAAGATGGCGGGCCAAAATTGGATACAAACTGCCCAAAATAGAAAGAAGTGGAGGGGGTTGAAGGAGGCCTACACCAAAATGGTTGAAGAAGGCTTGAGATGAGATGAGATGATTGACATCAGCGAAACCATTTAGTTTTTGAAGTGAAAACGGCTTTAGCGACGTTGTGCACTTTTTTGGGATGAGTATAAAATGTTAAACTCGCGTCAGGACACGTAACCTGATGGAATATTCGTAAGACGGAGGCGTGGAGGTAGGAGAGAAAGTAATATGCCCCTCTCTTTCTACCGCGCGGCGAAATGTTTGCCTGCTCCTGCTGTTTCATTAAAGCGGCGCAGGGCGTGCAGCCTGCTCATGTCCAGCCAGCGCATGCACGGATGGTGAAAGCTGATGGCTCAACTGTCTGTATACTTGTAAAATTCATGTAGGTATATCAAGTGTTTAAAATATGGAAATTGAACAAAGTGCATCTATTAATGAAAAAAAGTGACGAAGAAATAGTGAAAGAAAATGAGTGAGTGCTTTATAAAAATACTAGATGAACCCCGGCTTCGCTCGGGTTTTGGGGTATACTGTATAGCATTAACCTATATTTTTATAACATCACAATAAGCATTTCTGTAGTTATCAGTTCTCAAGGAATATTAAAGGCAAAGCAAGGCATAGATTCGTATAGCATCGTTCATTATGTTTACTAAATATAGGAAATTAAAAAATGAAATTTAAAAATCAAAAATGCATAACGATAATGTTCAAGTTTTCACTTCTACCGGCACTCCCGGAGTGCAACCCGTTTTTCTTGAAATCAGTATAAGGTCGTAATAACTTTTTCTTTATTTTCGATTTTTCTTTAAAATTTTTTTTAAAGAATTAAAAATGCATTATTTTGTTTAAGAATGAATATAAAATTAACGACAATATGCTTGGTAGTAGGTGGCCTAATTTTATTGTCCACCAGTTTAGAATCAAAATTAAATAACACTTGTAAAATTTACACTATACTTTTATCATGACAAATGTCATTGTAAAGTATCAGTAACATTAAACTTTTAATACCTTAGGCAGCATAAAACTGATGTAAAACTGCTAGAAAATAATTATTATGACATATCAACGATCCTAATACTATAGGAACTTTCTAAGTACTCACATACGGTTTTACTCGATCGAACAAACATGTCGAGTAAAAACCACGGCATGGGCTTTCGTCCACACGGCTCGATGCGAGCCTTCGTGTTGTGAGTTTTGCGGTCCACACGTGAATTTTTACTCGTTTTGGAGTAAAACTATCGAGTTATACCGCATGTGAGTACGGACTATTAGGAATACAATATTAAAATTTAAATAACACACAAGACAATAAACTTTTATCAAACAGAAACTTTTATCAAACATAAACTTAAATTAAAAAAGTAACATTTACTTTAGTCAGCTTTAAGCTGAGGTATATAAATATGGATCATCAAAGATTACAATGTTCAACTGGTGACTGAAGCGCCTGCGCATTGTCGCGGGGTCGTGATTTACTCGCAATTTGCTTTATTGTGTATGTATTATCCACCAAGTTTTTTATGCAGTATTTATTTTTATGATGGTTTATAGCAAAAAATTAAACTAGCACAGACAGTTTAAACGCCGGTTTTATTTGTAAAAGAAAAGAAGTAAATTTGTTTTAGGGCCGGTTTTTCAATCCGCAGTTAAACGGTCTAATAACTAACAAGGGAATAAATATATCCAGCTCTTTAACAAGCGAATAAACTTTTTGTGTTTTTCAATCGGGAGTAAACAGTCAGATAGTTACTTGATGGTCCTTCACAGCTATGTTCACTGTAATCATGCGCAAGTGAGATGCAGCTATACAGGTAGTCATACGTTAGATAAGGACCAGAAACTTTTAGACAACATTCAAGTTGACTGTTCTTTATCTATTTCTTTTTGTCTTTTTTATGTTTGCCGGTTTGGGATATTTAATTAAATGAAATGAAAGCATTCGATTATAATTATTATTTGTCTATAATAGATGTAGTAAATAATAATTTAGTAAAAAGTCGTTTATGATATTCCTGTACTAGAGTCCATAACAATGATTAAAATCAAAATTTATAAAAATGAAATGCCGGGTTTGCGGGTGGTGCATAGTAATTTTTTAAACGGGTGTTTCTACGTTTAATAAATATGTGTTTAAAAGTAAAAAGTATATTTGTATTTATGTCAGTTCTCTGTACCTATTGGTGACGAGCAGATTCCCTAGCGGCAAGTCGCAGAACTAACGTATGACAGATAAAAATACGTATACACGTTAACATTCCACTTTTAGAATACTGTTTACCCTCACGAAGTGGTCCTAAAGTATTTTTTTTACTACTCCGTAGACGTCAATCAATGAAATCATTGTAGAAAGAATTTAAATGGTGACGAGCAGATTCCCTAGCGGCAAGTCGCAGAACTAACGTATGACAGATAAAAATACGTATACACGTTAACATTCCACTTTTAAAATACCTACGCATTTTTTACTTCTCCGTAGACGTCTATCAATGAAACAATAACAATGCACTCGCTCTGTACATTCAACTGCCAGGTAGAAGTGTCTGTCATACGTTAGTTCCGCAAACGGCCACTAGGGAATTCTTCTCGTTACCAATAGTACAAGCTCTGTTTTGTTTCGAACTAGATAGCAGTGTGTGAAATAAAAATTCTTCATCTTCTCTATAGTATCTATAACCTATATTTCTCTAATAACCCTTTTTACCTCAGAACAAAAAGTCAATCGAGTCAAAAACATCCATAATCTATCAAATATTCAATAACGACAACGTACTTAAACTTTACCACAAATAGGTACAAGAGAAATACACAACGTCAAATCACTATTCTACAGAATAAAACACTAACTGAGGTTTGAAAGCACAGATAAAGTTATCAGTCTGATTACAGCTTTATTCGTCTGATAACTGATGTCTGACTATTGAAAGACCCAAACTTACGCTAACTGAGGAATAAATGCTATTTGACTGTTTATCTGACTATTGAAAAACCGGCCCTTAGGGCCGGTTTTTCAATCCGCAGTTAAACGGTCTAATAACTAACAAGGGAATAAATGTATCCAGCTCTTTAACAAGCGAATAAACTTTTTGTGTTTTTCAATCGGGAGTAAACAGTCAGAAAGTTACTTGATGGTCCTTCACAGCTATGTTCACTGTAATCAAGCGCAAGTGAGATGCAGCTATACAGGTAGTCACACGTTAGATAAGGACCAGAAACTTTTAGACAACATTCAAGTTGATTGTTCTTTTTCTATTTCTTTTTGTCTTTTTTATGATTGGCGGTTTGGGATATTTAATTAAATGAAATGAAAGCATTCGATTATAATTATTATTTGTCTATAATAGATGTAGTAAATAATAATTTAGTAAAAAGTCGTTTATGATATTCCTGTAGTAGAGTCCATAACAATTATTGAAATCAAAATTTATAAAAATGCCGGGTTTGCGGGTGGTGCATAGTAATTTTTTAAACGGGTGTTTCTACGTTTAATAAATATGTGTTTAAAAGTAAAAAGTATATTTGTATTTATGTCAGTTCTCTGTACCTATTGGTGACGAGCAGATTCCCTAGCGGCAAGTCGCAGAACTAACGTATGACCGATAAAAATACGTATACACGTTAACATTCCACTTTTAGAATACTGTTTACCCTCACGAAGTGGTCCTAAAATATTTTTTTTACTACTCCGTAGACGTCTATCAATGACACAATAACAATGCACTCGCTCTGTACATTAAACTGCCAGGTAGAAATGTCTGTCATACGTTAGTTCCGCAAACGGCCACTAGGGAAATCTTCTCGTTACCAATAGTACAAGCTCTGTTTTGTTTCGAACTAGATAGCAGTGTGTGAAATAAAAATTCTTCATCTTCTCTATAGTATCTATAACCTATATTTCTCTAATAACCCTTTTTACCTCAGAACAAAAAGTCAATCAAGTCAAAAACATCCATAATCTATCAAATATTCAATAACGACAACGTACTTAAACTTTACCACAAATAGGTACAAGAGAAATACACAACGTCAAATCACTATTCTACAGAATAAAACGCTAACTGAGGTTTGAAAGCACAGATAAAGTTATCAGTCAGATTACAGCTTTATTCGTCTGATAACTGATGTCTGACTATTGAAAGACCCAAACTTACGCTAACTGAGGAATAAATGCTATTTGATTGTTTATCTGACTATTGAAAAACCGGCCCTTAGTGTATTAAAATATATTTTAGAAGGAACAGTAAAACGACTCAACGCATAATATCAGTTTATTGTAGATAGGTAAAATGTATTATCTATTAAACAATAGTATTTTAGAGTCGAGTAAAATGAATTAACTTACAACGACTACCATTTCAAATCGGAGCAAAATGTATTAACTTACTATGACTATTATTTCAAATCGTAGTAAAATGTTTGAACTCCATTGGTGAAGTAAAATCAAGTTGAGTATAATGTATCAAATAAAAAAATGGTAAGATTAAAACTTGGTAAATTGTTTTAACAATCACAGTTGGTTAAAGTCAAATAAAGCAAAGTAGCTTAAAGTATTTTTTTTAGTTGAGAGGTGTTTTAATGACAAAATTCACCATTTACTATGGAGTTAAAACACAAAAAAATATGAAAAGGATCAAAATCACGGTGTATTAACGACCACAAAAGTCATTAGATCGAGCTGAAACTAGGACCATTCGAAAGAGCTCGTTCTCCCGATTCCAATGGTATATATAACTCAATATCGCCTAAAATGGCGGTTAATACATTATGCCTTTCCATCGTCGATATAACGACCATTCACCGGTGACAGTTAGGTTACTTTGTGCTAAAAGTAAAGTCGCACCAATTAAACCAGTGACGATACCGCGTCTTGAGTTATGCGGGGCGTTAGTTGGTGCAAAGTTGTTTAAGAAAATAAGTGAATCGTGGAGATTAGTATTTAATAATATATACTTTTGGTCGGATTCAACAATAGTTGTAAATTGGATTAAAATGTCACCTAACCTATTGAAGCCGTTTGTTCAAAACAGAGTAGTGCAAATTAATGAATTAACTGGCGACTTGCCGTGGTTACACGTTCCCGGCAAGGACAACCCTGCTGACCTTTTATCCCGCGGGCTGTCGCTCGACGCGCTTCAGAATTCGGATATTTGGTGGCACGGGCCAGTATTTTTACGTGAAACTAAAAATAATTTTAATCACTATAAGTACAATGAAATAATAAATTTTAACGAGTTGCCAGAAATTAAATCAAATGTTAGTTCTTTATTTACACAATCAAATTTTACTAGTATTTTTATATTTGAACGTTTTTCCAATTTTAATCGCATGAGACGTGCAGCCGCCTACGTGTTGCGATTCATTAGTAATTCGCGCATCAAAGTTAAATCAGAACGTAACACTGGTCCGCTGACGTCTGACGAAATTAATAAATCAACTTTAGTTCTAGTGCGCATCGCGCAACAAATGTCATTTCCAGATATTATTAACGCATTAATAAATAACTTACCTATTAAATCAATGAGAAACATATCGAGTCTTGACATATTTATAGACTCAGACCGCATTATTAGAGTAGGAGGAAGATTACAAAATTCTGAGACTTTCTCTTACAATAAAAAGTATCCTATTTTGTTATGTTCCAAGCATACCTTCACGCGACTTTTATTTAAATTTGAACATAAGCGTCTATTTCATGCTGGGCCTCAGCTGCTTCTTGCAACTGTAAGGGATAGTTGGTGGCCACTTAAAGGTCGTGATTTAGCTAAGCAGACTGTACATAAGTGCATTTCATGTACTCGTCAGAGAGGAAAGGCACTAGTCGTTAAAATGGGTAACTTACCTCGTGAAAGACTGGAACCGGGATATCCATTTCTACGTTGTGGTGTGGATTATGCTGGACCTATGTTCATACTGAATCGGAAAGGAAGGGGAGCAAAGCTTGAAAAATGCTATATATGCATATTTGTATGTTTCACTACTCGGGCGGTACATTTAGAGTTAGTCACGAGCTTAAGTTCTGAGGCATATTTACTCGCTTTAAAGAGGTTTATATCACGTCGCGGAAAACCCGCTCATATATTTTCTGACAACGGTAAAACATTTGTAGGTGCACTGAAGGAATTTTCTCAATTTTTAAGCACTTGTGAAAATGACATTTTAGATTTTACTTCAAGTGAAAATATTAAATTCAATTTTATTCCTCCCTACTCACCACATTTTGGTGGCTTGTGGGAGGCAGGGGTTAAATCGCTTAAGTACCTTCTCCACCGGGTAGGGAACGCGAACCTCACTTATGAGGAGTATTCCACACTATTGACACAAATAGAAGCCATCTTAAATTCTAGACCCATGTATCCTATGTCCTCGGATCCAAGTGACCTGCTTCCTTTGACACCAGCCCACTTTTTGATTGGTCGACCGCTCGTTGCACCTGCCTACAAAGACCTCACAGCTGCAAACACTTCACACCTGGTCCGCTACGAGCGCGTCGAACAAATGCGTCAGAATTTCTGGAGGCGCTGGTCACAAGAATATGTTGCGGAACTGCAGAAGCGGACAAAATGGCAGACCAACAAGGATACAATAGCACCCAACACCTTGGTGCTCATAAAAGAAGACCATTTACCACCACTGAAATGGCGTCTTGGACGAGTGGTACACACTTCAATTGGTAAGGACGGACTTGCACGTGTAGCTGACATCAAAACAGCTAACGGGATCATACAAAGGTCATACCCAAAACTGTGTCCACTTCTAGAAGACGAACAACGTGTCCAAAACTGAACATAAGCACATACTTCTTCATTGGAGACTGTTGCTCCAAGGCGGGGGGCATGTTCACGCATCGTCATTACGCTAGATGTCACCACCATCACGCGCGGCACGGCCAATGAGGGACAGTAGCATACTTCCCAACCGCCCCGACAGCGACCGCCACTTACATCAACATTCGCTATTCAATCGCTTTAATACTAAGTCGTTATTTTTTTACCTAAAATTCGATATTATAGAAAATTGTTATTCGAAGAAGATCTTTTATTCATCTCCAAACAACTGGTCACAAACAGATCTTAAGAACTTGCAACGGACAATTAACACGCATATGACTAAAGACCAGAAACATCATCCAAAATCTTCAATAGAAAGACTTACGCTACCACGCAGTGAGGGAGGAAGAGGTCTAATAGACATTCAAAATTTACATACTAAGCAAATCACAACACTCAGAAACTACTTTCATACCAAATCACTAACATCTCCTCTCCATAAACAAATCACAGACATTGATAACAAACTCACACCTTTAAATTTATGCCGGTACATGCCGGTCGTGTAAATTTTAATTTTCAGTGAACCCAACTTAATGAAACTCTAACTACAGTAGAACAGAAAATAACTAAGTGGGCTGGTAAATCCCTCCATGGAAGACACCGAACCGACCTTAGCCAAGATTACGTCGACAAAGAAAAGTCGAACGAATGGCTTAAGAAAGGGGAACTGTTACCGGAAACGGAAGGATTTATGCTTGCAATTCAAGACCAGGTAATAATAACTAGGAATTATAAGAAATTTATCATTAGAGATCCAAATCAGACAACAGACATATGCAGACATTGCAATTCCGCTCCAGAGACCATACAACACATAACCGGTGCCTGTAAAGCTCTCGCACAAACTGATTACAAACATCGACATGACCAAGTAGGTACAATAGTTCACCAACATTTAGCACATAACTATAACTTCATCAGTCAAAAGATTCCATACTATAAGTATAAGCCTGACACAATACTAGAAAACAGAGCTTGTAAAATTTATTGGGACAGAACAATCTTAACAGATAAAACTATTCACTACAACCGTCCAGATATAACAGTACACGACAAAATCACTAAATCTATTTACATCATAGACATAGCAATCCCGAACAGTCATAATCTTCAGTCCACTATTTCAGAAAAACTCTCCAAATACCAAGACCTGGCAATAGAACTCAAAACCCAATGGAAAGCTCACACAGTACACATAGTTCCAATAGTTCTTTCATCAACAGGCATAGTACCTAAAACTCTCACTCAAAATCTTGAATTACTTCACATGCCTTCACACTCTATTTATCTGCTCCAAAAAGCCACCACGCTCAATACCTGCCGCATTACCCGTAAATTTCTAACATCTTCATCTATATCATCCACTTACTCAATTTAACGTATCATGCTTGGCAAGGCCCGCATGACACGTATATTACCCCTCTAAAAAGGGAGATAAATGAAAAATCAAAATAATAATAATAAATATTTCGGACATTTAACACACAACGCCATCTAGTCCCAAGCTAAGCAGAGCTTGTGTTATGGGTACTAGACAACTGATACAAATACATATATACTTTTTTTTTTGTAAATACAATACATATTATACATAGAAAACACCCAAACTCCGAAACAAATAATTGTAGATCATACCAATGACACAATATACTTCAGTGATCATACAAACATTTGGTCCGACTCAGGAATCGAACCCGAGACCTCATGATCAGCAGTCGTACACGCCAACCGCGAGACCAACGAGGCAGTCGGTATATATATAGATATAGCCTGCCTGTCAAAATAATAATCCATAACCCTCCTTTGACTTTGCCGTAGTCGGGTAATAAATTCAGCTTTAAATGTTTGTCTCATAAAAGCCAGAAAATAATTACTTAATTACCAAAAAAAAATTAATGCACATACCAAAACAAGTTTGATGAGAAATACTGCGAAAGTAAGGAACGATATAGTCATGAGGGCACTCTCTGAAGACGGGAATTGAACGTGATGACCACGCGGTATCGTTTGAGCGGAACGGGCGCGTCTGTGTGGAACACCTACGTCATCGTCTGGCCATGTAGCATCTATGCGTGCTGCTGTAAATATGAATGATCTATTAGCACTAAAACACGCTTTAAAATGTAAACAGCTAATATTTACAAAATAAAACTGTTTAGAACGTATTGGTTTGGTAACGGTCCTAGTGGTTTAAGCGGTCGCCACGCCACTTTCTACTACACCAAGTTTTTTTTTTATGGAATAGGCGGGCAAACGAGCAGACGTATCGCCTGATGGTAAGCGATTACCGCCGCCCATGGACACCTGCAAAACCAGAAGCGTCATAAGTGCGTTGCCGGCCTTTTGGGGTTTAGGGGTAGGGGATTGGGGTATGGGCCTCCGGTATCCTCACTAACTCGGTGAAACACAGCGCAAGCACTATTTCACACCGGTTTTCTGTGGTATCACTCCGGTTGAGCCGGCCCATTCATGCCGAAGCGTGGCCTCCCCAAGTGTTGTGGGTTCAAATCTCACATGGGACAACACTTTGTGATGTATAAATCATAATGCGGGAGTACGAGTAGTCTTATTAAAAATAAATTGGTTACGGCGCTTAGCTCTGATTTATATAAGAAACAGTTTTCACAATTAGCATTGCAGGTAGTGGTAGACTGTCAGCTACCTATGCTACAAGGAAATCAGTCGGCTTTTATTATTAAGTTTGTGTATATGTTGTATAAAATAAAACTTACCAATGTTATCCAATATGGTATCTTTTAAATCGTGTAGGTATCTCATCTTGCCACCGAAGCTGTGTCTCGTATTCTGTGATATGGTATCGGCCACTACCTTCATAATCTTTAACAGATTCTCCATATTGCCTATTTTATTTTGGGATTCGGTTTCTTTCAATGTAGTGACTTTTTGACCACCTTGACTGGTATCTTTAATGCGATTTTGTTCGATATTTTCATTTATTTCATTTTCTACACCAGAATTTACGTTATTTTCGTCTTGATCCCCTTGTTTAAATACGTTTTGATCATCCTTAATGATCTCGATGTGATTTTCTATGTGTTCAGTTTCAGGAATTTTATAAGATGGTCGATGTTTTGTAAATTCGTTAATTTTGTAACTTGATTCAGATTCATAAATTTCATGAGATTGTTTTATCGATTGCTTTTGTAGATCTTTGTTATATTTTATAATGGTGGATTCATTTACGTTAGTTGCTTGTGTTATAAAAATTTGTTTCTTTTCAGTTATTCCCGGTGTAAGTCTTTTACGTAAATAAATGTCATCCTTTAATTCAGGTCTTGGATGTCTCCTCAAAATTTGAGCTTCCGTGGTAAAGATTTCCTTGTCATCTTCCGGGAAAGCATGTGTTTGTTCAGTGTTAAGTTGATTTCTTAGATTATTGACATAAATCCTTCTTTTATTTGATTTCGTATCTAGAACTTTATTAGGCTCACGTAATCTTTGTTCATTATTCAACGGAAGTTCCTCATAACGATTTTTCACTACTGTCTCTCTGTCACCTTTGATATTCACAACTGGTGATTTTATAGGAGTATCACTTAATGAAACTCGCTTAATACTTCCAATATTAGGTACTTTTTGTACTATACCTTTTTGCTTAACATTGTTACTGAACTCTACAGTCGGTCTGGATGGTCCGTAATTAGTTCTCAGATCGAATTCATCGCTATCATAATCAGGATACTTGTGTTCTTGTATATGAACTGCTTCTACTGCTTTAGTAGCACCCTTAAATTGAACTCGCTTAAGATTCTCAACGTTGTGTGGCGTTTTAGATCCTTTTTTCCAACCGTATTCAGAAACGCTTTTGTTGTAAGTCCAGGATTGCGTCGTTTGTTCCACTTCGATTCCATCTGGGGTTGTAAACGGATTATGGACACTGTAGGTGTGCATCGGTTTTCTATAGTGTTGCTGAGATATCTCCACCCACTCGGCGACAGCTTGAGTTACGATGAGCAATGTGAGAAACATTTTCGATTTGTGTGGATTGCTCTCATGTTTGAATACCTGTGAACCAAGTGTGACGTGTTGTAGGTCGTGAGACATGATACTGTTATGTCAGGGGTACGCTACTGGAGGATGCTTTAAGATAAATATTTATAGTATATTTTTTATTGTATATGTAGGTGCTAGATGATTTTGCATTAATAAGGTAACACATTATCCATCCATAAATTTATCCGACGAATAATTCTGCCCTGCGTTCATGTAAAAAATGTACGTTACTCACTGGTTTCTTAATTTTAGAATTTTAGTAGATACATAATTTCTTATCTATTAGGTAGGTATTGTGTATGAAATAGGTAGGTATTTATTAAATCTATGCATACAATATAATACAATTCAAATCTCTGTTTGTAATTTAGAATTTACAACTTTTTACCTAATGCATATTAGAGTTTATACAGTTTTATATCAAACAATCAGTTTAAATTTTTGTATTTGTCTCTTCCGGTGAATATCTGGAACGGCTTTACCGATTTTGACGGGACTTTCACTCGCACTGGAGCTGATGTTTTAAGGAGCAACAAAGGTTACTTTTACTTTAGATTAATTGCGCCATGCATTGTCACCCGTGTGTGTGTACCTTTACAATACTTTACAACCGTGGATACAATACTAAGTATAAAGATATTCTAAGAGTGACTGGTAAAAAATAAACTTCGTTTAAAAAAACCGACTTCAAAAACTGAAAAGTATAAAATAACTTAATTTGTATGTGCTACCTATTCATAGGTTTGAATTCGGCGCCAAGCCAAATGTAATAGTAGGTACCACACTCGCTATATTTCGAGACGAACGTCAACGACGTCACCGACGCTTCGGTTGTTTTGTCCTACGCGAAGAGCAGCTATCCCGCTCAGGGTCACGCGCGGCGAGTCCTACTATTACATTTTGGCTCGGCACCGACTTCAAACCTATGAATAGGTAGCACATACAAATTAAGTTATTTTATACTTTTCAGTTTTTGAAGTCGGTTTTTTTAAACGAAGTTTTTTTTTTATTTTTCGCTTTTTAGTCTTTCTCAAGTCTCAAATATTTCGGACATGATGTTTACAGAATATGAAAGCATGCAGACAATTGCCTTAACTTTATTGCAGGCGCTCACGTAAATTTGAGGGTTTCCTTCAATTTCCTTGGGATCCCATCATCAGATCCTGATATGGTGGCCATGGGACCACATGGGGAGCATACCCTTTCGAATACAAAAATAATTTTCAAAATCGGTCCACAATTGACGGAGTAATCAATGTACATAAATAAAAAAAAAAATACCGATGAAATTGAGAACCTCCTCATTTTGGAAGTCGGTTAATAAGAAAATACAGACGATTTTTAACCGACTTCAAAAAAGGAGGAGGTTCTCAATTCGACTGTACATGTATTTTTTTTATGTTAGTTACCTCAGAACTTTCGACTGGGTAAACCGATTTTTATATTCCCTTTTTTATTTGAAAGCTGGTGCTTCCCGCGTGGACTCATTTTAATTTGGTCCAGTGCTTGAAGTCGTTTTATTTTCATTGTTAAAATTTTACTTGTTTAAACTACTACTTTGCCAAAATTAAAGCAAGGATAATTTTTCCATTTATTTACTTAGGTACTTACTTTGAAATAGCGGATTGGCGGTCGAAATCCAATGAGAGAAATAACAAGTAAAATTTTAACAAAAACAAAAACCGACTTCAAGGTTCGACTCGATTTCTCTTGGATGCCATCATCAGATCTTGGTGTCCTTATCATGGTACCACCGTTGGGATATCTCCTTTCCATTAAAAAAAGAATTATCAAAATCGGTTTATAAACGACGAAGTAATCCGCGAACACACATTAAAAAATAACACATACGGTCGAACTGAGAACCTCCTCCTTTTTTGAAGTCGGTTAAAAAACATCTCCAAGCTAAATATACCTAACAGTTTTCGATGTTCAGTTTAAATACAGTCATAAAAATGTTTGAAACATGTACTCGTGGTAAACGCTGTAATTATATGCTCCAGGGGCCTGAAGTCACGAGAATCACTGACACGTCAAGTTTATATTGTCTTAAAATGTCTTTAACTGGAGCATATTTACACAACGCTATTGTTATTATTAGGTTCTAATAAACATGTTAATCTATACAAATAAATAAAATGGGCGTGTCTGTTTGTAATTTCAAATGAACAGCTATTCACTAAATGCATATGAAAGTAAATACGGTACTTATACACGTTTGTCTCTTTGTTTTGGTTAATCTCTTGAACGGCTTGAGCGATTTTGGCGGGACTTTCACAGGCAGATAGCTAATGAAATAAGGAGTAACTTAGGCTATTTTTAACCGACATCAAAAAAGGAGGCTGTAATGCTCCAGAAAGAGACCGCTGAACGGGATCGGGAGAGGGCCGATCCCGAGCGTAGGCGACGTCGCCGGCGACACCAGCCGCCGATAGGACCGCAAGCTGCCAGAGAGTGGGGACCTCTGGCAGCTGATTAACTGATGCGGTCAGCCACGGGTAGGCGGCCTGGTCGCAAAACTGCGTTCAGGCCGCAACACATAACGGATTGGCCGACAGGCAGTGGGAAGTCGAGGCTTCCCCCAGGACAGAGTCTCTCAAGACGCGGCGTCGTTCTTGGGGGGGACCTGAAATAACTTGGTCCGGGTCTTCTCCAGAGCAGGGCGCCTGAGACCGGCAGCCGGGGTGGTTTTTAGTGGAATCACCACATACCTGGCTCCTCAGCCCCAGAGGAGCCGGAGATCCGAAGGGATTTTCCACCCCGTCAACAAAAAAGAAAAAAAGGTACTGGTGTCTGGTTGTAATAACCACAAAAGGTTTATTAAATTCGTTCATTTTATGATCCGGCGTCATTGCTCTGATGTTGTTTATGTTGTACCTAGAACTTAATCATCATCATCAACAGCCATTAATAGTCCTCTGCTGGATGGACATAGGCTTCTCCTTAGCAGCAGTTAATCGTGAAATAGTCTGAACTATTGCATGTGTCAGAGAGTCTGCCAGTACTTCTGCGATCCACAGGTTTCTGTAGCAGTTATAATATTTTTAACTTCTGTAATTTGTTTCTGATTTATTTCTTACTGGCTTCAAGCTAGTTTAAATTTCTTTGAGACTCGTTATATTCAGTTCATGGTTTGTTGTCGTTGGCTTGAAAAATTTAAGAAAAAAGTTTAAAAAAACCTATAATAAAAAAGAAACACTTTAGTTACCTACTGAGTAGTATCCCCATTATATTATATTAACTGCCTCGTTGGTCTAGCGGTTGACGTATGCTACTGCCGATCAAGAAGTCTCGGGTTCGAATACCGGGTTTGGCCAAAAAGTATTATTGAGTTTTTCTGATCAGCTCGGAGTTTGGAAGTTGGGGTCTGAACCGCCGTCGGAGACCACGTAAAAGTTATCGATCCTGCGCCTGATCTCTCCCCGGTCGTGTCGGTTAACCGTCCCATCGGATTATGAGAGAGAGGGTACAGAGAGTGCACCTGTGTTTGCGCACACACTTGTGCACTATAATATGTCCTGCGTAGTTGGCTGGTCTCCGTTGAAACTGACCGCCGTGGCCGTTATCGGCTAGGAGATCATAATGGTATACATTTTAGTTACATTTATATATTGGGCGCTTTTTAATGTGCATACACTGATACACATCACTTCACAAATCTCCATAAAATTTACCACCCGAGGGGTTAACATTAATTTAAAAAAGTAAAACACAGCGGTATATTCAAAACGGCATATATTTAAATAATTAATTAATTAACATACAATTGTCAATGTAAATCGGTCAGGTCTCAGTTAGAACATCAATGAGATGGAGATCCTGTCGTGTGCTCACTGCTTAAGAACTAAAGGTAAGCACCAGATAGGCCGACGATTGCACACTTTTGTGTGTATTTAGCTGCCCACAACGTACACAAGTAACGTAATAAAGTTATATTCTTGATACTCGTACGTAACGATTCTCAACATGACATAGTTTAACACTTGAGGAAGTTTAATCTTGATACTTGTTTTACTAATTGAAGGCTGTAAAACCCATCTATTTATATGTAAAGCAAAAACTTTGTACTTCTCTTATTATGCGAACATAGGAATTTGGCACAGTTAAAGTTTATATGGAAGAGGATTCTAGAAAGGTGAGAAATTCAACTACGATCTGTAGCAAGTCTGTAGCTCGTTTATTAATAGTTATTCAATTTACTATTTATCACCTCTGTTTGGAGTTACTTATTTTTCAGCTATAGTTGCTATCAACTCACCATAATACTATATTATGTATTTTTAATTACATGATAGAAATTTGTCATGAACATTATTTGCAATTTCAATATTATGTAATATTGAACAGACTCCTCGTCTGATATGACTATCTCGTTGTCCGTGGTTTAAAAATGTAACTAAATATAATCTATTACTATAATATAAATAAAAATAACAATTTTAATTTCGTTATCAACTTCCATAATGTTCAAAAGATTGTAAAATCCTACTGATATATATAATAACATGTCCAATTCGTCACTATAACTTCTTTAACCCTTAATTCGATAGTGTGCAATATACTGAACATCAACTTTGAAAAAATATTGCAGCATTTTTTATTATATTTTTGTTTTTATTTTAATTCCAATAGTTTACTTGTAAACTAACGTTATGTACATAAAATTACGAACAAGATGCGCGACTTCTTAGCTGGTTGGTAGTCGCCGAAATGTCGGGGTGGAAAAGTTGGCCGCGACCGCTCTTGGTAAGTTCCGATTTATTTGTAATTTTATTTTGAAATTATTACTCATTACTTCTCAATATATTTTATAAAACCTGTCAATATGTATACACAAATTAAAATTATTACAGCTATTATAGATTTTTCGTAATATTCAATGAAATTCGCGTGTCTAGTATATTACCCATTGCCAAGTACCTACTATGTTAGTGAGATTTTGTGATGTGTATTATATTGGACATTGCCAATAAGATAGAAAAATAAGGGTTTATATGATTTTATGTATATATATCGTAGGTGTATTTTTTTTCCAACCCATATGTAATATTATTTGCAGGTCTTTAGAAAAACATCACGTTAGTCAAAGATATTGGCATTAGTACCACCGCCTAAGGCTACATCAGACATAGAAAGTCAAACTACTTCGGATGACAAGGATATAAACATAAACCGCCAAGAAATAGAGGAGTTTTCGTCTGACGCACCGTCTATACCGTCGTCACTAGAGAACATGAATCTTTTCGACAGTGATGTAGAGAGGAATAATTCATCTGATGATGAGATACCCAATAGCGAGCCAGAAGACCAAGAACTTGCAGTGCCTCTAAAACCGATTATCAGAAGTGTTACCGTCGATCAGCCAGGTAAATTTTGATAATATTCCAACTTTGAGGTTAATTGAGTCTATACCGTCTGTCCAAGACATATCACCACTACCTAATGCTGTGAATACCAGATCTAAGCGAAAGTGAAATGTGAATACCCATAGTCGTGTTCATAACGTCAGGCCCCAAGACGGAAAAGCACGAACTACAAGTGGAAAAAAGGCAAATTCCAGCATAAGGCCGAAATATCTAATTGTGAATTGAATAAAATACATACTGATTTCACACCTATTGATTACTTTTGTCAATATTTTTCTTTAGAAATTTTACAAGATATAGTACACGACACCAATTTTTACTCATTTCAAATTACTGGGCGATCCATCAATATATCTGAGGATGAAATGAAGGATTCTTATTTTATTACTTATGGGTATTGTAAATTTGCCAGCCTATGTAGATTATTGGTCAAAAAAATTACGCTATCCAGCTATTGCCGAAACCATGTCACTAAAAAGGTTTGAAGCTATACGTAGATACATCCATTTTAATTTGTGTCCAGATTCGTATCGCTACTTCAAAGTAAGACCTTTGTAGAAAAGGTGAGAAGGAACTGCTTAGCCAAGGAAAAGGGAAACGAGATATAGCATTGACGAAATGACCATACCATTATAAAGGTAAAAAGGCGGGTAATAGGAGACAATACAATCCCATGAAACCCAATAATTGGGGTTTCAAAATCTTTGTCCGAGCAGGCATGTCCGGCATTATATATGACTTCCTGCTTTATGGAGGCGAAGATACATTTAGATACATCCAGTTTACACAAGATGAAGAAACCTTAACCTTAGGAGCCAAAGTGGTCGTTGTTTTATGCAAAACTTAATCCTAATAATATTATAAACGCGAAAGTTTGTAAGTATGGATGGATGGATGTTTGTTACTCTTTCACTCAATAACTACGGAACGGATTTGGATGAAACTTTACAGTAATATAGCTTATATATCAGAATAACATATAGGCTACTATTTACCGCGATAACCGACATATACGCGGGCGGAGCCACGGGCTACAACTAGTGAGTTATAAGTAAGAATTAAGTAAAATGTTACTAATTACCTGTTATTACATTCATAAATAAAGACTTTCTAAGACAATTTATAAAAAAATAAATTATTTTATTACAAAGATTAAAAATAAATTATTTTCTTGCGTTTTAATTATTACTCCCATAAAATAGAAATAAGTCCTAGAAAGAAATTATTCGGCAATGTGCACTATACTGCACATGAAAATTATTAACACTTTTATAGCGAACCTGACAAGGTCCAACATACTGAACATGCATTTTCAGAAAATGTGGATATACCAGATTTTTTTCATTATTATTTATTGTTCTAACAACTTTTAATGAAGCCCAAAATACAAAAAGAAACATAATTTTTCACATTTTTTTCTCTTGCCAGATTAAGGGTTAACAAAATTTCCATAAAAATATATAAAAACACATCGCACTTTCAGTGAGCACACCATTCTCCTTTACAATAGCGACCGCCTCATGTACTAATATGCTCTAACAGCCTAGTACGAGTTATTAACATTTAAACATTCACATTATTCAACACTTTGACACTTTACGTACTTATGTGCTAAACGTGATATATTGTAATGTGCTCAAATGTGTTGGTCACAGGGATGCATAGGCACACTAGATTTGGAGGATATAGTCGATGTAATCGAATGTAATACTAGGCAATAAGGCCGGTATTCACCTTAATTAGTGCGAGTGCAGGTGCTGAGTGCAGGTGATTAATGATTAGAAGAAAATACGTGTGGACAGTGAGTGATTAGTGCGAGTGATGAGTTGGCTGCGAGTAGCCACGCCCGCGCGCCCTTCCGTACCCCTCACTCACACATACTTGATGATCGACGGCTAACAAATGAATTCACTAAACAGAGCCACTACACAAGAATTCGTCACTACTCGCACTTCACACCTGCACTCGCACTAATCAACGTGAATACAGGCCTATAGAACCACGCTGATTTCAGTACTAACGCGTCGGCTCGACCGGGGCGATACTACCCTAACACAGAAGACCAATCTAAACTGACAGCATTCATGATGTCGTGTTTTGTTGGTGAGTGCGAGACCGGAGGCCCAATGATGAAGAAGCATCTCAATAGGCCGTCATAGTGTGGGCCACCATGCTGCATTATCTGTATTTGCGATGAGTATGGTGACCACCACTCTTGAATTCTGCTTTATGCTTTCCATCAGGTAGAGTAGAGTCACAAAGAGAGAGAGTAAATATGTAGATTTAAAAAAATGCAAATGTTGTGACGCGGAACACAAAATTCTTGTATTTGTATTAAGTTATGCGTACCGGTTGTGTGTTTAGAAGAAAATCAGGGACATTTATGATTTAATAGACATGTTTACGTTTAGCGAGCGGTAAATACGCCAGTAGCGACCACTAGCGGCGGATTGTACAAAGTAAATTGTCTCATCATCACTGTTCCCAACACACTCGGACATTTCATTAACATCTAATGCTGCTGACAATAACGTATTTTACGTGTAAATATTACGTTTTGGTCCAAAATTGTTTATTCAAAATATATAATTCATTAAAGGTGTAACAAGTGAAACTGTAATATATTGTATATACGTCTGTATATAAACGTATTTACAATATAATATTAGCGCAAATAATAATACTAAAGGTCACAGTGGCATTAAAGAAGTTCTCTATACAAAATGGAAAATAGAAAATGAATCGATAAAGTGTACCTATAATTTTAATACATAGAAGCTTATATTATTACATATAGTTATAAATTCTAAGACAGAATTAACATGCATAAATAAAATGCATTTTATAATAAAAAAAGTGCTAGTACAATCACTCATACCATTATTTGTTTTTTTTTTTTTCGATTTTTCATACATTCAATTATCTAATACTAAAATGTAAAATTAGTACACTATATACTAGAAACATACTAAATGCTCAAAATATGATCCATATGAAAATATAAAATATTTCACAAAAAAATAACTGCGAATTAAATAACTCGATGCAGAGAGATCACAGAAAAATGGAAGTTTGTTTTGTAAAATATTGTAAAAACGTACAAAATAAAATTGTATAAAATCACAGCTTAGAGCTAGGTGCGTCTGGTTGTCATTGTTATTCCTTTCCGAATTGTAGTTAATATATTAAAACGGCTCGCACATACTTTGAATACGATAAAAATATTCGCACCTAAAATAATTATTCATGTATTCTCTTTTCAGAAATACAACAGTAACATATTTATTGAGGTATAATTATTTTAAATTCTCTTTAGGCCTATTAGCTTTAGCTTTATTTATTATTTAGCTTTATTATTCGTGATTAATCAACTGAGGGTAGATGGATAAAAAGGTTACATTTTTAAGATTGTGGTTTAGTTTTTTTTCTAATGGGTGTTATTACAAACCCTTGCCTCCGATGCCCAAACAACCGATGTGTGTGTTCGATAAATATGTTACCGTGAGAATGTCAAAACCGGTAGATTGCAATTTATCTCGCGAGATTGTAAACTCTCGAAAGATTGTGAACTGTAACATACTGCTTAAAATTTAACGTTTTATTTTTGTTAAATTATAATCTATCGAAGTGAAACCGAATAGTGATATGGTATGCGACGGATCGCATCTCGCGCGCTGATTGGTTGAACAGCATATATTTCTCGCCGCCATATTTGTTTGTTAATCCGTTAGTTGCCGAATATAAAGTATTTTTGAAATGAAATGATATTTATTTGTAAGTCAATCTTTTCAGATACTTTAGGTCGGACTTTACAGCTAGAAGAGGCCGGCATTTCCTAAGACTCATTCTGGGCAGATTGAAAATACTTCACAGCTTTAGTATTAGTTACATAAAATTGTTATGGCAGTGAAATGAATTTGTGGTTAATCAAAGAAGTTCTAACCTAACTTTTTGGCCATAGAACGGCCTACTGTAAGACCGACCAATCAGGGACAGATGACAATATGACGCGCGACAGATTGTAATTTAACGGCTTTATATATATACACTAGCTGATCCGGCAAACGTTGTTTTGCTTTTTTTTTAGACACAAAAAATTTCATCAAAATTGGTCCAGTCGTTTAGGAGGAGTTCAGTCACATACACACGCACACAAGAAATATATATATTAAGATTATAATCTAACGAAAAATGGTACGTTAAATTGTAAGCACTATGTTACAGTTGACAATCTTTCGACAGTTTACTATCTCACTAGCTAGATTATAATCTAACGGTATTTACAATCTTACGGTGACATATATAATGTAAATTCAATTTGAATAAAATAACTCAACACAACCAACTCTTCTTATCATATGCAATTATTGCTGCAGATAAATAATGTAAAATACCATTTGAGGAGGTAAACAAATTCAAAGGTACTCTTTTAGCCAATGTATTTCTATCATACTTAATATTTCGTTTATCTATATATATGGGTATTTATCAATCAATCCAGCTTTCCTAGAACGAGCTCTGCTTAGTTTGAGGCTAAATGGCGTTGTCTGTCAGATGTCCGAAATATTTATTAGTCTTCAAGGAAAACTCTGTATATTTTAAATGTAAAATATTAATATAAATTAGGCCGTCGCATTTCCTTATCAAATTAGTAAATAACAAAAAAAAATGTTTAATAATAACAAAAATTTGATGTAGTCGAAGTTTTTAAATATTAGACAAATGATTTTTACAATGATTTTAGCATATAATTAATATGTATTATTGATATGAACTTTTACTTTTAAATTTTTAATCAGTATTAACCTAGTGAAAATTAAAAAAAAAAACATTACCGCGGTGGGTAGTCAACATATTTTATGTTATTATAAAAATAAATAAAAAATAGAATTAGAGATAAAACAACAATCAGTTATTTTAACGGCTTATTGAGGCTAAAAAATATAAAATAAAAAAACAAGATTAGCTGAATTAGCCCAAAAGAGCTAATACAAGGTACTTGTATTTACGTATAGGAGTATTCAGAAGCAATATTATGAACGATATGGCGAACGAATGAATGAACGTAATAAATGTCATACGTCAAATTTTGATGCCATATGTCGGCAATGGCAAAATTATGCTAAATTCGGGTACTGTCTATGATGTTATGCTGGCAATATTAGCTCTGTTTTTCGGCCCACTCCAGAGGGGCATTGTCTTTTATAAAAAATATCTGTTTCATATATGAAGCTCTTATTTATGAAAGTGATGTCAGAGTACTATTCTCTAAATAATGCATGATTTTGTTTCTAAGATGTCCTATTTTTGTTTAGTTGTTGAATGTGTGTGTTAATATTTTAAAATTGTAAATAAGTTTCTTATTTCGTCTATTAGCTATGAAGTTTTCCATTAAGGCCGTCTTTAAATGTACTTTTCGTTACAATATTAGTGTATAAAATAATAGTTATAGAAACCTAACTACAAATAAAATTTGTCAAATGTTCATCGTATTTAAATTAATTATTATGCTTTTAATTTAATCCTTAAAGACTAGTTGTCGACTTACGTACTAAATTGTGAGTTCAAACATTTAATAGCACATCGACCCATTAAAATATTTAATGTAATACAATACCTATATAGCAATTTATAAATGGAGGAAATAGAGGAAAAATGTTGGATAAGTTATATATTATTTATCTAGATAACTAGTAACATTTATTGTATAAAACCATTATCCCATTGTGCTATATGTACTTTAGAGTTGGAACTCCGTAGAAGATGAACGAGCGCAGTCTCGTATGATCCTGCTACTTATAATGGACCTGCAGTCCTCTAGCTCGCCTAACATTCAAATACTGGTGATGTTTTACCTAAACACCTCCAACGTAACACTTAAAAATATACAACTCAATATTTGTTTACAACAAATAAACGCAGTTAATGACAATTTAATTTAACTAAACCTAAGTAACTATACATCAATATGCGTTATTTAATAAATAATAATTTAATAAAAAATAATTTAATCCAGGAATGCAATTATCTGACAACCATTTATTTATGATTTATTATTTTGTGACATTATTATTATGATAAAAATATTAACAAAGTAAACATATCAAAAACGTAAAAAATATTAAAATTATTTACATTAATTCTTAATGTCATAAAAGTAAGAGTCAAAAATAAATAAAAATATATCAAAATGCGCAGGCAACGCTCATCGAGATCTCTTATTTCATTAAATTCTATAAACAGAGAATAAAGACTGGTCTACACTACAGTGACCCAGCGAACAGACATCCTTCTTAGCAATTTATAGCTAAACAGTGACCTGTGTTATGAAAGGACCATTAACTATACAATTCACGACTCGAGATGTCGACAATTAAAATATATGGAAGCCTTGCTGGATCATGTGAATCAGCTTTAAACGAAACTTCATAAAAATCGGTATTACGTACAAGTAACGTTTGGCATATATCAATATTGTCGTTTAATTATCTTGCAATTAAAAGGATTTCGCATTTTCGGATTCGAAACCTATGTTTTGGCGACTTTTCAAATAATAAGCATATGCTTATTATTTAAATAACTTTGTGGCTAAGGAATGTGTTCATATACAAAACGTATAGAGAAAAATAGAGCTTATTGTAAAAATATTTAAATAAGTATAACATTAACAATATAATGTCATGTATTAGAAATGTAAATATGAATTAAGAAAATTTACGTAATATTATTACCTATGCGATAAAATAATGTGTTTTGTACAGTCGTATATGCGATTTGAAGTGAAGCATTACATTAATATACTTTCATTTGGCATATCGAAGTTGACTATTGTCATTATTGGCATACGTTTTCAAAGGTCAAAAGGCACGGTCGATTGGTGTTGATTGGCACGTCGCTCGGGTACGTTACTTGAATACTTAGGCGGGAGGGGCGGGAGGGGCGGGGCGGGGTGGAGATGTGCCTAGCGGACGCGAATGAGGAGCTTCTTCCAGCGAGTCCTGACGCTCAGCGAGGCGCGCAGGCTGTCTTCGGGAGGTTTTTTCTGCGATCTGGGAGCAGAAAAAGTTCCAAATATATTCATCATCAACAGTTTTGATTCTAAAACATCCACTTCCCAAAATGATAATTCCCTAAATGTGTATGTCTAAAACGGTTCCCATCCATCACACTGGCCCACAGGGTCAGTATAGTGTTTATTACAATGGGGTGCGTGAGGTAGCGCGTGCCGACGTAGTACAGAGGGGTAGGAGCGAGGTGTACGTACAGTCAGCGCTGGTCGGCGGGGCGGGGCGAGGGCGGCGGGGTCCAGCGCGCGTCGTCGCTGGGGTGCGTGAGGTAGCGCGTGCCGACGTAGTACAGAGGGGTAGGAGCGAGGTGTACGTACAGTCAGCGCTGGTCAGCGGGGCGGGGCGAGGGCGGCGGGGTCCAGCGCGCGTCGTCGCTGGGGTGCGTGAGGTAGCGCGTGCCGACGTAGTACAGAGGGGTAGGAGCGAGGTGTACGTACAGTCAGCGCTGGTCGGCGGGGCGGGGCGAGGGCGGCGGGGTCCAGCGCGCGTCGTCGCTGGGGTGCGTGAGGTAGCGCGTGCCGACGTAGTACAGAGGGGTAGGAGCGAGGTGTACGTACAGTCAGCGCTGGTCGGCGGGGCGGGGCGAGGGCGGCGGGGTCCAGCGCGCGTCGTCGCTGGGGTGCGTGAGGTAGCGCGTGCCGACGTAGTACAGAGGGGTAGGAGCGAGGTGTACGTACAGTCAGCGCTGGTCGGCGGGGCGGGGCGAGGGCGGCGGGGTCCAGCGCGCGTCGTCGCTGGGGTGCGTGAGGTAGCGCGTGCCGACGTAGTACAGAGGGGTAGGAGCGAGGTGTACGTACAGTCAGCGCTGGTCGGCGGGGCGGGGCGAGGGCGGCGGGGTCCAGCGCGCGTCGTCGCTGGGGTGCGTGAGGTAGCGCGTGCCGACGTAGTACAGAGGGGTAGGAGCGAGGTGTACGTACAGTCAGCGCTGGTCGGCGGGGCGGGGCGAGGGCGGCGGGGTCCAGCGCGCGTCGTCGCTGGGGTGCGTGAGGTAGCGCGTGCCGACGTAGTACAGAGGGGTAGGAGCGAGGTGTACGTACAGTCAGCGCTGGTCGGCGGGGCGGGGCGAGGGCGGCGGGGTCCAGCGCGCGTCGTCGCTGGGGTGCGTGAGGTAGCGCGTGCCGACGTAGTACAGAGGGGTAGGAGCGAGGTGTACGTACAGTCAGCGCTGGTCGGCGGGGCGGGGCGAGGGCGGCGGGGTCCAGCGCGCGTCGTCGCTGGGGTGCGTGAGGTAGCGCGTGCCGACGTAGTACAGAGGGGTAGGAGCGAGGTGTACGTACAGTCAGCGCTGGTCGGCGGGGCGGGGCGAGGGCGGCGGGGTCCAGCGCGCGTCGTCGCTGGGGTGCGTGAGGTAGCGCGTGCCGACGTAGTACAGAGGGGTAGGAGCGAGGTGTACGTACAGTCAGCGCTGGTCGGCGGGGCGGGGCGAGGGCGGCGGGGTCCAGCGCGCGTCGTCACTGGGGTGCGTGAGGTAGCGCGTGCCGACGTAGTACAGAGGGGTAGGAGCGAGGTGTACGTACAGTCAGCGCTGGTCGGCGGGGCGGGGCGAGGGCGGCGGGGTCCAGCGCGCGTCGTCGCTGGGGTGCGTGAGGTAGCGCGTGCCGACGTAGTACAGAGGGGTAGGAGCGAGGTGTACGTACAGTCAGCGCTGGTCGGCGGGGCGGGGCGAGGGCGGCGGGGTCCAGCGCGCGTCGTCGCTGGGGTGCGTGAGGTAGCGCGTGCCGACGTAGTACAGAGGGGTAGGAGCGAGGTGTACGTACAGTCAGCGCTGGTCGGCGGGGCGGGGCGAGGGCGGCGGGGTCCAGCGCGCGTCGTCGCTGGGGTGCGTGAGGTAGCGCGTGCCGACGTAGTACAGAGGGGTAGGAGCGAGGTGTACGTATAGTCAGCGCTGGTCGGCGGGGCGGGGCGAGGGCGGCGGGGTCCAGCGCGCGTCGTCGCTGGGGTGCGTGAGGTAGCGCGTGCCGACGTAGTACAGAGGGGTAGGAGCGAGGTGTACGTACAGTCAGCGCTGGTCGGCGGGGCGGGGCGAGGGCGGCGGGGTCCAGCGCGCGTCGTCGCTGGGGTGCGTGAGGTAGCGCGTGCCGACGTAGTACAGAGGGGTAGGAGCGAGGTGTACGTACAGTCAGCGCTGGTCGGCGGGGCGGGGCGAGGGCGGCGGGGTCCAGCGCGCGTCGTCGCTGGGGTGCGTGAGGTAGCGCGTGCCGACGTAGTACAGAGGGGTAGGAGCGAGGTGTACGTACAGTCAGCGCTGGTCGGCGGGGCGGGGCGAGGGCGGCGGGGTCCAGCGCGCGTCGTCACTGGGGTGCGTGAGGTAGCGCGTGCCGACGTAGTACAGAGGGGTAGGAGCGAGGTGTACGTACAGTCAGCGCTGGTCGGCGGGGCGGGGCGAGGGCGGCGGGGTCCAGCGCGCGTCGTCGCTGGGGTGCGTGAGGTAGCGCGTGCCGACGTAGTACAGAGGGGTAGGAGCGAGGTGTACGTACAGTCAGCGCTGGTCGGCGGGGCGGGGCGAGGGCGGCGGGGTCCAGCGCGCGTCGTCGCTGGGGTGCGTGAGGTAGCGCGTGCCGACGTAGTACAGAGGGGTAGGAGCGAGGTGTACGTACAGTCAGCGCTGGTCGGCGGGGCGGGGCGAGGGCGGCGGGGTCCAGCGCGCGTCGTCGCTGGGGTGCGTGAGGTAGCGCGTGCCGACGTAGTACAGAGGGGTAGGAGCGAGGTGTACGTACAGTCAGCGCTGGTCGGCGGGGCGGGGCGAGGGCGGCGGGGTCCAGCGCGCGTCGTCGCTGGGGTGCGTGAGGTAGCGCGTGCCGACGTAGTACAGAGGGGTAGGAGCGAGGTGTACGTACAGTCAGCGCTGGTCGGCGGGGCGGGGCGAGGGCGGCGGGGCGGGGCGAGGGCGGCGGGGTCCAGCGCGCGTCGTCGCTGGGGTGCGTGAGGTAGCGCGTGCCGACGTAGTACAGAGGGGTAGGAGCGAGGTGTACGTACAGTCAGCGCTGGTCGGCGGGGCGGGGCGAGGGCGGCGGGGTCCAGCGCGCGTCGTCGCTGGGGTGCGTGAGGTAGCGCGTGCCGACGTAGTACAGAGGGGTAGGAGCGAGGTGTACGTACAGTCAGCGCTGGTCGGCGGGGCGGGGCGAGGGCGGCGGGGTCCAGCGCGCGTCGTCGCTGGGGTGCGTGAGGTAGCGCGTGCCGACGTAGTACAGAGGGGTAGGAGCGAGGTGTACGTACAGTCAGCGCTGGTCGGCGGGGCGGGGCGAGGGCGGCGGGGTCCAGCGCGCGTCGTCGCTGGGGTGCGTGAGGTAGCGCGTGCCGACGTAGTACAGAGGGGTAGGAGCGAGGTGTACGTACAGTCAGCGCTGGTCGGCGGGGCGGGGCGAGGGCGGCGGGGTCCAGCGCGCGTCGTCGCTGGGGTGCGTGAGGTAGCGCGTGCCGACGCGCGCCTCGAGCACGCGCAGGTCGCGCCACGCCTCGCCCGTCTGCAGCCACGCGTGCGACACCGACTTGTCCACCGACAGCCGCTTGCGCTGCTTCACTTGCAGCAGGTTGTTGATCAGGTCGATCGCTGTAATAACACCTTATCTTATGCGACAAGACGAATGCGGAACAAATACATATATAGTAGAATTAAAATACACTTCTCAAAAAAAATCGTAATACTTTCGCTTTTTTATTCTAATATCTTATCTTTTAATCTTTTAATCCCAAAAAAAAATACCCAGTCCGACCCGGGATCAAACCCGAGACCTCTTGATCTGCAGTCGCTTACGCTACCCACTAGACCGACGAGGCAGTAATAATGAAATAAAGCATAAAATATTACTTCTATATATTAATAAGCGCTTGATTATTATTACTTACATAATTTTTCATTTTAAATAATTATTATATGTCTATAACTCACCCTCCGCCGAAATTTCCCTCCAGGGAGTAGGAGGGTACATGAAAGCTGCGTTCTGTATCTGTTCGTTGATGTCTTCGTCTTCGTTGAAAGGGAATGTGCCAGAGAGTGACACGTAAATGATCACGCCCACCGACCACATATCTAGAGAACGGTTATAGCCTTTGTTGCGGAGAACTTCAGGAGCTGGAAATAGAATCTCGCATGAAACTAGTAGACTACCTACCACCTATTTAGAAGCTGCGAAATATTAATTCTTTTGTACATAACATTATTTTGTTTAAACAACGATTTTATATATTATAAATTGCCATCAAATTGATTTCATATTGTATGTTTTTAAACACTTGTGTACATTTTGAGCAGTTGGGACTCTCAACAGCAATTGGACTCAGTTACTGCGACTCTGAACTGCTCTTCGTTTTTATAATACCCTTGCGCTCTGAGTCGTGTATATTATCAATTGTTTTTCATGCATGCATGCATAACTTATGGATAGTATATCTTACCAAGATACGCTGGTGTGCCGACTACGGATCTTCTAAAAGATTTCTCGCCGATGATTCTGGCGAAGCCGAAGTCGCACAGCTTCACTTGTGGAAACTCTTCGTCACTAGACAGCAAAACGTTTTCCGGCTTCAAGTCACAATGGACTATGTTCTTCTCGTGAAGATGTTTGAGGGATACTAAAATCTGAAACGAATAGATAAAATCAAGATCGTAAGGTATGAAATACTACTTCTAGTACTTTAAATTGTCACAACATAAACTTGGAACTTACAAATTAAAAAGAATCAAAACAGGATAAATCGTGTTTACATGGAAATTCGTGTCTAGGGTGAGTGTAAGCCAGGTGGTACTGGTGCCTTATATAATCAGACAACAACGTACGGTTGTAATGTGGCCATAGGCAAGACAATGCCAGTTGACAAAAATAATAGAATACTTCATTGTTATATAATCATTAAGGTTTAGTAGATGAGATCCTACTATGACCAGGATACAGCCTCAAATAAATTAGCAAAAGGGTAGGTGATTTTTTTTGAAAACACGCATTGATTTACAAATGGAAATAGTTTTTATAGAAAGATATAGTGGAAAGAAGATGTCTAATTTTTGCCCCAGAATAATCCGAGATCATGTTTTAGTTTTTGGAATAAATAAAATAAATGATGTATTTTGAGTACCTTTAAAAAGTCCGTATCAAATTCGGAAAAAAACTCAAAATTCAAAAAGATTTGAAGTGATTCTTGCATCTTGAATCGAATTTTACTTGCCAAATGATAAAAACATGACGCAAAGTGGGGTAAAATATTGAATGATTTTTTTATTCATTTGCGCTTCTTAATAAAATCCAAGAGGATTGTACTATTACTGAATTCATGTAATATTTATTTTTAAGGTATTCGTCATTCGAAATGACTAACTAATAATTGATTATTCAAAAATAAAGAAAGAGCATTTATAAAATGTCAAATATATTAGGTCTTTACCTATGAAATTGCCTTTCTTCAGTACTGGTCATTTCAAAAAAAAAATATGGTAATAGCTCTGTATTCTAAATTCAAATTAATTGTGTTTTAAAACCATGACATTCTATTTATAAACTCAGTCTTTTGTTTTTTGATTAGCGTTGTATTTTCATTACATTTGAACATTTTTCGTCATAATGAATACTTTAAAAATTCGTGTAATTGTGGGATATGAGTTCCGTCGTGGCACCAACGCGACACAAACGGCACGTAACATCAAAAACGTTTACGGAGAGAACTGTACAAACGAACGCACAACCCGTTATTGGTTTTCCCGGTTCCGTTCTGGAAATTTTGACTTGAAAAATGAAGCTCGTGGTCGTCCGGAGACTTTGGTTAAAAAAATGAATTAAAGGCGATTGTGGAAGCTGACGAAACTCAATCTACAGCTGAGCTAGCAGCAGCTTTTAATGTAAGCATCAAAACAATATTGATCCATTTGCGACAAATTGGCAAGGTAAAAAAGCTTGATAGATGGGTGCCCCACGACCTTAACGATCGCCAGCGCAACGTACGAGTCGAGACCTGCCTTGCGCTGCTCAACAGGCAAAGAAATGAAGGAATTTTTAAACGAATTGTTACGTGCGACGAAAAATGTATTCTGTTCGATAATCGAAAGCGCTCAGCAAGTTGGTTAGACCCTGGTTCAGCACCAAAGCAATGCCCTAAACCAAAAATGACCCCTAAAAAGGTGATGGTCACTGTTTGGTGGTCTAGTGCGGGTGTGATTCACCACAGCTTTTTACAAAACGGCATGAGCATTAATGCAGATGTGTACTGTGAAGAACTGGAGAGAATGATGGAGAAGCTTGCACATCTGCAACCAGCTTTGGTCAATCGGTCGTCCCCACTGCTCCTTCACGACAACGCGCGACCCCATACTGCGCAACAGACAGTCTCCAAGCCGCAAGAGCTGGGGTTGGAAGCTCTCCCACATCCGCCATACTCACCAGACCTTGCACCTACCGACTATTACTTTTTCCAAAATTTAGACAACTTTTTAGTGGGTAAAAAATTCAATTCCCGAGAGGCGGTACAAAATGCCTTTGAAGAGTTTGTTGCCTCCCGTCCAGCTGATTTTTACAAGCAGGGCATCAATAAACTGCCAATGCGTTGGCAAAGATGCGTCGATTGCAGGGGTGATTACTTCGAATAACAGAAAAAAAAGTTTAAAAAAATAAGAACTTTCACTTATTGCATACAAAACGGCAATTTCGTAGGTAAAGACCTATTATAAATCATAGGATTTGAACATTGGCAACATTCAATAAACTTGTCAATCATATTTAAAAGGGATATAACCCAGAGCCGTAAAATTTAGTTGTTGTCAATCACATTAAAAAAAAAGACAATTTGCAACAACTCGTCTCACGCGCCGATTTTCGTTCCGTTTGTTTTAAGGTTGAAGTTAACAATGATAACATAATTTTAATAAATGTGAATCATGATTCATATATTTTTTACAAAGCAGTAGCGTGAAGAAACATGATATAGATTATAGGATGTCATGATGTAAATTGAAATGAAAATGATCAAGAACTATATTATACCATCAGTGGTATTGAAAGAATATTCTAATAACATGCAGTTATATGCATAAAAATAATGTTCCTTCTTTTATTTTCATTCTATAAAACTAATCTTGTAACCAATGGGCAGGTAACATATTTGTTTTCGGAGATCTAAAACGTTGGACGCGAGGGACGCGTCAACAACCACTGTATGCTGAAATGCGCCTAAATGCTCAAGCTTACAGCAGTGATTGCTTCGCACCGCGCGATTCCACAGTAATCGCAGGGCTGCCTCTTCGATAAAATTAAATTAACATAACTTTTTATCTATGTTATTGAGAACTGTGAATATGAACTGACTTTTATGTGGCAGTTAAAATTTTTATCATTTATAAAATATTTAACCAACTTAAAAAAAAGGAGGTGATCAGACATACAGGCCAAACTGAGATGTTTGACTTGTATGGTTTGTAGGTATGTATGTTTGTGCGCGATAATCTCGCGTTTGGCTAAACCGATATCGATGCGGTTTTCAGAAAAGGATTTGTTACATTTAGGAGAACGTTTTAAAATAAGTATAATACTTCTTAGTTTGATGATGATCTTCGGAGATGTTCACTAGAAATGAAAAAAAAGCCTTAAAAAAGAGAACCGACTTCAAATAAAGCACTAAGCCGTAAGATTTTTTTCTTTTTTTTTATGTTAGTGCTAACAGCTGGTAATTACGAATCGAAAAAGCACCGACATCAAAGAAGAAATTATTAAACCTTTCCTCATTCATTCATTGACAGGTAAATGGAAAAATGTTAGGTGTTTATCCCTTCTTTTGCTTGATTTACACCCATCTACAGCACATAAGGCACCACACGGCATCGTAATACGCGTACGAACGCGTATTACGATGCCGTGTGGTGCCGGCACGAATAGTGCCGAGCACTATTAAAATTGAACGGCGTGCGCGCGCTTCGCTTGCGAAAAGCGCACTGAATTGGATCCGCCGGCGGACCGAGACCGCTCGGCTGGGCGGTAGGCACTTATAGCGCGCAAGTACATGGAGTGACGGAGGCCTGGTATAACTTTAAAATATATTGGGAAAAAATGATGTTGCCGGAGTGATATATATATTTTTTAAACCTTCATAACTTTTTTCAAAATCTGCTTTGCTTCATGAACCTTTTAAATTATTTTTTTAGAAGATCTCGGCTATCAAATACCACTTATTTGATCTCCGTATAGTCTGGGGCACAAGCCCATACATTTTTTGGACATCTCCTTACTTTTAATTTAACATTATAAAAACAAGATATAGTTTATATTATTTTACCTGCGCTACTAAAAACTTGGTAATCCTCTCCGTCAGTCTCCCGTTCTCATGTGACAGTATCATCTCGAGCATATCCCCTTTCAGTTTCTCCATGACGACAAAGATCCGCTCTGGAGTCTCGAACATTCGTTCTAAGTTGACAACTCCTGGGTGCGACAAATTCTGGAGTATTGCTACCTCGTTCTTCAGTTGAGCTTCTTGCTTTGTTGGGAAGCGCAGCTTGTCTATCACCTAGTGGAATTGGATAAGGGAATATTACTGAAGGACTTTTTAAACAGGTTGTGTTAACAAATGATGTGTTAAATTGTGTCTGTGTCTACAAGTGGGAAGTGATCGCTATTAATGTTGGGCGCTTGAAATTTGTCGAGTTTCTTTTAGTCATGTACAATAGGGTTTGTCTTATTTTATGTTGGTATGTGAATTCGCAAAAAAACTCATGTTTTAGTTGTATTCGCAAATTAAAAGAAATATCTGTGTGATATTTCAGTCAAAAGTAGTCCTGAATATTTTAACTAATATACATAAAAACAAAAATTACGTTGTTTATTAAATCAGAGGTTCTTGAACTCATATTTTTTTCTAATGAAGCAAGTGAATCTGCTAGTCCTAAACGATATAACAGAATGCCTAAACAGGCGGCTTACCTTGATGGCGACGGGTCTCTTGGTGCGCCTGTGCAGGCCGCCGTACACGATGCCGAACTGGCCCGAGCCCAGCACCTCGTCGGGGTAGATCTGGTAGAGCTGCGCCATGTCCGTGACGCGCTCCTCCGTGCCCGCCTCGCCCTCCGCCTCCGCCGCGCCCGCGCCCCCGCCCCCGCCCCGCGCCTCCGCTGCACACGCACACACGTGACACGCGCACACTCAGTATCGACAACGTCAAACAATACATGAATATACTCTTCCGTTTCTCTTTCCTTTAAGCTATGGGAGTCATTTCGTGAAAGGTGTTCAAATACTGTAAACTGAACTATAGAGAAGCGAGCAACTAGGGTTAACTAAGACGTCAAATATTACACGTTGCATGCGATTATTGTAAGGCGCGCTCGCTTTTTATATATTTACAATTGATAATGACGAAATAAAGAAGTAGGCCTCATAAATTTAACAAAAGCCTAAATATGTATCAAATTATACCAGCATATTCGAAAACCAATTACAAGATATGCTCACATTGCTCACACCTATATTCGTATATTTCCGAAAGGTTAGGTAAAGACGTATTAAACATCGATGTTTTGACTGTTAAAACTTCTCGTAAGATTATATTGCATCGATCTTAATTGATAGACCTAAAAAGTACCGCGAGTGTAATTGTCAATATAGAAGAAGCTAGGCTACGTACCAGAGTGGTGCGTGACGGGCATGAGCGCCTGGCGGACGGCGGTCTCCCAGGAGCGCGCGAGGTAGGCGCCCAGCCCCGAGTCGGGCGGGGGAGGGGCGCCGCCCGCCCACGCCTCCTCCACGCCCACCAGGTAGTCCACGTTGGCCGTGCGCACCTCGAAGCAGTGCAGCACGCCTGTACCTACGCGTGCAAACCTCTCTGTGATGAGCCTTTCAACATTTCATATCTCATATTCTTGTGTTTTAAGCCGGCTGATCCGAGTGATCCGGCTGGTTGTGCCATTTCATCAAAAGAAGAAGAAACCAGATGTTGTGATTTTTACGCAATACAAAAACAAATACGCTAGTATGCTACTGATATATTTACCCAAATTCTTAGATTTCACAAATGCATTCGACATCGTCGTTCATGGTATAGTTATGGAAAAAATTACGAATAAAGTACATGGATAATTAGACTACATTATTTGAAACATGTTTAGCTAACGCATCAATGCCGTGAAAGATATCTTGGTCTGAAAACAACTAAATAATTACTATACACAATAGTATTGTAGTTAGGTATTCCCCAAGGTAGCGTACTTGGACCATTACTATAGTATCCTGTAGGTACTTAATGATGCTATTGCATATACTAACAAACAACATACCTGGATGTGGTTGCCTGGCAGTGTCTATTGCCAAAATTTCGTTCAGTGGAATTTCCTTGTAGTATTTTGTTCCTTGATCCGACGTGAATAGAGTAATCGATTTACTGTCGAGTCGCCAGTAGTGACGTTTTAACTAAAAATATCGATACGCACATTACATTCTTATATAAACATTCAAAACACAAAACGACTTGACTGCACGTTTGGCCTAGTGGTTTGGCAGTCACCACGCCGTTTCAGTGTCGTGGGTTCAAATCCCACATAGGACAACACTTTGGGTGATCCACAAATTGTTGTTCTGAGTCTGGGTGTTCATTGTGTCCGTTTCATGTATGTTTATAAAGTCCCCCGCGACACAGGATTTATTCCTAGTGCGGGAGTTGTCTTTTATAAAACTAAAAAAAAAAACAAAAAAAAAAGCAAACAGAAACAACACATTACGAAAGATTATGATGTACTAGGTGGTTGTAACTTGTGGTTAAAGCTATCCTCAAAATATTTATACTGTTGAATTAAGTTTGTTGAATATAGCAAGGCCTGGAGTGAGAGTTATTCATTCCTCTCTCCTGTCGAAGCACTATGTTCAACCAGTAACATTATCATATCGGGTTGTTGGATGTTATGTTGGAAATGGACTCTGATGGTTTAAAAATGACACTTACCGTCTTATCCTTATTTGTGAAGTGAACTAGCCATCCTTCTTTTAACCATTGCCCGTCTCTTTTCTTGGTGTGTTTGACCGACTGCACGATTCGCATCAAGGGTATGTTTGCGCTGGGGGATGATGAGGAGCTGCAACGTACAGACGCGTCAGATCTACAAGGACGGGGGGTTAGGGGATGAAATGGTGAGGTGGGGTAGTGACGGTGTGGGTGGTTATCTTTAACACGCTTTTATTAACTTCACCTGTATATTTGTTTGTTTGTAGACGACTTCTGTAAGCGTGTTTTTGTTCTTTTTTAAACTACATTTATTTGAAGATTGAATAATTCTTATCATAGATTTATAAATATATTTTTAATGAGAAACATCTATAGGCGCGGGTAAACCTGATTTTTGTCGTGGCAACACTCGCCGCTTCGTCTTACCGAAGTCACTGATGAAAATAATTGAGTTGTCGCGATTTCAAATAAATTTAAAAAAATTGAATTTTCGTATTTCGTATTTAATAAAAATAAATATTAATGTAATAAACAGTCATTTTATTTTATGAAAAAAAAAGTGAAAAATCAGGTACATTTTTTTATTTATTTATTATAGATAGATAGAATTGTATTTTTTATGATACACATAATATGTATTTTATTTTTGATGTTAAAATTAAATTGTAGAAGTATATTTTATGGTAAAAGATAATATAATTAAAATATATTTGGACGTAGGAAATCTGCATAAAAAGCTTGAAGCATTAATAATCACTACGCTGACACCACTTTATTAGGACACTGCATTAATTTATAATAATCGCCTTACTCCGTCATTGATATTTTTTTTTATTATAAATGGTATATTAATTATAAATATAAGATAAACTATTAATAATAATTATTTATCCAATAATCATAGTACTAACTCATCAAGTGATACCCACTCGACACACTTAATATTGCATCACGACAATTCATGACAGATTTTACTGAGAGAGAGAAGAGAAGATCTTAAGAATATTTAGAGAACAAACAAATCAGTAGAAAATAAGTGAAAATGAATAAGCACCATCACCACCACCACCAAAGACATTGTCATATAGCTCAGCCAACAAACGGTCTTACCTGCTCGGCCGGCTCGCTGACCGCTCCGGAAGTGTGTCACGCTGCGGTTCATCCTCGTCGTCTCCAGGACGACGCCGCAGTTGTACCTTGAACACAAGTTTTTTATGTATTGCCCGCCAAAATGACTCTACTCTGCCTGATAGAAAGCATAAGCAAAATCCAAGAGTGGTGGTCACCATACTCACTGCGAATGCAGACAATGCAGCATGGCGACCCACACTATGGCGGCCTAGTGATGCTTCTGCATCTTTCAGTTTAGTCAACAAGTATGGAACTTATGAAAGAAAACTTTAGGAATATTCAAATAAATTATATAAACCTTCTTTAACATGCTCAAAAGATAATCAGTCAATATGATCTAAAATATGACAGCGTAGTAAGAAAGTGATGTACTCTCAGCCAATGGCGGCCACTCCAGCAAGTCCCGACAGAATCCAGCAGACTACGCAGGAGATATTAAAGTGCACAAGTGTGTCCGCAAACTCAGGTGCACTCTCTGTTCCCTCACTCTCACAAATCGATGAGACGAAGGGAACAAAATAAGCAATAATAATGGTATCGTCGTCTACCTAGTTGCACCTCTAGTTCCTGGTTTCGTAATCTATGGGTTATTTCCAGAATCCCTATTATTATTTTAAGACCTTAAAAATGTCTGACTTATTTTCTTTTGACTACATCGTTCTTGTTGTAAAATATATGGCTACCTCGTGTTCATCAATAGTAGTGATCTCTGTTGTATCGTTGCCACCATCGTCTGACTCCTCATCCGGCATTCGGACCGACTCGGATAGCTCGCTGCCAGTGCTGCTGTCCTGGTACTCACCTGTGCGACATATAAACAAAAATTTCGCTAGATATCGCAACATTCATAAACATTGCAGTTTCAATAATTATAACTAAAAGCCCAAGCTGATGGTCCATTGGTGAAAATTATATGCATGTCCAGAAGTCTTATGCAATGGGAGTTTCATCACAAAATATTTAACTATCCAATTTTACTTTTGCTATTATAGTTAGGCTGTGCAGGTTCGGAGTTCGCTTTTATTCAAACTTAAAAAATCATAACAAAAAAGGATTATGTTACATAAAACAGATGTGAAACAATAAAACAAGCTTTATTTTCAAATTTTGAAATACTTTAGTAAACATTAATATTCCATGTAAGCTCAATCCCAAGCTAGATTGAAAGTGAAATGTATTGAAGTGCAATGTGAAAGACGATGTCAGATCATACAGTACGATAATGAATTTTTTTTTCGGCTTGCAAAGCCTACAGCTACAAGAAAAGAAAATGTTTAGTTTAATATGCAACATCAAGCCAATTACAGGTGTCCATAATAAATTAACAAACATTCTGGAGTACATAACAATAAAATTAAAAATACCATCATTGAAAATATTTAAGATTTAGCCACATAACATTAATTTTGGTGTTAAAGGGATCAATCCTTGCACAACTTACTGAAGTCGCCGATGGCTCAATAATATCAAACTACCCCTTTTTTATTTAAATAATAAGGAGAATTAAACGTACGGTACAGTTACCGGATGCCAAATAGCTCTCCACTCATATATTTATGTGGATATCGACTTTATAATACTCGACGCAATTAAAGTTGGTGGTCAAGTTCATGTTAGCTGTTTCATCTCCACCCATATTTGAATTAATAATAATAATAATAATAAATCATTTAATCAGACCACTTTGTGTCCATTTTGTTAGATACATTAAAGCTTATTCTATTGTTAGTAAGAGTCATCACAATTAGATAAAATCAAATAATATAAATAATAATAAAACATTTAAATGATTCAAATATTAAAATCAAATAATAACAATTATAATAAGAAAATAATTACAATTAAATCCAATCAAAACATTTATCAATATAAATTAAAATAAAATCAAATTAAAATAAATTAAAATCAAAATAAAATAAAATCAAAATAAAATTAATTAAAATCAAAATAAAATACATTAAAATCAAAATAAAACAAATCGAAATTAAATAAATTAAAATTAAAATAAAAACAGTGATAAAATAATAAATTATTATCAATCACTGTCACGCAATCCCATTGGCGACTGCGGAACAGTGATTGACATATAAGCAGTCTAGGCGATCCGCTACCATCTTTAGAATGTTGTTGGCGCTGCCACGAACCCTACGCAATAAGGAGCCGCACCTTTTACGCATTGTAGCGTAAAAACAATCCACATGGTACTGTGCGAACATACCTGACGCACTACAGAATCGTGGCAGCCCCATCAACACCCTAAACGCATTATTATATTGAACTCGGAGGGCAGTATAGGATTTCTGAGTATATACAGCCCACAAGCAGCACGTGTAGAAGGATGTGCAGTATGAACGAAATAGTGTCGTTTTCACTTCTAAAGAACAACGTGCAAACCGTCGAGCAATCATGTTTGCTCTCACAGCCAGTGCCCTCCGTTCTCGTTCAATGTCGTCATCGTCCCTGAGGCCAGAGGTCAGTATATGTCCTAGGTACTTGAAGTTATCAACTTTCTTCAAGGCTGTGCCGTTGAGCTTAATTAAGTGAATGATAATGAATTAAATGAATGATAATATAATTAATGGATGTGATAGTTATATGACGTGTTGCAAACCCTGTAGTTATAGTGTGTACTAACACTTACTGTGTGCGTCTCGTATCTCAGCGCCGCAGTCCTTCGGGATGAGCGGGATGCACTTGCGGTGGGCGTTGTAGTGGCAGTCGCGGCACTGCATACCCTGGGTACAGACACAAATATCAATACATTTAATAAAATTGTAACCGATCGCTGTCTGTACAAGGAAGATATATAAGGAAAACTATTATAACGAACGCAATAGAACTCAAAACAATGATTTTGGAATTTTTGACTGTTAGTCTGAACGTTTGTGCACGCAAATTTCAGGAACGGCTTAACAGATTTGAATGTGGTTTTTACTAATGCGTTGAGCTGTGTTTGTTTCATTTTAATAGGTTTTTATATAAAAAATATGTCAGTTTGAAGAATCACCGCGATAAACGACCTTACGCGTGCGGAGTCGCTAGTAGGTATAACATAAGGATGTAATTCAGACTATCAAGAGCTTGTATAGTATAGTATGACCCCTTGGTGACTAGATTCCTGATAAAGTTACCTATTCATATGTTGTAAAGGCACATACTAGTCGACTGATATCGAACAGTGATGTAATGGCCTCAGAATACTGGTGTTGAGCAATGCTCCAATGAGTGAGGTTAATGGAAGAACGACCCTTCTAATAACAGCATCAGAGCACTGAAAGGCTGCCAATACATACGTGGCATTTGTCGGCGGCGGTGGTTACTTATCTTCAGGAGATCAGTAGGCTTACCTGTTTGAACAGCCCCCGCAACAACTTCTTGCAGTACCGACAGACGGTGGGCCGGGTGTAGGAGTGCACCTCGAAGGTGTGCGGGATGGCGAGGCTGCCGCCCGCACTGACGCCGCACGCCGCGCTCGACACGGAGCCGGTGCGGGACGGGGAGCGGCTGCGCTTGCCGATACCCATCTGTTGGGATCCATGGAACAGGAAGAGTGCCTTAAGCTTGTTTGTCTTTGATTGCACCATTATTCAAATCTTGCTTTAGGGCGCGTTTATATCACATGCGTGACAGTAGCGCGGCTGCCGCTAGGCGGTTGCGCGATCCCCCAGGGGGGGTCCTGGTGGACCACACAGGCGCGCAGCTGATGTAATTACATATTATTTGTACCGACAAAACAAAGAAAATTCAAGCAAGATTGACGTGTCAACGTCGCGCGGGCTTTTGTTCACTACTAAGAATTTATACGTTGTGGACTAGTCAATAAAGTTTAAATTGCTGTAAAAAGAAACAAGTACGCGGCCAATATGAGACTATCGCGCGGCGGCCGCAAGAAAATTTTCGCGTCGTCTAACTGGGCCCCGCTTTATTTGTAATGTCGGATTACAGTGACAGTTGCCATTCCAGCGAAACCTCGCATGGAGGCACGAGGCTATCTTGTAAATTCGAACTCGAATAACAGTCGGGAACAGATCATGGTTATTTCCAAAGTATTTAGGTACAACATCGTAAATAAACATGACCCGTCTTTATCGCATATACATCTATACTTACTAATATTATAATATGTTTGAACGCGCTAATCTCAAGAACCGCTGGTCCGGTTTCAAAAATTCTTTCAGTGTTGGATAGATCGAGGAAGGCTATAGGCTATCATCACGCGTAGACCCATAGGATCGGAGCACCAATGAAGAATGTTACAAAAACGAGGATTTTTTTTTACGCTACGGGCAATAGGAGACGTAACCGAGCGACGTTACGTGGGTCAGCTAGTACCTACTGTATAATTCTTCCCATTCATGACATTTTAATTCGAAAAGTACCACATAATATGTGTATGCGTTTCAGGATAGGTACTTGTATTGTGGTTGCTTGGCCGTCGCGCATCGACCGATTTCAATGTTTTGTTTTATGACTTGAACTTTGAAGTATTCGAAATATCGTATAATTTCGTGCTTCAATTTTTTTAAGGGTGCAAGGAATCTTCTTTATGTATTCATATATACTTAGCATATATACTTAGCATCTATACATTCGGGATTTGTTACAGAGATTAAATCACTATTCACCTGAAATATTATTCTTTATCTTTACATATCAATTAAACAAAAATCACGTGGTTGACTTAATTAATAACTCGTCGATATCGCGATAATTTCTCATGTAACTTCAATATTATTATTTTAGAAAGAATCGACCTTCGTATCCAGAATTATCGCAATTGATGTAGGTATTGCATTTCAGTAAAAGTTGTCATAGTAACGACACTGTCTCACGTAGTTCACAATACAAGTCAATGTAAGTTTTATCTCCGCTAATATCTCTCATGTTATCAATGACTAAGGAAGAATGTGGAACTTGGCATATGTACCATCGAATAAACGTCTATTGTATGTATGTTTTAGCTTTCGCCGCGGTTTAATAGGAAGGTACAAAGTTACAAATACTTTGTTCGTATGTTTACTTCATTTTTAAAGTGAAAGACGCAACCAGTCTGGCTACAAGAAGCTTAATACCTTTGAAAGTTGCAATCAGCAAAACTTTTTTTCTTTTTTTTTAGCCGTGGGAGAGCCACGCTTCGACATGAATGGGCCGGCTTGACCGAGGTGATACCACGGCCTCACAGAAAACCGGTGTGAAACAGCGCTTGCGCTGTGTTTTATCGAGTGAGTGAGGATAACGAAGGCCCATACCCCTCCCCTCACCATCCCCCAAACGCCGGCAACGCACTTGTGACGCCTCTGGTGATGAGGGTGTCCATAGGCAGCGGTAATCGCTTACCATCAGTCAATACGTCTGCTCGTTTGCCCATTATTCCATTAAAAAAACACAGCGAACTCTCAATATAGCAGATAAAAGATTTAACCTCATTTTATTTCTCTGCTTGTTTTCTAATATATTCATACTGCTAAATAATCTCTCAACATTTTTTGTGTAACCTAAAAGTAACCAAGAGATGAAGAATTTTCATCATCATTATTATCAGCAGTCGATAATAGTCTACTGCTTTCTGCCTCTCTTCAGAAATGAGGTTTTGTTTTGGAGATGGTGACTCCATATTCTTCATACGTCACCACACGGACCGGTCAAAATATCACGACCTTACAGAAAAGTAAGTGAGTGAGTGAGATAACTGGCAAATCGCGTGTTCGAAGTTACTTCGTCGGTTTTCAGTCAGTCAAAATAGACATTGATATCTACTAAAGCGGTAACTTCACTAAAAAAAGTCGATGTGGTTTGGTTTTATGGTAAAAAGTTGGCAACTTTTGTGTTGTCAACCCTTTTTTGTGTTTTCAAATTTCGGTGGAGACGCGCCTTTACGTACCTGTAACTTTTTGGCTTGATAGCAATTAATGCAAGGGTAATGTTTCATGTACTGGCAGTGATCTGTAAGTGTACTTTTCATAAATAAATATCTCTATTTTTTGGTCTACCGGACCGGGCCTTTTTGTAGGCATTTATCACAGAGAGCAAGCTATATTATAAGGACTGTGTAGTACCAAATCTGACGGATACTTCCTTATGAGTTCAAATGACATTCCACCTGACACCGACCCAGAAACTAGTCGGATATGCCCGATACACACACTTGTGTACAACCTTTAGAAAACGATCAACAAATATATCTTTCTCTCAAATAAAAAAAACTCGATCATTTGACCAACTATACTCTTTGCGCTGTAGCATGGTGCGTGACAGTTTCAGTAACATTTCGTTTCACTCTTGAAAGTTGCAGCGATTTACAAATTATGACTTAGTATTTCAGCTGTACCATATTCGCAATATATTAAATCATTAATAACTGTAGTAGATTAAATTAAACCAATCAGAACGTTCTCGTCTACAAATAAATGCGGCACCATGCTACAGCGCAAAGAGTATAGTATAGCCTTCTCTCTGAATTGGATGATGGGTAACATGGGAAATAAAATAAAACTAAAAAATGTAGGAGTTAGGTTTTTATTTGTAAAAAAGTATAATTTCCTCATATGCTACCCACCACCCTATTCAACTCATTAGTTTACAATAATACTAATTGTAAAAAACATTAAACAGTGCTTTTAGCATATTTTTCGTGCGGTAATAATACAGTACAAAAGTACTAAAACAAGTAAAAATATATTATTCAAAAATATTTTGTCAATCTGTAGATAAAAAAATCACAAAAAAACGTAATACATATATTTTTAAATATTATTGTTTTAAAGTTTTATATTTTAGAAGTATTTTTTTATATATTCAAGTAATCTTAAAAATTGATTACAAAATACAGTATAAATAAGGTAACAATCTGAGATTCGAAAAATTTAAATTCAAGTAATTCTGTTAAATGTCAGACTTATTCTACAAACGAGATATCAAATTTTTACTAAGTAATGACTACACAACAGAAACATATGGACATACTGGACGTTTTCGTACAGATACACATTTCATATAAAATACTGTCCATGTCAGGTAACAGTAATAGCTATAATAATAATATTTTTTCGGGGATTAACGCGATTCAGCCTGTCAGCGGTCAAAGTCAGCCTGTGACCACGGCCAGTGCAACCTAGTCGAAACGTCAGGCAAATCAGAGATATGTAATACCTTTAAATAAGTGATCGCGTTAATCCCCGTAAAAATAATAATTATTATATCATGGAACGCGAAAGTTTAAAAGTTAGTAATATAGCTGTCGTTGTTTAGAAAAATAATAATATTAATTATTTGTTAGAATATTCATAAGTATATAATAATTTACATACTAAGAGTGACAATAGTCACATTCGGAATGTATAGTAAAATAGGACGTATTTTATAACTAACAACAATATAGTTGTAAATACAATGTTTGTTCGTTTATTCGTATAAAGTTTAATAATAAGAAATGAGATTTAATTATGTACGTATGTAAAAAAGTAATGGTTGTTGCATAAAAACTGCCGATTTTCTAGACACTCTAATGTATGAAAAATAAAATTAATAGTTTACAGCCTATAAGCTTTCCTGGGATGGCGTATCCATATTATTTTATCTAATAAGAAATGATTAGGTGTTACGATTTATCGCAACAATGTATTTATTGAGATACTACAATTATTTTAGTTCTTTCAGTAATGGAATGTACTCGTATTTGTGGAATCATCTAAGTATGCATGAACACAATTTTTGCAACAACCTGTGTATAAGCCTAGGACCTTATACAGGTTGATACAAAAAGTTGTAGTCATATTTTTTGCTACACTGTCCTAAAAATCGGTCTTTTAATGTACTATATTTACATATAAAACATATATATATAGTACATGATTCAATACGAATGATGCAGTTTTAAAGTCACGTTGTGCTGGTTAAATCGGCAGTATATGCGGGTATACGTAAAGGAGATGTAAACCCAAGTGAGTGAGCGCTAGCCGCTGTCTTTAGAGTTCCCGGTGACGAGGTGCGCGAGCCTCCTTACCAGCGAGTCGTCGTGCGAGGCGTGGCTGTGCGTGGACGCGCCGCCCGCCGACACGCGCCGCGAGCTCGCCCCGCCGCCCGCGCCCCCACCTCCCCCACCGCCCGCCACCGGCGACGTGCAGTTCGACGGCACCTTCACCGCGCAGCGCTTGTGGTAGTTTAGCCCGCAGCCTGCAACACAACACTCGTATTGTAAATGCCCATAAAGTGGCAGAGTCCGTAATTAACTTAAAATGGAGTTAATAATGATAAACGCCGACTTCAGACCAACAACCAAGCGTCTTACATTTGGTTGCCCGGCTATTCGTACCCAAGACTATGCGGTTTTTAGTCGTTTCGAATACGACATACCCAAACCCATCGTCCGGCGGGGGTATCAAAAAAGATTTCCGCCCAAAAAAAGTGTGGCTAGTTCCACATACAGCACAGCAAAATATTTACAACAACGCTATCTAGCGAAGGCAGCGAACTACAGAGTAACTACCAATCCTGCATCGCGATATAGGATTCGAGAATTTCTATAGCGTGATACAGTATAAGCATATTTACAACTTCCCAACATCAAACTCTGAGCCGCGGCCCGCCAGATATGATCACCTCGCCTCGTTGGGTGATCCTCCTTTTGTGTTAAAGGACTTGACACAAGGAAAGATAACAAAGGTTTCTGTTTCCGAGATTTTTATTTATTGTATCATTGAGATTTATGAACATACATTTCCAGGGGGTTCGTTGTTGCAGATGTTCCAGAGTAGTAGAGAGTACGTATTGATTGATTACTACAAACAAAACGTACCTTCACATTTAAGTCCCTGTCGCACTAGGCCGAAGAGCATTTCTCCGCAAAAATCGCAGAATGTGGGTGCCTTGTATGAGTGCACGGAGAGAGCGTGAGGCCGCGGTGCTGGCACCGGCTGTTCGTCATCGCACACGTACGCTGAAACATTTCAATGTGTAGCAGTCATGAGTGCTTAAGAGTCAACATTTTTTTTCCCAAAATTCTATGATGATCACAAAAAGGATGACTAGCACGTAGGAAAAACGATAAAAATACTTCTGGATGTTTTGAAAATGCATTGAATTTATAGTTTATACGATTTAATAAATTCATGAATTCTAAAGATGTAACATGCACACATAAATGTAGTTATTATCAAGAAGAAAAATCTTAGTACTCACGGTTAGCGGTGAGTACGATCTCGACTAGCGTTTCATCTGTGACGTCAGAGGCGGAGTTGATGAGCTGCAGCACGTTTGGAGAGCAATAGTCGTGTCGGAACAGAAGAATTCGATCTGAGAGCCGATTTAGCCCGTTATCTGGTATCTGCGTAGAAAATGGATATTTACTTACATATAAGTTATGTTAAAACGACGATATGAAACTATTATAGATGTTCAATATGTATGTAACCTGTTAAAACATGTATTGAAGAAATTTAACGGCAAGGCTATCTTTAGTGGTTTCAAATATTCAATCAGAATAATAACAATGAAATAACAATTATTTTCATCGTTTTCGAAGGTTAGCAAGTTCTTGTAAATAAATCTTACTTTGCATTTGGTTTTGCTGACACTCCTTAATCTATTTATATGAGCAATATCTAACCATTGGTTCCCCATTATTATTTTTCTTTCTGATTTTACCTTCTAATTCCTTTAAGAGTTCCTTGAGCAATCGCCCATATGCCACCACTGTACCCAAACTCGGAAAGTCCCAGGAAAAATTCAACTGACTTAGAACCCGCAACAAAACTAATCAGAAGAAAACTGGAGGAATTGGATACATAATTACATAGAACATTTCCCTCCTTAGGAAAGCGAGAGACTAAATGAAATTAACAATGGACACTTTTTTTTTAAACTGGGCAGTACCACGGACATTAATTGTAGTAAAGGCTATATACATAGGCTTAAGGCCTGTATTCACTTTGCTTAGTGCGAGTGCCGGTGCTTAGTGCAGGTGATCAATGATTGGTAGAAAATACGTGTCGACAGCGAAATCATTGATCACCTGCACTTCACACTGCACTCGCACTAATCAAAGTGAATACGGGCCTTCAGCCCCTGTTACAAACGTGAGATTAATATTATGACCTGCTAAAGCTGAGTGTTTAATACACCTCTGTTTACCCCTTCAAATATATAGTCGTGAATGAAAACTTAAGTGAGAATTAGCTACTCTAGTCACTCTAGACATTTACTTTGTTTGTGTAATACTGAATGCGTCCTATTTAATGCTTATCAGTATTATTGTTCAATAACTTTCTTATTATATTTTAGCAACAGTAAATGTATCAAGAGAGTTGTTTATCTACTCAAATTATACGCAGATTTCACTAACAAAACCAAATATATTATAACAATCACCCTCTGTTTGATAGTTCTAATCCCAGTATCTCGTATGTTTTATCATTAATAGTGCACTGGAAAACAAAAGCGTCGCCAGAGAAAAGATAATGTTTTTGTCTATGATTTTTTATTTTGTTTTTTTTTCTCGAATCTCTAGTATTGTATATTTTTAAATGATAAACAAAAAAAACGACTTCAAGAACTTGAAATGAGATCACACGGGAAGCACCAGCTTTCAAATAAAAAAGAATCATCAAAATCAGTTCACCCAGTCGAAAGTTATGAGGTAACAAACATAAAAAAACTACAGTCGAATTGAGAACCTCCTCCTTTTTGGTGGTGGTGGTCCCATTTAAATTTGGTCCAGACTGAAGTCGTTTTTTTGTTTGTTAAAATTTGTGATTATTTGAAATCGATTATAAATACTTACACCGTGTGTTAAAAAACTACTATTTTACTTATTAACTCTTGGATCTTCTCTCTCCCTCTTCTTTCGAACCAAATCGGACGAATTCGAAAAAAGGATTGTTTTGCTGTAATTTAAACCATCCTTTACAATTTAAAACAAAACAATTTTTTAGTATTGCTCCAATTCACAACTGTTTCTGTACCTTTTCGTGCACGAATTTGACAGCGAGCTCTTTAAGGTGTGCGAGCGTGAGCAGATGCGCCGGCGCAGTCACCGCGTCGCGCACCACGCCCAGCTGGAACAGGAACACCACGTCGTCTTCCATGGCGCGTCGGGACACCCCTCGCAAGGTGCACCCGCCTCACTGAAATTTATACATATCAGTTAAGTTCACAGCTTCGTCATACATGGACTTACTTACGTAGGTGTAAGGGACAGTCCGAAGATGCGAAATTAGTTGTTAAGTAAATAATGAGTCAGTATATTCCGGAAATCTATATTTGTAACAGACCACTTGATATGATACAGGCTACCGTCGCCGATAGATATTCGCGAATCAAAAGTCACCAATGCGGCCTAGTATCACTTCAGTCTGGATAGCACATGAGTGCCAAAGTTAGGTTCTCCCCAGATCAAGATTGCCTGTCCGCGGTCGCAGTCAGTGCACATTGGTCGAGACGACATCTGTTAAATCTGTACACTAAGCTATGATCTCATCTCAATAGCATTTATTTTATCGAGTGTTATTAAAACAAACTATCTCTTTAAGCATTCGCACAGTAACGCATATAAATTTTATTCGATTTATTCGACGCTTTTTTTATAATACGATTGAAATCTGTGTGTGTTGGCACCTGTCATACAATGCTTGCATTAGTACAGATGTCATCGACACATATAAACTTGATTACACTACCTAGATGTGAAATTATAAAGTTGTAAATGTTTGTAAACAATTTTTAGCTCAATAAATTATTATTATTCCCAAGGAGAATCAGCGTCAAACAAGCAGCTGATTACTAACACATTTGTATGTTTTAAGGTGTGGAAACTTTGTCGGGATTCATCCGACTAAAACCACACGGTGTGACATAGGAGGGATCCGGGAACAGCTGTTATTGCGACATCCAGACCCTTTCTAGCGCCTGCCCGCTAGCGTAGGCACTACCTTTGGGTGAACTCTCTATTTAGGCGACGTACGGCACGGCACATACGGACGACGTCTCCTCGCGGACCCGATAATAGCTAAGTTAACAAGTGCAGTGGTGACTGCACCGTGAAATAAAACCAGAAAACAGGCAAGAAGATGACGATGTGATAAAGTCGCAAATTATAAAATATAATTGTCATTGTTGTAGTAAATGAGATTTTTCCCCGCACTATCTATAACCTGTAATCCAGTTAAAGGTCGCGATGTACTTTCACCAGAATCTTTTACCCTTGAAAATGACAGGTTATCTCAGGTCCTCTTACTAAAACCGCGTAGGTGAATAATTTACTTTCCTCATATTATCTTAATATAAGAGTTATCTATAATAGCACAAATATTTTTGTGTTGTCGTCAAAGCGCATGTTATTAAGCTAATCAATTATTAAATAATACATGTTTGATATTTAAATGAAAGTAATGTACCGATATAGGTTACTTTGTAGTTAAATATTTTGAAAGAAAAACATATTAATTATACGTTTAGCGTTGTTTTTAACCGACTTCAAAAAAAGGAGGAGGTTTCTCAATTCGACCGTATATATATATATATATTTTTTTTATGTGTGTTCGGGGATAACTTCGTCGGTTATGAACCGATTTTGATGATTCTTTTTTTAATGGAAAGTAGATGTCCCGACGGTGGTACCATGATAAGGAAACTAGGATCTGATGATGGCATCCCAGAGAAATCGAGGGTAACCCTCATTTTTTTCAGGCACGTACTATGTTTTTCGTATATTTTCTGAAGCTACGCCGGTATTTGCGTCTGGTAGTCATCATTTAATGATGATGAAAGGTAAAACTCCTTAACGGTTAGGAGTTGGAGGATAAATCTTTAAATGTCATATGTATGTATGTTACCTTTAGTCGTATTCTTTCAAGTTATTTAGGTAAGCTGATGATGGAAGGTACAACTCCTCAACGGTTAGGAGTTGGAGGATAATTCTTTCAATTTCATACGTATCTATAGACCTTTAGTTGTATACTTTTAAGTTATTTAGGTGAGCTGATGTCACAGGCGCTATGATGACTAACCCCTTAATGTATTTTGCTTTAAGTAACTCGCCTGCTTCTATTTCATCACGACATTTAAGCTTGGACACGATTCCTATTGCCCCGTAGACCACCTTCTCGGTAACAGAAATCTTGCATCTCAGCATAATTTTGGAAACTGATCATACTCAGTTTTAATACGTGTTCAAACCACTAAAGTTATTCGCATCAGCAGAAATTATATGAAATAGTTCAACTTACTGATAACGTATGATTGTCTGCACTAAAAGTGGAAAAATAAAAACTTTTTATAAAAAAAAAACCGACTTCTAAAAAACCATCCGACGAAAACTCCCTGCCAAAAAACACTAAAAAGCGTAAAATAAACTGGCTCTTCATAAATTGCTATGTGCCAATTCTTGTCTATACCTAATTCTTTATTCATTTAAATAGTAGTATTATTGTGTATGGAAAAGCATTTATTCGGAAAAGCATTAATTCGATTCAAAAATATTCGATAAATCGTTCAGTAGAAGCTTATCGGTAAAAAGTATTCGAAGTAACGTTCAGACGACTTTCCATTCATCGAACATATATTATGACTCGCACGGCTCCTCTGCTCTATCTATAATATCTCTATGGCGGTGCGCACCAGTGTCGCGGTGTCAGCTAGGGATGGAATAAAATAGCAATCACCTGTGATTATTGATTTTTAATTTTGTCAAGTTTGTGATTTTTCCAAATTTATTTACTTATTTAAATAACAATTTTATTAGTTAATTAAATAAACATTTTATCCATCTTTATTACTTGCAATATTGTTCGAATGGTTGTTTTTTTTTTGTTTTTAATTTTATTTTGAATTTAAAAATTGAAAGAAATTGAATTGAAAAAAAAATTATATTAAATTCTATGTATAATATGTATGTATTTACAAAAAAAAGTATTTATGTATTTATATTAGTTATCTAGTACCCATAACACAAGCTCTGCTTAGCTTGGGACTAGATGGCGTTGTGTGTTAGATGTCCGAAAATATTTATATTTTTATTTGACGAGCGAGCGACGAGCGTGTGACGAGCGGCATACGAGCGGGCGCATCAATCTTAGACAAAGTATTACATAGACTTGACACAATTTTGTAATTAACTGACCAAATTGTAACCAGGTTTGTTGAACGTTTGGAACATTAATAAGGGAGAATGGGCTTTAACCTGGCAACGTTAATATTTGATGTACCTACTTGGTTTCTATTTCTTACGGGTGTACGCATATGTCAAGTCTACGTAATACTTTGTCTAAGGCACGAATGTAGCGGTGTCATATAGGGATGTAATAAAATAGCAATCACCCGTGATTAATGATTTTAATTTTGTCAATGTTGTGATTTTTGCAAGTTCATTTAATTACTAATATTTTATATTTTATTTATTTGTTGTTATTAAAACATTTTAATCATCTTTATAACTTGTTAATTTGTTCGCTTTTTGATGTTTTTTTTTTTTCATTGTACCCCCTGTTATTTTCTATAATGATCGATATAGTAACCTAATACCCCTCTAACTTGTCAATGTAAATTATTGTGTTTACAAATACGACTAATCAAGATTTTTTTAAGGTTATCAGGCTTGGGTTGTACGATTTTAGAAAAATAAATTTAATATACTAATTTATGACGCTATTAGATATGTAGATATTATGATTATATAAAATATTATTAAACATTAATCGTTTTCACTAATTATTTAAAATCACTAATCATTTTTTTTGTGAAATCTGTCATCCGTATCAAGTTAATTTTACGAGGTATTGTTTCTTATAACACATCACTAAACCACTCTAGCGCCCGCTCCTAGCCCGCTGGTTTCGAAAACGGGTTAGCGGCCCCGCTCCGCTCCCGCTGCCGCTCCGCTCCCGCTCCGCTGCCCGCTGAGTTCGAAAACGCGGCCTAAAAGATGTGAAAAGGTAAAATAAACAGGAAAAGGTATTTGTGCAGACCGAGTCGTAATTGAAACCAAATCCAATTGTATCATATGGATGGTATTAACCAGAAAGACCCCGTTAAGCCTTCGATACACACTTAAATAAGCAACAGAAGTTCGTCTGGATACATCAATATCACTCAGGAAGAATCATAATAGCAAGTAACGAATTATGAGTAATTTTAGTACGTAAAAAGCATTGAATATAAAAGAATCTGGGAAGTGCGTCACATCTGAATACTTAACCTTCGCTTCTACGGAAGTTCCCTGGTCTTTTTATCATTTATCTGTTTCTAGAAACGATTTGGACACAACTTCGCACATAAATAAAGTTTTGGTCTTTTGAATATCCATGAAGTAAGTTTTTGAAAAAAACCGTTTCTAACAAAACAAAACCTCACAAGTAAAATTTAAAAAAAAACCACAATCCAACTTCAAGGTTAGACTCGATTTCTCTTGGATGCCACCATCAGATCTTAGTGTTCTTATCATGGTACCACCGTGGGATATCTCCTTTCCATTAAAAAAAGAATCATCAAAATCGGTTCATAAACGACGAAGTTATCCGCGAACAAACATTTAAAAAAAAACATATATACGGTCGAATTGAGAACCTCCTTCTTTTTTGAAGTCTGTTAAAAAGTCGTTCAGTCGCCGTCTATAGAAGCAGACGGTAAGTAATTTAGTGCGCGTATTTCTTAGTAATTAGAGTATTAGGGATCCCAACTGTTGTGTTATAATGCAACCTGAAACGTGAGGTTGAAATTCTTCGGCTTCGCCTCGCCCGCGCCTGCGGTCGGATCGAGTGTTCAATAGTTCTACGAAAAACTTTAGTTGCTAACAGTAAAAAATTAAAGTACACACATCAAAAGTGTCTAGGGATCAAGCATTTTTATGCGGATTTCTTGAGATTGAGATGTGGCTTTGGCCCTGGCCTGCTCAGTCGCCAGACTTGAACCCGATTGAGCATGCTACAGAGAAGAGCTCTGCCGAATATGGAGGGTATCCAGTCGCAAGAAGACCTTTTTTTGTTGTTGCAACGAACATGGGCGGCCATTCCACAGCGTGATTTGGATGAACTCATTTTGAGTATGCCAAACCGATTCTTGTGTTGTTAGTGTTCGCGGTAGAAACACGGATTTTTTTTTTTTTTTTTTTATGTTTGGCCTGCCAAAATGACTCTACTCTGCCTGATGGAAAGCATAAGCAGAATCCACGAGTGGTGGCCACCATACTCATTGCGAATACAACAATGCAGTATGGCGACCCACACTATGGCGGCCTAGTGATGCTTGTGCATCTTTTAGTCTAGTCAACAAGTATGGAACTTGTTGACTTGACTAATTGGGCCTCCGGTCTCGCACTCACCAACGAAACACGACAGCACAAACGCTGTCATTTTACGTTGATTTTCTGTGCGAGGGTAGTACCGCCCCGGTCGAGCCGGCCCGTTCGTGCTGAAATCAGCGTGGCTCTACTACCTACCGAATTATTAATTGTTTAAGTTACCTAATAAAATTTTAAAGAAAACTGTTATTTCAGTCTTTTTTTCGAACTTTAATGTTAGTGGTTCAAATGTCAAAAATCCCTTTATTAGGAAAATGGCAAATTTCTTTATTAATGCAAAGGTGACTTGGTTTATCGTTACTGTGACAAACGAAAACACTTTATTTGATGAATCCTTAAAGAAAATTTTAATTAATATCAATCAGGAGAAAAGTTATTGCAAAAATATATGTTGATCCCTAGACACATATGTTGATCCCTAGACACATATGTTGATCCCTAGACACTTTTGATGTGTGTAGTTCATTCAAGTGAGTCATAAACAAATAAATGAACGTACAGTACTACTACTTATTACCTAATTAGTTTGTTGTATTGGTCAACCGCACGAGGCTCTGGAACCAACGGTGACTAATTCATTTTGCATTTCTTATCTATTACATTATCAGTGAATTGATAATAATAATAATTCTTTATTTGGAATTAATAACAAATTTACATAAAAAAATTGCGACAGATGATACCTGCATCATTTCATATTATAAAACAAAGTCCTCCGCCGCGTCTGTCTGTCTGTTAGCGATAAACTCGAAAAGTACTGCACGGATTTTAATGCGGTTTTGACCAGTAGATAAAGTGATTCTCGAGGAAGGTTTAGATATATAATTTGTTATGTTTTGTGTACATTGGCTAAAATATAACAATATTTGTTGGAGGAGTCGTCGGCGGTACCATACTCCTCTGAAACGGCTGGACCGATTTTTATAAAATTTGGTGTGCATATCGGGTAGGTCTGAGAATCGACCAACATCTATTTTTTAAACCCCCCTTTTGATTTTTTGCTACTGTCTGTGTGGTAACGGAGTGTCACCACACCACCTTTTAATTATTAATTATAGCAAACTACGCAAGAAAATTTAAATCCTGCCAAATTGTCTGGCCACAGGCCAAAGTATTATTTTCATGGAGAGGCCTATGTCCAACAGTGGATGATTAGAGACTGTTGATGTGATGTGTATTCCGGTAGATTTAGAAAATGACGTTCCTATCAGAAGATTATTAATAAGTAATCCATTACTAAAATGTTACTGAGAGCTATGTTTATTACGTTTCATGTGAGGGTTTATTGTAACAGATTAAGCTTGAATAAAGAATTCCAGAAAAATCGTTTCCAGACAATGGTTTTACTGTTATGCAGGTGCATGTTTCTAAGCGATTAGTGCTTTGTACGGGAGTATGCGATTAATTGGTTTAGACACACATATTTCAAGGCTACGGCTACATTAGTTATCAAACTGTAAACATTACGATATTGTCTTCATATACCTGTGGGCCTCAGATCAAATAAAAAAGGTAGATAACGCACGGACTTGTTCTTGTTGAAGCAAAAGACGTAGCGTAGTTCCAAGTAAACACACTCGTTAACGCACACACATGCTAAGAAAATAAGCTACTTTTACGCTACTACGCTTTTAAGCTACTACGAAAAGTAGCGTAGTTTATAATAGCATAGTTAGTGCGTTAACGCGTGTGTTTACCTTGAACTACGCTACTTTTTTTAACCGACTTCTAAAAGGAGGAGGTTCAATGTTCCACTGTATGTATTTTTTTTCTACCTTTTTTTATTTGATCTGAGCTGTGTGCAATGAAAATCCGTGGGACGTAGGTGCGTACACGTGGCATCCTTGACATTGACCTTGCTGGTGTCACGAGATACCCGTCTGAGTGATACATGGCCGATAACGTGCTCTCAAACCCCATGTCGTAAACATTCCGTTTTCATTTCGCTGGGTTCGAGCAAACAAACAGATCGCGGGCATAGGCGCCAAGGTCTCGGAAAATTGCAATTCTATATTCAGTAGATTTTCTACTGTCACTCGGTTTTATAGTAACAATTTCTGCATCTTAAATCTTATAGAGACTGAGGCGGTTACGTAGACACTCCACTAAAGTGAAGAGTACAGTGTGTCCGCGACAGCTTCTGCAGTCACGGCTCGCAGACGTTGGCTCTCGGCCTATACGGCATAGGTACTTACCGAGGTGCCGTGTACGGTGGCACCGGTTAGAATAAGCTGCCATATCGCCTCTGTCAACCTTTCTTGTAAGTCAAAATCTTCATCATTATCAACATTTTTAACAATCTACTACTGGGCACAAGCCTCTCATGCAAATGTAGGTTAAAAAAAGTTACAGAAGACAAATTACAGATAAAAAATGGAAAATCATTGTTTGTAACTTTAAATTACTTTGTTTTGTTATCGAATACACTTGGGTTCTTAAGAGTTCTGTTCCATAAACACATAAAACACATAAATACGGTACAATTTCGTTATTTTTTTGCATATAAATTCAATCGAATTTTCAACCTTATGAAAAGGATCATTCAACATCGAATACTTAGATCTGCGACATTTTAAACCTCGAAAACAACGGAATCAATAGACATTGACATTAAAATCCGAGGTAAAATACACCTAACATATGGGCTACCCTATATGAAGTTTCTTTTTGATTTAGAATTAAGGAATTTGACAATAAGAGGAAAGGAAAAGGAGGCGGTTCTCAATTCAACCGTATAAATGTTTTTTTTTCTTTTTATGTGTGTTCGCGGATAACTTCGTTGTTTATGAACCGATTTTAATGATTATTTTTTTAATGGAAAGGAGATATCCACCACAGAACAAGTAGAATTGTTATGTAGGCGGGGTAGGCGCGCCGAAGTTAAGCGCCGATACCTCTAATAGGTCTGCTGGCATCAACTGAACGCTTTAATACACGTATAACTTTCGTCGGGAACGTAGCTGCGTAAAAAAATATTGCTATGCTGAACTGTGCGATAATTACGTGCTAAAAACGAAGCAAGGACTACAATTTACTCAAAGGAAACATATATCGTATCATCGGTAGTCTCAAAACGTTTGTTTTTAAGCAATATTAACAAAAAACTAAAAAGTATTATGTAATACACATGAAAAAAGTTATATTCTAATGTATTGAAATAATCATACATTACGCATTAAATTTAAGTATCATTTGCATAGTTGCCACGAGAGCACGCAATGAACTGCGTTTCCTGCGGGAATATTTCAAAACATTTGGCACGAAAATATTTAATAAAAGTAATGTTTACAATTATTTGACATAGGGATGTAGACAAATTCAATCGATATCGTAATGTTAAACTTTTCAATGATATTGATTTTTACAGTGATTTTATGTTTAGTATCGTAGTACGAGTTATATTGTACTATGGTTTTTAAAACAATATATGATTTTGTTTATTCGCAAAATTTTTATATAAAGTTATTTTGGAGAAACATTTGAAAATAAATGTTTTAATAAAAAGTTTATAAATATTTCATATATCATAATTTTACAGCTACTAGACAAATAAAACAGATTTGATTAAAAAAAAGATTGTGTGTAAGTATTTTTGACTAAATAATAAACGTGACATATTTTTAGTAATATAAGTTAGTTAGCTATTAATCCAACGGCTTCCTGTACGATGTGGACGCAAAGAACCGGTGAACTTGCGAAAATGCGCAGTCGTTTTTTATTTATTTAAAGTTTCTGAAATATGTATGCCTAAACACACAAAAATATAATTTATTTTAGGTAAATAAGGGAGTTGCAATGTTTTGCAACAAAAAAAATATAAAGTAGAATGAAAGGATATCAGAGTATCAGTCAAATAAATAATTAATTTAAAAATTATTGTAACATAATTATAATCGATAAATGTCAAATTCACCACATCCCTAAGGTTTTCGAAGAAACTGTCCACGAACACAAATATGCAAGTGAAACCCTACCTTAGTTGAAAGGTATAAGGTTGTATTTAGTAACATTGTAAGTGGCTTTTGGAACTTATATACATTACATCCTTTGGACGAATCAGGAAAGACTTCGTTATGTGTGTATAATATTATTGATCGTTAATGTGTGCGTCTAGGCGACACAGTGTATCTTGCACTTGCTGCTCGACACCTCTTCTAGTATATTCATTTGTTCTGTGGGTGGTACCATGATTTATTTATTTATTTATTGAAAAACCAACAGCGATACAATATTTTAACATAATAACATACACAGAAAGTGTGGCCAATAACAGGTTTTCCTCGGTTAACTAAAACTATGTATCCAGCATGCGAACGAGAACATGAAATATGACATTTGTCTAAATACATTCAAATTACATATATAAACGTAATCATTTACACTGTCCACTCAAAACGTCAGTGATTTTAAATTTAAACAGTTGTTTGGAACATGAGAAGATATCTACCTCATGGAAAAAAACATTATATGTACGCGAAATACGGGCAAATACACAGTTCTTGGCATAGTTAGTTGCATGACGGGGTACATGAAGCATGGGCGTATGTCGGGTGCGACGGGATGGGGTATTAAAAACTATTTGCGAAACCAATTCGGCACTATCGATATTTCCATTTATGACATCATACAATAAACACATGTCCAGGACCACACGTCTGTCCTCAAGAGTCAACAAGCCATGTTCTTTACAACTTTGACGGTAAGTCATGACTGGTTTACAGAGACGATAATTAAAGTGATCTACCAGTTTTTCTTGTATATGTTCTATTTGATTCAAATAAATTAGATAATAAGGGGACCAAATAGGGCAACTATACTCGAGTGTGCTACGCACGTAAGCAAAATAAACAGACTTCAGCGATTCAATTGTTTTAAAATGTTGACAGAACTTAGAACAAACCCAAGGTTTTTATATGCTTTAGAGCAAATAGTGTCAATATGCTCAGAAAACGATAGTGTACTGTCGAATGACACCCCGAGATCACGTACAGCAGTGACTCTTTTAATCGGAGCGCCGTTAAAATTGTAAAAATAGTGTAATGGTTGTTTTTTACGACTGTAAGTGACACATTGGCATTTATTAATATTTACAGAAATGTTGTTCTTACCGTAATAATCAAACAGATAGTTTAGGTCAGATTGAAGTGCCAAGCAATCAGTAAGGCACCCAATCTTTAAAAATATTTTTTTGTCATCAGCATACATTAAGTATTGAGAGTTTCTGATGGCATCATTGATGTCGTATAAATACGCGTTATACAATAACGGTCCCAAATGTGAACCTTGTGGGACACCACTGGGGATTTCACAAAAACTGGAACGGTACCCTCCCATCACTACTGCTTGTGACCTTTTGGCTAGGTAAGACTTAATCCACCTCAAAAGATCACCACGTATACCGAGTCTGAATAATTTGTTAAGCAGGATGACGTGATCCACCCGGTCGAATGCTTTTTCGAAATCTGTATATACCACGTCAACCTGCCCCCCACCGTCCACATTTTTAAAGACATAATTAGAAAAACAAGCTAAATTTGTGACGGTGGAACGTTTTTTTTTAAAAATCCATGCTGTGAGCTTGGAATTCCAGCCAGTATCTGAGGGTATATGGCATTATATACGAGTTTTTCGAAAACTTTACCCAAGGTGTTGAGTATAGAGATGCCTCTGTAATTTTCTATCTTAACCCGTGAACCTTTTTTATGTATAGGAACAATATGAGCCTTTTTCCATATATCCGGGAAGACTCCTTCCTCCAACGAACGATTATAAATAGTTGAAATAGGAGCCGCTAAGGATCTGGCACAGCCTTTCCAGAATATTGGGGAAATGCCATCGCATCCAGGACCCTTGTCAGTATTTAGAGCATCAATTGCTTTTTCTACAGTGCTGGCACTCACTCTCAATTTACATATGATATCGGAACATATGTCGCCGTCGCCAGTGTTAGAGCTGTTCTCAGAATTATCCTGAGAGGATTGAACTCCAAATACGCTATAAAAGAAATTGTTGAATGCTTCGCATATATCCCGTCCGTTAGAGTAAACTTCTTTATTATGAGTTAACATTTTAGGATAATTAGAACCACCGCGCATATGTTTTATATAAGTCCAGAACCTCTTAGGCTCACATTTGAGCGTTTTTTCGGTTGTTTGTACATACTTATCGAAACATTCTTTTAGTACATTACGCTGTCTAGTTCGTAACATTGTAAACTCATCGTAGTCTAGAAGGTTTCCATATTTTTTCCAACGCGAATGTGCCTTAGTTTTTTGCTTTATTATTTTTATTAGTGAATTACTGTACCAGACGGGATATTTACGAGTGCCTGGTCTATAACACATTGGTACAAACTTATCAATACCCATTTGCACCTGATTGTAAAAGGTGTCCACGGCCTCGTCAATGGGTACAATGTTTGACAGTGGCTGCCAATTAATTTCATTATAGAAACTGTTTAGTGCTATGAAATCAGCTTTACGGTAATTTGGCTTAGAAGAAGATAACTCTTTAAACGGGGAGACCGATAAATCGAGAACTTCGAAATTAAATACAGGATGGGCTGGGTCAGGCTTCGATAGAGGCAGCAAACATTCATTGATCTTGAGGGGTAAGTTACAGAAAACGAGATCTAATGTGTTACCTTTATAGTTGAGAAGGGTGTTGTATTGTGTTAGGCCATGAAGGTACAACGTCTCAACTAATCGCCTACCAGCAAGTTGGACCTCTACAGCACCCTGTTTTTTAAATATAGGAGTACTGTGTTGCCACTCGATGCAAGGAATGTTAAAATCACCCGCTAGCACGTAGTTGAATTTTTTAGTTATGCTAGTAAAATTTTTGTCATGCATTTAAGCACACAGTCAACATCTGTAGGTATGCAATGCGGATCAGGTGGTATATACACAACACTGACGTAAAGGTCCAGAGCAGGAGACAGAGTACGGGCCGGTATTACAATGGTCACGATTTCAGTGGTAGATATTATGTCGTGATCGATGCACCATGACCCGAGCGCGCGCTTAACCAGAATCATAACACCTCCACCGGTTTTTTTTTTGCAAGCCGATAAATCGCGGTCATTACGGAACATATCATATCTGTCGTCACAAAATTCCCCGTCGAGTATGCCACTATATAACCATGTCTCAGTTATAAGAACGATGTCATAGTCATTACACAAGATATTTTGATAGAATTGTGATGTCTTAGTTCTTAACCCACGACAGTTCTGATAATAAATTTTTAAGTTAGATTCAACCATCATTACAAATAATGACGCACCAATGTTTCACTATAAATACATACAATGACATACTAAAATATATTAGATGGAGCTCGTATACTTTGACACACAAGGCGCATATACATAGATTACAACAGTAGCTATAAAATCGTGAGTAAGTCGCTATCAATAAGTTATGAAATAATTTGCGAATGTACATGATTATTGTCACTATTACAGAAAGTGGGTAAATCAAGAAACGTACGATTGTGGTGCAGCGCTGTAGATTCATAACAAATATTAATCTACGTACGCTGCGTACGGCTGCTACCATACTTCGCACAGTAACCCCCCTCATGCACCCCGCCTCAGACCCTTTTGTTGATTTTTGCGTTGGTATAATATATGCATATGTTAATTTTCTGTGTTTCTTAATGACACCATCCTTGTAGATATAATTGCTAAAATATAAACTTTGTTTAGTTTTTTGACATGTATAATCGCGGCACATACGCACATATACCAATGCATTGTAGTGCGTAATGCTTAGACTCATCGAGTACATCACGGCAGTGAGAAAACAAGACATTTTGTGCGCGTATAGATTAACGGGTTGTGTTGAGAACATTAGCACACTTGAGCACAACAATATGACACAGACCCAACAGCGCATAGAGTAGACAGTGACAAAAAATATTACTATAACATGATAACAATAAATTACAACAAAATATACCTTTTCATAGTAGTTATTTGAGATATAAAAAGTAAATAATAATACCAAAATAATGAGAGCCCCGTGTAGGTTCAAACAATTTTCTTTAGATCTTCCTCGTCCACGACCAGAATAGCAGGTGCGGTGGCAGCTTTTCTTACAAAGATTCGACCGTTTTTTGACCAGGTATACTGATATTCCTTGAACTGGGATATTTCTTTAGCTTTTTTTAGAAGGTTTTTATTATAGATTGTAAGATGTTCATTCACAAATATAGGGGTGACTTTGCACTGGATCTGTAGATCGGAAGTAGTCAAACGGCACTTACGCGCTTTTGAAATTAGATTGTCTCTAAGTTGACGTGTTCTCAACTTGATGATTATATTTTTAGGCCTACCTTGTATTTTTGTCTTGGACGCCACTCTATTTGCGTGTAGTATATCCTCCTGGGTTATTAAAATACCAGTATGATTCGCAAGTTTTTCAATTAATTGTGTTAGGTTTTCCTGTGGCACTTCCGGCACTCCGACAATTTCGACGTTCAACAACCTATCTCTCTGCTCGCGTTCATTTATATTAGAGTTCAGTATCTTGTTCTGAATTTTTAGCTCAGTTATTTCGCTTTGCAGTTGACTGATATTACTTATTTCTTTAGAATGAACCTCGATTATTTTTGTGATATCGTCCTGGTTATTGCTGTGAAACTGAAGTGACTCCTTAAAAGAAATTATCTCCTCCTGCACTTTTCTTTGAACAGTATTTAACTTCTCAAACGACCTCTTCATTGCAGAGTATTCCTCACGGATCTGGTTTATCTCACTTTTAAGTTTCACGACTCATATCCGATTTCCATTCGAACAATGTATCCATGATTTGCTTCTTAAATTGTTCGAATGCCTCGGTAAATTCATCATTTTGACCTCGTCGGCGGCGCGGAACAGTTTCCGAACAGTCTGAAGTCGATCCGGTGTGTTTGATGGATTTTTGTGACATCGTGCCTATCTATTCGTTCCAAGCTCTACGGAGGCACAGGTATAATACAACTGAGTTAAGAAGCGCGTATAGAAAAATGCACAATTGAAAAGAATCTTAATGACGGAAGGTTAAGACTATTTTTAAGTTGTTAACTTTATTGCTATTGAGAGATACTAAGTAGAAGAATAGTAAACACGTCCGCTCGTGCTGGCTTGCTTGAGTGTTCTGGTATGATAAGGACATTAAGATCTGATGATGATGAACCTTGAAGTCGGTTTTTGTTTTTGTTAAAAAAAAACCCTAAATTTTTTCCCTTTGGATTGCCAAAATAACTTGTTTGTGTACGGGACCTCGTAGTGCAAGTTAACCTCGCACTATTCAAGTTTATATTTTTAAAGGTTACAACTTTATCTTATTTCTGTAGGACGGTGTGCAAATACATAGAACATTATAAAATAAATAATAACACATGTGAACTATATTTAGATCAAGCTAGAGCGTCATTTCACGGGTGACTCCACTATCGAAGCAATAAATAACTGGTCGAATCCGGCGCATGTTAATAGTTACCGTTTGTTATTGATTACTGGCTCGGTAGATGATGAGAAAGTGAAGTAAGGACACGAAAACAGATTATGCGTTGAAAATCTCTCAATAAGACAGCACGGCCGGCGAACCACTAGGTTTAAGCGGTTACCTTCCTCCTGCGCCGAGCGTTCTAGGTTCGATCTCCACATAAAACAACACTTGTGATACACAAATTGTTGTTCTGAGTCTAGGCGTTCTTTGTGTACGTTTCATAGTATGTCGGGAGAGTTTCCCGCAACACAGGTGTTTTTTTTATGGTTTAGGCGAGCAAACGAACAGACGTATCGCCTGATGGTAAGCGATTACCGCCGCCCATGGACACCTGCAACACCAGAAGCGTCAAAAGTGCGATGCCGGCCTTTGGTTGGGTTTTAGGGGTAGGGGATTGAGGTAGGGGCTACCGGTATCCTCACTCACTCGGTGAAACACAGCGCAAGCACTATTTCACACCGGTTTTCTGTGAGGCCGTGGTATCATTCCGGTCGAGCCGGTCCATTCATGCCGAAGCGTGGCTCTTCCACGGTAGTCCCACATATTTCTAGTTGACACCCAGACTCAGACCAACAATTTGTTGATCACAACACTTCGTGGAGTAGAAAGATGCAGTGCCCCCTAAAACCACTACGGTACGGCGGAATGGCGTAGTGACTATGCCATATGTGCACTCAAATTGGGTAGATACTTGGAGTACGGCGTTGTATGTTTTTGTGTCCTTAACTTTCATCTAAACAAATGGAAGCAATCAATTATAGTACGTGCCTATCCAAAAGACACTCAAGTCATGAACTTTAGTTTATCACGTAGATATACTGATAACAATTGAGGAAAGGTGAAATTCTTAGCGATGGAATGAAGGAAGTATGACTACTATATCATCGCACTCAGATGGCCTTCAGATAAGATAAGTAATTAATCAGCATTCAGCACGGTTAATAGGAATGTGTACCGTCAGTTACGTGAGTGTTCGATATTGGAGAGTGTGCATTCTTTATCGACGATATTTGCTTACAAAGCGGTGTGTTTATTCTTGCTGATATGTAAATAGTTGAATGCTCAATGAAAACACATTTATTTTCCTTTCTGAAAAACATGATGGTCAGTTTTTGATGAAAACTTCGCAAACACCCAAATCACCAAGAACACCCAGAGTTAGAACAACAATTTGTGGATCACATAAAGTGTTGTCCTATATGGAAGAACCCGGCAACCACTTACACCACTACTTCTTACACCAATTAAGAATGAGGAGATGGTTATTTCAAATAACAAAACTATGCGTAATCTACACGTATATAGCAAAAGTTAATTATAAAAAAACGGAATACAACAAAAACTCACTGTTTTTCATTTGCATAACAAAAACTAATTCTAGTAAGATAATACAGAAGCTAAACACAGAAAACTGTCGATTCTCCATTTTTTTTTGAGTAAGTTAAGGAAACATGCTTTAAATTAGGCAGAGCAGTCATTTTGGCAGCTAAGGGCCCTCGCCCACGACGACTTTTTGCAGCGATGCTGTCGCGCATTGCATTCGCATCGAAACAGTCGCAATACGGTCGCTAGGTATGTGCCCTCGCCCACAAAAGCACAATTCAGTCGCGATGCAAACGCCATTAAGGAACGGCACAAAAATGCCTGTGAGATGTTGCAAGATGGGCTCCGTTGAGGCAACATTAGTCATGTTTTGTTTGCTGGTGCTGCTTTTACGTAAGCAGCCGGAGCATTGCAACGAAAACAGCCTCCATTCTTCCCCCCATGTCATCCGACACGGTCGCGCGTTTGCATGACCGCGACATAGTCGCGATGCTGTAGCGGGTTGCAAATGCGACATAAGCGCGTTAGTAGCGACGCTGTTGCGCGTTCACGAAACGCGCGACAGCATCGCTACAAAAAGTCGTCGTGGGCGAGGGCCCTAAAACATAAAAAAACATCCAAGCCACCACTGTCCCTAATTCTGTGAGAGAACTCTTGGGTTGCAAGTTTTCATGTAGTCATTTAACATACCGTGGCCAGATTGCTCCTTTGCCTCCATTCTATAAAAAAAATCCCACATTGAAAACATTAATAACCAACGTATAGTAAGCTGTAATAAATATCACGTCCCGCGTGTGACAGCAATTGACACGGTTTCCTTCCCGACGCCGACGTCCTCGTACGATACATAAAATAATTGTTATGCAACTGACCCTATCCCTCCATAAAAGTGTCACGAGGGCGGGTTATCATCGCTCCACGTGTAAACTTATTCACAGCTTTGATGTAGAACAATAACACGATGCACCTATGTATTGATGTAAACTCGTGTTGATTGTGTAATCGTATAGCGGCTCGTTTTCAATACACGGGTAGAAGTCAAAAAACTTTATGTTCATAATATAATAGGAGTGTTGCCGATTGTATAAAGTCACAGCCCTATGGGTATATGTTTCCTGTTGTGTATAACATATGTCTTATAGCTGTCCTGCAATCTTTAAGAATGATGAAAAGGGGCGAAAAATTAATGAAAAAAATAAAAAAAGAATTTTTAGAGGAATATGGCTGCTACACGAATATGTATACTAATTTATAGCGGCTTTATTTGCCTCACTGTAGGCAATTTAATGACATGCAACTGTTTTAGTGTGGATAAACCGCCTGAAGGTTATTATTACGCGCATTACGGAGTCCCAATGATGCAGAGGCATCTCAACACGCCGCTAAGTGTAGGTCACTATGCTGCAACATTGGATTGTCTGCATTCGCAATGAGTATGGTGACCACCACTCTTGGATTCTGCTCATGCTTTCCATCCGGCAGAGTAGAGCCGCTGAGAAGTCCACTAATCATCACACTATCTATAATATTATAAAGGCGAAAGTTTGTGAGTGTGTATGTTTGATACTTCTTCACGCAAAAACCACTGAACGGATTTGCTGAAACTTTACAGTAATATAGCTTATACATCAGAATAACACATAGGCTACTATTAAATTTAGTAATTTATATTTAGTTTAGTAAATTTTATATTTAGTATAGCTTAGTAATATTTTCAAACAAAAAAAAAAAACAATAAATTTTGGGGTTGCCCATACTTAGAACTGAAACTCAAAAAAAATTTTTTCATCAAACACTTTCGTGTGGGCTATCTATGGATAGGTCTTCGAAAATGATATTGATGTTTCTAATATCATTTTTTTTCTAAACTTTAAAAGTTTGCGCGAGAGACACTTCCGAAGTGGTAAAATGTGTGTGTGTGTCCCTGTAACTTCTAAAATAAGAGAATGATAAAACTAAAAAAAAAAATATTATGTACATTACCATGCAAACTTCCACCGAAAATTGGTTTGAACGAGATCTAGTAAGTAGTTTTTTTTAATACGTCATAAATCGTAACCGCAATTTATCGATCAAAGTTACAACGAACTACAAGAACTTATATATTACTTGCTGCTTCGGAACCCGTAATGGGCGAGTCCGACTCGCACTTGGCCCCTTTTTTTCTTTACTACTTACTTCTATCTACACTCACTTGACTACAATTTGTGGACTGCAGGCAAGTGGGAACAAAGGCTTTAAAAGAAAATAACTTAAATAAAGGCAAAACTCCTCCTTCTCGGCAATGATTCTTTCTCACCCATCCAAATATGCGAATTTTAAATAACCCATAATTAATACTTTTGCCTTAGAGTTTAGATTTGATTTAGCATTAACCATTCTACATTCTCAATGAAGATTGTGGACATCACTCTTTGAAACTACTCATGTTTTCTATCACGTAGGTCGTAGACTAGAGTAATTTACCAAGCAAGTTATTATATAAGATTTGAGGTATTCAAGGTAGTAGAGCCACGCTGATTTCAGCACGAACGGGCCGGCTCGACCGTGGCTGTACTACCCTCGCACAGAAAATCAACGTAAAATGACAGTGTTCGTGCTATGCGAAACCGGAGGCCCGACGATACAGAAGCATCACTAGACCACCATGGTGTGGGTTACCAATGCAGCATGCATTGTTGCATTGTCTGCATTCGCAATGAGTATGGTCACCATGACCACTAATAAAAAAAGCAAGGACCGAACACATTATCATATCTCCTTCGAGAAATTACCATGACATTGCGTAAATGATCACATAAATTAGTGGGAAGTTACACGTGGCAAAGTAGCACTCGTAGTGTTGACAGTTATAAAGCTTACAAACCACTATCATTTTATGTCCACTTATAAAAATATTATGACAGTTTTCCATCACACTCGTTTCGATTATAATGCGACCGGTTCATAGATCAACCGGCCATATTATTTAGTTCAGGGTTATTCTCTCATTTTGTGTTATAACTTAGCACGTGTAGTTACATGCTCGCATGTTGTACTATGATCTGTTTCTACCCTTGAGTCATAAATTACTTTCAATACAACTCGTGGAAGGTAATTTTTGGTTTGAAATAATTTTCTGAATTAGTTTAAAGTAAAAATGAGCTGGGCTGGTGCGCTCTGGGCTTGTTAGTTTGGGTAATTGTTTTTATAGAGAAAATACCTTACTTTATTTTTTCTCATTAAACTGTGTGTTGTTTTTTTTTTCAGAAAGCGTTTCTATTTTTCGGTTGTTTTAGGCATTTTAGCTTACTATTGACTATTTCGTATCGAAAATATCGACACTATAATACTGAAACGTTTACTTCGGTTTGCTATTTTTAGATTCGAATAACATACAATATTTACGACCAATTCAAAAATTATAACAAATAGATAACTACAAAGCCTTATTGTAATACATATTGGCTAAAATGACGAGACTTTTAACTTGTTCAGATTGCCATTTTTGTACCACGAGGGAGGTATGCAAATATTGGAACGAAAGAAGGGGTGCCATTCTAGTAACGCTTGAAGGAATGCTTCATCATTATTTCGACAATAAATAATGTAATTTTATTGATGACTCAGCACAGGAAATTGTGAAGAAATTAATCAAATTGAGTACAATCAGAGACATAATTATATAGGATCACCTATCCAAACCAAATGTTTAGGCTTTGTTCGGACTATTTAGTAGGTGGTTTATGTGAAGTTTGCACAAAATCGGTTGAGCGGTTCTTCATTTATCACATTTTTTGTAATAATCGACATACACGCGGGCGGAGCCGCGGGCAACAGCTAGTATTATGTAAAATACAAATCTACGAGTAAATCTAAAACTCATTATCAACAAATGTCTAACAGTACACGTTTTAGTTTTAGATAAAATGTCAGAAATTAAAACAATCACCGAGGCGTGACTACATGTGTAAATGTTATTGTTTATGTGTGTTAATGTGTAGACGACACGTGTTACGACTGTCTCGCTCAATAGTAACAAGACACATCTCTTCGACTAAGGAACTACATACCTAACTAAACTTATCGCCGGTGTCAAGTTAAATAGCTGTTGTGACAGCCATCGTCTATGAATTAATAACTGATAGAAAATGACTCAATCATCGAGTGTCTTGTACTCGTATATGTTACCGTAAGATTGTCAAAACCGTTAGATTTTAATCTACCTCGCGAGATTGCAAACAGTCGAAAGATTGTGAAATGATATCGACGAATCGCAAGTCGGCTGATTGGTTGAACAGCATATGTCCCGCGCCACCATATTTGTTTGTTAATTCGTCTTTGTTGCCGCAAGTAAAGTATTTTTGTGATTGTAAATTGATTTCCTTGTGGATGTCATAAGATCCGACTAGGGATGAAACTCTACAGACACAGGATAACAGAACCGCAAAGAGAAAGAAAACCTAACCTAACCAACTCTGGCCAGACGGGGCCAGACTTGTATAGTAGGCCTAAGGCCTATGTCCAGCAGTGGACTGTTATACTGTTGATGACATTTGGCGGTGAGGACAATCAGGCATTCCTGTCAGACTTATTCTCAGCTGAAACTTATAAAATACTAGCTGACCCGGTGCACTTTGTTTCGCCATTTTTTTTTCCTACAAATTATATAAATTTAAGAAAAAGTTTTTATATTTATGTCCGCCACAGCTGCCCATTGGTACTCAATGGACAGTCTCGGACTAAGAAAATATAACACTACAGGTTTTCTTTTAATTTTCTTGTATACAAACCTTGTCCTGGCAATAACAAACACATAAAAGAAATAATTATTTAATTTGGTGGAATCAATCGGAAGTTAAGCGCGTATATACATTTCGGTGATTCATTTTTATTTTAAAAAGACAACTTTAAAAAAAGACAACTCCCGCACTAGGAATAAATCCTGTGTCGCGGGGACTTTACAAACATACATGAAACGGACACAAAGAACACCCAGACTCAGAACAACGTGTTGTTGTGGATCACACAAAGTGTTGTCCTACGTGGGATTTGAACCCACGACACTTGGCGAAGTAGGAAACGGCGTGGTGACCGTTAAACCACTAGGCCAAACGTGCAGTCGAATTTATATAGATAAATGGACCAGCTTGAGCAACTCATTACAAATATGTAAGCAAACTCGACTAAGGCAAAACCAAAAAAACAAGGGTCATAGTTTCTGAAGATTTTATATGTATGTTCCATCGTAGCGCCTAAACTAAGCAACTAATGAACCGATTTTAATGAATGTGGTATCAATAGATTCGTAACAATGGTCCGGGTGACATAGCCTATTTGATTTTTAACCCCCGACGCATCGTAGCACTCAAACCGATGGACCGATTTCGATGCGGTTTTTTCATTTGAAAGCCAGTTTACTTGCGGTGGTTCTTAGCTATGTTTAGTCAATATCGGTCCAGCAGTGTAAGAGTATCAGCTCTTTTCCAAAATGAGGTAAGGCATTTTTGGCGTATGATTACTCGATTAAGTGCTTGCGTAGGGGTATTTTTTATTTTTTATTTTAGTTTGTTATCAAAAGTTTTTCGCAGTTGAATTTTAGTTTTTTTAAACTTTTCCTTCTCAGATTGTTTAACTTAAAATGCATACGTAGCAAAGGTTCTAGCTTGGTCGTATCACGTGCCAAGATTGTGTAATGACGTAATTGAAGTGTGTACGAGTTTATGTAAACTCAGGGCACACAGCACATGTCCGCTATGGTTCACTGAACCGTTTCTATTATTATTTGAAAAGGTAAAGCAATTATAGTAATAAAACAACGTGTTAATACAACAGGTTGTTACAAACCTATTATTTGCACGTGTATATTTTTTTCTTTAAACATTTAATTAAATAACACTGATAATATTAGCTCAATCCGGTGTTTGTTTCACCGTTCAATTATGCTACAACGATATAACACACGTGGCTTATTATCTGTTATTATGTATTTTACTAATAACACGATTAAAGAATCGCACAAACTTTATTGTGAAACAAAAACAAAAAATAATAATCCTACTAATATTATTATAAACGCGAAAGTTTGTAAGTATGGATGGATGTTTGTTACTCTTTCACGCAAAAACTACTGAACGGATTTGGATGAAACTTTACAGCAATATAGCTTATACATCAGAATAACACATAGGCTACTATTTGCCGCGATAACCGACATACACGCGGGCGCTCAAAAACTAGTCATAAATACATTTAAATTACTTGTCCGATTGACTGATTCATAAACGAACAGCTGGGGCTACAAAATTGTAATTTTAGCAGCTCATGTTTATGCCATAAACATCCACTAAGAAAGGATTTTTGGAACTTTTACCCCTAAGGGAGTAAAATAAGGAATGAACATTTAAATGGAAGATCATCATTTTCAAAGTTAGAAACACGGAAAAATAAATAATCACTTGAGCGAAGCCGTTGACAATAACTAGAATAATCACATTTTTTTACAAAAAAAAAACCGACTTCAATCTGGACCAAATTTAAATGGGACCACACGGGAAGCACCAGCTTTCAAATAAAAAAAGAATCATCAAAATCGGTTCATCCAGTCGAAAGTTATGAAGTAACTAACAAACATAAAAAAAAATACAGTCGAATTGAGAACCTCCTCCTTTTTTTGAATTCGGTTAACAAAATACTGGCACGGTTGGTTGCGAAATGTACTTATGTATTTTATCATGTATTTTGATTTCTTAGCATGTTGTCAACCCTCACTAAACATTCTGAATTATGATAAATGTGATTGTACTTTAGCCACAATATAAAAAAGTTCCAACATAACTTTATACAACAATATAGAGAAAAAAACGTGTGGCACTCGGGGACTGCCGCGGTAAAGCTATTGTATAGCATTTTTAATTTTTATTTCTTTGAACTTGTATACTTACGGGACGCACATGCGGTGAGTGTGGTATTATAAAGATATGATAGATACCTACACACCTATATACTTTCTCACAAATAGCTGCTTACGTATTCGTCCGATTTCGGAGCAGCTCGTCTCGATCCGTGCGAGCTTCGGGTGTTAGGTTTTATTTTCGTTACGGAATTTCTTGATTCGATCGCCACGCTCAAAACCTGCGATAAAAGCTATGCAATAGCTTAAAACTTTCAGTATATTTAAGACGACAAAAGCCCAGTGATTCCTAGACGAACAAGTAATATTTTAAACATTGCAGAGAATTCGTCATTCATATGATCTTGCCATTTTAAAGTACATACAAGAACCATGAAAATGCAATGAAATCTCCAGCCACTACAGGTATACTATGAACAATACGACTGGCTTGATAGTGCAGTCTTTTTAAGCATCGTATTCACTGGACAACGATTGACGCACTTAATATTGCCCAAGAAGATGTTATATTAAATAAATAAATATTTCGGACATCTAGCACACAACGCCATCCAGTCCTAAACTAAGCAGAGCTTGTATTTTGGGTACTAGACAACTGATATGAATACATAAATACTTATTTTTTGTAAATACATACATATTATACACTAGCTGACCCGGCGAACTTCGTACCGCCATATTTGCATATCTGTCTCAGCTTCCCACAGGCAGTGTACAGTCGCGGACAAAAAAAAATACTTTTCCCGTTATCTTTTTTTTTTCTTTCTAGCAAAAAAAGAATGAATCAAATCGGACTATGTGTTATTGAATTACAACTAAGTACATATTTTGACTTTCATCCCCTCTCTCCAGGAAACCGTGCTGAATTTCGGGATAAAAAGTATCCTATGTCCTACCTCGTAGTATGAACTCAAATCATGCCAAGTTTCATTTTAATCCGTTCAGTAGTTTCAGCGTGATGCGCGGCCAAGATACAGACAGACAGACAGACAGACGGACAGACAGACAGACAGACAAAAATGAAAAAAATTACAGTTTTGGCTTCAGTATCGATAACAGAGTGCCCCGCAAAAAAAAAATTCAAAATATCTTCAATGTACAGAATTTGACCTGTTACATTTTTATTATAAGTATAGATAGAAAACATCCAAACTCTAAAACAAATATTTGCAGATCATACAAACATTTGGTACTACGTACTACCCAGAATCCGAACCCGAGACCTCATGCACAGCAGTTGCGTGCGCTACCACTGCGCCACCGAGGCGGTCGATATTAAACATCAACGTAGATTTTTTCAGGCTACATAGTATGCTCAGTCCCAGTCGTTGTAAAATATGTATTATTACTGCTTTCAGCGTTCATGTTTCTGATTTTATAGATTATATAAAACTGACGGAGTAATCAGTGTACAAACATTAAAAAAATACCATTTAAATTGAGAACCTCCTCCTTTTGGAAGTCGGTTAAAAAGAAGTATACTAATAATCACAAATTTTATTTTATTTCACGACTTTAATCTGGACCAAATTTAAGTACGACTACACGGGAAGCACCAGCTTTCAAATAAAAAAAGAATGATAAAAATCCGTTCACCCACCCAGTCGAAAGTTATGAGGTAACAAACATAAAAAAAATACAGTCGAATTGAGAACCTCCTCCTTTTTTTGTAGTCGGTTGAAAAGGGAAAATGTTGAGTGACCATTGGCGAAAAAGTACAAAACTTTATGAAAGTTGGTGTTTTTCACTTTTTGTCCAATGTATTAGGGCAAAATGAAATATACGTCACAACCCTCCTTTGGCTTTGCCGTAGTCTGCTAAAGAGAAGAAAATTTCAAAAAAAAATGTCTGAATCGGTAAACTCAGTTAACTGGTTTCACACTTTGATTTTTACAAAAAAGTTATTTTTCGTTGCTGCGCATTGTTGCCGATTACATATTGCGAGTCGATAGCTGGTGAATATGTACCCTTACGTTGCTACGACATAACCATCCTCACAGACGAAACAAACAAAAATAAAAAATGTCTGTATTTTTTACAATACCTATCTCAACCATAATAACTTACATAAGTTATGTTATAGAGACAATACATGAGATGCTTTGGCTGTCTGCGTGCTCGGTCAGCTAATAAAAAAAAATACCAAAAAATAAAGACCTGGTCATCGGTCATCCAGATACTATATCACTACATATTATAAAAAAAAACTTCGTTTAAAAAAACCGACTTCAAAAACTACAAAGTACAAAATAACTTAATCTGTATGTGCTACCTATTCATAGGTTTGAAGTCGGTGCCAAGCCAAATGTAATAGTAGGTACCACACTCGCTATATTTCGAGACGAACGTCAACGACGTCACCGACGCGACGCTTCGGTTGTTTTGTTCTCCGCGAAGAGCAGCTGTCCCGTTCAAGGTCATGCGCGGCGAGTGCGGTACCTGCTATTACATTTTGGCTTGACACCGACTTCAAACCTATGAATAGGTAGCACATACGAATTAAGTTATTTTATACTTTTTAGTTTTTGAAGTCGATTTTTTAAACGAAGTTTTAATTTTATTTTTCGCTTTTTAGGCTTTCTCAAGTCTCTCATCATCATTTCACTTAAATAACTTGAAAGAATACGACTAAAGGTAACATAAATACACATGACATTTAAAGATTTATCTACCAACTCCTAACCGTTAAGGAGTTTTATCTTCCATCATCAGCTCATCATCATGATGACTACCAAATGTAAATACTGTAATTGCTATAGAAAATATATGAAAAACATAGTACGTGCCTAACAAATTTGAGGGTTTCCTTCGATTTCCTTGGGATCCCATCATCATATCCTGCTATGGTGGCAATGGGACCACATGGGGAGCATATCCTTTCGAATACAAAAAAAAAAATCAAAATCGGTCCACAATTGACGGAGTAATCAGTGTACACAAAAAAAGCGATGAAATTGAGAGCCTCCTCCTTTTGGAAGTCGGTTAAAAAAAATATTACAACATTTGTAATTTATTTAATGTTACGTACTTACGTTAATGTAAAAATAATTTTTAATAGTTGTATATTATATGTATAAAGTTTCAGCGTTCAGCAGTTTAAAAGCTGCTGCGAAAATGTCCATTTTATGAGCAAGTCGCCCTAATTTATGACTTACTTATACCATTTTCAGGCCAGGTGGAGTGATGATTTACGCAAGACGGCTGGCAGAAGCTGGATGCGAGAAGCCGAGGATCGAACTAAGTGGCGTGCAATTGGAGAGGCCTATGTCCAGCAGTAGACTGCGATAGGCTGATGATGATACCATTTTCTGGGCATCATTTCTTTAGGTTTCTTTTAAGTACAAGGGAACCCTAAAAATTCAGATTTTAATTGTGTATTATGTTCTGAATGCAGGTACAATACTCAGAAATATCGTATACTAGTGACCCGGCCCGACTTCGCAAGGTAGTCTTTGAAATTTTCGGATTTCCTCTACTGTAATATGCACGTATTATACACATAAACCTTCCTCTTAAATCATTCTATCAATTGCTGAAATCTACATTACAATCCGTTGAGTAGTTTAAAAGATCTAAGCGAACAGACAGCGACTTCATTTTATACTATGTAAAGATTTCGCATAAGAGACAAAAAGTGCATCTAGACTCTGAACAAGGTGACCATTTAAACGACCGCGTCAACCATCCGAAGTTCCTAGAAGCCATCGTCAATTTATAAAAACTAGATATGTTTGTTGTACGGTATATAACCTCTACGCGAGATGGGAGGGTCGTGACCTCAGCGAGGCACGAGTGAGTGAAATCGAAAGTCCTGATTCAGGATCTGACTTTGTTTTGTTACAATAATCAACTCGTAACAAAGTATCACCGAGTTCAATGCACTTAATCACATGTTAACACATGTTGGATTATATAACGTTCTTTCCATTCTTAGATGTCGTAATTATTCTTCAAAGAAAATAACCAAAGAAGTCGTATAGCTAAATTAAAAGTAAGTAAAATTTTAATCGATTCATGAGTGGCAGAGTAAGGTAACATAAATGAACAAATTTAAATATGTACAAAACCAAATCGAAAAGCTCTAGCCTGTGTCGAATTTGTAAAAAAAACTTTGCCAATATTTTAAAGCTGAAAAGGGTTTATTTAGTTGAGCATTTTTTCAAAGTTATTGAGAAAACATATAAGTTATGGGTAAAACTTTGGGAAACAACGTAAATATGTAGATATCGGGTGCTAGACCCATGTTGATGTTTGGACCCATTAATCAAACGAATAGATAAATGAATTAATTATCGTCTCAGAGTAAATAAAGCCTTTGTTAATGTGTCCAGAGATGATTTTCGGTTGATATCACAGTTGTTTACCGACGCGAAAACAGACGGCACAATGGAGGGATGGTGTCAAAGGGCTTCGGACTGTTTACTTGACATGATCAAGGATGCGTGGGGTTTCATGTTTTGTCTAACAAAACGGCGTGATAGATGACTAATTCTTCTAAACACACGAGTATAATATTATGTTACCGTCAGATTGTTAAAGCGGTTAGATTGCAATCTATCTCGCGAGATTGCAAACAGTCGAAAGCTTGTGAAATTGTATCGACGAATCGCAAGTCGCGCGCTGATTGGTTACACAGCATATGTCCCGCGCCGCCATATTTCTTTGTTAATTCGTCTTTGTTGCCGAATATAAGTATTTTTGTGATTGTAAATTAATTTTATGTTGAAAATACCTCACAGCTTTAGAATTAGTTATATATTTTTGTTGTGACAGTCAAATTAATGGCCATTGAAGGGCCTACTGTAAAACCGACCAATCAGGGACTGTTGACAATTTGACGCGCGTAGGCAGTATATCGCAGTTGACAATCTATCGATAGTTTGCAATCTCGCTAGGTAGATTATAATCTAACGGTTTTTACAATCTCAAAATGACATATATATTTACACTCATTAACATTCCCGAAGGGATAAATATAGACGTACGAGCTGACCCACACACACTCATCTGCGTCTCTCATTGCCCGTGGCGTGATGTTATAACAATGGGAACAAATTGGTTTACCATAAAAAACAAATAAAGTGAGCCTACCGTAGGTTTAAGATAATGCTATCGTGGACTTTTTTTACTTTTTTTCAGACAGTCTATGGTTGCCTAATATGTTGTCATAAGCTGCATGCACAACTGATATAAATCCCCTTCCGTCTTTTTTGTTACCATACATATTATTGCTAAAACAACTCTCGGTTTCATTCGCACGTGGCTCGCTAGAGGTCACGGCCCTCTCGCCCGCCTTACGCACACCGCACAACAAACGAGTTTTTGTATCTTTTTTGTATAAATGAGGATGGTTTCTATGTATTTAAAAAAAAGTATTACCATCATGCTGAATTGTAATAAACTGTTTTCGTTGTTTATTTTTCCACTCCTATCGTCTAGAATATCTATGTCTTTTAAAAAAACCTGCTGTAATGAGTTTTTGGGATTGTTTTTTTATAGAATTGGCGGAGGAAACGGGGAGACGGGTCACCTGATCTGATAGTTGCTGCTGTCTGTGGACCCGCAAATCAAGCGTTAAGGGTGGGTTGCCGCTCTTTGAGTGAAGGGATTGGGGAGGACAGGATTTGAGCCTGCTAACCTCACTCGAAATTTCACTCATTCGTGAAAAGCAAGAATATAATTGCATTAGTTGCATAATATCGGTTTTGTTGCAGTGTTTGGCCGTGTTACTACAGTCAAGCCGGATTATTTGTATCCAGGAAAAACTAAATTTGGATTTTTTTGAGCAGATGTTTAAGTTCTGAAGATAGGTCATAGCACACTCGGCAGCACTATGAACTATCTGCTAAACTAGCTACTTAATTATCATAATATTATCGTAGGTGAATGATAAACTCTCGTTAATTAACTCGTGAGATAGATATCACGACCCGAGATAAACTACAATTGGCTTGCTATAATTATACTGCTGGCATAGATTTCAGGTTATCCTGTCTACGGCATGTCTGTGTACCTACTTGTCTCTTATATGCAACTAGATCTAAAAAAACTGATTATAAACAAATTTCGGAACGGCGAGATGGCATTCGACTGGTAATTGTGTTCAGTTCCCACATAGTCTAGATGCTTTATGTACAAAAAATGAAAATCATATAGCTATTATAAGATTTATATTTGTGCTATTTTAAGGCTAAGATATTAAGTTTCCTTTCTATTTTCTATACAGCTTTGTTGGCAAAATAAATGACCTACCCGTTGCAATTAGACTTTTTATTTAATTGCTTGGATTTGTCAACACAGAAGTTATAAAATATATAGTTTCTGTGTCGACAATCATCTCCACCCCGACTCTCCAACTAAAAAAAGACCTAAGCCTTATAGTACGACGTCGGCTTAAGTAGATTAGATCAAGTTTACATCTAAGCCTGATTTAAATAGGTAAAAATGATCTTATTAACAAATGATCGATACAAATACAAAAGTACGAATTAAAAGTGTGGTATTTCGCTGCAGGCTTCATAAAGTATTTCAACTAGCTTTGAAGAGAATTATGTTCTACTAAGTGGTGTAGGACATCCACAGGCCAGGTGGAGTGATGATCTGTGCAAAACGGCTGGCAGGAGGTGGATGCGAGAAGCCCAGGATCGAATCAAGTAGCGTGCAATTGGAGAGGTCTATGTCCAGCAGTGGACTGCGGTAGGCTGATGATGATGTTTTAAGATTGTCCGATGTAAACTTAAGCGATAGAGCCCGTAAAGTGACTGTTGTGTTATAACCTTATAACATACCTTGCAGAACGAAATGGCAACTCTGCTGAGTTTTAAAGTGGCTTGAGGAAAACGAAGTTTAATTAGTGGACGTCCTATGGCTGAAATAATGATAATGTGATGAATGATAAATCAATTGTAACAGAACACAGTTATTTTAGATGACTATGTCACAGAGTGCATAATTTTTGAGTGTGTTAATGTCCACAGGTCAAGAGGTCTTAGGTGTTATTACGACTATCAATGTTTGACACTATTATCTTGTGTTGGTATATTTTTTGCTTTTTAATTGGCACTTTTTAATCTTTGGCTTTAATTTATAATATATACATGTGCAATGAAAGCGAGGCGGAAAAAATTAAAGAATAGTCTATTAGAAGTCATTTTGTTTCACAGTGCTTGGATTTATGGGAATTAATAATGGGAAAGTGGTGCTTGGGTCTAATCCCACGCACACGCCCACCACTGTAACTCCTGTACACCAGGATCAACAGCAGTGACCCACCGAGTTATGACACTCGGGAAGTCCCAGGAATAATTAAACTGTCTTGGAACCCTCAACGAAATCAATCTGAAGTTTCTTGGAGAGAGGGGATGAAAGTCAAAATATGTACTTAGTTGTAATTCAATAACACATAGTCCGATTTCTTTCATACTTTTTTTGGTAGAAAGAAAAAATAAAAGATAACGGGAAAAGTATTTTTTTTTGTCTGCGACCGTACACTGCCTGTGGGAAGCTGAGACAGATATGTAAATATGGCGGTACGAAGTTCGCCGGGTCAGCTAGTTTTCAACCGACTTCAGAAAGGAGGAGGTTCTCAATTCGACTGTATATTTTTTTTATGTTTGTTACCTCATAACTTTGGACTGGGTGAACCGATTTTGAAGATTCTTTATTTATTTGAAAGCTGGTGCTTCCGGAATAGTGCCATTTAAATTTGGTTCAGATTGAAGTCGTTTTTTTTTTGTTAAAACTTGTTAATATGACTGCACGTATGGCCTAGTTGTTTAAGCAGTCGCCACGCCGTTTCTTACTTGGCCAAGTGTTGTGGGTTGAAATCATACATGGGACAACATTTTGTGTGATTCACAAATTGTTGCTCTGTGTCTGGGTGTTCTTTGGGTCCGTTTTTTGGGTGTTTATAAAGTCCCCTGCGACACAGTATTTATTCATTTTCCATTAACAATACGAAAATAGCTCAATTTTTTTTTACGTGACTTATCTTAACATAAAGTATAAAATAGCTTTACGTGTCTGACTGCTTATTCGCGTACGCTATCTCCATTAACCCCATTTCATCACGTAGGTAATGAATTAAAATGCAGTTTTAACCATCAGATAGGAAATTTATCAAGAGAGGTTTGTATCATATATTATCATCTATATAAAATGACAAAAAATATTGATACCTATCAAAAATAGTGAAAATAAACATTATAATAAAAACAACAATAAATATTGATAGTTATGTACTTATCACAAATACTGATAATAAACATTATAATGAAAACTACAATAACTATTAATATGAAAAAAGGCTAACATCCCTACATCTTAAACGACTGGACCAATTTTGATGAAATTTTTTGTGTGTGTTCAAGGGGATCTGGGAATGGTTTAGATTCACAAAAACGACTGGACCGATTTTGATGAAATTTTTTGTGTGTGTTCAAGGGGATCTGGGAATGGTTTAGATTCACAAAAACGTAAACGATGTTACGTGGGTCATAAATATGGCGGTACGAAGTTCGCCGGATCAGCTAGTAGATATATATATTCAGGTCTTTCTCCCCGAAGGGTAGACAGACACGAATTAAACACTCAATATTTTGCTGACTCTGATTTAGTCAAAACGTAACCAGGGCAAACTTAATCGTCATCATCATCATGTCAGCCAAAAGACGTCCACTGCTGGACATAGGCGGCTTCCATATCAACGGGTCCAGTGCTGTCTTCAAGTCATATTTAGATAAATTGCACCCATATACAACAAAAATTATTGTACTCATTGTATATTATACTGCGTGGTAATCGAGAGGGCAGTAAGTCAAAGGCGGCCATATTCTTTTTTATTGTTTATTTGGAATGTACGAGAAACGAGCTTCTTCCTACCTACGTTTCATACGTGTGCGTAAATTAGGAGTACACTTGCTTGTTAGTTAAAGAGCTGTAAATATAGTTCTGTTCTCGGAACCGCTTTTTCTGACGGTATTATTGACCTGACCTATCAATATTAGAATCGGAATCCTGAATTAGAATCGGACCCAGGACCTGTTAGCAGTCAGGATCGCAAATATCGCAGACTAACGGGTCAGTCAAGTCATCCAGCTAAACCAAGTCAGAACTAAGGGGCCTACCACACGCGCAAATATCACCACAGTTTTGCCTGCGCAGGCCCGGCTTTTACACGGAACACCGTGCATGTGGTTGGTAAAACTGTATCACGCGTCAAACAAATGTGTAACGACAGTTTTACCTGCGCAGTTATAACTGTGGTGATACTTGCGCGTGTGGTAGGCCTGTAACGGTTAAAAATTATTCTTGTAGACTAATCATGGCGATTGTTTAGAATTTATACTAATACTAGCTTCTGAACGCAGTTCCACCCGCGTGTATGTCGGTTATTGCGATAAAAATAGCCTTTATCCTTCCTCAAGAATCACAGTATCTTCATGTCAAATTTCAATGTAATCAGTGCTGTCGTGAAACTGTGACAGACAGACAGTTACTTTCGAATTTATAATATTAGTATGGAAGTATGGATAATACAGCTGAAGAATTTGTTCTTTTGAATCTGCATTCGGCGGCTATCGTTCGCACATTACTGCTAATGTGCAATAGCTTTACCGCGGCAGTCCTCGATTGCTACACGTCTTTTTTTTCCTTTTGGAAGCAGACGAAGTTAGGCGGCTCTGCTAGTGCATTATAAAAGTCTAAACGTCTAGAATATTATATGCACGTCGGCCTATAACAGTGAATAATTCAACAAAAGAATTTTAATGTGTGTACGGGACGATTGTATGATAAGATGTAAGACCATTTCGGACAAGTCTGCATACTGATGAATGCTACTGACCTTAGTTTTACGATGTGGCACGTGTAAGCTAGTTTTTGTGATACGGTACTGTATACATTATGTATAGTTAATTAATAAACCTAACTGATCTTTTACAAAACGCTCGTATCAAGTATTTTAATTTATTACATATTTTATGTGTTGTCGTAAGTGTGTTGTGCAAAGACACTATTTCGGTAATAATTTATGAACACAGACATATATTAGGTCTTTATAAACATATATTACAGACATATATTAGGACAGTACAAAATGCCTTTGAAGAGTTTGTTGCCTCCCGTCCAGCTGATTTTTACAAGAAGGGCGTCAATAAACTGCCAACGCGTTGGCAAAGATGCGTCGATTGCATGGGTGATTACTTCGAATAACAGAAATAAAAAAGTTTGAAAAAATAAGTACTTTCACTTATTGCATACAAAACGGCAATTTCATAGGTAAAGACCTATTAAATAATTACCTACAAATTTTAACAAAAAAAAAACCGACTTCAATCTGGACCAAATTTAAATGGGACTATTCGGGAAGCACCAGCTTTCAACTTAAAAAATAATTATTAAAATCGGTTCTCCCAGTCAAAAGTTGTGAGGTAACAAACATAAAAAAAAATACAGTCGAATTGAGAACCTCCTCCTTTTTTTGAAGTCGGTTAAAAAGTAAGTTGAGTTCCGGGGCTGTACTTTCTCACAGAACCTAAAGTGACAGCATTTGTGCTGTCACAGACTGTGAGTGCGAGACCGGAGGCCCAATGATGCAGAAGCTTCTTAATAGGCCGTCATAGTGATCATCATGCTTAATTGTCTGCATTTATAATGCGTATTATGGTCACCACTCTTCTTCTTACAAGCAGCAATCAGACAGACGAACTTGGCGAAGTTTTTTTTTTAAACTTTCTGTTCTTCCCGTTGTACATATATTATGAGTAATATGTTTGCATATTTTTTTTGTTAATAAAAACCGTATATAAGTTAGTCGGGAAGAGCCTCTATAAGAATATGCTAACGTGGTGTCCTACGTGAGCGACGAACATGACGTGACGCGACGCGATATGACGCGATGTTACACTACGTGTCCTACGTGAGCAACAAGCATGCAACACAATTTTGCTTGCAAAAAACACAAATAAACATATTTTGCGAGTTCCATTAATTATATCTAAAATTTAGAAATGATCCTAAAATGCTTTAACAATATTGTGGAGTATAATCATCTCATGCGATCACATTATTACTGTTATTAAGCTGAATTTCAATAAAACCAATAAGTTTTCAGAAACCGACGACTGCAATGATCAGTGTTTCTAAATCAACCGCGGTGTCGCATCACGTCACCCACAAAACAAAGACGCGTTACGTAGCGTCTCGTTGCAGACTACCACATTTTTGAAGTGATAACTTCTTTGGCCGCGTTGAGCACCTTTTGCTAGGGGAAAATCTTATGAGTTCCCGTCACCGCGTCACCGACATGATAATGTTTGATGTTGATAGTTTTAATTTAAACATTATGAAATTTCTATTTTTAAACATTAATTTTACAAATAACATTCTAAGTTATAAGTTTTCACTTCTATCGACAGTCCTTAAGACTGCGATTTTTGTTTATGTATGAGCCTGCCAAAAAGACTGCGCTGCCTGACGGAAAGTTACCGGGAGAGCCACGCTTCGGCATGAATGGGCTGGCTCGACTCGAGTGATACCACGGTCTTACAGAAAATCAGTGTGAAACAGTGCGTGCGCTGTGTTTCACCGAGTGAGTGAGGAAACCGGAAGCCTATACCCCAACCCCTCGCCCTGTCTCCCCCACCCATCCCCTAAGACCGGCAACGCAATGGTGACGCCTCTGGTGTTGCGGGTGTCTATGGGCGGCGGTAATCGTTTACCAAGCTCGCGTCTGCTCGTCGTCGATACGTCTAATTAAAATTAATGACTTTTATTTTAAAGCAAACATTAAAATTTCGTTCCTACGTAGAAGTAAGGATGTAAGAAATATTTAAAGTAAAAAATAGAATCTTCCATAATACAGACCGTGGGAGAGCCACGCTTCGGCATGAATGGGCCGGCTCGACCGGAGTGATACCACGGCCTCACAGAAAACCGGTGTGAAATAGTGCTTGCGCTGTGTTTCGCCGAGTGAGTGAGGATACCGGAGGCCCATACCCCAACCCCTCCCCCTATCTCCCCCCCCCCCCATCCCCCAAAGGCCGGTAACGCACTTGTGACGCCTCTGGTGTTGCGGGTGTCCATGGGCGGCGGTAATCGCTTACCATCAGGCGATACGTCTGCTCGTTTGCCCCCTATATCATAAAAAACAAAAAAAAAATAAAAAATATTTTGAATTAAGTTAAATGCGTCATATACATATACAGTAAGTGCGTCAATAGCCTGTGGTCAAGGAGAACGTCTCGCAAATTTTTGTTACTTCCACTGAGGCCCGTGTAAAAACTAAATTGGTGCATTAATTATGAATATAATATATAGTCGTATGTCGCAGCCAAATAATTTAAAAATAGATTAATTAGCTGTCCAATCAACAGCCTAGCCTCTTTACTAAACATCCCCGTTCAACCAGCGGCCTTGCTACGAATGGAGGAATTAGGGAAATGTTGGTTAGGTTTTTTTCCATTTCAAAGCTAGTTTTTTTTTGTTTTAAAAGAAAAAAAGACGTGTGGCACTCGGGAACTGCCGCGGTAAAGCTATTGCATAGCATTTTTTATCAACTTATGCAATTATAATTATTTTATATTTTTTTATTTATGTAGTGTATGGCTACCATGAATAATTTTATACATTATATGACATAACAAATCTTCGTGTCCAAGGAACGACGAAATCTATAACGAATCTTCCTTGACGTATTTCAATACGCCTGCGTGGCCGGCTGTTGACATATTCTGTCTGTCTCTGACACGGTCGGTTCGGGCGTCGCGCTCAACGGCCTCAAAGCCCGCGATAAAAGCTATGCAATAACTTAAAAAACTAACCTAACCGCTAGTTGAACGGCGCTGTTTAGTAAAGAGCTAGGCTAGACTAGGCTGTTGATTGAACGGCTAATTAAGCTAGTTGGCTGCGACATATACTCGTACACTATGATTTTTTAATTATCTTGCGAATAAAGTTACTAATTGCGTAACTGTGAACATTCGTATTAAATAATGAGTAGGTTCGATCACATGGGTATGCCTAGACAAAAGTAATTGGGCCTGCCGCAGTCCAATAGAAAAAATAAATAAGTGTATTTTTTACTAACAACGTTTTTTCTCTCCACGTCCTTCCTTGTACATTGACAAAAAAAAAAACAACCGAAGTTTGAGCGGTTCTCGAGTTTTACGCTTAGCAACACATTTAGCGATTCCTTTTTATTTATATAGATAAAAAACCGATGCATGTAATATTAATCACGCGACTTTTCCTCATATATAATACTCGAAATCGATATTGTTCTAACATTGATTATCTCCAGTGATTGGGACCAACATTGATGTCGACATCGACCTTAATGTCGAAATTAACAATATGATAAACTAGACGTTTATTAACATTTTAATAGCAAGCTTGCTTAACTTTGAGTAGGTGCATTTCATGACTTATTTTATAACAGGATAGAAATTATCCCTTACGCATTTAAGTACTGCACATCCAGAATATACCTAATCTGATGAATATTAATTATTAAGTAATTTCAATGACGTCTTAATCAAGTTAAGAAACAAAAGTTGTGCTTTTGTGATTCTGTAGTATAGCACAAATTAAATAATTCGACAAATTGATTTTTATGGAATAACAAACTTATGGCTGCAAACTGAAGGCTGCCTCGTTGGTCTAGTGGTTAACGTAAGTGAGTGCAGATCAAGAGGTCTCGGGTTCGATTCCCGGGTCGGACTGCTGTTGGGTTTTTCTTACAAGAAATTCTTAATAGCAGCCCGGAGTTTGGAAGATGGCGGTGTTTCCCGCCTGTGTGCCAGGCGGCTTAACGTGCTCTCCGAGAGAGCACGTTAAGCCGCCTGTCCCGGTTGTCATGATAATCCTATGGCAATCGGTATTGGGAAGTCAGTGCCCTCAAATATACTGACAACTAGTTCAATCATCGAATTTAGTTCGCCCTCAGGGTTGCGGAGGATCGATGCCAGTCGCTCCGTGTAAAAAGTGATATTCAGGTAAAACCGGTTGAACTAGTAGCCGACCCCAACTCTTGGGAATAATAAAGGCTAGGAGGAAGAAGAAGGAATAACAAACTTATGTGATACTCAGAATGTTGTAGTTTTGGGGAGCTCAACATCGATGATTCCGGTAAACCAGTCTAAAATCAGTCTTCCCCTAACATCATTCATCTCTACGCAATTATCGAAGAGTATAGTTTCTCACCTTCTGAGATCAGACTTGACCACATTCATTTCAAAGATGGAGGTAGAAGAGAGGAGACGCCTCATTACTCTAGCGGTTAGCTTTTGCGACTGCTAATCAAGAGTCCCGGGTTCACCGGTTCGTGCCAAAAGTGTTATTGGGGTTTTCTTACAACAAATTGAATTAATGTTTCAAAGGATGATATTCAGGTATAACCAGTTGATGAACTAGTACCCGATCCCAGATGATCTCGGGGATAATAAAGCCTTGGAAAATGAATATTATGAGGTGGAAGATCAGATAGGGAAGGAAGACTTCCGTATTCAAATCGTAAGCGTCGTAGGCGTGTCAAAGAACTGGTTTGCTAATTGCGATTTTTTTAAGTATATGTTGTGTAATAGTTCAGGTTTCTATGTTGTGCTTTTGATGGGCTTAGTTGTGACAATTTGTGTGCGTGTGAACTGAGGGACCATAGTGATATTTTTGTTTGAATTTTTTATAAGAATTAGTAGAAGTACGCTTTCACGGCTAAAACAATAACAGTGCCTGCACTTGGTAGGTAAGGCATAACACTAAATCAACCGTACAACCTTGGGTTTCGACTATTACAATAAAAATTAAATCGGTAGTCTACATTTTGTTTCATTGTGTGGTCACACTACTCGTATATCTGTTCATAAGATCACAAAAATGCTATAATCTCATTTGAGAGGTAAGATACACACAATTTTAGATACCTATTATTTAGTAGAAACTTTTTACAAAAAGTTTAATACACTACACTTTGTGATACTTTAGTCGTCTAGCAGCTAGACATGCAGGTATGTTTGAGGACGTGAGGATTGAGGGACCAGCTATAATTATATATATCTTCAAAGTGCGTCGTTTTTTTTTTTAAATTTATTTTTTACAAATTGCTATAAGACATTTTCTAAAACATTATGTAAGAAAATAAAGATTTTATTCCGTTGATGTGGTAATATTCAGTATAACAAAATCTTTCGTGTGTGGACTGAGGGACCACAGTATAGTCGTTGTATTTTTTTAATCGTTGATGATTTGTGCTCAGTTATTTAGTGTATATCTGTACAAATTCTCTACTAAATGTCTGCAGTCACAATACCTTATTTTTTTACATACTTGCCGAGATCCGGCTGATGGTATGTGAAGATTGAGGGACCACACTTAAAGGGCTGTAGTTTTTAACATATCTTTTTACAAATTCTCATATTTGTTCTACAATTGTTTTGAGCCTACTACTAATTCTTATAAAAATTTCAAACAAAAATATCATTATGGTCCCTCAGTTCACACGCACACGACAGTTTAAGTAGATAAAAAATGAGTGGAAATTATTTTGTATTAAATAAAAACAAATTAATAAAAAACCGGTCACATAATCTTGTGCCTATAAGTTATTATTAGCTAAACGTGTCAGTCGTGTAGGTGTAGAGCATAGACAGCGTAGGCTGTCTGCAGACTAGTGGTTGTGCAGGCCTGGTGCAGTGCGTTTTCGCTGCACATGCATCCTATTTAAATCAAAAACATAATTAACTATTACAAAAGTTTACTAACCAATATTATTTTTTTTAAAGACTACTCCCGCACTAGTAATAAATCCTGTGTCGCGAGGGACTTTACAAACATATGTACATGAAACGTACATAAAGAACACCCAGACTCAGAACAACAATAATTTGTGGGTCACACAAAGTGTTGGCCTACGTGGGATTTGAACCCACGCCACTTGACGAAGTAGGAGACGGCGTGGTGACCGTTAAACCACTAGGCCAAACGTGCAGAAATTGGTTCATAAATGACGTCTGAGGCAGCGATAAGTAAACAAAACGGCCGTAACTATACTAGATTTTTATCTAAACACAAAATTTAGATGGTATTGAGAGAAAAGAGTATTAAGATAGGCTTGACTACTTGACCGCCCGGCGTTAAAACCTGAAATGCAGCCTGAACATTTATATTGCGCACACGCCCATCAACCGTCTACGCTTCGCAAACGCTAGTGTGAAGGAGCTTTTAGTATAAATTAAAGTAAGTTAGGTTAAGATAAGTTAGAGCACGTGAAACGCAAAGAGAGAAAGCCGACGGCAGATATATCGTTCCAAGAGCGCACAATTACTATGGTGACAGAACTATGAAAAAAACGAGTGCCTTATAGTCTAAACAGTCTGCCGAAGGACATCAGGGATGAACCAAATAAAAATATTTTTAAAAAGAAACTCAAAAATCATTTATTGGAGTCTATTTAATAAGTTTTTGTTGCACCTATGCTCAAAAAGTCTAAAAATAATTTCCTAATTAAATTAGAGGTGTTTTGTTTTTTAAATTGTTAGCTTTCGTTGTTGTTGAGTATTAATATTTTATAAATTAATAATTGTACAGAGACTCGATCCCCCAGTCAAACTATCAACCAGATTTTGGGGGACAAATTTGTAACTCAGTTTGTTTTATTTTTAATAAATAATAAAAAAAGGCAAGTTAAATTTGCTTCTGCAACGAAGTAAGTGAAAACGCCGCCAATAGGCAAATTCAAAATTCAGAGGTCACAAATGCGTTGCTGGTATTTGAGCTCCCTGAAATAGGGGTATCCTCGTTCACTAACTGAAATAAACGAAAGAATCACGAGCTTCCTGCAAGGCCGGGAAGATTCTGTCAAATGTGATTTTCCCCCGATATAACTCCTAGTAGGACAATATAGCACAACAGAATAAATACAATGTAAATCTACACTAGCAACTAGGCTGGACCGCGGTTCTTTGTGCACTCTACTTTCCAAGTTGGAACCATTCCAGTGGTAATAGAAATCAGTATTGCTTCACCTACTTTAAACTACGACCATTCTCCTCTCACTACTATATTTAAGTTAAATCTTTGTGTAAATAAAATTAGCGTAACAACAAACAATATATCGACACTCTACGAGTATTCTACTACTCATTCCACACAAACGTATTGAGACTATTTCCTTTAAATATTCTTCAACATTTATATCGTATTAGCGACTCTAAAAAGGATGACTTATTCCAGTTTTTGCAATATTCCTCATTCATGCTCGGCTTCTATTGGCTGTAGCGTGATATAGGCACTGGCACGTAACTTGGACAGATTTCGGCGTAGTGGGGGTAAGTTCGCGCATAGTACACTTAGTGCAACAAATCAAAACAAACGAAATCGAAGTATATTCGACTGACGCTCCAATCGCTTGCTCGGAACGGTGCTACTACAATCCCCGCGTCCCTCTATCAACCAAAGGGACTTAAAAAACGACTTTCTGCGCATCTAACGAATCTGGCCAAGTTACTTGCCGGTCTCTATACTATAAACCGGAGATAAATGGACCATCAAACATTAAAACTATTACCCAGACTACAGAGTGTACCAAAGAAATATCTATACTAATGTTATAAACGCGGAAGTTTGTAAGTATGGATGGATGTTTGTTACTCCTTCACGCAAAAACTACTGAACGGATTTGGATGACACTTTACAGTAATATAGCTTATACATCAGAATAACACATAGGCTACTATTTACAACGAACACGCGGGAGGAGCCGCGAGCAAAACCTAGTACATACATAAACGTGATAATAATAAGTGACATAAATAAAAAAAAGCGGCCAAGTGCGAGTCGGACTCGCCCATGAAGGGTTACGCAGCAGCAAGTAACATGATATAATTTTGATGTTATTGTGTTGATGTATTGATGTTGTTATCATGATATTTGTGTTGATTGAATAAAAGGTAAAATGCAGTTTACGATTTATGACGTATTAAAAAAAACTACTTACTAGATTTCGTTCAAACCAATTTTCGGTGGAAGTTTGCATGGTATGCACATCATAATGTTCATACCATGCAAAATGTACATCATATTTTTTTTTTTAATTTATCATTCTCTTATTTTAGAAGTTACAGGGGGGGGGGACACATTTTACCACTTTGGAAGTGTCTCTCGCGCAAAATATTCAGTTTAGAAAAAAATAATGTTAGAAACCTCAATATCATTTTTGAAGACCTATCTATAGATACCAGATCCACACGGACCCCCAAAATTAAATGTTTTTTTCTATTTTTGTGTGAAAATCTTAATGCGGTTCAATCTTAATCAGGTCTTATAGTTTCGGAATAAAGTGGCTGTGACATACGGACGGACAGACAGACGGACAGACAGACAGACAGACAGACATGACGAATCTATAATATATACTATAATTTTAGGGTTCCGTGCCAAGCAAAAAACGGAACCCTAAAAAGGAAATAAAAATAGTATTTATTACTCCAAGATTGATTATTTGCAAGGAATGAAGTCGAAATCTTGGAATTTAGGATCAAACCAAGAGTAAAGAACAATAACTCTGTTCATTCATCTAATTTACTGATTTATTATTTATATTTTTGTTTATTTCTTACATAATATAAAAAACTAATAAAGGAATAATTAATATTTAAACTAAAGATATTTAATTAAATCGATTGAAAGTTCTTCATAAATAAAATCGCTTTTCATTTCAAATCGAATCGGTAATGTGTGAGGGCGTCACTAATTTCGAAATTTCTTGAACTGTCAAAAAGAAAATAAACGAATGGACAGAGTATAGTGAAATGAAAATAGTAAGTAAGAAATAATTAGTGCAATTAAGATAATTATGTCTACACTCCATTATTTATTTATAACATCCGACCCGACCCGGCTTCGCACTGAATTCTACTACACATAACCTTCCTCTTGAATCACTCTATCTATTGGTGAAAACTGCATTAAATTCCGTTGAGTAGTGTAAAAGATCTAAGCGAACAGCGGAAGCGACTTCATTTTTAACCGACTTCAAAAAGGAGGTGGTTATCAATTCGGCTGTATGTTATTTTATATTTGTTACCTCATAACTTTCAACTGGGTAAACCGATTTTGATGTTTTTTTTTTACTTGAAAGCTGGTGCTTCCCGTATGGTCCCATTTAAATCAAATCAAATCAAATCAAATCAAAATCATTTATTCATCTAAGACACCAAGTGACACTTATGAACGTCAAATTGAAGCTATAGTTAAAAATCATAGATCGACACAAACAGAGGCCACAGCATGTGCTGTATTGTCGAGGTAAGTTAGGCGAAAACACCAAAATCTACTGCCTGCCTGTGTCGATCCATAACTTCCAGTTTCCAAAATGCGTAGAGCTCATGAGAAGAATACTGGCAAAGAAACTCATGGCTACTCTTTTTCAAAATCTGATTTTCAGGTACAATAGTGTTAGTATTACATGTAAGGTAAACAGTATGCAAGCTGTTGCCACCTGAAATTTCTTTTATTAAAAAGCTCCAAAATCTAACGCGCAAACAAACAAAAAACACTCAGTGATAACGTTGAAGGTTTGAGTCTATTAAACATAGAACAAAATAGAAACAAGGTGCACATCCACTTACATTCAGTTGCAAAATCTACTGTTGAAAATAATTCGTGACTGGATTAAGAGGCTAGGGTTGCAGTTGAACGAACCAGAATAATAGTATTGTCTAAAGAATCGCTGACTAGGCCGACCAGTCACCCCAAGCAGCACCCGTTCACGAGTATGACGCATGGACCAGCCATCATCTCCTTCGCCATATCAGAGGGAAGGAAACGACCCGCCCCACGACGACACCGCAAGCAATGACATTTTAGTGAGCATGACAAACCATAGTCTAGATACTGATAAAAATCACTACTAATTAAATTACCATGATAATCGCCACGCATTACTTTCAACTAACAATGGTTTGTTAATATTTAGCTTTATTAAAAGACAAAGAAGTTTGTGTGTATCTATTTAAATTCTAATGACACCTTAAGCCCATGACTGTTTGTCGTTTAGATAATCGTTGATCGTATAGTAGGCTTTCCTAATAAGGTGATTTTTTACAGTTAGCTTGAATTTATTTACAGGAAGGTCGATTACATGTATAGGAATTTTATTATAAAAACGTACACCAAGACCTTCGAACGAGTTGTGTACCTTATGTAATCGATGATAGGTACCAATGAGTTTAGATTTGTTTCTAGTATTAATATTGTGTACATCACTGTTTTTCTTGTAGTCATTAATGTTGTGTCTAACAAACATAATATTAGCAAATATATACTGTGATGCAACAGTTAAAATACCTATATCTTTAAACAACTCTCGAAGAGAGACTCTAGCACCTAAATTGTACATTGAGCGGATGGCTCGTTTTTGTAGAATAAAAATCGTTTCAATATCAGCCGCTTTGCCCCAAAGTAGTATACCATAGGACATGACGCTATGAAAGTAGCTAAAATAAACTAACCTAGCTGTGTCCATATCAGTGAGCTGACGTACCTTCCATACTGCATAAGCTGCCGAACTAAGTCTACCCGCAAGGCTATCTATCTGGGCTCCCCATTGAAGTTTACTATCTAATGTAATTCCTAAGAATACTGTTGAGTCTACAATACTTATGATTTCATTATTTATAGTTAGATTAGTGCCTAGTTGTTTTACATTTGGCATAGTAAATCTCACACACTTTGTTTTATTTGAATTCAGTAGGAGATTATTCGTTGTAAACCAATTCAATACATCATTTAGTGCCCTATTCACATCGTCAAAAACTGTTTTCTTACGATCGACTTTAAAAATAAGTGACGTATCATCAGCAAATAGAACTATATCACAGAGATCTTTTAAATAATAAGTCATTTACATATATGAGAAAAAGTAGAGGACCCAGTATGGAGCCCTGCGGAACGCCCATAGTAACAGGTAATCCAGATGACCTCGCACCATTGACATCTACATGTTGAATTCTATCTTTCAAGTAGGAAACGATTAGTTCCAAAGCAATACCATTAACACCATAATGCCTAAGTTTAAGAAAAAGCGTGTTATGTTCTACACAGTCAAAAGCTTTTGAAAGATCGCAAAATACACCTATCGCATCTTGCGAATTCTCCCATGCACTAAATATATGTCTCAAAAGAGTTGCACCCGCATCAATTGTTGAACGACCCTTTGTAAAGCCATATTGTTCTTTGTGAAATAAATTATTTAGATTAAAATGGCTTTCTAGTTGTTGCAAAATGACTTTTTCAAAAATTTTACTAATAGCCGGTAAGATTGAGATTGGCCTAAAGTTACTTGGTTCGGTTGTACAACCCTTCTTGAATAAAGGTATTACTTTACTATACTTCATCAGGTTAGGAAAAACCCCAGAATCAACACATCGATTGAATGTTATTGCTAGAAATGGTGCTATATCAATTATAATAGTTTCTATTAATTTAACTGAAATCCCCCATAAGTCCCCTGTTTTCTTAGAGTTAAGAGACTTAAACGTTTTTATAATATCTGTGGGGTTTATGTATTCAAATTTAAATAGATTCTTACATTCATTTACATTGGCCCTTAACAACAGTTCAGACCCGGACGCACAAGAATTCAAGGTACTCGTTGTGCTAACTGGTACACTTGTGAAAAAGGTATTAAAAGATTCAGCTATGTCTAAATTGTTTGTTATAAACCTATTATTGATATTTAATTTTAAATCATTATCTCGAGGTTTACAACGTCCCGTTTCATTATTAATAATGTTCCATGTAGCTGTTATTTTATTATTTGAAGACTTAATTTTATCACTTATATACAAAGACTTCGCCACACCACAGGCTCTCCTAAAAATCCTTGAGTAATTTTTTACATATTCATGAAATTTTGGGTCAAAATTACCCTTTTTCACAGCATACAAATCATACAGCTTTTCCCTACTTTTGTATATTCCTGTTGTCGCCCAATCACAGAACGTCATTTTGGGCCGTTGCATTATTGTTTTTGTCTTAAATATACTGGTAAATTCGATTTCTATCATGTTGAATAGGTAGCCGTAAAGCTTATCCGGATCCCTTTGAGTCCAATCTAAATTGGAAACCTTATCCTTAATGTTATTACTAAAATTTAATAATCGGTTACTAGTAATGGGCCTGCATATGGTTTTGTTTACTTTATTTTCTCTCATACAAGGCAATGTAACAAATTGCCCACAGTGATCAGATGTTAAATCACTTAAAATTGACCTATTTAAATATTCCCCATTGCAAAAGATGTTATCTAAGCAAGTTGCCGAGTGAGAAGTAATTCTTGTGGGCTCAGAAAATAAGTGATTCAAGTCAAATGATTCAAATAGGCTTACTAATCGTATACTGATAGGACACTTTTCTAATAAATTAATATTAAAATCTCCACAAACTACCAAAATCTTACTACTGACACATAAACGTTTCAATACTTCTTCCATAACTATCTCAAAAATGCTAAAGTCACTCTGTGGTGGCCGATACACACTAACTACAATATGGTGTTCCAGTTCTACACAAGAAAGCTCTACAGTGCGCTCAGTAGACAAATTTACAATATCTTTCCGTTCTTTAGACTTAATACTATTACGAATAAATATTAAGGACCCTCCATGGATTGACTTCTTTCTTACATACACACTTCTAGCAGAATAAAGTTCTTTATCAAGAATTAACTGGTGAGCCTGAAGCCAGTGCTCTGTGATGCAGAGCACATCGACATTATGTTTATCAAAAAATAATTCTACTTCTAAGTCTTTCCTAGATAAACCTTGAATATTTTGATGTACTATGTTTATGGTCATTAATTTTTTCACTTTATTGAGACAATTTTTATTTAATTTTAGATTTCTACTAACAATACTATTATTGAGTAAATGATTTGATATGCAAGAGATAGGCTCTTTTGTCTTAGTAATTAATTTAAAGAATTTATGTCACCATGTGTGGCCAGGCTATTGCCTGAATTAATATTAATAAACTCATTATTAATTAGCTCAGAAGGAGCAATATGTGAAGCCAAATGTTTGGCTACAGTGTTCTTACATACTGCTTACATTACATTACTACTTACATTTCAATTTAGTCCAGTTCTTGAAGTCGTTATTTTTTTTTTAAATTTGGCATTATATACTATGTAAAGATATTCAGTAAATTGAAAAGGTTTACTCATATTAACACTGATTTTCAGTTAAATTAGATATGTTTGACATGTTTGTCTTTTGGTCTTGACTGCCAGACCCAGAGTTCGTAGGTTTAATTAACACCGAACCTGGGTGAAATTTGACCATTTATAATATTTGTATTGAAAATGATATTATTTCAGTACGTTTACTAGCAGTCTCGGCTTAATTTAAGATTGGGCCCTGTGTGAGATGTGTTAAGTTATTCCTAAAACCTACAACTTATTGATTTAAAGTCATAATCCTGTTAATTGACATCTATAAATAGTAAAATTGGTTTATAATATAGCCTGTTATATATTAAATTCAAATAAATGAGGTTGCGTTGGATCCCGATTACGCATGCGGTTGTCGAGATCGGTTCGTATATATGTACGCGGGGCCAAGCAGCCAGTACGATCAGTGAGTGGTGCGCTACAGACATGACTGGACATATCTTTGTGTGCTTGGTGCTGGCTCTCGCCGGAGTACGCGCCGGTGAGTGTACCAATCTCGAAGTGATATTATAATTTTATTTTAGAGTTCGTATATTAATTTTCTTTTTGACTAAAATTTCTTTTGTGAAATTAATCTGATGTGAAAAGGATTTTTTTTTTCGTGTTTATTTTGTTCGTGTATTTTTTTCGTGTATTTTTTTTTGTGTATTTTTGTCTATTTTTTTTTGTCGTGTATTTGTTTTTCATCTATTTTCTTTTCGTGTATTTTTTTTTCATAAATCATGTTACAATTACTATATCAAAATAAGGCTTATTTTGATTTCAAAAATTTAATTATAGTTATCAAAGTTTGAAGAAACTTTCACTCAGTCGTAATTACGTATACAAATAAAAAGTGATTTATTTTCATTTGAAACATACGACAACTTTTTTTGATTACCTGACGGTTCGTTCAATTTACACATCTGTCAATTCAGTGAATATATTAACTTTTAAACTTAGGCGTTCTGTAACATAATTTATTACAAATGATTTGAAGTAACGCGATTAATAGGTGTAAGATTTATATAATTACTACAACTTAATTGTTCAATACTCAATTAATTAAATTATAAATGAAATTGTGTAGAACTTAATTAATTAATTGTGATACTATTAACACTTAATTAATTAACTAATGATTGCCGACTTGCTCAACCGGTATACATGCTCTCGGAATGTTCAGTTACCATGGTGATAGTACCTGCACATCAGTTTTAACACCAACATGATTAATGTTCATAAACAAGTGCGACCTCTGACCGCCAATGGAAAAATGCATTGCCTAATCAAAACACATATCTGTAGCACACTGTAGACGGTGTGACGTCACTGTAACACCGGCGCGGGCGCACATCCTTAGTGATAACGAAATAAAATAAATCATATACTTATCGCTACACGTGGAGCCGATTGCGGGTGCATTTTTTCGAGCACTGATAAGATTTATTCATGTCTGTTCATGTTAAAAATGAAGATGGCACGAGTGACCCGTTTAATTTGATTGTGTATTAATGTCGGTGATGTCGCTGTTTGAGATTACAAGATTTAATTATTTTGGGTCATTTTAATGATTCAGATAAGTGTTGCTAATTTGGATATGATGTATTGTATGGCACGACATGCATACGAAACTTTGCCGAGATGGTTTTATCCGTTTTTTGCAACCCTAATCTGCCATAGCAAAGCCATCGCTACATTGTCACGACTTTTCACAACATAGGTGTTAATTATTTCAAAGGGATAGGCAGAAGTGTGTTTAACATCCAGATTTGGTAAAGATACTATAATCTCTAACTTTTATCTCTGTGTCTTAGCTCGCGTATCGTTTTTCTTTCTAAACCATATTATAAGGCCACTTTGTACTTATGATAAAACATTTATATTATGCTTTCGTCACAGTGACCTTGAATGAATTATAATAAAATTGTCGTGATCATTTAAAAAAATTACTACGCCGTAACGGAAGGAATATTTGATGAATAAAAAAATCATTTTCATAAGAGTTGGTAAAATAATCATTATAGGCAAAGCAGCAGGATACCATATGATATTAAAAATATTTATATGAATATATTAAAATAGCAAAACTTAACTAAAGATACCAACAAAAATGTAAGGGGATGTCCAGATATGCCTATGTTCAGCAGTGGGGCAGCACAAAAAACAAAACAAATACGTATTCAAAAGCAAAATTGCACTCGTTACTGCAACGTCTGTTTTCATTTTAGGAATAATAAACATGCGTATAGATCTATGCATATGCACTAGCACAAAGCAGGTCGTAGCACTCCGTAGCACATGCTACGAGTTCCTCTACGTGATGTACATAAATTCTTGCAACTTAATTTTCCTTACAATTTGTTCCTCATACCTAAATTTTGCATATTATAAAATTAAAAAATATCTGAATGTTGATTATATAGTTTTTGGGAGATTTTATAAAGTGTAAGTTAAACTTCAATATTTTCTGTTTAATCACAAATTTAATTAAAATCAATCGTCAATCAAAACAGCAATACTTTAAAGCAATTATCTTTTATTTCTGTTTTGTTAAATAAGAACTTTGTCATTTTGAACCGTTTTTTTTTTATTTGATACATCAAGAAAATTATCTATTTTATTACCATTCGTCTTAAAGAAGCGAATTGAAGGCCTTGTATATTAAAAAAAAAAAAGCTATAAATAATATAACATCTGTGTTATGTTATGTCGTGGCCTCGATTATAGAACAGAACAAAATAATTTCATTAATTTATTTAAATCATCTCAATTTGTACGCAAGTTATATCCAAATTGGTCCAGCCATACAAGAAATTAGCCGGAATACGGACACAGGCCATACATTTTTAACCGACTTCAAATAAAAGGAGGAGGTTCTCAATTCGACTGTATTTTTTTGTTTTTTACCTCATAACTTTCGACTGGGTGATCCGATTTTGATGATTCTTTTTTTATTTGAAAGCTGGTGTTTCCCGTTCCCGGTGCCATTTAAATTTGGTCCAAATTGAAGTCGGTTTTTTTTAGTTAAAATTTGTGATTATTACTGAGATGTAGAGATTGTGAAGTTAGGGGTGGTAGAGTTAGGGCGTGTAGATACAGAAGCTTGGCGTTACGTGACATCTGATATCTTTTTCACAGGGTAAGCCATATGCAGTCGTCTTGGCAACATTTTACATGAAAATGTTTTTGGTGGGATAATTATAAATCAATATTTATGACCAATAAATATGGTCATAAATCAAAAAATCATCAGAGCTTTAATGTAGTGGGGAGTAGACATTAAAGAGGACGATGGACAGTTGTCTCAATCTCTTTGCCGGATACAATTACATTATCTGCCAATAATAATGATTGATTTTGTGATTTAATAGCAGACTCGTGCAAATTCGTCTGCGTCTATCAAAAGTAATAAATTTTCCAAGCTTGGCCCAATGATGCAGAAGCATTTCAATAGGCTACATTCTTGCATTGTCTGTATTGGCAATGAATATGGTGACCACTACTCTTGGCTTTTACTGATGCTTTCTATCAGGAGAGTAAAGTCACTTTGTCAAGCTCATATATGTAAAAAAAACACATTAATATATAAATAATAAATATTTCGGACATCTAACACACAACGTCATCCAGTCCCAAGCTAAGCAGAGCTTGTGTTATGGGTACTAGACAACTGATATAAATACAAATATACTTTTTTTTGTAAATACATACATATTATACATAGAAAACACCCAAACTCCGAAACAAATATTTGCAAATCATGCAAACAATTGGCTCGACCCGGGAATCGAACCCGAGACCTCAAGCGCAGCAGTCGCATACTCTACCACTTGCGCCACCCAGTCAGTCCAACATTGAAACTCAATGAAATAATTACCCTACTCCGACTGACATCGAGACCGCGGCATTAGTCTTTAAAGAAATCTGTCGTTATCACTTCGGTCGAGCCGTCCCATACGCGTCGAACCATGCCTCTAGCACGGTTACCTTGAATAGATTTGAAGGCCCCCAAACATATTCTAAAGTTTACATAATATCATTCAACATTGAAGTAAATGATGACACGTGTAAGAGCAGGAAAATGTTGTGTTTACATTTATAATTTAACATTGCCGCTCGGTTATCTAGCTGTTTTTTTTTTTTTTCTTTTTATGGAATAGACCCGCAAACGAGCAGACGTATCGCCTGATGGTAAGCGATTACCGCCGCCCATGGACACCCGCAACACAGGCGTCACAAGTGCGTTACCGGCCTTTGGGGGATGGGGGGGGGGGAGATAGGGGGAGGGGTTGGGTTGGTATGGGCCTCCGGTATCCTCACTCACTCGGTGAAACACAGCGCAAGCACTATTTCACACCGGTTTTCTGTGAGGCCGTGGTATCACTCCGGTCGAGCCGGCCCATTCATGCTGAAGCGTGGCTCTCCCACGATAAAATGATTATAATTTTGGCGACATTGAGATATGTCACTCTCTAAAAGCGTTTTTTTTTTAATGTATCTATATCTTGCAATCTGCCCAATTATTTGAAATTTAGCTAAAGGTTGTGTAATTCAAATTTTTCATGAAATGGTATCAGTCCAATGAATAATCAAATTTTACTAGTAAAAAGTGTTTTTAAAATTCATATTTCATTTACATAATCTCTTGTAGTATCTAGCCTGTCAAAACTTAATCACTTAATACTCTTCTATTTTATTAATAATTGATTTATTTTTGATTTATGATCCGTAGTGCTGACGAAAATGTGCAATTTTGAACGAGATCTAATTTATTTTTATCTAGATTTTGAATCCGGCCATTATTTTTTACTAGTTGTTGCCCGCGGCTCCACCTGCGTGTATGTCGGTTATCGCGGCAAATAGTAGCCTATGTGTTATTCTGATGTATAAGCTATATTACTGTAAAGTTTCATCCAAATCCGTTCAGTAGTTTTTGCGTGAAAGAGTAACAAACATCCATCCATCCATACTTACAAACTTTCGCGTTTATAATATTAGTATAGATTTATAGGTTAGTACTTTTTTTCTTTTTTTTTTTCGGAGGATTCTCCCTTTGTGTTGGAGAGACATGACACCCGCACCCTTCCTCCACACTTCATTTAGTTTTAAGAACTATTATGTCGAAAGCGATACACATACTGGTTTTCGATTTTGATGTTTAAGATCTCGAATAAATTTGTAGTGCCGGAGGTATGATAACAGCTGATTGAGAAAACAGCTTGTAATTAAATTCCGAATTCCAAAAGATACTAAGTACATATTATAAAAACTCATTCAATCACGTTTTGATATTCCGTCACGTAGATTCTGTGCTCGCGAGAGCGAACTAATAAGTTGTATACTACACTACTAACTAATACAAAACCAAATAATAAAAAAAATTGAATCATATTTGTGAATATAAGAAAAAATATATCTGCACAACATGCATACATTTTAAATAGTACGTTTTACTTGTCGGGAAACTTTATTATTGGCTAAGAGTCCATTGCAATGTTTAAATTTACCGGTGAGATATGTAACATATATGTTAAGTTTCCAAATAAATAAAATACGTTACATTTAAATAACGTCGTATATACATTTAAACAAGCCACGCTGTATTTGCAACACTAAGATAGTTACAACTCTGGACATTTAACAACAAAAACAGAAAAATATATACGCTCGAATTAAGAACCTCCTCCTTTTTTTAAGTCGGTTAAAAAGTAGTATTAAATCGCAGATTTTTTGAAGTGCATTTTCTTTATAAAAACGCATCTTCGTCGGTATATTTTACGGCGGTCTTGTAATTCATCCTATCTTGGAGATTCACTGCTGGACTCTATATACGCATCTTCTAAATATTTTAACAAAGAGTGAGATGCTCTTTCTCAGAATCGCTCATCTGCAATGTTATCTTGTGTGATTATTCACTTCCGAAGTTGCTTTCATTACATTATATCATCATCAGCATAGGCTGATGATGATATAATGTGTCATAATGTCCAGCAGTGGACTGCAATAGTGCAGTCCACTGCTGGACATAGGCCTCTCTCATGCTCTCTCCCTGCTTTATATTATACAGTACTGAAATGACAAAATGCTTCATTTTCCACCCTTAGGGGTTAGGTTGAACATGACTTTTGAAATAATTGGCATAATAATAACATAGGCCTGTTCTTAGAAAGAAGGAATTAGCTTAAAAATAATACAAATATACGTAAATATACAATTTATACCTATAACGTTCACGTATGTTTTCAGGTCATGCGTACGCGCGTTCAGACTCGTGCAAGGTTCGAATGTGCACCACTGCAGGACCTGTGTGTGGACTCATGAGGCAAGCTGATGGTGACGTTTCTTACGCAAGTTTCAGAGGAGTACCTTATGCAAAACCTCCAACAAAAGATCGGCGGTTTATGGTGAGAAAATAAACAATTGGTTCTTATTCTAGTAAAAAACGTTTATCAAATTCTTTGTAAAAATCTCAAATACTGTTTTGTTTATTCTCAGGAATCAGAGCCTTTGGATACCTGGGATACACGCCATGCGACAACTGAGGGCCCGATATGCTACCAAACAGATGTATTATATGGAAGGTTCATGCAACCCCATGGAATGAATGAGGACTGCCTTTACGCCAATATTCACGTTCCTATTAATGCTTTACCAACGACTGACCGTTGTGAGCCACCAGCAATAGACTTGGAGCCGCCAAGGGAGGCAGCTGATGAAAGTGCAGAAGTAATACCGTCAAGAGGTTTGCCTATCTTGGTATTCATTCATGGAGGAGGATTCGCGTTTGGATCTGGTGATTCTGATTTGTACGGCCCCGAATATCTTGTCAGCAAGAATGTTATTGTTATCACCTTCAACTACAGGTAAGACAGTTCAGGTACAAATAAAAATAGATCTAAATTACTACAAAAATATATTCTTAGGAGATTAGAATATTTTTAAAACCTCCATGTTTTACAACAATGTTTTAGTTCATGACTTTTTTTAACCCCCGACTAAAAAAGAGGGGTGTTATAAGTTTGACGTGTCTGTCTGTCTATCTGTCTGTGGCACCGTAGCTCGCGAACGGATGAAGCGATTTCAATTTAGTTTTTTTTTTGTATGAAAGGTGAGTTACGTGCGAGTGTTCTTAGACATGTTTCATGAAAATCGGTTGAGTTGTTTGAAAGTTATGGGGTTGAAAGTGGGGAAGAATAGCAGAATGTCTGCAAAAATATCATTGGCGTATGATTAGTCGATTAAGTGCTTGAGTAGGAGGTTTTTGAAATGCAAGAAGTTATATTTACATAATATAATAAATATACAGTAAGTAAGTACATGTAGATTCAGTACATAATGTATGTATAGTGTACGAGAACGAACGCCATCATGTAACCTGGTATTTGTACACCTTTGAATTGACTGAAATATAGATCAGGTTGCATTGATCGTGACCACAGATTAACTTGATTCACACACACTGGAAGTATTATCTTCTTCTTCTTTTTTCTTTCTTTTGTCCTCTTATCCCTCATCAGGGACATAGGGCTCTCAGAAGGGACCTCCATTTCTCCCGGTCTTGTGCAGCAACCTCGAGATCGGTCCAGCTGTAGCCGATAGTTGCAGCCTCTCTATCGACTGATCGCCTCCAGGTATTTCGAGGGCGGCCGAGTTTTCTTTTGCCGTCCGCCTGCCACTTCAAGCTCTGCTTGGAGATATGGTTGTCAGGTCTCCGCAATGCATGACCAATCCAACGCCACTTCCTAATCAGAATCTCCTCTCCTATTGGTTTCTGGTCGGTTAACTCCCACAGTCTTGTATTAGTGATGGTTCGTGGCCACCATATACCCAGTATACGCCTTAGGCATTTGTTGATGAATACCTGTAGTCTGGTGGTGACCTCTTTCTTGACTAACCATGTCTCGCATGCGTACAGGAGAACCGACTTTACGTTCGAGTTGAAGATTCTGATCTTTGTGTGGCGTGTTATTGTTGATGACGACCAAACCGGTTTCAGCTGCGCATAGGCGAATCGAGCCTTATTTATTCGTGCTTCAACGTCAGCCTCCGCACCTCCCAAGGAATCTACAGCGCTTCCCAAGTATGTGAACTTTTGCACTTGCTCGACTGCCTCGTTATTCACATAAATGGGTGCTACATCTGAGGTGTTTAAGCGCATTTCTTTCGTTTTTTCGTCGTTCCAGTAGGCACAAGTCGTCTGCGAAGTCTATGTCTTCTAAGACCCTTTCGTTGGCCCAAGGCAAACCCCGTTCTTCCTTCTCCGTCACCCGCCTCATCACGTCATCCAACACTATCAGGAACAGCAACGGAGACAGCAAGCATCCTTGTTTCACTCCAGCTGTCACTGGGATCGGATCCGACAGTCGGCCGTTGTGTACCACTCGGCAAGAGGAACCCACGTAAAGACATTTTATTAGCTCGATGATCTTGTCTGGTATACCTCTTCGCTTAAGTATGCGCCACATGCTCGACCATCTAACCCGATCAAACGCTTTCTCAAAGTCGACGAACAAAGTGTAAAGCGGCTTTTGCATTTCGTTGCATTGTTCCAAGATCATTCGCGTGTAGTATTATAGTCATATTAAAATAGAGCTAAGCTATAATTCGTAATATCATAAAGAAAATTGGACCGAAGTTTTAGCCCATGTTCAGATGACGAGCGTTCAACGCGCGTTTTGCTAACGCGCGTTTACAACTACATGTAATTTCGTTCTAGGAGTACACATGTTAACGCGCGTTTTCACATGGAGTTGTTAACGCGCGTTAGCAAAACGCGCGTTGAGCGCTCGTCATCTGAACATGGCCTTAGTCTTAAAAAAGCTTGTTCCAGATCGCATATTAGCATTAACTTGTTTTTAATAGTTTTATCATTCGCTTTTGAGACGTTTACAAATCTATATCTTAACTTTTTCAGGTTGAACGTATTTGGTTTTCTGTCTCTCAACACAACCCAAGTTCCTGGCAATGCCGGTCTTCATGATGTGATCACACTTCTGAAATGGGTGCAGAGAAACGCGGGAAGTTTTGGTGGTGACCCAGACAATGTGACCCTCGGTGGACAAAGCGCAGGTGCTATTGCTGCACACTTGCTGACTTTATCCAAGGCTGCTGAAGGTCTATTTAAAAGGTAACTACAGTAACAATTCTTGTATACTTAATAATACAATTAAAATATATTTTAATTGTAAATTTAATTTGTAACTGAAGTGACTAAATTTTATATTTCAATAAATTCCAGAGCGATACTGATGAGTGGAACAGCTACAAGTTCTTTGTACAGTCCGTCGCCATTGTTCGCGAAGTTTATAAGTGCGCAGCTGTTTAAAATCTTGGGAATAACAACTAAGAACCCTGATGATATCTATCAAGAGCTTATACACATGCCTGTCCAAAAACTAGTCGACGCCAACAAAGTTCTCCTAGATCAATTCGGTTTAACAACGTTCGTCCCTACTGTAGAAACTACCTTCCCCGGAGTGACACCCATACTGGATGATTACCCAGAAAAATTGATTGCCAAAGGTCGGGGCAAAGATATACCACTTTTAGTTGGATATACAAACGTTGAGTGCGAAACTTTCCGTAAGCGTCTCGAACAGTTCAATTTCATTGAAAAAACTAGTCACAATCCAACAATCATAATTCCGCCTAAATATTTATTTACCGTGCCACCCAATGCCATACCTAATGTTGTTAAGAAAATTGATGACAAATATTATAAAGGAGTAATTACTTTAGATGGGTTCCTGCAATCTTGTACCGAAAGTTTTTTCGAATACCCCCTTCTGAAGGTTGTAGAAGAATACGGAAAGACGAATGGTCCTCCCGTTTATGCTTACAAGTTTTCATATAATAACGATTCGAGTGTTATGAAATCAGAAGGGCAGAAGTATGATGGAGCTGCACATATTGAAGATATGACGTATGTGTTTAAAACAAACTCTATGGTAGATATCCGCAAGCCAGCAGACAGTGATAGCGACAGCATGAAAAACTTTATGACAAAATTCATCGTCAACTTCATGACTTGCAGGTAATTATTACATTTTATACTTTATAAGGCACTGCTAAATATAATACTATAAAAATTGCTGGGAACTTTTCTTTTGATTGGCAACACTAGCCAGATCATTTCATGGGTCTCAATTCTCAACTCTGGTTGTTGTGGTTAGTGCACCTGTTTCGAGATCGTGGGTTAAACTTTCATTCAGGACCAATAAATCATGCGATGAGCAATATCATTTCTTATTTATTGTTGTAATATATCCATTAAATGATTTCATTTACTAGTCTGTAATTAGATTTAAAAGCATTCTGACTGAAATGGTACAGGCTCTCTGTCAGGTCATTGTTATTCTTATTTAATTAATCTCTATAAAAATAAATTAATGATTTAATTATATAATTAATCGACTGCACGGTTGGCCTAGTGATTTAGGCGGTCGCCACGCCGCTTGCCAATTCGCCAAGTGTTGTGGGTTCAAATCCTACACGGGACAACACTTTGTGTGATCCACAAATTGTTGTTCTGAGTTTGGGTGTTAATTGTGTCCGTTTCATGTATGTCTGTAAAGTCCCCCGCGACACAGGATGTTTATTCCTAATGCGGGAGTTGTCTTTTATAAAAAAAAAAAAATACTGAACCTAGTTGAGGCATTCTAGAAATATAATGTTACGCTTCCATTTCGATAATGTAGTGAATTGTGTTCTTTATATAATTACAGTAAACCAATCTGCGATGCGAAAGACCCGCTCTGGTCTGCTGCCGATGACAAGCAATTCGTGTTCGAGGACATCCATGAACCCAACAGATACCAACTGACGGGACTGTCCGTAAGGCAACAAGCGGTCGCCCAGTTCTTTGACAGTTTGACTGTTGTACCGTGAGCTGACGAAAAAAGTCGTTACAGAATAGTGGTTCAAGAATATTAAGGGACTGTGGCAAAAAAGGAACGGTTAACTATATAATTAGACAAAGTAAAATGCAAAGAAATCGATGCTGACACCTTGTGGAAACATGTGTCAGCATTTTATATTTTCCTTGGTATGGTAAAAGTTAGCGAAAGGTTGTGTATTGATAAATTTTATTGGCAGGTAAGGAGTAATTAGATCTATGACTTCTCTATGTCACAATATACGAGTACTATGCCAGCATAATATATAATTCGTACAGATTTGTATTTTCATGATAATATGCATAACATATTGTTCAGGATCGAATGGTTCTCAGTTGATACTGAACGAGCATATCTGGAAAAGAGCTTACAGAAATAATGCTGTTGATACATGTATATGATGTATATTAAATATTCCTCAGTTACTTCGGTTGTGGGATATTTATATCTATCTCTTTTGTAGTATCTAGCCTGTCAAAACCTAATCACTTAAAACTCTTCTATTTTTATTTATAATTAATTTATTTCTATTTATGATTAATTTATTTTTACTTAATAGTTATTAGATTTCATATAACATCTTTACATTGATTGATATTGACATAATAAACACAGGCTCAACCGTAGTACTGACAAAAATGTGGAATTTAAACGAGATCTCATTTATTTTAATCGAGATTGTGAATCCGGCCATTAATTTTTATTTATAGGTTAGTACTTGATTTAGTTTTTAGGATCTCGAATAAATTTGTAGTGCCGGAGGTGTGATAACAGCTGATTGAGAAAACAGCTTGTAATTAAATTCCGAATTCCAAAAGATACGAAGTACATATTATAAAAACTCAATTAATCACGTTTTCATATTCCGTCACGTAGATTATGTGCCCGCGAGAGCGAACGAACAAGTTGTATAAACTGATACATATCATAATATTTAGTTTACGTTCCATTATTATATTGCATTTTCGATCTATTTCATTCAAATACGCATTATGGGTAAAATAATATAGACGTATTTGATTGATCTTGGTTCTAAAGTTTATACAATCGTAGTTATAATACTCTAATGCTACATGGTAACGTATGGCTTGTTGTACCAACTTACATGTACATTATATATACTAAAATCAATCGGTACAATGCATATAATCACGTCTTATTCTTGACGAGGTAAAGAATGTTTGGATACTACGCGATCGATAACATCTCATATCTGTAATCTGCTGACCTAGCTGGTCGGTCTTAGCTATGTATAAATTCTATTGATTTAACAATATATGAGGTAGGAATAGTAGTTAACAAAACATTAAAAACGACCAGGCGGTTTTAGTACAAAATAAGTGTGAAGATAAAAATAGATCGAATTTTATTTACAATTAATTAAGTTTTAGTAACTTTAGATCTATAGAATAAACATGAAGTAAGATTGTAAGAATTAGATTTTTGTATTTAGCCAAAATAAAAAAAAGCAATTGTTAGTTCTTGACTAAAACACTATACATTTTTTTTGAAACGAAAATGTAATTCAAATTTTTCAGTTTATTCAATTTTGAGTTAGAGACGATCAGTTAGAGGGCTTATTTAACTTATTAGCTATTTAACAATTTCTCTCGCAACGTCAAGCGCGTTCGGTGCAGTGATTGGTGAAGATTTCAATGACGGCTATAGCGAACTTATAATGGTTTTTTGACACGGTGATATAAGTGGTAGGTGGACTTGTAGGTGAGACGAATAACACGAAGGTTGTAGCGACTGTAGTATATTTATTGTCAGGAGCTCAAGGCTCCTGAATACTCTTGGTGTCACATGGTAACACGTGTGGAGAGTAAGTGATTAGGTAAGTAAGTGCGTACATACTAACAGCATTTATATACAATACCATTCATATTATTTTCATATTCATACTCACGTCTCATCTCGACGCGATAAGGAATGTCTGAATCTACGTGATCGATAAATATATGCTGACATCTGCTGGACAGGCTTATCTATGTATAATTTCTATTAATTAAACAATATGACTATATAGCAATCTATATAGGAATATAACTCCCCCAAACAAAAATTTACGGTAGTAAATTCAGACAATCGTTATCTTATGCTACTTACAATTATGAAACTGCCCTTAAATGTAACATTATTAAACGTAACAATTCAATTATATAACTTATTTATGATATAGTCAGTCAGGGTCAAAATTTACTGCACAATACATTACTATGAAACACGAAATAACTTATTTACAATATAAAAATAACATACGAATCAAAACAATACGATTTGGCCTCGAGTCGCGACCTTCATGTATCAGCAATTTTTACACTATCTTGTCATCACATTCCATATTTCTTCGTCAGCAAAATCATTCAAGGTTCGTTGTAATCTAGCAATTATGGCATAGACATTACTCCGATTGTAAGTAATCTAGCAATTAGGGCATAGATATTACTCCGATTGTTCGTGATAATGCGTCAGTCTTCTTCAGCAGTCTTTTGCCTATCTGATGGTTGGCACGTATTTCCCAGCAGCAAAATAGCACATAGCATTAACGCAGACCATGCCATTTTATTCGCGAGCTGTGCTCTTTTATTAAGGCTTTATGGTTTTCTGGTTTCTTGTCGGCTGTATCCATTGGCTCGTTGTATGATAACCAAGAATATCAAGCTCGGATTCAAGAAATTCACACTTTATTACATTTAATTGTGATTCCATATTCATTCAGGCGCTTAATTTTCACTTCCAGGTGCTTCTGTAGTCTGATAACTGCACTATACGTTTGTCCTTATGCGGCAACAAACTAATACTGGCCCTCGTATTGACCGAAACCTCGGAACCACTTTGTCGGTAGGTAATTATGAGGCGGTTAGAGGGGAATATAGTGCAGATTCTATAAAGACACAATATATGACGCGATGGGGACCGTGACCTCGCTCTTGATTACCTGCGACCGTGAAACTGCCATTTGTTCAACTCTGCTATGCTGAATTTGCAATTTTGCACTTAGCGATGTAATCTTTAACTGCATACTTGCTATATGCGCGGTGAGCTTCGTGATGACACTGATATTGTTTAATAGTTGGATTACTGACGATGATTTTGAATGGTTAAATAACTTATCCTCCGATGGTGAGCGACGATAGTTTCCATTTGCGTGAGCCATAAACGCGGCTGTTCAGTCCGAAAATGCGAATTCCTTTTCGACACGGTGACAGACGACCTCTGCTGCCATTTTGCTTGAAACTTCGGCTATTGCAGCACTTCCAGCTCCAGGCAGCGACATCTTGACTACAGTCCTTTTACGAGATACTGCTATACCAGTTCACTATATTTTCTCTTTCAAAAGGTGCGATTAGTTGCTTCTTTTTTCTTGTTCAATTGTCGGGGTCACCAATTATAGCGAACTTATATAATGGTTTTTTGACACGGTGATATAAGTGGTAGGTGGACTTGTAGGTGAGACGAATAACACGAAGGTTGTAGCGACTGTAGTATATTTATTGTCGTGTATACGTGTCGTATACGTGTGGAGAGTAAGTGATTAGGTAAGTAAGTGCGTACATACTAACAGCATTTATATACAATACCATTCATATACTCACGTCTCATCTCGACGCGATAAGGAATGTCTGAATCTATGTGATCGATAAATATATGCTGACATCTGCTGGACAGGCTTATCTATGTATAATTTCTATTAATTAAACAATATGACTATATAGCAATCTATATAGGAATAACGGCCAATCGCAACACCGAACGCGGTCACTGTGAAGATCGAGTTGTTGGGAAATAAAATCACACTATGCCCTCAGATAAGTTAAATTATATTTAATATGAATGTTAGAGCATCCGTGTGCAACATTCATCATAGACTGATGTTACGTATTACTATTTAAGTCACGTATTTTAAGTTCACAATTGTAAATAAAGCATTTCTATTGTATCTACTTCATTTAACAATGTGTTGAGAACAATTATATATGAGATTCAATCGCTGGTTGGATGTGTCGAATAAAATAATTGCGGTGAATGGACGCTGATGCACTGGTTTCATTTCAATTCCCGTTAAATAGTAAATGTGTTTAAGGGTATCTGTCTATTGAAGTAGTTTGTGAAATACTTTTAATACTCTTCCAACTTCATAGTCAATCATCATCAACAGCAGCATACGCCCTTCCTTAGAAAGGATGGTTTGGTATACTATACCAAGCTGTTCAGACGGCTCTTTCAATTTAATTCTGATTAATTGGCTGCGGGTTCCAAAACAGACGATCCTGGTGTATAGGAGAGACGAGAGACGGAGGATTGTATGGGGAGAGAAATACTTTAAATACAAGAACAGTGACAAAGAAACATAATCTGTAATGTTTTAGAATGTATCCTTGCATAGGTGGTATTCTTATTGTTTATTAATATACAGTTTTTTAATAATGTGTTTCGACATGTAGATTAACGCTTGATACTTCTTTTTCAACTGATAAACGCCCGTCAATTTGGTTCGAAAGTATTCTATTTTTTTAAGTATGTGGTTCGACATGTAGATTAGCGCTTGATACTTCTTTTTCAACTGATAAACGCCCCTCAATTGGATCCGAAAGTATTCTATTTTTATAAAATTTAAACTGAAAATAAAATGAGAGCTAGAGAGTGTCAACCTTAATCGAAGGCAGTAGGGCAAACAATAAACATGACACGACAACTGACACTTTGGTGTTTGAAATTGAACACTCAGTTTTGTTTTTATGCACATACAGTCAACATAATTTTTTGAAGGATCAGAATAGTTTTCGAATGGTTTCATTAACTTTTTATATACGATTCTCAGGACAAATACTTGCACGTGTGCTCCACAGTAATCATCATGCTGAGGAGACTGATGATGTTCTTACAAGTATTGGTATTAAGCAGACAGAACGTGATTAGCATAGCCCAGGGACAGATAAGAGGGGTGGCGTATGATGGCTATATTGCCTACACTGGAATCCCTTATGCTACAATCTCCAGTGCCAAGGACAGGTTTAAGGTAAACCATTTACTACAAGTAATTCTTTCTAAGAGATATATATGGATTTAAAAATAAACGAGAAGAAAAATAGGAAAGTACTAGTAGTGGAAAAATAAGTGACTTGAATGAATGGTTTTGGTATTGGCATAGGGGCAAAAGGTGCAGGGACATATAATGTTAAGTTACTATTGACATCTGTTATTAAGAGTCACTAGTTTATTATTTATTTATTTGTTCTTTACGGTCAATTACGATTCTAAAAGTCGTGTCTGACCTGAGAGGATAATTAGGAGAGGAAATCTAAATTATTGGGAGCAGGATTAGAAACACACAAAATTCTGCATTATCATAATTATAGGCAACGACAAATTATAAATTTGCATCATAAATAAATAATAAGGTTCTCATTAATAATTAGAGTGTGAGATCAAACAATAACATTTCAGATGGCAGGTGTTGCTCCTATCTGGACAAGCATTAGAGAATCCAGAATATCTACTTGCTCAAAATTGTCTGAAGCAGAGAACTGCATGCAGCTCGACGTGTACGTGCCTTCCGCTGTGGGTACTAGTTGGCCAATTCTTGTTTGGATTACGGGAGGAACTGGTCCATATAACCCTGGCCATTTGATAAGGGAAGGGGTTATTGTGGTTATCGTTCATCACAGGTAAGGAAAACGTTACGGTTACAAGCTTGACGTTACGGTTCAAATTCCAATGCTTCAGTTAATTTTCCAGGATAGGCCCTCAAGGATTCCTTTGCCTAAATGAAGAAGCAATACCAGGAAATGCAGGATTAAAAGATGTCGTCTTGGCACTGAGATGGGTGCGTGACAATATCGTTGCTTTTTATGGGAATCCCAACAGAGTTGTAGCGGCAGGGCAAAGTTTTGGTGCGGCTATAATAGATTCTTTAATTCTGTCATCCATGGCTCCAGGACTGTTTCATGGAGCAATATTGCAGAGTGGAACAGCTCTATGTCCTTGGGCCTTTAATTATGATGCTCGAGAACGAGCAATGGCTTTAACTGATATTCAGGACTTGACAAAGTATTTGCTTGATGCAGAAATTGAGGAGCTTGTTACGAGATCATATAAACTCTATGCCCCTTATTTTCCATTTGGTATTTGTTCTGAAAAGCCGTTAAAGAATGAAGAGAAACTTTTAAATGCAGCTCCTCACGATTTGCTTACAAGTAATAAACTAAAAACAGTTCCAATGATAATCGGATATAACAGTAACGAGGCTTACATATTTACATCAATACTTAAGGAAGCAAAAGTTCTTCGAAAGATATCAAAAACTCCTTCGTTTTTACTTCCCGATGATCTTCGGTTCCTAAATGATAGAGAACGGAAACAAGTTGCACGGCAAGTCGCAAATATGTACTTCAAGGAGAATATTACAATGGCGTCTGTTTTAGAATATCACAGGTAAATTGGTAAAACCCTTGGGATGGAAAAAAAAGGTAATTTTACAAAGATATAAATAATATCCTTCGAAATATATTTCCAGAGACACTTATTTCTCAAGTCACATTCATCGAAGCGTCTATCACTACTCGACATCTACTCCAATATTCTACTACCGGTTCTCTTATTCTGGCGATGTAGGTGTACAGTCCGAGCCAGGCGTAGAAAAAACAGGTGCTGCACATTCTGATGAGCTAGCGTATTTGTTCAATGAGTTGACACTAGATGGGGCAGATGGGACTATGCAACAACGTTTGGTGAAACTTTGGACGAATTTTATCAAACATTTGTAAGTATTGTCATTCACACCAACCCTATTTATTTTCAATATTTAAGAATCGGTAACCGATCGAGATCTAGATCTATTCATAAGTAAGGCAATAGTTCAAGTTGGTACTAAAATTCTTTCAGAAATCCAACACCTCAACACGAGGGTCTTGGAACAACTTGGGAACCAAATAAAAAGGAGCACTCTCGACTTTTAGATATTAATCAGGAACTCAAGACGATCGACTATCCGCACTCCAGGACGACACGCATGAGGAATGACATCTACGACAAACATTATTATACAAGAAACCGTATTGTGTAAATTAAAGTTCACTCCGACAACGTCTGTTGTTTTTATTAATGACGATACCATCGAAAAAAGTCCTTTGCATGATTTAAGAACATTTTTGGATTCCAAGCAATTTAAATGTTTTCCCTATTCTTTTGTTCCCAAAATTTTCGTAAAAACGGGTACAAAGTTTTCGCTTCACGTATTGATATAATTATATATTCTATACATAATCTACACAGCAAATAATATTTCAGATATTCAACAATAGGTTATATTAATTTTATACTAAACCAAACCTCAAACCGGTCAAAATGATACAGCCGATGTATTTCTGACACTGCTTTCCCAAATCTAGTAGTGATCATTGAAGCGAGTGATGATGTTTTACCTGAGACAGAGAAAGGCAAATGATGATCGTCGACATGGTATACATATGCTTTTTTAGAACAGCTTGTGAAATGACTACAGGTGGTGGTACAATTGGACCATAATGCAATGCAAATTAAATACAAATGGACTGCACGATTGGCCTAGTGGTTTAGGCGGTCACCACGCCATGCCACACCGCTTGCCAATTCGCCAAGTGTTGTGGGTTCAAATCCTACACGGGACAACACTTTGTGTGATCCACAAATTGTTGTTCTGAGTTTGGGTGTTAATTGTGTCCGTTTCATGTATGTTTGTAAAGTCCACCGCCACACAGGATGTTTATTCCTAATGCGGGAGTTGTCTTTAAAAAAAATATGTAATATGTAACCATTGTAATCCTATGTAACCAATGTAATCATATGTAACCAATGTAATAAGGAGGGTCCTTAATATTTATTCGTAATAGTATTAAGTCTAAAGAACGGAAAGATATTGTAAATTTGTCTACTGAGCGCACTGTAGAGCTTTCTTGTGTAGAACTGGAACACCATATTGTAGTTAGTGTGTATCGGCCACCACAGAGTGACTTTAGCATTTTTGAGATAGTTATGGAAGAAGTATTGAAACGTTTATGTGTTTACTGACAAGTAGTAAGATTTTGGTAGTTTGTGGAGATTTTAATATTAATTTATTAGAAAAGTGTCCTATCAGTATACGATTAGTAAGCCTATTTGAATCATTTGACTTGAATCACTTATTTTCTGAGCCCACAAGAATTACTTCTCACTCGGCAACTTGCTTAGATAACATCTTTTGCAATGGGGAATATTTAAATAGGTCAATTTTAAGTGATTTAACATCTGATCACTGTGGGCAATTTGTTACATTGCCTTGTATGAGAGAAAATAAAGTAAACAAAACCATATGCAGGCCCATTACTAGTAACCGATTATTAAATTTTAGTAATAACATTAAGGATAAGGTTTCCAATTTAGATTGGACTCAAAGGGATCCGGATAAGCTTTACGGCTACCTATTCAACATGATAGAAATCGAATTTACCAGTATATTTAAGACAAAAACAATAATGCAACGGCCCAAAATGACGTTCTGTGATTGGGCGACAACAGGAATATACAAAAGTAGGGAAAGGCTGTATGATTTGTATGCTGTGAAAAAGGGTAATTTTGACCCAAAATTTCACGAATATGTAAAAAATTACTCAAGGATTTTTAGGAGAGCCTGTGGTGTGGCGAAGTCTTTGTATATAAGTGATAAAATTAAGTCTTCAAATAATAAAATAACAGCTACATGGAACATTATTAATAATGAAACGGGACGTTGTAAACCTCGAGATAATGATTTAAAATTAAATATCAATAATAGGTTTATAACAAACAATTTAGACATAGCTGAATCTTTTAATACCTTTTTCACAAGTGTACCAGTTAGCACAACGAGTACCTTGAATTCTTGTGCGTCCGGGTCTGAACTGTTGTTAAGGGCCAATGTAAATGAATGTAAGAATCTATTTAAATTTGAATACATAAACCCCACAGATATTATAAAAACGTTTAAGTCTCTTAACTCTAAGAAAACAGGGGACTTATGGGGGATTTCAATTAAATTAATAGAAACTATTATAATTGATATAGCACCATTTCTAGCAATAACATTCAATCGATGTGTTGATTCTGGGGTTTTTCCTAACCTGATGAAGTATAGTAAAGTAATACCTTTATTCAAGAAGGGTTGTACAACCGGACCAAGTAACTTTAGGCCAATCTCAATCTTACCGGCTATTAGTAAAATTTTTGAAAAAGTCATTTTGCAACAACTAGAAAGCCATTTTAATCTAAATAATTTATTTCACAAAGAACAATATGGCTTTACAAAGGGTCGTTTAACAATTGATGCGGGTGCAACTCTTTTGCGACATATATTTAGCGCATGGGAGAATTCGCAAGATGCGATAGGTGTATTTTGCGATCTTTCAAAAGCTTTTGACTGTGTAGAACATAACACGCTTTATCTTAAACTTAGGCATTATGGTGTTAATGGTATTGCTTTGGAACTAATCGTTTCCTACTTGAAAGATAGAATTCAACATGTAGATGACAATGGTGCGAGGTCATCTGGATTACCTGTTACTATGGGCGTTCCGCAGGGCTCCATACTGGGTCCTCTACTTTTTCTCATATATGTAAATGACTTACCATATTATTTAAAAGATCTCTGTGATATAGTTCTATTTGCTGATGATACGTCACTTATTTTTAAAGTCGATCGTAAGAAAACAGTTTTTGACGATGTGAATAGGGCACTAAATGATGTATTGAATTGGTTTACAACGAATAATCTCCTACTGAATTCAAATAAAACAAAGTGTGTGAGATTTACTATGCCAAATGTAAAACAACTAGGCACTAATCTAACTATAAATAATGAAATTATAAGTATTGTAGACTCAACAGTATTCTTAGGAATTACATTAGATAGTAAACTTCAATGGGGAGCCCAGATAGATAGCCTTGCGGGTAGACTTAGTTCGGCAGCTTATGCAGTATGGAAGGTACGTCAGCTCACTGATACGGACACAGCTAGGTTAGTTTATTTTAGCTACTTTCATAGCGTCATGTCCTATGGTATACTACTTTGGGGCAAGGCGGCTGATATTGAAACGATTTTTATTCTACAGAAACGAGCCATCCGCTCAATGTACAATTTAGGTGCTAGAGTCTCTCTTCGAGAGTTGTTTAAAGATATAGGTATTTTAACTGTTGCATCACAGTATATATTTGCTAATATTATGTTTGTTAGACACAACATTAATGACTATAAGAAAAACAGTGATGTACACAATATTAATACTAGAAACAAATCTAAACTCATTGGTACCTATCATCGATTACATAAGGTACACAACTCGTTCGAAGGTCTTGGTGTACGTTTTTATAATAAAATTCCTTTACATGTAATCGACCTTCCTGTAAATAAATTCAAGCTAACTGTAAAAAATCACCTTATTAGGAAAGCCTACTATACGATCAACGATTATCTAAACGAAAAACAGTCATGGGCTTAAGGTGTCATTAGAATTTAAATAGATACACACAAACTTCTTTGTCTTTTAATAAAGCTAAATATTAACAAACCATTGTTAGTTGAAAGTAATGCGTGGCGATTATCATGGTAATTTAATTAGTAGTGATTTTTATCAGTATCTAGACTATGGTTTGTCATGCTCACTAAAATGTCATTGCTTGCGGTGTCGTCGTGGGGCGGGTCGTTTCCTTCCCACTGATATGGCGAAGGAGATGATGGCTGGTCCATGCGTCATACTCGTGAACGAGTGCTGCTTGGGGTGACTGGTCGGCCTAGTCAGCGATTCTTTAGACAATACTATTATTCTGGTTCGTTCAACTGCAACCATAGCCTCTTAATCCAGTCACGAATTATTTTCAACAGTAGATTTTGCAACTGAATGTAAGTGGATGTGCACCTTGTTTCTATTTTGTTCTATGTTTAATAGACTCAAACCTTCAACGTTATCACTGAGTGTTTTTTGTTTGTTTGCGCGTTAGATTTTGGAGCTTTTTAATAAAAGGAATTTCAGGTGGCAACAGCTTGCATACTGTTTACCTTACATGTAATACTAACACTATTGTACCTGAAAATCAGATTTTGAAAAAGAGTAGCCATGAGTTTCTTTGCCAGTATTCTTCTCATGAGCTCTACGCATTTTGGAAACTGGAAGTTATGGATCGACACAGGCAGGCAGTAGATTTTGGTGTTTTCGCCTAACTTACCTCGACAATACAGCACATGCTGTGGCCTCTGTTTGTGTCGATCTATGATTTTTAACTATAGCTTCAATTTGACGTTCATAAGTGTCACTTGGTGTCTTAGATGAATAAATGATTTTGATTTGATTTGATTTGATTTGATCATTGACCAAGATAGAAAAAATAATCTCCTGAGTGGGAAGTGCACACCCAAGACCTATGGACCAGAACTCATGATCATAAACCCAGTAGACAAACAGGCTAGGTAGTAGATATTGTCCAGGATGCAATTTTTAACAAATATAAAAGAGGCGAAGAAGTTTCAATTAGGGTCTAGAACCAACGCAATCAATGTTTTCTAAATTTGAAAAAAAAAACAGAGCGTGTTAATTTGGACACTGATACGTAAAGAAATAATTTGAGGAGCCATATCGTGCAGTAAAGTGGCGATCTCTCGACACGCAAGCATCGTGTAAATATTGAACAGAAGATCAACTGCAAATAGTATGCGGCAACGTACTTCAATGGGATCCCCTATGATTAGATCCCCCATTTCAGAAAGCCACGTGCAATTAGTCACGTAGTAGGTAGCAAGTAGTCTTTAGAACCCATCCGAGGAAATTAAGTACGCGGGTGACGAATGCATCTGAAGATTTGAATTCGAAACTTAGATAAACCCTTCACCGCCTCTGCTGATGTTTTTTACCCGACTACGGCAAAGCCAAAGGAGGGTTATGATTTTGACAGGCTATGTATGTATGTATGTATGTTCATCTGTTCCCTCATAGCTCCTTAACTACTTATTAGAACTGGACAAATGAGGTATCGTTAGAAGCGTCTTGATCGTCCGCTGGTTATAGGCTATACGACGTGTCACTGAATCTAATGTGGCGCCCTCTAGCCGACATAAAGTACTGTATTAAAAAAAAATTGAGATAAATATGCAGTGTTTGGTATCATTGGAAAAGGCGTTACTTGTACATTTCAAAAATACATATATTATTAGCATTTGCTCGTGACTTTGTCCGTATTTATTCGATAATTGGGTTATTTCTATTGTACCTATTTAAAATATACTTTGCAAAGAAATTAATATTATAGAGGCATCAAAACATTTTAAATAAAAAAAAAGTAATAACTAAAACCCAACTACGACAAAAAACGAAGCTGAAAAAGTAGAAATATACCATAACACATTAACAACGCGTGACTACGGTTTTTGAAACTTGTTTTTTTTATATATAGGCCTGCCAAAGAGACTATTCTGCCTGATGAAAAGCATGACCAGAATCCAAGAAACTATTCTTTACTGCCTCGTTTGTCTCGCGGTTGGCGTGTGGGACTGCTGATCATGAGGTCTCGGGTGCGATTCCCGGGTCGGACCAAATGTTTGTATGATCTACAAATATTTGTTTCGGAGTTTGGGTGTTTTCTATGTATAATATGTATGTGTTTACAAAAAAAAGTATATATGTATTTGCATCAGTTGTCTAGTACCCATAACACAAGCTCTGCTTAGCATGGGACTAGATGGCGCTGTGTCTTAGATGTCCAAAATATTTATTTTATTTATTTATTTATTATGGTGACCACTAGGTCACCATACTCATTGCGAATGCAGACAATGCAACCATGCAGCATGGTGACCCACAGTATGAAGGGCCTATTGAGGTGCTTCTGTATCATTGGGCTTCCGGTATTGCACTCACTAACGAAACACGATAACACGAATGCTGTTATTTTGGGTTGATCTTCTGTAAGAGGATAGTACGTGATGAAATCAGCGTGATTCTTCTACTACCTATGTAGTATGATAAAGCTATACAAATAAATGAATCCCACCAAAAACATTTTCATGTAAAATGTTGCCAAGACGACCGCATATGTCTTACCCTGTGAAAAGATATCAGATCTCATGTAGAGCCAAGGTTCTGAATCCACACGCCCTAACTCTACCAACCCTAACTTCATAAACTCTTCATCTCAGTAAAAATGTATACATGATATGTTGTATTATATTCTGAGAATTTGATCGATCTGGTATATCGGGAACCAAAGTTATAAGGGTTCAAAAAAACGACGAAACACTTCGAGAAAAGGTAGGTAGTGCCCTTGCGCTTCGCTTGGCTCGTCTTGGCGGGGGCACGACCGTGCCCCCAGATGTTAAGTTATTGCAATTACAAGAGACATATATACCTACATGCATTGTTGTTTCTCTGTCTGTTATTTAGATTTGGCCGACGTGTTGGTAATTGTTTGTTGCAAGTATTTAAAAATGATTATCTAAATGGTTTTTACCTGGAGTAGTGAAACAGGCAGCATCCAATTATGTTCGCTTTTCATGTATTGGTATACTGTATACTTTATAGTAAGTAGCTTATGTTTTAAAATATATATGTGCATGTTTATTGATACACTCTAGTGTATAACCCTGTAGGGTAGACAGGGGCGAATTACATACGTAAATATATTTTGCTGATTATAATTTATTTTCCACTAGCTGTTTAAATTGGCCTAACTCTCTTTCTATAAAATAAAGGTAGGCTACATAACTCCTTACAACATGTGCCAATGAAAGTCGCGTCAAACTGACAGACTTAGATACAAAAAAAAAAAAAAAAACTGCACGGTTGGCCTAGTGGTTTAAGTGGTCACCGCGCCGCTTTCTACTTCGCCAAGTGTGGTGGGTTCAAATACTAGTGTGCGTGTGAACTGAGGGACCATAGTGATATTTTTGTTTGAAATTTTTATAAGATTTAGTAGCAGGCCCAAAACAATTGTAGAACAAATATGAGAATTTGTAAAAAGATATATTAAAAACTACAGCCCTTTAAGTGTGGTCCCTCAATCCTCACATACCATCAGCCGGATCTCGGCAAGTATGTAAAAAAATAAGGTATTGTGACTGCAGACATTTAGTAGAGAATTTGTAAAGATATATACTAAATAACTGAGCACAAATCATCAACGATTAAAAAAATACAACGACTATACTGTGGTCCCTCAGTCCACACACGAAAGATTTTGTTATACTGAATATTATCACATCAACGGAATAAAATCTTTATTTTCTTACATAATGTTTTAGAACAAGTCTTACAAACAAAAGTATTACAATAAGTTATATGCCTTACCAAGTGCAGGCACTGTTATTGGTTTAGCCGTGAAAGCGTAACAGAGAAACAGACTAAGCCACTTTCAAATTTATAATATTAATATAGATCGCGATAGGTACTATCGCGGGCTTTTTGTAAACATTTTACAAAATCCTGTGTTTTTAAATGTTCGATTTTATGTGTTAATAGAACGTATAAAACTGAGCTGATAAATAATACCACTATGTTACCATAATGGTTTGTAAAATACTGGGGTATTATAAGTACATAAAGCTTCCTTGAAACATAGCCTAAATGGTGATAAGCGACTAACAGCTACTTTATTTCATGCTTTGTAAAGATACGTAATGTAACATAACACTAAATCAACCGTACAACCTTGGGTTTCGACTATTACAATAAAATTATATTGTTAGTCTACATTTTTTTTCATTGTGTGGTCACACTACTCGTATATCTGTTCATAAGATCACTGAAATGCTATAATCTCATTTTAGAGGTAAGATACGGTAAGGTAAGGACACACAATTTAAGATACCTATTATTTTGTAGAAACTTTTTACAAAAAGTTTAATACTCTACACTTTGTGATACTTTAGTCGTCTAGCAGCTAGACATGCAAGTATGTTTGAGAACGTGAGGATTGAGGGACCAGCTTTAATTATAAATATCTTCAAAGTGCGTCGATATTTTTTTTTAAATTTATTTTTTACAAATTGCTATAAGACTTGTTCTAAAACATTATGTAAGAAAATAAAGATTTTATTCCGTTGACTAGCTGACCCACGCAACGTCGTTTGCGTCTCCTATTGCCCGTAGCGTAATAATTTCCCCCCGTTTTTGAAACATTCTTCATTGGTACTCCGCTCCTATTGGTCATAGCGTGATGATATAGATAAACTCGATAAACTTCCTCGATAAACGGGCTATCTAACACTGAAAGAACTTTTTCAAATTGGGCCAGTAGTTCCTGAGATTAGCGCGTTCAAACAAACAAAAACTCTTCAGCTTTATATATTAGTATGGATGACCCACGCATCGTCGTTTGCGTCTCCTATTGCCCGTAGCGTAATAATTTCCCCCCGTTTTTGAAACATTCTTCATTGGTACTCCGCTCCTGTTGGTCATAGCGTGATGATATAGATAAACTCGATAAACTTCCTCGATAAACGGCCTATCTAACACTGAAAGAACTTTTTCAAACTAGACCAGTAGTCCCTGAGATTAGCGCGTTCAAACAAACAAAAACTCTTCAGCTTTATATATTAGTATAGATGACCCACGCAACGTCGTTTGCGTCTCCTATTGCCCGTAGCGTAATAATTTCCCCCCGTTTTTGAAACATTCTTCATTGGTACTCCGCTCCTATTGGTCATAGCGTGATGATATAGATAAACTCGATAAACTTCCACGATAAACGGGCTATCTAACACTGAAAGAACTTTTTCAAATTGAACCAGTAGTTCCTGAGATTAGCGCGTTCAAACAAACAAAAACTCTTCAGCTTTATATATTAGTATAGATGTATTTATTATACTCTTCTAAGATCTAATACTCATAATCAACAACACATTTATTTGGATAAAGACTAATATTAGGTATTATGTTGATAAAAACTCTTTGGCAAATAACTTAATAATAGGTACCAACTCTTAGCATCTTATACTCGTGATAACTTCTAAACGAAATGTCCGAATGGGATGCAACAAAAAGTAATTTACTATCTACATCTATCATATCTAATTTACTATCTATCATCTACATAAATACCCTTGATAACATAATGTTTTATTTAGATAAGGATTAATATTACGATAAACATTTAACGTAGTTTCTTTCTTCAGACGATTTAATATTTTTTTTGAACACAAAAGCGGTTATTGTGACTAAACCATGATAGTTAGATATATGCTCTCGCTGATTTTTTTGTAGATCTTAATGGGACCTACAAACCCGTAATACATTATTTTGTTCTATTGTCAATACTTTTTGCAGCGCACGCAAAAATAGGTTTTCTATTTCACACCTTGGGTTACAAAATAGCAATTTTCTTACGGATCTCTATTTTTTATGAAAATAAAATATAGCCTGTAGCCTTCCTCGATAGATGGAATGGATCTATCTAATGGATGGTAGTAGAGCCACGCTGATTTCAGCACGAACGGGCCGGCTCGACCGGGGCGGTACTACCCTCGCACAGAAAATCAACGTAAAATGACAGCAACAGTGCTGTCGTGTTTCGTTGGTGAGTGCGAGACCGGGGGCCCAATTAGTCTAGTCAACAAGTTTCATACTTGTTGACTGGACTAAAAGATGCAGTAGCATCACTAGGCCGCCATAGTGTGGGTCGCCATACTGCACTGTCTGCATTCGCAATGAGTATGGTGACCACCACTCTTGGATTCTGCTTATGTTTTCCATCAGGCAGAGCAGAGTCATTTTGGCGGGCCAAACATAAAAAAAAAAAAAAAAAAAAAAAAAAAATGGACTATCCAACACGGAAAGAATTTTTCAAATCAGACCAGTAGATCCTGAGATTAGCGCGTTCAAACAAACAAACTCTGCAGCTTTATAATATTAGTATAGATGTGATAATATTCAGTATAACAAAATCTTTCGTGTGTGGACTGAGGGACCACAGTATAGTCGTTGTATTTTTTTAATCGTTGATGATTTGTGCTCAGTTATTTAGTATATATCTTTACAAATTCTCTACTAAATGTCTGCAGTCACAATACCTTATTTTTTTACATACTTGCCGAGATCCGGCTGATGGTATGTGAGGATTGAGGGACCACACTTAAAGGGCTGTAGTTTTTAATATATCTTTTTACAAATTCTCATATTTGTTATACAATTGTTTTAGCCTACTACTATATCTTATAAAAATTTCAAACAAAAATATCACTATGGTCCCTCAGTTCACACGCACACCAAATCCTACACGGGACAACACTTACTGTGATCCACAAATTGTTGTTCTGAGTCTGGGTGTTCTTTGTGTCCGTTTCATGTATGTTTGTAAAGTCCCCCGTGACACAGGATGTGTTTCCTAATGCGAGAGTTTTTTTGATATAACTATCCACCGTTTATACTTTCATATGTATTTAGTAAACAGCTGTTAAATTAACATTAAGAAGAACATACACTTCAATTGCATTTATTTGTATAGATTTATATGTCTGTGTCTATGTATGTGATAGACACAAATACATAAATCTATACAAATTATTGTAGTATTAGTATTGCTATAGCTATACTTTCATACGAAAGTAGGAAGAATGTTGCAATAGCCGGGAAAACATATTTGTTTTATGAGATTCAGACAAAGTTAGATGGGACAGCTGACAGCTAGCAGTAGTATATATTACTGAACAGAGAAATAAACATTAGAAGTGCGATTAATATGCGACCTAAACGCGCTCCAAAACGATTCACAGTATCGTACACGTATAAGGAAGTCTATGCTGATTCGTCCAAATAATTTAATGAACATTAATCCTACACGCCCCTTACAAACTTGTCTCTCAAGCAAGGTAGTGTTCTTTTTATGTAATAGCAAATAAGGCGGGCAAACGAGCAGACGTATCGCCTGATGGTAAGCGATTACCGCTGGGGCAGAAGGGGATGGGGTTGGGGTATGGGCCTCCGGTATCCTCACTCACTCGGTGAAACACAGAGCAAGCACTATTTCACACCGGTTTTCTGTGAGGCCGTGGTATCACTCCGGTCGAGCCGGCCCATTCATGCCGAAAGCCCGGCTCTCCCAGGGCAAGAATTATTGTTTCAATTAATTAAACTACAGTAAACATTTGTATAGATATACATATACGGAGATCTACATCAGGTATTACAATAGGCGGTCTTCTCGCTCACGGCGATCTCTTCCAGACAACCTTGGATTATCAACAGATTAATTATTCAGTTTTTCATATTTTTTAAAGCATCTACGTTCCAGTGAAAGTAATATTCATAATACGAGCATTTTTAGAGAAGTACAAGCGCCAGCTCGTAGTTTCTACTTTATTCTGTATTCTTTGGTATATCAAAATAATATCGAACTTTTAAAAAGATTGGCCACGAGTTTCTTTGCCAATATTCTTCTCATAAGGCTCTACGCACTTTGGAAACAGGAAGTTATAGATCGACACAAGCAGGCAGCGGATTTTGGTGTTTTCACTTATTTAACCTCGACAATCCATGTCACTTAATGTCTTATTGAATAAAATGATTTTGAATTTGAAAATATTCAAAAAGCTTATGTAAAGATTTTTCAAATTCTAGTAACTACAACGGAAACTAGTAAATTTAGATGTAACGTGCGGATGAGAATTGATTCTGGATGGGTGTGCGGATTAGTCAGAGAGGCAGAGCACGGTGTGCGATACGCCAGCTTCAGAGGGATCCCGTATGCCAAGCAACCACTGAGAGAACTTCGGTTCAAGGTACAGTAACCTGAAACATGGTTTTATCCTGAACTAAGTGGAGCCGGTTTAATGGACTGCTCGCTGGCAGACTATTGATAAAGATGCTTAAATATTTCACATATCATACAATTACACCAAGACATAAAACCTATGATGAACTTGCTCATCACAGAATTATTCGTCCTGGGTCCTCCAACCAGGATCACTAACGATTAGGTATACAAAAACCAGTCAAAAATGTTTTGAGTGGGGTATATGGGCTAGAGTAAGTGATAAACGTAATTTTAGTAGGAACTAAAAATATTTTGAAGTTCCTACCCGCTAATACCAAAATGTGTAAATTCTAGGAACTTCAACCTGTTGAACCTTGGCTCCACCACTTGGACGCAACCGAGGAAGGTCCCATTTGTCCTCAGTACGATATAATATACGGATACTTGGTAAAACAACTTAAGGGTATGAGCGAGTCTTGCATTTTCGTGAATGTTTACGTGCCAATCGAAGCCTTGCCGCAGAATGAGGAAGTTGATGAACTTAAGAACAATACTGATTTTGTATATAATGATAACGATGGACTTGGTAGCCCTATATTTGTTTTCATTCATGGCGGTGGCTTCACTGCAGGATCAGGTGACGCTGACCTGTACGGACCGGAGTATTTAGTCAGCAAAGGAGCCATCCTAATTACTTTTAATTACAGGTATTATTTGTGTATTTCAATGCCAGAGATTTTGAAACAATATTTAAGACTAGAGATTATTAAATAAACCTTTATTCAGTGATAAACTTGATTTGATAGTATCAAATTATGGTAAATAACAATTTAAAGGAGAAAAAAATGGAGATTTGACTTATGTAAACATTAGAGTCAACTCCCTGTTTTGTATGAGGCTACGAGTGACAGAAACTAGTTTTGACGTGACAACGTCTTATAATTCGATGGAGCCGGCTGCACGCACGAAAAAACATGACTCATGCGGCGTTACCTCGCTATGCGGCGCTCCAGTTAAGGCTTGAAGTGCAAGCGAGAGATAGATGCGCCGCTTGCGCCACTTCTATCTCTCATCATTATTCAATGTTTCGTTATGACGTTGTCATGTTAAACTATCGTCCATAAACAGCCTTTACAGAACCATTTTTTTCAAATTCACCAAATTCATCTGACTCATCAATCGAAATGCTTCAAACGTAAAACGAGACTCATTTCTATCATATTACTACAATACTTCTTTATTTTTACAGAATAAATGTATTTGGATTTCTATCTCTCAACACTTCAAGTATCCCTGGCAACGCCGGTCTCAGGGACCAGGTGACGCTGCTGCGATGGGTACAGAGAAATGCGCGTGGCTTTGGCGGTAACCCGCATGATGTTACAATAGGAGGGCATAGCGCAGGAGCATCTATTGCACATTTACTAGCTCTATCTAAAGCAACCAGGGGACTATTTAAACGGTGGGAATTATTTTTGAAGTTAATCGATGAAATTATTTAGATCTAAATGAAATCAATCTTTCCAGGGTGATTCTGATGAGCGGAACAGCAATACCAACGTTTTATAGCGCCTCGCCCATTTACGCCGCCAGCGTAACAGCTATATTCCTCAAAAATTTGGGCGTCAATACTACAAATCCTGAAATTATCCACAAGGAGCTTGTTACCACACCGATAGAAGATATTGTAAATGCTTTAACCGTAACACTAGATACCACAGGCTTGGTCTCGTTTACCCCAGTTGTTGAGGCTGAACATCCAGGAGTTACAAGGATAGTAGATGACGAGCCAATCAATCTTATACAACAGGGAAGGGATAAGCAATATCCTATGATAATCGGCTTTACTAATAACGAATGTGAGACTTTGAGGCGTCGTCAAGAGTATTTACAGTTTCTGCGTCGGTTAAAAAAGAATCCTGCATTAGTTTTAAAGGGCTGGATACAGTTTTCCACCCTGCCGAACGTCGCGCTTTATCTGGCTGAGAAAGTAATCGATAGATATTCTCATGGGAAATTCCATTATGATGAATATGTACAATCTTGTACGGATAGTATTTTCCATCATCCAGGTTTCCAACTGGTTCGATGGAGGGAGAAAGTAAAAGCAGCTCCATCATTCTTATATCAGTTCTCGTACGACAGTGATTTCAGCGTCATTAAGCAGACTATGTACTTGAACTACAAGGGAAGCGCCCACATTGATGATTTACCGTTCATCTTCCGCGAGAATGCCTTGCTTGGAAAACAAAATACTTTTGCTTCTTTCAACAGCGATGAGCATATGAAGGATTGGATGACGATGTTTGTCATTAATTTTATGCGATGCAAGTAAGTTGTATGTTTTTAAATAGGTACGAGTATTATAAGTATGCTATTCGGGCACAGAATATATCTACAAAGTTTCATGATGATCGGTTAAGTAGTTTTTGTGTGAAAGCGCAACAAACAAACTTACATTTACATGGACGGAGGACGAGGATTCTTTTTGACAGACGCAAACAATGTTATGAGGGTAAGCTAGTTTATACCATAACCTATATCTGTTCCAAATTTTAACCAAATCATCTGCATCACTACTACTATGCAATAATTGGTTCTGCAATTTTCTCACAATAGGGTATTTACCTATTTTTCAAAAAGTGTTTTAATTTAATCGATGATCAATTTTCAGCTACAAAAAAAATATTTGCGTAAAAAAACGGCTAACAATCGTAAAACTTAAAAACATAATTCAAATTAAATATTTACCCGCCCAAACCACAATCGCCGTCAAGTGGTAGTATAACGTCATTTTTCTCAGACATTAGTGTAGGTTAGAATTTCTGTCGTCTTTCTTTCATTTCAATATGAGTTTAAAATTATATTACCAGTATTGCGTAGTGCCTTTTTGTAAAAATACCACAAAAAAAAACACCTACGAAATTGTTCGGGATTATCGGCGAAACATCTTGCCATCATAATCGTGTCTATCCGTAGCAAAATTAAACTATTAGCTTGCGTGAATTTTTTCTGCATTGTTAGTCCATCGCCTTTTATAAGATTTAAGCCGAAATAATGTAGTTAATAAATTATTTCAGTATATTTTTTTTTAGGTTACTGACAAGTCGATACGTTTGAGAAAACTGATGTCACATTTAATGATTGGCATTTGCGGTCACGTGACATAAAGATTAAAAATCATGATTTTTATTTTATGAAAATATTGAAAATATGTAATTATTTTTAGAAATAAAAATGTTATTAAAATTTCCTGGCATCTAAACTAGCTAAATGCAAAACATCGTATTTTTTTGTACCACAGGCAAGTAGCCCATTTATGAAAACTGTTACAATTGTAATAGTAAGTAATAAGTAAATAAGAGTTCAGATATTTTACACATGTCACTTTGTTTTAGTAATCCATCCTGTGGCGTAAATTGGCCGCCTGTGGATCGTCACCTCCTGAACTATCAATTGATTAAAGTGCCCGGTGTGTACATAAACATTCAGCCCACGCCCCAAGAGTGGGACATGATCGAGTTCCATGACAAAATTGATCAAATAGCTGGGTGAGAAGGGTGTGGTTTACGTAATATTAGAATAATTACTTAGAGCAACAGTCATAAGAGTAAATAATTAGTTTAATCAACAACCCATAACGTCCTACGGTTAGGCTCGGGTCTCCTCTCAGGAGAGGGTTAAGGCCATACGTCCCCACGCTGGCCAAGTGGGGGTTGGGGACTGGCAAGACAACGTTGTTGCTACGTAATCTTGCCGTAATATCATTAAACAATAAAAAAATATTAGTTAAAAAACAAAAAAACATGGCTGCAAATATCGGTTAGTAAATAAGTAAACAAAAATACAAGTGAAGCTAATCTTCCTTTTCTTTAATGTTCAGATTTAACTGAATTAAAATGAGTTTATTTTCACTTTTGCAGAAATTCATCGCTGTTAGTTGCGACATAACCCAATAGCCAAAATTGAAAACACCATCAAGAATTGCAAACAATTTTAATAGCATAAGGCAGGTTTTAGAGCGAATTTGTCGTGTATATTAAATTGTAGAGAGAATTAAATCTAAAGTAAAATTTGACAGTACGAATAATTGGTTCTTTTATTTTAGACGTAAAATGAACGCACTGAAACTTCGCACTTTCGTACTTAAACTAAAACCAACTATTCTGTTACGTTGATAGGCAAAACAAACGTAATACACACGGGTTTAACACGTAAAAAAATATTTGATTTGACAGCGCCTAGTGAAATACACACAGCAAATTAACATATTTGTAGAACGTTGTAGGAAAATCAATTTTACACGCTTTTTATTAACTTGCTATGTATGTTTGTATGCTTGTTTGTTTGGGTGGAATCTTGCAACACAATTATGAAGCAGATATCTTCAATCGATTTTGCTGAAATTATGCAAGCATATGTATATAGCGTGACAATACAAAATTATAATGACGTGGGACTGAACTGATGCTGGAGCTGGAAGGTGGCCATATAAAGGAACGTCGCAACATCATCGAGTTTGGACTCGTTTGATTCGTCTCGAGGCATTCCAGTAAAAGCTTGTTTTTAAAAAGCTTTTTAATTTAATTTATTTTATATATAAATCTCGTGCCACGTTGAACTCCGAAGTTATCTAACCGAATTTGTGTTTTGCTGGCGAGCCTAAGATAGGATAGTTACTATCAGGCTTAGTACAATAGGAGTCGAGCATGATTGAAAAGAGACGCAGATGAAGTTGTGTGGGTTAGTTAGTAATCATATAAGTACTAGTTGACGGTATTAGTAAGGAAAGTAATAGGTCATTATCTACCCCTTAGAGGATGTAGCGCGAGTATACAATGTACTTACTACTCAGTCTATTGTTTAGTATATTCAGGGCTTGCGACTCGATCAAAGCGACTAAGATCATGACTATTGATGTTTCGGAAACACAAATTTTGCTAGAGACATGATTGGTTGTGTTTTAAAGATCAAAACCTAGGTTGCAAACTTTGTATAGAGGTGCCGGCAAATTTTGAAAAAAAAAAAACCGACTTCCAAAAAACATCCAACGAAAACTCTCTGCCAAAAAAACACTTAAAAGCGTAAAATAAACTGGTTCTTCATAAATTGCCTATACCTAATTCTTTATTCATTTAAACAGTAGTATTATAATGTGTGCTAGGTACCTAGAATCTGATTGAAGTCGGTGCCAAGTGACTATCGCTTAGACTTTTGTAATTGTTCGTTTGTATTCTTTTTGGCTTACTATTTTTTTTTTAAATCGGTCCACAACTGACGGAGTAATCGGGTAACATACATAAAATAAAAAAATAAAAAAAATACATACAGTGGAACATAGAACCTCCTCCTTTTTGGAAGTCGGTTAAAAATGGGAGGTTCAAGCTTCTAAAGAGTAGCTTAATTGTGAGATGTGTGTAGATAGTAGAGCTCGACCGGGTGGTACTGACCTCTCACAGAAAAATTATGGAAACTTTCGAATATTAGCGTGCCCTCATAGTAGTGACAAAAAAAGTCCTGAGTATTTTAACTTAGTAGGTATAAGGAGCTATTTAATATTGTTTTCAATGTTCATTTTAATTATGTTACATTTCAATTTTCATTTTAGGTTTCAAGTGTTAGCAATATCAGATTTTTGAAAAATTTTAGACTTTTGTTTTAAAATTTCATGGTCAGTAACATTAAAATAGAAATCTACGGGATTGCTACCATGTACCTTTTTGTTTGTGAGTATCCGATATTTCGGCGCTGTTGCAAGCGTCAGTTACTCCGTGATCATGGCGCTTGCAACAGCGCCGAAATATCGGATACTCACAAACAAAAAGGTACATGGTAGCAATCCCGTAGATTTCTATTTTAAAATTTTAGACGTTCAATTCAATCAACGAGACAATGTAGTCAGTTTCTCAAATAGTGGAATATCATGCCGCGTCCTCAGTTTCAGTCAGACTTCGCACTAATTGGGCGAAGCTGACACCGGAGCCTCACGCAAGGCGTTTGCGTTTCCGCTTTGTAGTGTATTGCTGTGTTATTCTTAATAGGCACGGTGGTAGGTACACCCTCAATAAATAACACACCATACACAATAATCTTAATACAAGACCTGCCAACGAGAACGGCAGTTGTGTTAAATACAAATTTTCGGAGAATGTTTACTAGTTTTAAAATAAAAATTCCCATTCCTTATTTATTACGTTGTCTCGCTCACAGTTTTTTTATAGTTGATTACCTGCAACAAAAAAAAAGTTTTATTAATTTACATATTTTTATCATTTCTGCTAAGGAATTCAGTTTTTTATACAAAAGTAGGGCCTTAAATAATTGATCTTTTAAGACAAATATTTCTGGTGGATGCCTTAATTAAGAAAACACTATAAGTATGTCTAAGTTTTTGTAAGCTCTTTTTTATTTATCATTAACCTACTAGTAGGAGACCTGGTACCATTTTTAGGTAGGTATTTGAGGCAAGCTGACAACTTGTCACACACCTCTCCTAATATACCCCAACACGGAACTGCAGACCTGGCTGGTGAGTAGCGGGGCAAATTTTTGACAACCACCGATAGTGATGATGACGTAGGCTTGTGTCTCCCACGTGAGCACTGTTTCTCGGAGTGCTATAACTGGCGAAGTATATGGTTATACCATGGCTATTGTAAGTCACGTGACCTCGCCAGAGTGGGGGGGGGGGGGGTTTGATTTAGCCCCGCTACTGACCAGCCAGGTCTGCAGTTCCGTGTTGGGGTATTATTTGAAAGGTAGTAGAGCCACGCTGATTTCAGCACGAACGGGCCGGCTCGAACAGGGCGGTACTACCCTCGCACAGAAAATCAACGTAAAATGACAGCGTGCTGTCGTGTTTCGTTGGTGAGTGCGAGACCTGAGGCCCAATTAGTCTAGTCAACAAGTTCCATACTTGTTGACTAGACTAAAAGATGCAGCAGCATCACTAGGCCGCCATGGTGTGGGTCGCCATGCTGCATTGTCTGCATTCGCAGTGAACATGGTGACCACCACTCTTGGATTCTGCTTATGCTTTCCATCAGGCAGAGTAGAGTCATTTTGGCGGGCCAAACATAAAAAAAAATAGGAGAGGTCTGTGACAAGTTTTCAGCTTGCCTCAAACACTAGCTCAAAAATCGTACCAGCTCTCTGACCATACCTCGATTCCTTCAATCAAAGTCCTATCAGATATTTAACTAGTCCGTTTACTTCCTAGAAAGCTACAAAATTGCTAAATTCTATGTTCATTAGCATGCTGAGGAATACTTCGTTATAGCCATGATCGACCGAAAACATGAACACACAATAAGCCTTTTAACAGAAAATTGGGCAAAATCCGTACTTAAATGGTAACATTGCGTGAAATTTCGCCAAAGAAGTCTGTTCATAGTGCATGTTATTTCAAGTTGCAAGATCCGCATTTCTCTTTTGTCATACCACCGCAACCGTCGCCTGATCGCAAACATGACCTAGATTTAGAACTTTTCAGTCTAGATTGTGATCTCTTTCTTATTTGGACACGTCGATTACTTTCATCTGAAGATATTGTCTTCGTCTTCAAATACCTAACATGGGCTAACCGTAAAATGAGCGAAAACACTCAATTACGAGTTCGAAAATGGAATGATACATTTTAAAGCAAAGCTGTTTCAAAGAGGTAGTGTCCTTCAAATTGGATGATAGCACCCAGATTAGAATTGATGAGTGTATGTGTGTGTGAACGTGTCAGTAATGTCGAACCTGGATGTTTTACTTTTTACATTAGTTAGTTAACTTTTCAAGTAAAAGTTAGAAAGGTTTAAAATCCAGGCATAAATAAGAAAATCAAGTTTAGGAATTTCAAGCAAAATCGACTTTGATAATGTCCATAATCTTCAACCTGAATTTCGAAAGTAGAAAAGGCATGATTTATAACGCTGATGTGATAATAGTAGCAAACCTTTTAATCAACTTATTTTTGAACAGAAAAAAATAATTTTGAATGATTTTACAGACTTTTTTTCACATCAATGTTGATATCTATTCGCACTAACGTTCCTGGCCGTCCTTCCTGATTGGACTTTTATACGTCAAGCCTAAAAGCAAACAGTCACTTGGATATCTAGGTCACGATACTCAAGTTGTTGTTTACTGATGGGTAAAATGTACCTTAGTTGTATAATATTAACGCTTATTCAATAAAAGCTGCCTTTTAACAAATACGTAGAAGTTATGACGGGATTAGCGTTATCATTTCATTCGTGAATGCTTTCGTTATTAGGTAGGGATTATTGATCCTACATGTTATTATAAATAAAAGCATGTTAGTTAGTAAGAGGCTGGTAATAATTAACACCTTCGAAACACATGTTTTTATATTATAATTTACTTTGAACTTGACCGAATTCAACGTGTCTATTTCAGAACCTATTTGAGGACCTCGGTTTTATTAAACGGTTTTATTTAGCTTGCCCTAGTTGTTTATTTGTTTGTTTTCCCTTCCTGTTGACAGATTGATTTAAAATTTTGTTCACATCTTTAGATCTGGTGACAATACAATTAAATAAATTATGTTTTTTTGTAAATCCAAGATGGCCGACGCTACAAAATGGCGGTTTACAAATTTTGACACGAATACCTCAATATGGGTATCAAATGAAAGGGTTTGACTAGTAGAAAATTTTTTCACACAAGTTTTTAGTTTTGAATTTTTCATAGTGAACTGTTCACTATGAAAAACTAAAAACTTGAAAATCATAATATGTAAAAAAGGTTTTTAATTTAAACGGTTTTATCGAAAATAATGTACTAAAAGGTAAAAAATAATTACGCTACGCCCAAAGATTTTATTTTTTATCTGAAAAAAATAAAAAATTGTAAAGTAAACGTGTTGATCGTTTGTATTACTATTCTAATCTGCAGGTACTAAAGATTATATTCTATGATATACTCAATGCAACTACGGATAGATGAACATCGGAAATCATATTTGCAAATCGTTTTACTATCGTTTTCAAAAAGTTTTTAATGTTAACGAAATCTTGTAAAGTAAAAAAATACAACCAATAATAGGTTCTTTCATGAAAGGATTTTTGAACTAATTTTTAAAGTTTCGTGTCATATGCAAATTTATATATAGAAGTTAAAGTAATCACGTAGGTACTACGTACCTTTTAATTGATGTGTCGTATAAAACAGGTTGCACTGTCGGTGGTCACAGGCTGACTGGCATAACTCCTGAATTTATTTTTCTCCCTAATTATGGAATCTTAAAACGTTTCGATAGGACACTTTTATCTGGATGTAAACCTGATATATCGTAATAGTTTATGTTCAACAACCGTTACAAGCGACATGAAATGATGACGCATGAGCAATATTGTGCCTAGGATTTATGTAAATCGATCTAATAAAATTTGAGTTAGTGTTATTTACTTATGCATTTAAAAGATGTCATGGGGATTTCCCCTTAGACAACTTTCAGATCCTGTTCAAACTTATTTCTTTACTAAATGTTTCCTCCGTGGCTCCGCCCGCGTGTATCACAGTTATCGCGGTAACAAGTAGCCTATGTCAATTATTATTATCTCCATCTCAAATTATCTCCATGCTATATTTAATTAAAAACGGTTTAGACCTGAAAGCGTGACAGAGAGACAGAGTTACTTTAGAATTTATAATATTAGTACGGATTAATAATAAGTTTATTGGGTTTTACTCTCCGTTGCAATTTTACTTCTACCATTAGCTCTAATGGGTACCATAGTTACGAATTAGTTAAATAATAATAAATATTTAATAAATATTTTGGACATCTAACACACAACGCCATCTAGTCCCAAGCTAAGCAAAGCTTGTGTTATGGGTACTAGACAACTGATTAGGGTTGCCAGATTTTTTTTTCGCCTATAAGGGACAACTGCTAAAATAGGCAAAAAAATACGGGATTTCAGGTTTTAACCCGGGACAAATTAAAAAACAAAATTATTTAGTAAGACTTATCGTTTTTAGGGTTCCGTATCCAAAGGGTAAAATGGGACCCTATTACTAAGTATTCGCTGTCCGTCTGTCATCAGGCTGTATCTCATGAACCGTGGTAGTAAGACAGTTGAAATTTTCACAAATGATGGATTTCTGTTGTCGCTATAACAATAAATACTAAAAAACAGAATAAAACAAATATTTAAGGGGGCTCCCATACAACAAACGTGATTATTTGATCGTTTTTGCTCGATATTGATAACGGCAAGGTAGACGCTTGAAATAATCACAGAATGTTTAGATGTACATTCACTTTAGGTTAGGCCCGGCCAAAATTACTCTACTTTGCCTGATGGAAAGCATAAGCAGAATCCAAGAGTGGTGGTACCATATTCATTGCTTGTGCAGACAATGCAGCATGGTGACCAACACTATGGCGGCCTAGTGATGCTTCTGCGGGCCTCCGGTCTTGCACTCACGAACGAAACATGACAGCACGAGCGCTTTTATTGCATCGCATCGATTTTCTGTGCGAGGGTAGTACCGCCCCGGTCGAGCCGGCCCTATCGTGCTGAAATCAGCGTGTCTCTACTACCTGTTAAATAATTAAAATAAAATATTAAAGGGGGTCTGCCATACAAAAAACATGTTTTTTTTTGTTCGTTTTTGTTAGTTAAGTTAGATAATGGTACGGAACCCTTCTTGTGGGAGTACGACTCATATTTGGCCGGTTTTTTACATGTAATTATTTGGAATACTTCATATAAGCAATCCATATTTAAAATCTTCTAACTTAAAAAGTTCCGCAACTGCTTAAAAATTATTGTAAAAATTTAATCGATCAACAAATCTTTCTCACTTAGATTAGGAATTTTTTCGTTTCGGTGGGTAAGTACATGTCAAACATAGATCGACCGATTTTAGCGATACGACAAAAATACGGGACCAAGGCAGTCCCGCCGGGACTTTTTAAACTATGTCTAAAATACGGGACGTCCCGGGAAATACGGGACGTCTGGCAACGCTACAACTGATACAAATACATATATACTTTTTTTTTTGTAAATACATACATATCATACATAGAAAACACCCAAACTCCGAAACAAATATTTGTAGATCATACAAACATTTGATCCGACCCGGGAATCGAACCCGAGACCTCATGATCACCAGTCGCACACGCCAACCGCGAGACCAACGAGGCAGTCTATGGTTAAGGTGTAAGGTTAAGGGTATAAATGGTTAAGGTACAGGTTAAATGACAGGCCCCATTAGTCAAGTTGCGTCGAATCTCTTTCTATAATCGCTATCGCCTCTATTCACTTGTATAGTCTAGTCAACAAGTGCTTTTTTGGTCAACTTTTTTCAGCAGTCTCCAAACATTATGATGTAATAAACAAATAAATTTTAACCTTATATTTTTTTTCTTATGTCTAATTTGTTTTTAACAATTTTTTAAACAATGGGCGATAAAAATGATTAAAAATCATTTTTAGGTAGCTTCTGATTATAAGAAAACGGATCAATAATAATAATTATAAAAAACTTTTTTTTTTTCAATGTTTAATAGAGCTTTATAGTTTTTCACCTTAGTAAATTGTTAATAACAAAACGAAAATTAACAATTTATAAATTTTTCCAACGGGAATCTATTCCAAGACCTTTGAAAAATAGCTCCACGAAAGGAAAAAAATCTCAGATTATTTAACAATTATTGCACTTGCAATGTCAATGTTCGTGCTACAACAAATTGTTAATAATTTAATGGATAACTTATTGAAAATTCGCGATAAAAGTTTTTGGACCACGGATTATTGTTCATTGGTCTGTCCTGCAGACGCCTGATTTTTTTAAATTTTTTATTTTCATATCAGGTACGAAGGAGGCGTGGCTTGCGGAAGCCGGCGTACCCGTTTTCGGTCGTATTTTCAACCCTCTGGTAATATAATAAATATTGGTCCTACAATTCCGGGAGTCAGAATGTTTTTTAGGAAATTTCCTCCTCTTTTTGAATCTTTTTTCAAATTTGAAAATTCTTAATTAGTTTTTGAGGAATTTGCAAAATACTACGCGCCTTTTTGTGTTTTTAGTTAATTGTTAATAACTTTTGCAATTTTTGCAAGCGCAACTTAATTTTTTTCTAAAATCATCTAGATGCCATTCCGAATCGAATGACACCTCAATAACAATTTTTGGAGACTGCCGAAAAAAGTTGACTAAAAAGGCAACTTTTTTCTTGTTTTAGTTTTTAACCGACTTCCAAAAGGAGGAGGTTCTCAATTTCATTGATATTTTTTTCTTTTTTTTATGTATGTACACGGATTACTCCGTCAATTTGTGGACCGATTTTGAAAATTATTATTGTATTCGAAAGGGTATGCTCCCCATGTGGTCCCATGAGCACCACATCAGGATCTGATGATGGGATCCTAAGGAAATCGAAGGAAACCCTCAAATTTACGTAATCGCCTGCATTGAAGTTAAAGCAATTGTCTGCATGCCTTTATATTCTGTAGACATCATTTAATTTCATAATATATATATACATATATAATACATATTTATGAAATTAAATATGTATTATATATGTATATATATATATATACATATATACACATAACATAATACATACTTGTTGACTAGACTATGTAGGCTAATATTTCGTTTTGACCACTTGACTTTGAGATGACGCCGTTCACACAAATTTGATAGTTTTCTATTAACATTCACGTTTTTAGAATTTCAACTTGGCTAGGCGGGTGCCAACTATGTGGCTCGAACTATTTCTTACAATTCCCAGTTCATCTGTATACGAGTTTTTTTTTTCTATTAAGTATGGGCAAGCGAGCAGACGTATCACCTGATGGTAAGCGATTACCGCCGCCCATGGACACCCGCAACACCAGAGGCGTCACAAGTGCGAGTATACACTATGTTGGATTTCGAACGTCATTGTACTGGCAACATTTGGATTGTCTCTGGTTCGTGTTTGACGTTTGAGGTTGGAATAAAAAAGATCTCGTGCGGTGTACTGTCGAGTAATGGCGGGCAGTGAATTTGATTGTTAATTTTGTGTATTCGACAGCCTCCGCGTGATATTGATGACACTGTGGGTTTGTTAGGCAAAATTACTTACAATAGTTGAGAACGGTTTGATCGGCCAGGCTAGGCTTGTGAACAGTTAATGGTAAAAAAAAGATTGTGATAGAACGCGTGTTGAACCGGCCGACGATTTGTTTGTATTGTGTTAGGTCGTGGATTCGCGAGTTTTGTAGGCGTGTTCCGCGTAAGCTGAAAAGTTGATTATTGAGATTAGTTCGAATACCTTCGAAGTTGTACAGCACTTTAGGAGTTGATGTTTGTGTGACGACGCAGAGAAGAACCTACCCACCTACCCAAGAGCTCTTGGGGACGCTGAAAACAGGACGCCACACAACTTCAGTAAGTGCTTTATTCATTAGTTTAGATTAAGAACACGGTGACACAGCCGTGGGTCATTCTTCTTGCCAGTGGTATTAGTAGTGATTGTATATCCATCTATGGGCCCGTGGGTAGTATAAACATCATCAAAAGGTGATCGCTGCCCTGGCAAGAGGACTGATCACACTATATTATTCATACTACTTTCTAATATATCTATTTTATACGTAAGATTGATGTCTAAAGCCGGGACTACACCGAACAAAAGTTGTCAATTTTTGTGTTGTCAACACGTGTTGGTGACAAAAGTTTCTGTAATTTCCTTGTGTTGGCAACAAAAATTGTCAACAAATGTTGCCAACCGTGTTTCTGTTTTTGGCGGTAAACATCAAAAGAATCCGCTTGTTGCAGTTTTTTATTGGCTCTGTGGAGACGCTTAGTTCGAATGTTTTTCAAATTGTTGGCGACTCGGTGTAGACACAATGGAAACAAAAGTTGGAGATTTTTTGAAGTGTTGCAAGCAGTTGGAAACACTGAAATTGTCAACAATTTTGGTGGAGACGCGCCTTAAAGCTGATTGACGACGGCGATATGTTTGTCTCCTGTTATGTAAGTACGTAAACGTAAGAGCCGACTAAGATCACAAACTACGCCGGAGAACAGTGCAGCAAAAAGAAGGAAGTTTAGAAGCAAACCCTATATCAATCCATCTGGCCAGCGTGTCATAGTAGACCAAACCGTCTTACGAAGAAGAGGCTTATGTTCAGCAGTGGACTATTAGAAGCTATTGATGAAAATGTTTTTTTTTATGTTTGACCCTGCCAAAATGACTCTACTCTGCTTGATGGAAGGCATATGCAGAATCCAAGAGTGGTGGTCACCATACTCACTGCGAATGCAGACAATGCTGCATGGTGACCCACACCATGGCGGGCTAGTGAAGCTTCTGCATTTTTGGTGTAATTCATACCAACATTTTAAGTCGAAAGTCTCCGTCTGATTGTTACGTTTTCACTGCTAAAGCAGTGCACCGATTTGAATGAAATTTGGCATGAAGATACTTTGATTCTTGAAGAAGGCAACATTACCGCGATAACCGTCATACACGCGGGCGGAACAGCGGGCAAAAGCTTGTTATCTATTTCTATGCGTTTAGAAACATATTTAGCTATGTATATAAGTTCTCATAGCCCAGTTGCACTCGGTGATTAGAAACAATCACCGCTGTCGGCATTATACCATGAGCGTCTCCTTGATTCGGAGGTCACGTTAAGCAGTCGGTCCCGGTTTTTATCATAGGATATCACATCATTAATGCTTCTGCACCATTGGGCCACCGGTCTCGCACTCACCAGCGAAACACGACAGCACGAACGCTGTCATTACAAGCTTTTATTTAGCTTCACCTGTCCCGATGTTTGTCTGTACCCAAATCTTGCAAGTTAAATTTGAAGAAGATATCTTCAACCGATTGTGCTGAAATTTTGCAGGCCTAAGTAAACAGCGTGACACTGCAATATTATGGCGACATGGAGCTGATCTGATGCTGGAGCTTGAAGGTGGCCATAGGAACTTTGTAATAAAACGACGAAACCCATTGAGTGTGAAATCGTTTGATTCGTCTTGACGAGTATTTTATGTTGTGATAGTATCCAGGGTCTGATGATGGAGCCGGAAGATGGTCATTGGAACTCTGTAATAAAACGACGAAATCCATTGAGTATGGAATCGTTTGATTCGTTTTGACGACGAGTATTTCATGTATTGATAGAATCCAGAGTCTGATGATGGAGCCGGAAGATGGTCATAGGAACTCTGTAATGAAACGACGAAACCCATTGAGTGTGGAATCGTTTGATTCGTCTTGACGTCTTGGCGAGTACTTTATGTTTTAATAGTATCCAGGGTCTGCTGACGGAGCCGGAAGGTGGCCATGGAAACCCTGTAATGAAACGACGCAACACCATCGAGATTGGAATCGTTTGATGCGTCTTGGTGAGTACTTTATGTTTTGATACTACCCGGGGTCTGATGATGGAGCCGGAAGGTGGTCATGGAAACTCTGTAATGAAATGACGTAACCCATCGAGTTTGTACTCGTTTGATTCGTTTTGATGAGTAATTTATGTTTTGATAGTATTCAGAGTCTGAATGGAGCCGGAAGATGGTCATAGGAACTCTGTAATGAAACGACACAACACCATCGAGCGTGGAAACGTTTGATTCGTCTTGACGAGTATTTTATGTTTTGATGGTAACCAGGGTGTGATGATGGAGCCGAAAGGTGGTTATGGGAACTCTGTAATGAAACGACGCAACACCATCGAGCTTGGAATCGTTTGATTCATCTTAACGAGTACTTCATGTTTTGATAGTATCCAAGGTCTGATGATGGAGCCGTAAGGTGGCCATAGTAACTCTGTAATGAAACGACGCAACAAAACAAACAAATTAGTTTAGTCAAGTATTTAGTTTTAAATGGTAACCAGGGTTTGACGATGAAGTTGATAGGTTTCATAGGATTTGTCTTGATAAGTAGGTACTTCGGTCGTCGATGTCTTGCAATATTGATGCGTTTGAATGAGATGAACAGACTGAAAACCTGTCCAGCGATAACTAAAAAGTTAAAAATAAATTTAATAAAAAAAAACTTTTTAAAAACAAGCTTTTATTGGAATGCTCTAAAAAGAATAAAATAAAGTATTCCTTGAAAACTTTTCTATCAACTTATAATGTCATTACACAATTTATATTATACGAAAGCTTGTTGCGAGATTTCGTTACCAGTATTTACTTAGTTTGAGAATTTTAAACATTGATATTAGTAAAATCAAGTTCTTTAATTGACTTTCGTATCTACACAGGCAAATCTCGCGACAAGCTTTTGTATAAAATAAATTGTGTAATGACATTATAAGTTGATAGAAAAGTTTTCAAGGAATTCTTTATTTTATTCTTTTTAGAGCATTCCAATAAAAGCTTGTTTTTAAAAAGTTTTTTTTTATTAAATTTATTTTACGTAGATTTTCTGTACGAGGGTAGAACCGCCCCGGTCGAGCCGGCCCGTTCTTGCTGAAATCAGCGTGGCTCTACTCTACTACATAGAAAAGTATGTAGTAGTAGAACAAGATGTAGAACAAAATTTTAGTTGGGTAATGAGGGTGTGTGGTTTTGGCTGCCTCTTTGGAGCTATGTAAGTAAGTAAGAGTATGTGTGTAATAAAATATTTGTGAAAGGCGAAAACAAATATTAGGCAGAGCTTTTGTTATCAGCGAGTGGGTGATAGCGTTTGATAATATTACATTTTGATAAGCCAGTGAGCTTGGTACAGGTGATGACTAAATACATCCATTAAGGATAATCCGCCTCAGCGCAACGATCTCAAAGTCAGAAGGATATATCGGATAACCATGCTTCAGCAATAAGGCCAGTGTTGAGCATCTCTTTCGTCACTTTTTTAACGAGCTAGTGATGTCACTATAAAAGAAAGTAAACAAAAGCATGAACATTGTACACAGGTATTGATTATACATTCCGCGGCCACATTGTAGTATTGACTATGTAATGTGTTCGCGAAGAGCAACACAGGCCAGTGAACAGACGGCAGTTAAGCCATAGCATCCATTTTCGATACAAAACAATCTGTCATTTTTTCCGGGGGGATATCTTTACACTACCCTATACTTTGCCTGAGATATAACCTATTCTATTAAACGATTTATCGATATATTTTGGCTAGTTATTGTGTACTCGTCTGTACAGACATCGTTACGTTGTCAGATCGATGGGATCCCACATTTGGGCAGCAACCACTGCGTAGGCTGCTCTTTGGTGAAAATACCACAAGTCACAATACGGTGAGTACAGCTGAAAACTGTTGTTAATACTAATTTTGTTAGCGACTATATTAAATGGTAGTAGGTACGAGAGCCTTGCTTTGGGATATATGGGCTAGCTTGACTTGCGTAATGTTATCGATTCTTTGCATGTGTAAAAATTTCAGATTAAAAGGTATTATTATAAATTCCCTTGGTCACGGCAACGCGCGTGAACGGCTAGAACAAATTTAATATTACTTTTAGTGTTGGATAGCCCACTTATCGAGGAATAGCCTTCCTTTTAAAAGTTAGAAAACATTACTTTAAGACCAATAGGACTCAATGGAGGATGTTGCAAAAACTGGGCAAATTGATTGCTTTTATGAGAAACAGATGAAATTTCGCGAGATAGCTAGTTTAAGCAAGTACGCAATATAGATTTCTACATTAATTAGAGCGCATAGATACACGAGGCCTGTCCACTTTACAACAGACAAAAACGTAATGGCATTTTATCGCTATATATATATTTTATGTACTAGCTGAACCACGCAACTTAGTTGGCGTCTCTTTTCAATCATGCCCAGCTCCTATTGGTCTGAGCGTGATGTTAACTATCATATCTTAGGCACACCAAAAAACACACACATTTCAAAAAAAAATTAAAAATCTTTTAGAAAATTTTGAAATTCTTCGTGAACAACAGAGTGACACGAGAATTGTACATAATAAATAAAAATTAAATATAAAGATACTAGCTATTGCTGTGGCTCCGCCCGCGTGTATGACGATTTTCGCGGCAAATAGTAGCCTATGTGTTATTCTGCTATATTATAGCTATATTACTGTAAAGTTTCATCCAAATCCGTTCAGTAGTTTTTGTGAGTAACAAACACACACACATCCTTACAAACTTTTGCATTTATAATATTAGTAAGTAGGATACATGCAATAAAAGTCATTCAATAAATTACTTCAATTGTACAGATTTCACAAATTTTATATGTATTTCGAACTTTCAGGTGATAGAAACTTCAATATATCCTGAGTAACAAGACTAGGTGTTTATGTAAGTCATTAATAGATTATATTATTTACTTTCAGGAATGTCTATAAATCAATAAAAGATCTAAACAATGTGGTGGCACAAAATATTGTGGCTGGCAATAGTGCTTGCAATGGTAGCATCTGCCTCAACCCTTGCAAATCCAGTAAACGACCGAGATCTCAACGGCGACTCACCTGGAGACAACTTACCTGGAGACGACCTACCTGGAGACGACCTACCTGGAGACGACTTACCTGGAGACGACTTACCTGGAGGTGATTTACCTGAAGGCAACTTACCTGGAGGTGACTTGCCTGGAGGCGATTTACCTGAAAATCCTAATGAAGATGAGTCGATAACCACTGATATCACAACAGAAACGCCTGCGACCACAGAATCTGAATCTGATAATATTAATGAAGACTTGACGGTTGTAACGAATTCTGGACCAGTTCAGGGTTTCCAATGGCAGGAGAATGAGAATATAATCGGCTATTACGATATTCCATATGGGACTTTTAGTCATCCATTTCAGGTTTGTAATTTTGATTTGCTCTAACATTTTTGACAAATTGATTGTAACTATTGTGTGGGTTGATCTACGACTTGACCAAATACGCAAGAGACGTATAAAAAAATTCTATGAGATAGAGTGTTTTTGACTTTTAATAATATTAGATGAAGTTATCAGCAATTCTCTGTTTTAGGCAGCAACTGCAGCAGATAAATGGGAAACTATTCATACAGTGCAAGAACACAAAAAACGTTGTCCACAATTAGAAAACGAAAAAATCGTTGGAGATATGGACTGTCTCACCTTAAGCATATTTAGTCCCCTAAACGCTCACAACGCAAGTGTTCTGTTTCACATTCACGCCGAAAATTTTGATTCTGGCAGCGGCAATCCATACATATACGGGCCAGATTATCTAGTAACTAGAGAAATAATTTTAGTCCTGCCGAATTATAGGCTCGGTGCTCTTGGATTTCTTTGTATGCAGAATGAAACAGCACCTGGCAATATGGCTTTAAAAGATCTGAGCTTAGCGTTAAATTGGACTCGTGACAATATTGAAGTTTTTGGTGGGAATCCCAATAACATAGCTGTTAGTGGCGAAGGAAAATCTGGAGCGTTAGCTGGATTACTGGCTTTATATCCAATGTCTAGAGATAATGTAAATAAAGTTATCACAGAAAGTGGTTCATTTCTTGCTTATTGGTCCTTGGACAGAGACCCAACTGCAACAGCTGCAAAATTCTTGGAAAGAATGAATGAAATGAATGAAGAATCTGCAACAAATTTGTCTCTGGAAATTATAGAAAATATTTTAAGAGCTGCCAAGGGTATAGAATTTATGCCTTGTGTAGAAACCGTCAACGAAGACGCTTTTATGACAACGACTCCGTACGCAACGTTATTAAACAATAATATTGGAATTTCATTTTTAATAGGTTCTGCGATGTACGCTGGTGCTCATCAAGCAACGCATCAAACAAACAGTAGTATAGCCAAACTTGACGAAGACTATACGAATTTGCTACCAAACGATTTACAATTTTCTTCCTCAGATTTAAGACAGAAAACAGGAGAGAGGGTTAAAATACAATATTTCGGTAATGAAAGTATCCAGCTAAGCGATCGGCGCCGTTTATCGCTTTGCTTTACAGATATCGGATACTTAGGCCCATCGATCCGTACTGCTAGACATCTGGTAGCAGCAGGTGCAACTGTATTTTTTTATGAATTCGCATTTGCTGGCCGGTTAAACAGAGAGCTAGTTTTGATTGATCGTCCCGTCGAAGGCGCCGTGAGAGGAGATATCGTCGGATACCTATTCACGCAAGACGGAATTTCTTGTAAAGAAAAATTTGTTGATGAATGCAGAGTGGTGGAAACATTGACTGAGATGTTGACAAATTTTTTGAGCTCTGGGTAAGTAGTTGGCACGTTTTATTTTATAGAAACGATGTTTATACTAACTAAGCTAGTACTTAACCAACCTACCACTGGCTACCTGTAATTCTTAGAATATTCTTTAAAGTTAGGTGTCAGAGAGACATAAATAATAATAAATACTTAATAAATAAATATTTCGGACATCTAACACACAATGCTATCTAGTCCCAAGCTAAGCAGAGCTTGTGTTATGGGTACTAGACAACTGATATAAAATCTTTTTTTTTTGTAACACATACATAACATATTGTACATAGAAAACACCCAAACTCTAAAACAAATATTTGCAGATCATACAAACATTTGGTCCGACATGGGAATCGAACCCGAGACCTCAACCTCCGACACAACCGACCTCCGAGACCGAGACAACAACAACAAAATATTGGTATGATATATGAATTACACCAAAAACCACGTCTAGCACAGACGTGGTTTCTGGTGTAATTCATATATCATACCAATATTTTAAGTCGCAAGTCTCTGTCTGTCTGTTACGTTTTCACTACTAAAGCACTGCACCGATTTGAATGAAATTTGGCATAAAGATACTTTGATTCATCTCTTTGATCTTCTATGCGTTTAGAAATATATTTAGGAATGTATATAAGCTCTTATAGCCCAGTTGCACTCGGTGATTAGAAACAATCACCGCTGGCACTATACCATGAGCGTCTCCTTGATTCGGAGATCACGTTAAGCAGTCGGCCCCGGTTGTTATCATAGGATAACAGTCGTGAAGCTTGGTTGGAGGTCCTTGGGCGGCTTAAAACATCTAACGGCAAGATTACGTAGCCACAACATTGTCTTACCAGTCCCCAACCCACACTCGGCCAGCGTGAGGACTTATGGACACTCTCCTCAGAGGAGACCCTTGCCAAGCAGTGGGACATTATGGTTTGTTGATGATGATGTATATAAGCAGCTTAATCAAGTGTAACTCTTAATCCCTAGTAATGCCATAAAAAATATGACCCGTCTTATAGAAGACTGGATGATATGATGCACTGGATTTTACATACTCTTCCAGTATTAAGCAAAAACTCTAATATTTCAGATCGCCATCGACGGATACTGTTACATGGAACGAGTTAGGAGAGGTAGAAGAAAATGAAGAACAGTGGCTCCTGATCAACTCCAATTCAATCATGCAGACGGGTCTCCACACGAATCGTTTGAATCTTTGGACGGAGATCTATCAGAACCACTTCATCGAGAGGAACGGCAGTCGGAATATATCACCATTAGCTTATATGATTATTGTATTTCAGTGCTTATTCTTTCTGACTTTCTGCACTACTGTATCTCACATCGTGTAAAGTCAACCATTTTGATTTTCCAATGATTTCTCATTTATTTGTTACTATTTATTTCATTGTGTGCTTTATTAGTGTGAATACTATATTTCAATAAAATTATGAATTAAAAAGTACTGTTGAAATTTCAATACATTATGGCAGGCCTATTGCATAATAGATGGTTTTTAAGCATTTTTCGCGTCGATTTTTGTTCTTGTGTCATACTGAAGCGTAGCAGGGTTCAGTTTGTTACACATAATATGGCTTAATAAATAGGTATTGTTTCTAAGATGTACGTCATCCAAAGTAATTTATTAATCATCATTTACATTTATGCATTTTTTATGTCAGAATTTCTTTTGTACCATGAAAAAAAAAAGACCACATAGACATTACGTCGCATTACGCGCAAACGATACGTATGTACCAGCATATATCTATGTCATACCTACATATTTATATATATGTATGTGTGTGTATTTAAATAAATAAAACTGAAGTATTTGTTTCGATGACAGGCTCATTTGTCTAATTCTGACTGCTAAACCAAACACTTCATCTATCTTTGTGTAATTTAGGTAGAACGCTTCGTTTGTGTTATACTCGTAGTCGAAAAGAAGCGCGCCGCCCGCGCCTCGCTGAGAGGCGTGTGGTGGTGGTGGTGGGCCATACACTAAACGATGAACGAACTCGAAATCTTCAGTATTTCTTTTTAATAATTTGAAAGTAACGAACATGCAATTTATTTCCATTATTTCAGGTTTTTAGTTTTGTGTATGTTTTTAAGTTTAATTTTAATAACTTACTTATACATATAATAATTGCAATAAAATCACCTCAATTTAGAATATTAAGTAACTATATATTCAGGTACAATTAAATAATGAAATAAAATGGTACCTACATATTTTAAAATAATGAAGAATATGAAATTGACATTATTTTGTCTTGTGACATAACTTCGGCAAATTTCAATTGGTTTATATATTTGGCAACATAATTTTCGGTTAGTAGTCGGCAGATTATCCATGTTGCAAAATATAACCGCGTGTCTGTAAGCAGTCTTAAGAAAAAAAAAAACAATCGAATTGAGAACCTCCTCCTTTTTTGAAGTCGGTTGAAAATGACACACGCAGCCATGCTTTTACGTCAGTGATTGCCGGCGGACAGCGATCGATTTAATGGCAAGGCAAATTGGTTGGGTGAACGAAAGCGTGCCAACGCCGACGCCCCGCGTCCTGCAAACCAGGAGGGCCTAGTAATCTTATAATGAAATATGTGTATAGTAATCATAAAATGAAATATTGCATAATAATAAACATTTCGGAATTTCTAGCCTAGTTCCTTACTATCCTAATCAAGCATTAGTTACAGTATATTTTAAGATTACACTATAATTATTGTTAACAATTTATAAAGTCCGTTTCTAATCTCCGCTATGCTTGCGAAAATTGACAGCCGACTTAAATACATTGATTTGCTTAATATTTAAAAAAAATTTTTTGGGGTTTTATTTTAGAAAGTTCCTAGTAAATATTAACAATGACACAGACAGATGAAGCCACAACAGGCACATATAAATATCAGCTAGTCCTAACAGACGTACATTTGTTTTCGAATTCCTGCTATTCAAACACACATACACACTTACCTCGAGCCGCTGTTATGATAGTTATAACGTAAACAATATCCACAGACAGGTCAATATAACGCCAGACTGAAGTTAAACATGAAGGTAATTGCAGTGTTAGTTGTGAGTAGTTTGTGGGGGGTGATGGGAAGGCGAATGATGATGATGAAGCCGCACAGGGACGTTTCCACTACGCAGGGAACGGTCAGAGGGTATCTCACCCCGACCCATGCCGCATACTTCGGTATACCGTACGCTCGCTCACCCACGCGGAGGGACCGCTATAAGGTTAGGTGTTTGTTAATGCATTAATCTTATTAGGTGTTACGTAAATTGGTTTAGATTTGGTTGCTCAAAGTTAGGGTTAACCTTTAGGGGATTGGTGCCAAGATTTTCGCAATGGTTGATCTCCAAAATCACTTTTGAAATTGTCTCAATTTGTTTTCACAATGACATCACCTAAAAAAATATTTCCTGCCTCTTACGCCCAAATCATTTAGAAAGGAAATGGGGAGGGAACTCACGAGCAACTGGAAACTTTAACACGTGTGATACTTTTAGAAATCCCGGAATAAGACTGATCAGAGATTTTGATATCAACCAGTATGAGTTACAGGTAGGCGACCCTGACCAGCTGACGCTTTTAACTATTAAGTACACTCCACAATCCATCCGTATAAGCAATATAGACCCATCCATAGCTTTTATTAGGTGTACTAAAACGATTTAAACTACCTCTCCAGAGATATACCTATGTGTGTATATATATATAGATTTAATGACTAAGGTGTGTGGAATTTTATAGCCAGGTCAGTCATTACTGGCTTTGTCAATTCATGTACATCAATAAGGTGAAGTTTCATTTAAGTAATGAGCTTTGTTAGTTTAATCACAAACCTTTTTTTTTCATTGACATATAATTACTAGTCTGATCACAATAGTATTCGTAGTTTATTTATTTATTTTTAAAGACAGTTAATTCATCATGCTAAAATGTAATTTCCGGATAAGGGACGAAAATTTCGCGGTATTTCCGGATTATCCGACGATTGAAACAAGAGTTGACAATTAAAAAAGGCAGATCTAAATGTTATGTACTTTGAAGAAGTCTAGTACTTAACAAGAAAACTGTGGTGTCATTTTACAAGTTTAGTATTCTGTGAGAAAACTGATTAATTCACGATGTAGGCAACCGCTCAAGGGGCCTAGTGTGAGGTTATTTCATATCAACTAGCTCTCGACGCGAAGCAGACTGCGTTCGGCGTTACGATTGGCCCGCACTAAACCCTTCAAGAAACCAAAGTCCAACCAGTCAAACCAGTGTTTACAAACTGTTTCAGTTAGCCAAAAAAATTCCGCGAAATATTTCACATATTAAAACTGTTAAAATCTTTGGAGTGGACCTATTTCATTCAGACAACTGCTGCAGGCGCCAGAACCACCCCCCATATGGGATGGCATCTTCGAAGCGAGTCACAAGATCAAGTGTCCCCAACCAGGCGAGGATGGCGACGAGAATTGTCTGGTCATCAACATCTTCGCACCAAGACATGTTGATCCCCTGCCTGTCTATATACTGATACATGATGGGGGTTTCAGCACTGGGTATGTATTGTGCATGATTTGTCTCCACAGATACATATCAGGTTCAGCAGTATTTGACTCTGTTTTAATAGCAACTATCGTCCGAATAGTAGATGTACATTGCGTTTTGATGTGAAACTACTATAGGCCCTCGCCTATAGTAGTTTCACATCAAAACGCAATGTCAAACGCCACGCCAAAAATCAGATTTACCCCTCGGTAAATCTAATTTTTGGCGTGGCGACGCTCGCCGCTTCGCCTTACTGATGAAAATAATTGAGCAGTCGCGATTTCAAATAAATTTAAAAAATTGGAATTTTTGTATTTATTAAAATGAATATTAATGAAATATCAATACTTTTATTTTATGGAAAAAAAGTGAAAAAAAAACGGCACATTTTTTTAACTTGTATAAAACAATTTCGATGTTTCCCATCTGCCAGGCGTCCCGTGACAGCACACTTTTTCATGTTTTAGCTGCCAAAATGACATTTCTCTGCCTGATGGAAAGCATGAGTAGTTGTGTTAATCTTAGTACAAAGATATATAAATCTAATTTCGACTGGGTGAACCAATTTTCATGATTCTTTTTTAATTTGAATGCTGGTACTTCCCGTGTGGTCCCATTACAATTTGGTAAAGTTCCTGAAGTCGGTTTTTTTTTGTTAAAATTTGTATTATTGTACATATTTTTAGGATACGCAAAGCCGGATTATATCATTTTGATATGTCTTGTTAAGTTTTTTTTTATGTTTTGCTCTACCAAAGTCACTTCACTCTGGATCAGGTCCAAGAGCAGAATCCAAGATTGCGAATGCAGACAATGCAACAATGTAGCATGGTGACCCACACCATGGCGGCCTAATGATGCTTCTGCATTATTGGGCCTCCGGTCTCCCACTCACCAACAAAACACGATAGCATGAACGCTGTCATTTAACGTTGATTTTCTGTGCGAGGGTAGTACCGCCGCGGTCGACTATGGTCACTATTGGCAATAAAAGCGTTCAAAAAATCTGTTTAGGGCAAAAAACCTTTTTTATATGTTCCGTTAATGACATTATTTATTAATTAATTAAAAAACCATTGTTAGTTGAAAGTAATGCGTGACGATTATTATGGTAATTTAATTAGTAGTGATTTTTATCAGTATCTCGACTATGGTTTGTCATGCTCACTAAAATGTCATTACTTGCGGTGTCCTCGTGGGGCGGGTCGTTTCCTTCCCTCTGATATGGCGAAGGAGATGATGGCTGGTCCATGCGTCATACCCTGCACCCCCCAAGCAGCACCCTTTCAGGGTGCTGCTTGGGGTGACTGGTCGGCCTAGTCAGCGATGCTTTAGACAATACTATTATTCTGGTTCGTTCAACTGCAACTCTAGCCTCTTAATCCAGTCACGAATTATTTTTAACAGTAGATGTGCACCTTGAATGATTTCTATGTTTAATAGACTCAAACCTTCAACGTTATCACTGTTTTTTTTTGTTTGTGCGTTAGATTTTGGAGCTTTTTAATAAAAGGCATTTCAGGTGGCAACAGCTTGCATACTGTTTACCTTACATGTAACATACTAACACTATTGTACCTGAAAATCAGATTTTGAAAAAGAGTAGCCATGAGTTTCTTTGCCAGTATTCTTCTCATGAGCTCTACGCATTTTGGAAACTGGAAGTTATGGATCGACACAGGCAGGCAGTAGATTTTGGTGTTTTCGCCTAATTTACCTCGACAATACAGCACATGCTGTGGCGTCTGTTTGTGTCGATCTATGATTTTTAACTATAGCTTCAATTTGACGTTCATGAGTGTCACTTGGTGTCTTAGATGAATAAATGATTTTGATTTGATTTGAATGTATATTTGCCTCGTTGGTCTCGCGGTTGGCGTGTGCGACTGCTGATTATGAGGTCTCGGGTTCGATTCCCGGGTCGGACCAAATGTGTGTATGATCTACAAATATTTGTTTCGAAATTTGGGTGTTTTCAATGTATAATATGTATGTATTTACAAAACAAAAGTATTTATGTATTTGTATCAGTTGTCTAGTACCCGTAACACAAGCTCTGCTTAGCTTGGGACTAGATGGCGTTGTGAGTTAGATGTCCGAATATTTATTATTATATATACTCACAGGCACAATTAACCGCCCACCTATATTTTTCGTCACTGTTTGTTTATATTAACTGAGGCTTATCTACCGTTTTTTTTTGTTAAGTGGGTCCTTTAGCAATAAACTAAACACTTAAAACCCTAATTTCGACCCTTAAACTTGTATCACCAAAGCGTTTTTGGAATTTAGTCTCTGTTTGACATTGTTGCAGTTACGTTACCTTGATTACATTTCTTTCTGCTATCGTGTGCGAACATTGTTTAATTTGAGTTTTTAGTGTACGATTATTGTTTGTGACTGGAAAAAATGCCACTCGATGCAACTGATGCGGCTAGAGCAGTGACTTTAGCTGACGCGGAATATAGCCAATGTCGCATCGCTCGTACGCTTGGTGTACCTCGAACTACGGTACGGGATGCCATCAGACGCTTTCGAGAGACTGGTTCATACACGAGGAGGCCAGGTCAAGGCCGACATCGGTGCACTTCGGCTCTGGATGATCGCTTTGTTGTTAGTAACGTGCTAAGAAATCGCTTTTGCACTGCTACTGAAGCGCGCACACGTCTGTTTGAGGTGAGAAATGTCACTGTAAGTGAACGTACCATTAGAAGAAGACTGGCTGAAAGGAATCTGAGAGCTTTTCGTTCAGCTCGCGGTCCACAACTGCTTGCACAGCATCGTAGAGCAAGACTTGCCTTTGCACGAGAATATGCTGACTGGACTACGGAAGAATGGAAGAACGTACTGTTCTCAGATGAGAGCAGAATAGCCTTATGAGGCCCAGATGGACGTCAGCGTGTTTACAGGCGCCAAAATGAACGGTTTGCTCCATGTGCAATAATCGAAATCGAGGGTTATCATGGAGGATCCATAATGGTTTGGGGAGGTATCTCTTACGAGGCTCGTACCGATCTAGTGGTGTTTGATAGAGGCAGTGTGACCGCTCAAAGATACGTGGAGGAACTCTTACAAGACCACGTCATATTTTTCCGCACCATTTATTGGTGAAAACTTTAAATTAATGCACGACAATGCTCGATGCCATACCGCAAGATACGTCGCTCAATACCTCGATGAGGTCGGGATTCAAGTTTTGCCATGGCCGTCACGCAGTCCCGATCTTAACCCGATTGAGCACATATGGGACAACCGAGCAAGAATATCAGCCCCTACGACCTTACAAGAGCTCAAGACGGCTGCGATAGAGCAGTGGCACAATATCCCTCAGTCGGATATTCAAGACCTCGTGGATGGATTGCCAAACCGGCTACAAGAAGTCATTAGGGCCCGAGGTAGTAACACTTATTATTAAAATTTAAATTAAAAAGAAATCGGACGATTTTTTTTCAAAATTAAAGTCATCACATTTCCATGCATTTTTTTGGCAAAATTGATTTTTGGCGTATTTTTTTTTATTAAACGGGGCTTTTTCAAGACTTTTGTGATTTTATTTATCCTTAATAGCTGCTTTTAACATAACTTCCATGAAATGTGGTCAAAATTTGCCGACTACTATAAACTGACAGAAATACAAGGTGGGCGGTTAATTGTGCCTGTGATTATTATTGTATCTTTGTATGTTCCACCGTAGCACCTAAACTACTGAACCGACTTACGTGAAGGAGATGACAATTGATACGTAATAATGGCCCGGGCGATATAAGCTAAAAAAATTGATGAAAAGGGTTAACATAGTTGGGTTATTTAAAGCGTTTCTTGTTTACTATGTGAAGATTACCAACTTGGTGTACATGAAGCCGTTATAATATACAAATTTTAACTAACATTTACCTGTTTCTTGTGTTGCAACTGTACATTACTCTAAATTATAAACTTGTTACAGTTTACAGCTCAGAAACGTTAGATTGACAAAAAACAACAAAAGTGCATCAACTCATTTTAAAACTACATATTTAAGCTACAAAAATATATTACAAGACTGCAATAGAAGTGGGCAATATCCACTTTCTTATAACAGTTCTTTAATATATTACCGTTTTGCTATATAATTTCAATACAAATAATCTATTTATATATACTATTATATAAAGCTGAAGAGTTTGTTTGTTTGACCGCGCTAATCTCAGGAACCGCTGGTACGAAAATGTTCCAATTTGAAAAATTCTTTCAGTGTTGGATAGTACATTTATCGAGGAAGGCTATAGGGTATATATCATCACGCTACGACCAATAGGAGCGGAGCACCAACTAAAATTGTTTAAAAAACGGGGGAAAATTATCACGCTACGGGCAATAGGAGACGCAGGTTTTTGAAACATTCTTCATTGGTGCTCCGCTCCTATTGGTCTCAGCGTGATGATATATAGCCTATAGCCTTCCTCCATAAATGTGCTATCTAACACTGAAAGAATTTTTCAAATTGGACCAGTAGTTCCTGAGATTAGCGCGTTCAAAAAAACAAACAATTAGCGCGTTCAAAAAAACAAACTCTGCAGCTTTATAATATTAGTATAGATAGATGAATCGCCGAAATGTATGTACGCGCAAATCTTCCGATCGACTGTGCCAAATTAAATAATTCTTTTTTTTTATGTGTTCCTCATTGTTAGGACATGCTTTGTGTTTAAGAAAAATTAAAAGATAACGGGAATAGTATTTTTTTGTCCACGATTACACTACCTGTGGGAAGTTGAGACACATAATATATGTAAATATGGCGGTACGAAGTTCACCGGGTCAGCTAGTATATTGATCAATTTAAACGAATATATGTAAACTTTAAAAAAAAGACAGCTTCTGCACTAGAAATTAATCCCATGTCACAGAGGAAATAGCAATCACTCAGAAACACAATTTGTGGATCACACAAAGGGTTGTCCCATGAGATCGAAGAACCCACAACACTCAGGTACGGCGATTCGACCGCTCAAAGCACTTTTTTTCATTATTAAAGAAAAAAAGTCTAAACTGTTATAATAAAACAGATAGCTAATATCAATATCTATGAAACTTTGATGAATGCCGTATAGAGGTTTCTTAGATTAAAATACTAATTATATTGTCATTCAGCATGATATAGAACATAAATGAATTTTTCTGTTGAAATGCATACCCCAACCACTCCCCATACCCCTCCTCATCCCCTTCCCCATCCTCCAAAGGCCGGCAACGCACTTGTGACGCCTCTGGTGTTGCAAGTGTCCATGGGCGGCGGTAATCGCTTACCATCAGGCGATACGTCTGCTCGTTTGCCCCCTATTCCATAAAATATCTTTCTGTATATTCTAAATGCCAGATTTTTGAGATTGCCAGATAATTGCCAATGCCTAATTCAGCCAGTAACACACAATTCAGACCTTAATATACCAGGTCTTAATAAGAACATTCGAACCACACCAAGCATATCCGCGTAGGCCTATTAGTTTCTTAATTCAATGGATTGAAAAGTAGCTAGAAATGCTTGCTATTTACCATACTTAGTGGGCCATACTACCGTCTGTCTCTACTAAGTACTCTGAGATGAACAGGTTTTATTTCATTGTGCAGACGCCTAGTAAAATTTAATTACACACTAAGCATTACGTAGCGAATAAATTAGTAAGCACCCAGCGGTAAAAGGGCTGAAGTTTGAGAGTAAATAAATTTAAGACAGTTTCTGTATAAACGCTGGAGGTTTTTAGTTTTAAATACTTAAAATAGTTTGTATAACCAACGATAACACAGGTTTAAGTTTGTTAAAACCAGGAACTTATTAATTCGAATTGAAATAATTATTTGTTATACGAGAGTGCAAAGTTGCTTTTTAACCGCGTGCTCAATTTTGAGGACCGAGCAAGCGAAGGATTCTAAAATTAAAAAATTAGAATCCTGAGCGTCAGCGAGGGAATCAAAGAGCACGAGGTGAAAAATCTTTGCACTCGAGTGCAACACGTAACTTTTCATTCCACCTCAGCGAGGAAACAACTAAATGCAAAAAAAGCATTAACAATCACAAGATACTTTTATTTCAGTTTAGGTATTAATATTTATTAGGTACTACATTATGATAGGTAAGTATTACAGATTAATTTTTAAATTATTTTAAAAATACTTAGGTACTCGCTCAACCCCGCGGTGTTACCCGCGGTTTTCGTCGTGCCGCGAGTAACACCGCGGGACAAAGCTAGTCTAAAAAGGTAGCCTAAGTTACTCCTTAGATTATCAGCTATCTGCCAGTGAAAGTCCCGTCAAAATCAGTCCAGCCGTTCCAGAGATTACCCGGAACAAACAGACAGACAGACCGACTGACAGACAGACAGACAGACAATGTAACAGAAATTATAAAATAAATTAAAAAATATTTTAGTATGTACCGTGTATACACATATATGCATTTAGTAAAAAGCGGTTATTTTAATATTACAAACCGCCATTTCAATTTTATTTATTTGTATGAATGTATAGATTAAAGCCTTAAAGACCGACGCAAAATCGATGCCCTCGAGATGTGGTGCTGGCGTCGACTACTGCGAATCCCCTGGACAGCACATAGGACCAACGTATCGATCCTAGAGGAGCTTAATATCAAACAAAGACTATCGTCGACTGTGCAAAAACGAATACTCAAATACTTCGGTCACGTTGTTCGCAACGAACACTCCATGGAGCGACTCGTTGTCCAGGGGCAAGTGGAGGGCAAACGGTCACGCGGACGCTCACCTACCCGTTGGACGGACCTCATCAGAGCTGCAACACAAACCTCCATTGTCCAGAGTTCCCGAGACGCAATGGACCGTGATAGGTGGAGACACATCGCGGGAGCCTCATTGCCCGACGAAAGTGCAGCATTGTCGACCACGACTGCTCTGTCAAGAGTAAACGACTAAGAAAAAGATAGATAAATAAGGAAAAATTGAAAGTTAAGTTTCTATAGTTACTTAAGAAGAAAATGGTGCGGGCAGAGCAAATTAAAAAAAAACTACACCAAGAAGGTTCCGAGTCTGAGTTTTTAACAAATTAAAAAAATATTGTATGATTAATTGGCACCATGGAGGTAGAAGTAAATAGGTTTAATGATGTTTTGAATTCACAAACTTAGAGCACTCAAGCGATGTTCTAAATTCAATTTACTTTATTCCTCTAGAGGATAAAAACGGCTTTTGCACTCAGATATCGAAGGTCAAAAATACTCTTTACGAGCTGGTGGGATGAAAAATTCTTTTAGTATTGGACAGCCCATTTACCTATGAAGAAAAGCTATAGATAACATGGCGCTAAAACTGATCGGAGCGGAGTTTTAATGAAAAATGTTACAAAACAAGAATGAATTTTAAAAAAAAACCGACTGCGTTTTTTTTTGTTTTTAAGCTATTGCATAGCTTTCATCGCGGGCTTTGAGCGCGGCGACCGAATCAAGAAATTCCGTAACGAAAATAAAACCTAACACCCGAAGCTCGCACGGATCGAGACGAGCTGCTCCGAAATCGGACGAATACGTAAGCAGCTGTTTGTTAGAAAGTATATAGGTGTATAGGTATCTATCATATCTTTATAATGCCACACTCACCGCATGTGCACCCCGTAAGTATAGATATATGTTCAAAGAAAAAAAATACTGCTTATATAAAAAATAAATAAATAATTATAATTGCATAAGTTGATAAAAAATGCTATGCAATAGCTTTACCGCGGCAGTCCCGAGTGCCATACGTATTTTTTTTTTGATAATCTCAACTACTTAATATCATATTTACGAAAGTAACTCTGTTTGTTACGCTTTCACAACTAAACCGCTGAACCGATTTCAATGAAATTGGAAGGCAAGAGAAGACTTGTAACGCGATAACTAACATACAAGAGTTCAAAGGCAATAGTAACTAAAAAAACGGTTGTTACGTTTATAAACTATTATGCCACTGATAACTGCTGACAAACTGACACGCACAAACACCCATTAAGCTATTATATTTATTTATTATTATATACACAATACCATTTGCATTGAGGATTTTTATAGTGTTAAATGTAACATGTTAACATTGTGGTTATCTAAACACTCGGCCAAAAATTTACTTAAAACGCATGTATCTTCGTAAACAAATTACGAACACCACCAATTACCCTATTTAAAAAAAATCCTTGTCCGATTTTCTTAAGTAATTTAAGTTGTCTCCTACTTATCACAGCCGTGTGACAAAACTGATGCATGCGTCATTACATTTTTTACGTATGGTAGATCACAGTACGTAGGCTTCAGAAGGCCGAGTGACTAACCGGGAATTTCCGAATCACGAAAATGCAATCGTTTTATTATACGTTTACGGATCTGAGTCTCCGTCGATAAATAACCGTGGGAGAACTTTGATTAGGCACACAGGGGTCAGCTCACCTAGTGCTGAGACCACGGCCACAGGGAAAACCACTGTTAGCGAATACTTTAGTGAATGAGGTTACTGGTTCAACATTCTCTAATTCTGAATAGGCACTACAGGGCAACGCACCTTCTGTCTCTTAGTTGCAGCGTCTTTAAATATTTTCCAAATTTGCTAATGCTTGGAATAAGACCTGTGATGTTTTCCACAGATTATGTATAAGGAAATCAAATGTGGGAATGAAACAAAACAATTAAGTCTGAATAGTGTTTTTTTTTGGTTGAAAGTTTTGAAGTTTTTTTTTTTTTTTTTATGTATGGCCCGCCAAAATGACTACTCTGCCTGATGGAAAGCATAAGCAGAATCCAAGAGTATTGGTCGCCATACTCACTGCGAATGCAGACAATGCAGTATGGCGACCCACACCATGGCGGCCTAGTGATGCTGCTGCATCTTTTAGTCTAGTCAACAAGTATGGAACTTGTTGACCAGACTATTTGGGCCTCCGGTCTCGCACTCACCAACGAAACACGACAGCACGAACGTGGTCATTTTACGTTGATTTTCTGTTGATTTTTCGGTTTTTAGTAATAATAAACAGTAGTTCTCACTCACTTCCCACACTCTGATAGTTTAGTATAAAAGTTTATTCGTATTGGATAGAATATTTATTAGGCTATGCAGCATCACGTTACGTGTCTCAGGAGCGGAGCAGTTAAAACACGAATGAAACTGCGGAGACACCTACTATATTCTTAAGAACCGTTTGCAAATGATTCATGGCTATGCTAATTTACCGAATTCGTCAATGACTATTCCTACTTCTAAACTCAGAGAAAGTACTCTTTCAGTTCCTTCTGAAGTTTTTTTTTTGGAGACGGTTTCGGGCGCGATAACTCGATCTAGCTAGGATTCATTTTTATAAAATTTACCAAAAAAATACCGAAAAAAGGGCGGTCATCCAGGTACTAATAATAATAAATTAAATATTTCCAGATGGGGCACTTACGAACCTCCTGAAAGATTATTGAAAGAAAAATTCGTTGTAGTTACTTTTAATTACCGCCTTGGAGCCCTAGGATTCTTATGTTTAAATACTCCTGACGCACTCGGCAATGCTGGCTTGAAAGACCAGATAGCTGCCTTATATTGGGTCCATAGAAACATTGAACATTTTGGAGGGAATCCTCACGAAGTGATAGTGCATGGAGTAGGATCTGGCGCTATCAGTATTCAGCTGCTTCTTATATCTGGATTAGTTGATGGCCTATTACATAAAGTAATTGTTGAATCTGGATCAGCACTCTCTCCAATATCCATGACTTACGACCCAATATCTTTAGCCTATCGAGGCGCTATCTCAATAGGGTATGAAGGAACAATTAGTGAAGAGGAAATGTATAAATTTTATGAAGAAGCATCTATTGAAGAACTCAACAACATACAGGTTACATTCCTACCGTGTGTAGAGGAAAATGAATATTCACATAGCTTAATAAATTTTGATCCAATAAATAAACTAAAAGATGGCAAATACCACAAGGTACCAATCATGATCACTTATGCAGACACAAATGAAACACCTAACATTACAGAAAGTTTAGAGAAACCACCTGATAGTATGATAGATTTGATGCCAGAAAACTTGGAATTCAATAATAATGTCATCAAAGAGAAAATTGGACAGATAGTCAAAGAATTTTACTTTGGAAATGATATTTTTCTAACGGATGATTTAGAGCAAATTTATTTTGAATACAATTATGATGCTTATGTCGAATATCCAGTTGTAAAATTTGCAATGCTTTATGCAGGAAATGGACCTCACATGGTATATTTGATGCAGTTCACTCAAGGAAGTCATACAACTGCAATCAGTAACATCTTAGATAATTTATATAACAATTATGAAGAAGATATTGTTTACGAGAGGGCACTTACATTGTGGAAAAACTTTATATTAATTGGGTAAGCATGTAATTTTAGTTATATTAGTTGCATTGTGACACCTTTCATGGAATCCTTTTCAATTTTTATTTTTATTTACTCAGTTAAGTATGTAAGTTTGTCTTTGTATAATTCATATCATTCTCAGGACTTATTTTGATGAAATTTTAGTGAGAATTTAACTGATTGGGTTCTAGATCATGCAGGGAATTACAATTTACATTATACCATGATGACATAAGAGGATTAGTTGAAAGTTTGCACTTAGCTCTCTTTAAAAAAGTAAACAGATTGCCTATGCTTGATGAAAGATCTAAGCATCTAATCTAAGCAAAATTTAAAAAAAAATCTTTAATAAAGTTCTCTAAAGAATTTTTTTTTTCTTGCATATTTAGAATATGGCTTATATTATACATGTACTTTCAAAATAGGCTACGCAAGTAGCAACATAATAAAAAAACTATTTGTTACAGAGATCCTACACCACTAACCACCACTTTAATACCGGTTATATGGCAACCCGTTGTGACAGACAAACGGGACACAAAGGCCATAGCCAGCATACAGATATTACATTTTGATGGTACAGCACTGCGAGTGACACCACCGCCAAAGAACCAGAGGCTGCTGTTCTGGGATAATATTTACAGCAAATTTTACCGGTCACATGTTAATTTAAAAGAAGTAAAAACCGATGACTTATATGATGAAGAAACAGATGCATAAAAATAATAAAATTTACATATTAAACACTTCTAAGTTAGGATTATAAATTTTAAGATTGGTCTCATTAAAAAGGTTTAAGGTATTTTTTTGAACAGTTTTTTATAATTCAAAGTTTTTTATTTTATGACAACTTTTGTTTCTTAAATATTAAGTAATCAGATGTTAGTTGACACCTGCACAGGTTTATGATTGGCTTGTTTCCCTGGAAAAAAATTACAGTAATGTATTGGAATCAGTGGGTCAGGTTAAGTGTTAATCACACAGCAGATAACACCGGGTTCAGTGTTAGAGTTATATTCATTTCGTAGTAAGCAAAAAGAGAAGTATTTTGTGATGTTATTAGAAGTTGTTTTTCTTCTGTTCCCTAGAATAGAAACACCATTCATGTAGTACAAAATAGTATATGGCAATGGGAACATATAGAAAATGTGTGGATTGTTATAGAACATTCTGCCTCACGGATCCAATGACTTTTGACTATTTTTTGAGTCAAACATCCTGTGGCCAGTCACTGGAGTCCATGAACATAGGCAGTGCAGTCTGATCAATTTATAAGGCCATGTAAAGGTATACAATACCCTGAATTCTCGTACGCAAACATGATAATATCTACTAAAACACAAGTTTAGAAGTTAGCTATACTTAGTGCAGGATTTTTTTCTTTTGAACAGCGTCTAGAACGAGAAGTTTATAGAATTTATTTATTGAAAATAGTAAAAAATACAATTTCACACAGTGTGCACTTGTCAGAAACTAGTTCCGCTTCAAAAAATCGACTCAAAACTTATTGTGTCAACCACGAGACCATTACTTAAATAAACAATTTGATGTTCAACTACAACCCGTTAATTGCCAAATCAAAGGTCACTTAAACTGATCACAATCAATAATAACTTAAATAATAAGTACATAAATGTTTAAAAGAAAATATCGACGTTGTCACTAATAAATACCGTTACCTGTACAATCGGCGGCTGTGTGAGTCTTCGGCCGAATCGTTTACACAAAGTGCACTAACAAAATAGTAACATATCTGTCCCCGCAACGATATAGCAACGATACACAAAAGTCTCACTAATTCATATATTAAAATCAACAAGTAAATTACAAAAGGCAAAACATGGGACACCCGTCACATTTCACTTGACATGACACTACTTCTGTTCGGAAACGGACTCCAACTTGAATCCAATATGCAACACTTCACTTTTAAAATCATGACACAGCAATCAGATTTAGATAAATAAAATTAAAATAAATAAAGTTAAATATGTCCTGTATTTTTAGGACTACAATTTCATATTTATTCTGATCATAACTACAGTTACTTTTAGAACGTTAAGCAATGCAACCTAATTTGGTCGCCAGAAATGTCTAAATACGCAGTTTTTAAATACGCAGCGAATGGAAAAAACAACATGAATGAATCAATAAAACTGAATGAATAAAACGTTACATCAAAGCAAAATTTAGAACCGGCGCCAGATGTTTTGCTGACCTCGATGTGCTTGTTTATCTTAATTTTAGTATTTAAGTTTTTATTCAATATTTCGAAGTATGCCGCCAATGTATGTTTTACATAGCATTCTCTGTCAATATATTTTCGTGGAACATTCTTGGGATTGTTATGAGAGGTGTGCAATATGTCTATATCTACCTATCAAATAATTAGTTTTTATATTAGGTACCTACACTTACTCGTACAGTCGTACTAATGTCATGTATTTTATGTTCCCCTAATCTAATATATCTATCTTATACCTTTAAACGAGCAATTCTTGTATATATAATCTGAATCTCGGAAAATTTTGTATGCAGGGGTTTTCGGGGGCGATAAATCGATCTAGCTAGGATTCATTTTTAGAAAATAAAAACCGACTTCAAAAACTAAAAAGTATAAAATAACTTAATTTGTATGTGCTACATATTGAATTCTTGAATTCGGTGCCAAACCAAATGTAATAGTAGGTACCACACTCGCTATATTTCGAGACGAACGTCAACGACGTCTCCGACGCTTCGGTTGTTTTGTTCTACGCGAAGAGCAGTTATCCCGCTCAAGGTCACGCGCGGCGAGTGCGGTACCTACTATTTCATTTTGGCTTGGCACCGACTTCAAACCTATGAATAGGTAGCACATACAAATTAAGTTATTTTATACTTTTTAGTTTTTTAAGTCGGTTTTTTTAAACGAAGTTTTTTTTTTTTTGCTTTTTAGTCTTTCTCAAGTCTCTCATCATCATTTCACCTAAATAACTTGAAAGAATACGACTAAAGGTAACATAACAGAATAAGAAGGCATGCAGACAATTGCCTTAACTTCATTGCAGGCGCTCACGTAAATTTGAGGGTTACCTTCGATTTCTTCGATTTCGAGATTTCGAGAAGAAGAAGAACATGTATTATAAGTTCCTGTACTTATTATCGAATGCCACATGAATTTCCCAATCCGACGCTATAATGTTTTACGTCCGCACATGCATTTTTTTAAAAATCTAACATCTTGTTTGCCGTAAAAGGGGGATGGGTATTGTTTCGAGCGGCGTGTCCTTTGATTTGTGCCCATATTAGTTCTATAGCATTGTACAATTGTACTGGCAATGACACGGCGGAAGTTGAAGAACCCAATGACCACATTCGGCAGCCATTTCGTCGGTAATGTATATTTTAGGGAGGCTTTTTTTCGATTTTAAAACATTCACTAATTGTACTTTTAATAAAGTATTATCCACATTTTCGCCATGACGTTAGAGCCAGTCAATTATCTCTTGTTTTTTATTGGCCTGCGTCGGCATTTTATCAATTTGTCTGGAGTGATATGTAACATTGTCCATAAAAAAGACTGCACGGTTGGCCTAGTGGTTTCGGCGCTCGCCACGCCGTTTGCCAATTCGCCAAGTGTTGTGGGTTCAAATCCTACATGGGACAACACTTTGTGTGATCCACAAATTGTTGTTCTGAGTTTGGGTGTTAATTGTGTCCGTTTCATGTATGTTTGTAAAGTCCCCCGCGACACAGGCTGTTTATACCTAATGCGGGAGTTGTCTTAAAAAAAAAAAAGTTAACGGTTTTTCCAGAGATTGCACCATTTCTTAGATTGCATCATTTCTTTAAACCATCCTTCGTAAATCTCTGCGTTCATTTCTTCGTGGTAGTCCACTGTTTTCTTGGATTTAAAGCCCAGTAAAGCATCTGACACGAATCCTTTCGTAGACCCTGCATGGCATATCATAAGGCGTTCACTTTTTCCCATTGAACTAGTGGAAGCGGTGGTGTCGTCAGTCCAGTTCTTAGATACTGTGTGGTTTGCATTTAACCAAGTCTCGTCAGTGAAAATAACATGTGACCAATCTGATATCTTTTTGGCTTCGCTCAAAAATTCGAAGCGAGCCATAGCAATGTCGTGACGCTCCATCAATATTTTACGTTTGTTCGATTTTTTATAAGAAAATCCAATTTCTTTCAAAACCAAGCTAAATGACGATTTTTGGCCATGTAACAAACCACATTCTCGTAAAGAACCAACAAGTTTTTTAAGTGTTGGAATTTCTTTGCGCAAGTAATAGTCATATATATGACGGCGAATAGCGACAGCGTCGAAGTTGTCAACCGATGTCACACGACGTGGTTGCCGTTTTATCTTCGGCGTACGAAGCTTATTTTCCTGTGTGCCGCTTGTACCGGTAGTAATTTTTGAAATTGTACTTGCGACAGTGGTAATAGCGGGCCACCATTTAGATACTCTGCTTCAAACTAATTACGAACCTTGATCATCAGTTCTCTCGCCTGCCTTTTCAGAACAGATCCTTTAGGCATTTTGACATTTGACAACTGGGACAGCAATCAACACGGAGGAACACAAAATACACAGCGTAACCTATGTACGGATAATCTGAAAAAACTCAGCAAACAGAAATGTAGTGACTAGCACGACCGTCTTGTTGCGAGTGACAGATTAAAACAAACACAAAATGGTGGTGGGTCATTGAGTGTTTCCAGCTTGCAAAAATATATTTGAATGTTTTTCTTGTATTTGTCTTTGTTCAAAACATATTAAATATATGCGATCGATATCATTACTTATTTGGTCACAACACTACAACTATCAAATTAGAACTGTCATCGAGAAAATAAAGACTGACTGCCTCGTTGGTCTCGCGGTTGGCGTGTGCGACTGCTGATCATGAGGTCTCGGGTTCGATTCCCAGGTCGGACCAAATGTTTGTATGATCTACAAATATATACAAAAATCAAATCAAGATTTCTACTTCGAACCACCCCTCCCCCACGTTTTAAAAAAAAAATCGCTTCCCGGATTTTTTTCTATTTAAATGTCTATCTCGACTGGACTACAGTGTTACCGAGTTTGTTGCTGTACCTTTAGGTAGGTATATAAAAACTGCTGGTAACACTAGTCTAAATTACTTCTTAAATCGTCAGCTATCTGGCAGTACAAGTTCCGTCAAACTCCGGTTCGACTAGAATCGGACTAGACGGGATAAACAATCATACAGACAAAAAATATTAAAAATAGATTTTTGATGTAAGTACCTAGGTACCGTATGTACCTAATTTCATATGCATTTAGTGAAAAGCTATTAATTTGAAATGACAAACAGACACTTCAACTTTATTTAGGTACTTGTTTAGATTTAGCCCATTTTAACAATCAGCACACACTGCAAACAAATATATAGCAGATATCTTGCTTATTTCGTGTATGATTCAAGAGGAATTCTGACCGCTATGACATCGGGTCTAAGAAACTTTATTCTCATATAGAATACATAAAGATATAGAATACTACTCTGAGGAAGGAATGAAAACTGCAAATTATAAATCTGGAATGTATATTTTATGATATGTACATAATCTTATACTAAAGTAAATAACAAGTAATTATTAATTGAATTTATTTTCAGAGGAACTTGCACGGTTGAGCTTTATTGGCAATTCAATCACAACGATTGATAGCTTCATTCTGTTAAAAATCAGGGATAAGACTGTACCTCAATTATTGAGATATCAACGTGGTATTTTTTTTATTTATTTTTTAAAGAGAAGACAACTCCCGCATTAGAAATAAACATCCTGTGTCGCGGGGGACTTTACAGACATACATGAAACGGACACAATTAACATCCAAACTAAGAACAACAATTTGTGGATCACACAAAGTTTTGTCCCGTGTAGGATTTGAACCCACAACACTTGGCGAATTGGCAAGCGGCGTGGCGACCGCTTAAACCACTAGGCCAACCGTGCAGTTTACTTACATAGTATATAAATACTTACTTTCTTATATCGAAATACAGTGCACTATCTTTTGCATTGCTCTGTTTTATAGTTTAAGGTTTTGTAATTATCATCATCTTAAGATACTAATGGATATTGATATAAAAGTGATATAATTAGGTATTGAAAAATATGAGCGAGTCTTACAATAGATATTCTTGTCTTTAAAATATAGCTTGATCTCTGTGACAAATGGTTAGGTACGACACAGACGCAGTAACTTTGAATAAGCGATTTTTTTTCGTATCACCTATATTTTCATTCTGCACGCGCCAGTTTACCATAAATTAAGTGCAATACATTATAAATATAAAAAGGCATATCTAAAATGAATCTCGTAAGGTCTACAGCCGAGTCTCCACCGAACAAAAGGTGGCAGCTTTTGTGTATCAACACGTGTTGGTGACAAAAGTTTCTGTAATTTCCTTGTGTTGGCAACAAAAATTGTCAACAAATGTTGGTGTGTTGCTGTTTTTAGCGGTAAACATCAAAAGAATAAGCTTGTTGCAAGCATTTATTGGCTTTGTGGAGACGCTTAGTTGGAATGTTTTTGTAGACACAATGGAAACAAAAGTTGGCGATTTTCTGAAGAGTTGCAACAGTTAGAAACACTGAAACTGTGAACAATTTCGGTGGAGACTCGCCTTAAAATGACACTAGTGACATTTGTCACAGAGATCAAACTAGATTTTAAGGACTATAACTAAGTTTTTCATCAGGCGCAATTATTAGTTTTCCTGTAACATATTTCCGTCTTTTTATGAAACGTGAAGTGAGAGGAAAGCTGTTACACGGCTAATTGATATTGTTTAAAAGTAACTGAATATCATGGCAAGATAATAACGTGTTATTAATTCTAAAACTAGTAAATAGGTATACCAAGTGAATGGGTGTACATTTCCTTATCAAACAATATCATTTTTTTTGTTATATTCAAAAGGAGCTATTCTTATGATAAGTGTTAAAATTATTATCATTATTATCAAATTAAATAGACTACAGAAGTATTTCTGGAAACCGCTGGAATAGCTATTTTTCATATTATCTATGATTAAAGATTGGTACTATAATTTATCAGGCGCTAACAAGAACTAAATTTGTTTTTAATTAGAAAGTTTCTAGATAATTATGTTAATTAAAACACAAAAATACAAAAAAGAAACACAAATATTGAGCATACTTGAATAGGTAGATACCTATGCGTTAGCTTTTATTAACATGGCATTGTTAGGTATACACAGAGTTAATTTTAATTTTAATTAAAACAATATCACATCTGAATAGTTTACAATAACATAAATATGAATAAAAAAAAAATTGAACCCTTGCGATCCCCTTTGACGTGTGCCATCTGACATCTTTCGCATTATTTGACGGCCAACGCTAGCAATGTCAAAAGTCAAAATCAAGCGCGCTTTCAACTTCCGTCCGTGTTTCCAAGGAAAGCGAGAGCAAAGATGTTATACGTCATAAAACAAACATTTAAAAATGTCGTGATATAGTCAGTATCAAAACAGTCATAAACAACTGATATTTGTTGAGTTGTAGACCATTTTCTACCGAATTATTGAGTAAATTATGTACACATACATACACGTATTCAATTAAAATATTTCCGAATGAAATACGCAAATAAAATACTAGACTAACACAATTTATTGTAAAAAATTAAAATTTTGTTTCTAGTAATAAACCAATAGTTTTGATACTGCCTTGAATTAACAGAACCTCCCCATTGCAACTAATTAAGACTATTATTGAAACCATATTAATTAATGGAGATGGCATTATTTATAATTTCAATTCAAATCTAAAATGGCGTCGCCTCTTCGGCGGGAATGTCTGTGGTACTAATAAAATTGGCCTCTATTTCTTGAGAACAAGATATATTGTTAATGCTAAATGTAATAGTCAATATTAGACAATTTATCTACAGATCACCGCACTGAGCAAACTTTTCAGAACATAAGAAGTTTTATTTATTTATTAAGCATGCGGATACTTATATTGACGTAAATACGAATCCCTGAAGAATGCTGCTTAAGGGTACTTACAAAAAAGTTCTTTAATCTGAAAAAAATTGTTGACAGTTGCTATAGAGTTCAAAGTTGAACTCTATAGCAACTGTCAAAGATTTTTTGTAAGCCCACACATTCTTTTTTTATAAATCTGTCAATAAAAAAATTACACACAATCAGTGCGATGAACAGAGACATACTCGTATTAATGCTAATTGGACGACTCAATATTTAAATCGTTCTAAAGCTGCCAATTTATTCTCTATGGTAATTTAACATAGAGTTGTGTGTCTGTTTCTAAGTCCACAGTCATTACCGGCGAGTTCTATCTAGTCTATAGCCACTCCTGACAAATATTTTATCACTGACAATGTTCGTTGACGTCCACAACGTTGTTCTTCCGCCATCCAAAGAAGAAGTATCCCACCGCCAGGCCCAAGACAAGTGCTAGGCAGAGCCACACGTTGTAGGTCATGAACACCAACATGAGGATGTAAGAAGTAGTCGACTGGATGAAGTGGAGGAATGTTTGTATCACGTGACCTGATGACATCATCGTATATCTGGAATTTGAAAAAGGAATAATTTGAAAATGTTGGATTAGGTACCCTTACTTTAGGAGTAGTAGACGCATCTAACTTATGGCGTAGGATTTACCACAGCACTAATGGTTGGTACTTAGTGAAAATCTGTTACGTATACCATCGTTAACTTCAATAGGATATTCAAGGTTTTATACAATGCGTAACTATTTGGCGAACGTAAACAGCCAAACAAAACGAACAGTGAATCTTACTTTTACAGTACAGATTGTTTTTGATGTCTAATATCTGACAAGATCTAGAGCCGTCAGTGCTTTTTGAATTATTTAAATAATTATGACTAAATAAATGGGCTTTTCCTCAGACAGAATCCGGTTGCTCATTTCCCTTCAAGAAACACTCCCACAGATTGCAGAAAAACAATAGTAAAGACGTCTAGAATTGTTCTTACAATAGACAACGAAATATGTCGAAAGATGTTTATGTTATAAACCGGATTTCTATTTCAAAGTATCGAATAAAAAACATTCAACGTTTGAGCAAGATAATTGATCTCGATGCAAAATATGAAACAAGTAATTCGACCTAGAACCGAACTTGTCGAGTCCTTCACTTTCATTTGTAAAACTATGTGCCATTATTTAATTTTGAGCTAGTTTTGCGGATCGGAATAAAAAAACCGGCGTTTAATGCAACCCAAAAATGTGATTTACTTTGTATAAACAATAATACTTATTGTGTATTTAGTATTTATTTCTTTGCATGTTATGCGCTTCGGTATAGTTTACCGAAACACCTTCAAATTTTGCATTCAAGTTGTCAAATATGCAGATACGAATATGATGGGGTAGCACGGAGCACCTTAACATGACTCTCATCATCATCATCCTAGCGTTGCTCGCGGTTGCTTCCAGAGCTAGCACTTTGGAGCCCGGGGTCCGCTTTCCTGCTCTGTCTTCTCCACTTTGCCCGGTCTTCAGCATCCCTGGTAGTGAGACCATTGGTACGCATGTCACCCGTTACGACGTCAAACCAGCACTTCTTGGGTCTACCCCTTCTACCGGGACCCGGCGGAGGCGGCATGGCCAGACATTTGTTTCCCACGTAGGTAGGCGGTTGTCGCAAAACGTGGCCGCACCAGCGCAGACGACTCTCCTGCATTTTGTCTGCAATATCACGGACATGAAGACTGCCGCGGATGCGAGAATTTCGCACACGATCTTTTCTCGTGACTCTGCACATCCACCGGAGCATATTCATCTCCGTGACACGCAGCTCTTGTTTGTGTCGTTCCAGCACTGGCCACGCTTCACACCCATGTAAGAGGACAGGCCTAATGATGGTTTTATAGACCTGCCCCTTCAACCTAACGGGCATTTTGGGGTCACAAATGACACCTGTCAGCTCGCGCCACTTGGCCCACGCGGCAGCAATGCGTGCCTTGACGTCGCAATCAATGTCACCGGACGCACGAAGTACAGACCCCAGGTATTTTACCTGGTCCGTGGGCTCAACCAAGTGATCGCCTATGCGCACGGGTGAGGGATCCGCACAGTTCAACGCCAAGTACTCGGTCTTCGCCACATTAAGCTGCAGACCGCCGTTCTCAAGCGCCTCTTTCCACGCCTTCCCACGTCGCACCAATCTACCCCTGTCCGCATCTGCCAGCGCGACATCGTCAGCATACATGAGCAACCATGGGGGCTGCTCATGTGTGTCTCGGATGCTGTCCGACAAAACGTCTAAAATCACGCTAAACAGGAACGGACTAAGGACGGATCCTTGGTGTACCCCGACGGTGATAGGAAAGGGGTTCGTGTCGCCAACAGCGGTCCGAACCATGGAATCAGATTCGTGGTACATATCTCGAATAATGTCAATATAGGTCTCTGGAACCCCTTTGGATCGCAGTGCCCACCAGATCACCGCACGAGGAACACAGTCGAAGGCCTTCTGCATGTCCAGGAAAAGGCAATGCAGAGGCGTGTTCTTCGTCCTGTATTTCTCTGCAACAATTCTTAGGGCAAAAACAGGATCCATGGTCCCGCGACCTTTGCGAAACCCATATTGACACTCCGAGAGTGCACACTCTTGTCGGATCCGGGAGTCAATTATCCTCTCAAGGAGCTTCATGGTGTGGGACATCACTTTTATACCGCGGTAGTTGCCACACTCCTGAACCGATCCCTTGCCTTTGAAGACTGGTGTAATGATACTCAGTCTCCATTGCCTTGGGATCTTGCCGGTAAGGAGTGCGCGGTTAAAGATGTTAGTTAGGATGCTCACACCACGGGGACCCATCACCTTCCACGCCTCGATGGGGACTCCGTCGGCTCCGACAGCTTTCCGATTCTTCATGCAGCAAAGAGCAGCTTGAACTTCGGCAGGCGTTATCGGGGACACTAGTCCTTGATTTGGAGGGAGATCCGGTGGCTGCACCACTCTGTGTTGCTTGTTAAGCAGCTCGTGGAAGTAAGAGCGCCATCTCTCCTTCACCGCGAGCTCCTCGTGCAATAGTCTACCTCCAGGATCTTTAACACAGAGGCACTTGGAAATATCCTGTGCCGCTTTGATCCTGGAGCGCGCCAACTTATAGATGAGCTTTTGCCCCTCAGACGATTCCAACTTATCATACAACGGTTGTAAGTGGTCACGTCTAGCTCTGGCTACAGCTCTCTTCGTAGCACGCTTTGCAGCTCTATATGCATCGCGGTCTTCAGGAGATCTGGATGCTTGCCACTTTTTAAAGAGGGCTTTCTTCCCCTTAGTCTCAATCTGGACTGTGTCGTTCCACCACCAAGTCTCTCTGTCACACTTGCGTCCCCCTTTAGACACGCCAAGCACCGCCCTCGCCGAACCAAGAATAGCTGCCTGAATCTTGTCCCATCTGTTTTGGATCGGTTCGCTCACAGCACTAGTGCACTTTTCGCCAATAGCCGAGGTGAACTTTTGGGATGTGACTTCATCAAGCATCCACCACCTGATACGGCGCTGGCAGCGCTCGACGCGTTTGTCTTTGGGCTTCACGCAGAGGTCCATGACAAGGATACGATGTTGTGCAGTGAGACACTCTCCGGGTATAACCTTGCAGTTGGCTACTTTACTGATGGTATGTCTCCTAATGAGCAGGAAATCGATCTGAGTAGCATGCCCTCCGCTTCTATAGGTGATGAGGTGTTCAGGCTTCTTTGTGAAATATGTGTTCACTATGGCAAGATCTGCAGTCGCACACGTTCTGAGGATATCCTCGCCCTCTTTGTTGCGAGTACCATACCCAAAACCACCATGAACACGCTCAAACTCCCCGCACCCCTCACCCACATGACCGTTCAGATCTCCACCCAGAACGATTCCCTGCGACAACGGGATACCGCGAAGAACCTCACCGAGTTGGTTCCACCTTAACATGACTCTACTTATCCTAAAAGGAGAAAGGCGAGAACTTATGCATAGATGTAAATAAAATAAAGGACTTTTCAAATTGCATTGTTAGCCCAGCCCGGCAAGTCTTATTAATTTTAAAAGTTGGTTCATTTATTCGCATCAATAATGCACTTATACTACAATTTACAATTCATATATTATATATATACGAGTGATGATCTGTGCAAGACGGCTGGCAGGAGCTGGATGCGAGAAGCCGAGGATCGAACCAGGTGGCGCGCAATTGGAGAGGCCTATGTCCAGCAGTGAACTGCGATAGGCTGATGATGATGATATATACGAAATGTACATGTATTTACGGCAAAAATGTTATAATACTCGTTTCTAATTTTAAGGGAATTATAACTAGAAAGACCAAATTCGGCTTATCAAACATGTTAAACAAACTAATAAAAAAAAACAGTTCATAATAAATTTAGTCTACAGGTTTATTTACCTCTAGAAACAAATTGAGATGACTTACTTAACAACAGCTGGTCCACTGCAAGGTCCATTATTTCCACATTCACTCTTCGTAATATTAACCCTGGAATCACCAGTCACCGTCGTGGCCCGAGCGTGGAGCGCCTCCCTAAAGTACTTCAGACCTTCGTATAGAACTCCAGCAAAGAAGATGGCGACCGCAGACCCGAACAGCTCAAGTGCATTGGTGGTCATCCAGCCACTGAACAAGATCTCTTGGCAGACGGACGAATGGAACTGTAATTAGGAAATGTTGCTTCTATTAATGTTTATATTTGGAGAAAAACTATACAGAGATCGCGAAAGAAGTATTTATTGTTTAGATTTAAAATGGTTTAGTCTACTCAATATTCTCTTTAACGATTATTATTAATAATAATAATAATCACAGACAATAATAATAATATAATCCCATCACTATCACAGACAGGACTATTGTTGCCAATAAGCCTGATATTGTGGTGATAGATCGATTAGAGCGCCGCGCAATGATCATCATGACGAGAATCTCGTGAAAGTCGAAAAAGAAAAACAAATAAAATATTTGGATTTATCTCAAGAGATTGTCGATATGTGGAATGTGGATTCGGTAATCATTGTTCCCATAGTCGTATCTGCTCACGGATTGATAGCCAAGAGCCTCGACCAACATCTTAAGAGGCTCACGTTACAGGGCTGGATCAAGGGTCTGATGCAGAAGGCAGTCCTCCTTGACACGGCTCGTATTGTGAGGAGGTTCCTGTCTCTGGAGCCCTAACCGCCGGTTTCTTGGTCCCTGTACCCGAGGTCGGTGGTCTCCTTTTCTTTATATTTTTAAATGTATTTGTTTTTATGTTTATATTTAAAAATGTAATTAATATGTATATATAAATGAAATAAAGATAATAATAACATTTATTGCACGAAAAGAAAATACAAAATGTTCAACTTAAAACTAGTTTATGTAATCGAACATGAGATAGGCTCTGTTGCCAAACTAGGTTGAAACCTGTATTTTGGCTAACAGTGCCATTCCTCACAGGAATTTAAAACTGGTGTTTATACTAAAAGAAAGTTTAATAAATCTAAAATAAAAAGAACAAAATGAAAGTGTGAAGTGAACCTCTCTATGCCTGTATGAGGGTGTATGTGTATGTGGGAGTGTGTGTGAATGTGTGTGTTCAGGTTCATGTGTGATTGAGAGGGTGTGTAAGAGGTGAGAATTCATAGAAGGGTAAAATAACGCTAAAATGATGAATAATCATATACTAAATTGAACATAATTAAAACTTAGAAAACAATCAGAAAAGTAAAACGTAGAAACTACGGTAAAACTATAATTATTTTTACGGGAATTAACGCGATCACTTATTTCAAGGTATTACATACCTCTGTTTTGCCTGACGTTTCGACCAGGTTGCACTGGCCGTGCATAGTTCCTACATAGGCCAAACGAAACGGACTATTGCTGAAAGGGTCAAAGAACATATCGCTGCTGTGAAGAACCGACAGACGAGCAAATCGGCGATTGCAGAACATGCACTCGATGCAGGCATCAATCACTGGATTGAATTTCACCGCACGCAAGTCCTCTCCACCGAACGTCACTTTTATTCAAGAGTTGTACGTGAAGCGATTGAGATTAAAAAGCATAAAACTTTCAATCGGGAAGATGGTTTTAAATTATCTACAGCGTGGAATCCAGTGTTAAAAAACATACCACCTCGCTTTTCTGCGCAGTCGGATAAACACCAGAATAGGAACACATCGGTTTGCTTACAGAATAGGGACCCTGTTAGTGTGGTATGTGACGGTACATGGCGAAACAAAAATATCAATAATATCGAAAATGTGCGGGTGGATGAAGAACCTTCGACTTCACGGATTCGACGACGGAGGGCGTGCGCCGCTGAGCCAGTCAGCCTGTGACCACGGCCAGTGCAACCTGGTCGAAACGTCAGGCAAAACAGAGGTATGTAATACCTTGAAATAAGTGATCGCGTTAATTCCCGTAAAAATAATTATTGTTATAACATGGAACGCGAAAGTTTAAAAGTTAGTATAGCAAACCGCTACGGGTCGGAAATTGCAAAACAAGTGTGTCATCTAGAATTTTTACGTAAAAAACGGGCGCGAATGGAAACATCGTTGATATTTCTTGTGAAGTGTCGCGATTGGGACTTATTACCTTCGTGTGTTCGAATAAAACCGCGTAGTGATATCGCATTTTCACGTAAAATTCTAAAAAACGCGAGTGAACGCCTCCTGAGACAATTAATTCGAAACAAACACAGTGATTTGGAGTGTATACAGAGGGAGTTATATGCGTTACAATTAAAGTGTAGTGTTAATCTATCTCAATCGGACTATGATTTGTGTGACCGGGTTACGTTTTTACAAGCGAGTCGTACCTTCGAGTTATGTAGTGCAAGCTTTGATCGAAAGTTCTCGAAGGAATATAATCGGCGGTATACAGAAAACAAAGCGTCACCCGTGGTACCCGACCGATCGAAGGACACCGTTGTAAACTTATCGAACGTGAGTTTAGATAACATTACAATGAACATCTTGGCTAAAGGTATGAACTTCGCTCCAACGCCTAAACGAATACCGTTTGAGAATGTAATCAGTAGCGTTGAGGAATCGATTGCACGGAACAAAGTACCGCCCGGTGATGCTGATATCCTTAGACAGGACGTCGCGGTAATATTACGTCGGTCAAAGCTTCCGGCTAGTAATATCACTATGGAAGAGCGTCAAGCATTAAAAAACATTAGGGATAACCAGGATATTTTAGTGCTTAAGGCCGACAAGGGAAACGCCACCGTAGTGATGAATACAACTGATTACCAAAATAAAATACTCGAACTGTTGAGTGATAATAAGGTATACAAACCGGTAACATACAACCCTACAGCCAGAGTAACGCGTAAAATACGATCTCTAATCCGGGATAATGAGGACCTATTTTCAGAAGACGAGTACAACAGACTGTACAAACCAAAGTCACACCAGCCACCGAAATTATATGGTCTGCCTAAGATACACAAGCCTGACGTGCCGCTGCGGCCCATTGTAAGTCAAATTGCTTCTCCTACTTACGATCTTGCAAAGCACGTTGCTTCAGTATTGCAACCACTTGTAGGCAAAACACCGTCTTTTGTGAAAGACTCACGGCACTTCATACAAATCATAAAAGATCTCACGTTGGAACCGGATTGCGTCATGGTGAGCTTTGACGTGGAGTCGCTTTTCACCAATGTTCCAATTAAAGAGTGCTTAAACGTCGTAAAAGACCTGCTGAGAGACAACGAGCTGCCGTTCAACTATATAGATCTACTTGAACACTGTTTAGATGGCAATTATTTTCTTTTCCAAGGTCAACATTACCTCCAGATTGATGGTGTCGCGATGGGAAGTCCTGTAGCCCCAGTACTTGCCAACATCTGGATGGAACATTTTGAAGAGAAGGCTCTAAGTCTCGGCCCGAATATCGTTAAGCTGTGGAAGCGATACGTGGATGACATCTTCAGTATCGTTAAAGGAAATAAACAAGAAGTAGATCAATATATACAACATCTTAACTCTATTCACCCTAAAATAAGGTTTACATATGAAATGGAGACGGATGGGTCGTTGTCGTTCTTGGATGTTAAGGTAACCGTGAGATCAGATGGGTCCTTGTCACACTGTGTGTACCGTAAGCCTACTCATACGGATAGATACCTACACGCCACGTCTCATCATCACCCCCGGCACTTGCAATCTGTTATGACTTCACTCAAGAACAGAGCTTACGATCTCTGTGACCCTGAACATTTAGAACGGGAGCTAGAACATGTTCAGGAGGTACTCAAAGGTAACGGATATCAAGTGAATGGAGGACGGAAGCAACCGAAAATAAGACGCAAGTATCCAGAAGTGAACAGGCAACCAGCCTACATGCCTTATGTCAAGGGAGTTACGGATAAGATCGGGTCCGTGTTAAAGAAATACTCCATTCCGACAGTATACACACCAGGCATAAAGGTTCACAACATCGTCGGCACACCGAAGGATATATTGCCACTACAAACTCCGGGTGTTTATAAAATAGACTGCAGCTGCGGAAGTTCCTACATAGGCCAAACGAAACGGACTATTGCTGAAAGGGTCAAAGAACATATCGCTGCTGTGAAGAACCGACAGACGAGCAAATCGGCGATTGCAGAACATGCACTCGATGCAGGCATCAATCACTGGATTGAATTTCACCGCACGCAAGTCCTCTCCACCGAACGTCACTTTTATTCAAGAGTTGTACGTGAAGCGATTGAGATTAAAAAGCATAAAACTTTCAATCGGGAAGATGGTTTTAAATTATCTACAGCGTGGAATCCAGTGTTAAAAAACATACCACCTCGCTTTTCTGCGCAGTCGGATAAACACCAGAATAGGAACACATCGGTTTGCTTACAGAATAGGGACCCTGTTAGTGTGGTATGTGACGGTACATGGCGAAACAAAAATATCAATAATATCGAAAATGTGCGGGTGGATGAAGAACCTTCGACTTCACGGATTCGACGACGGAGGGTGTGCGCCGCTGAGCCAGTCAGCCTGTGACCACGGCCAGTGCAACCTGGTCGAAACGTCAGGCAAAACAGAGGTATGTAATACCTTGAAATAAGTGATCGCGTTAATTCCCCTAAAAATAATTATTGTTATAACATGGAACGCGAAAGTTTAAAAGTTAGTACGGTAAAACTGCTAGAACCTCCTCAGTTTCCTTATATCCCAAACTTAGAAGCCAATCAGTTACCTTAAACTTGCAATCTTTTGAAAAGCTAAAAAGATTTTCTTGAGTTCTAGTCTAACTAAGAACGCCCTCTTTCTAGCTAAGAAAACTCTTCAGTAATATTTCGGAATTCAGTAGATTAAAACTACACAGTGCATCATGTTGCGCCAGAACTGTTAGGATTAGGGAACGGCTTGAATTAAGACTTTCGGACCCCGCAATCTGTCCTTTTTTTTTTTTATGTATGGCCCGTCCAAGAGTGGTGGTCACCATACTCATTGCGAATGCAGACAATGCAGTATGGTGACCCACACCATGGCGGCCTAGTGATGCTTCTGCATCTTTTAGTCTGGTCAACAAGTATGGAACTTGTTGACTAGACTATTTGGACCTCCGGTCTCGCACTCACCAACGAAACACGACAACACGATCGCTGTCATTTTACGTTGATTTTCTGTGCCAGGGTAGTGCCGCCCCGGTCGAGCTGGCTCATTCGTGCTGAAATCAGCGTGGCTCTACTACCTACATGCGTAAGCACGGCCTTTGAGCAAAACTCTCATTTAAGTGACATCCAAGCATATGCAGATATTAAGGGGACTTCCAAGCATATGCAGATGTCGCTCCCTCGAAGGTGACTAGCTTAGTACGCCTTCTACCAAAACATCTTTCGAACGATAAACTAAAGAAAATTAGTTTACTTATTTCACTATAATACTACAGATTAGTACTGATACACACATTAAATTTATAACAACCCTCTGCCACTCTAAGAAAATGGTGTAGCAACTTAACAAAAGCTTCTTACTCTTCAGAAGGAAGCCGAAAGAGGCTAGTTTAAATTTACACATGCGTAACATCGTTTGAAAAAGTTTCGCTAAACACAATTACACTGTTAGTTAGTATACCCGTCTCATACGAGTATATCACTTTAAAGTTTGTTTCCATTCGCAAGTCTTGCGTTTCGTTTCTTTGTTTCATTTCTTCATTTATTTTCAGGTGAATAGCCAGCGGTGAAATGAGCTAGTCAGTTGTGTCGTGTCGCCTTTTGTGCGAATTGACATCATGATAAAATATTTCACATTATTTCAGGTGTAAACGCATAATTTGTAACGGTTTTTGTTTTGAAATTAAACAATGCAGAGAAACGAGTATGACAGGAATTTCTTTTTATCAAATGTTGATTAATGTCGTATTATAAGAATAAGTCGCCGCGCAGTGGTTGAAATTCCACGATAATTAATTTAATAATGTTTTTTTTAGCTTTCTGCATATAAATCCTCCATATAAACATCAACTGTTCCAAATTTCATACTCCTCTGTTCACATGATTTTCCTAAAAAAATCCTAATTTTCCTAAAGGGATACAAAGAGGAATTCATTTCACGTATTAATATATAATACATTTATATATTAATGAGTATTGGTGACGAGCAGATTTCCCTAGTGGCCGTTTGCGGAACTAACGTAAGACAGATACTTCTACCTGACAGTTTAATATACAGAGCGAGTGCATTGATAATTTAAATTCTTTCTACAATGATTTCATTGATAGACATCTACGGAGTAGTAAAAATTACTTTAACACCACTTCCTGAGGGTGATCAGTATTTTTAAAGTGGAATGTTAACGTGTATTGGTGACGAGCAGATTTCCCTAGTGGCCGTTTGCGGAACTAACGTAAGACAGATACTTCTACCTGACAGTTTAATATACAGAGCGAGTGCATTGTTATTTTAAATTCTTTCTACAATGATTTCATTGATAGACGTCTACGGAGTAGTAAAAAATACTGTAAGACCACTTCGTGTAGATGATCAGTATTTTAAAAGTGGAATGTTAACGTGTATACGTATTTTTATCTGTCATACGTTAGTTCTGCGACTTGCCGCTAGGGAATCTGCTCGTCACCAATAGATGGGAAGTTTTGCTTGGTGAAATACAAAGAAGAAATTACGTGACACCGGTATGCCTGTGCCGATGCACGGCTCTCCTATGATAAAATAAATGTTTCAGACATCTAAACACACAACGCCATCTAGTCCCAAATTGAGCAGAGCTTGTATTATGAGTCTGAGTACCTACTAGACCACTGTTACAAATACATACTTTTTTTTGTAAATATATTTTAAATAGAAAACACCCAAACTCCGAAACAAATATTTGCAGATCATACAGACATTTGGCCCAACCCGGGAATCGAACCCGAGACCTCAAGCACAGCAATCGCGTACGCTACCACTGCGTCAACGAGGCAGTCTAAGCCTGTGTTAATGAATTCCTTCGTTATGTTCTTTTCACTGTGGTTATCAGAGCCCAACCTATTTCTTCTCTGGATTAAAAAAAATAAAAAAATATCACTCTTCAAAAACATCAATAACTAGGAAAGACATGAATATGATGAATTGAAACTATCGTTAAATCTAGAAATTTATAGGTACTAGCTATATCTCAAAGTTGTTATCGACTGATTGCAGGACAGACATAGCCCACTCGTTATGTAGGTATGCTCCTTGTTTACAGATACTGGTAAATAAATAATAGGAAATTATCACTCTTGTTAAACTATGACTTGAGTCTAGTATCACAGTGAGGAAGCCTTTAATAATACTTGATATATCTTAGCATTAAGCTAAATAATGATTTAGGTACTGAGATTTTAATATTGAAGTACAACTTGAAACAATAGATAGTGATTTTAAATATTAGATTTTGGCAATGAAAATATAAATTTGCTTTTCAGAGTGAATGAGGTACGGTACGGAGGTTACGGTAGCCCAAAACGTTCCTCAATGGATGGCAACTCTCATTTAAGACTCTTGCTCTGCAGGTGGGTATGAGGACGCTAGTCGTTTGCCATCAAGTGACCAGTGTGCTCTTAAATCTTAATCATAAAAACCTGAGACATGTGAAACAACAGTCAAAACTTGGTTTTTCTCAAGAAATTGTCCTCAAATCAGACTGCGTTCCTTCAAGTGTTTAAACTAAAATTTGACTAAATTCGTGTCTGTGTGTCATACCGAGCTTATTAGTACGATTGTAAGGTACCGCGCGTCGCTTCCTGCGCATTGTTCTGTCAGCTGGCGTCGGCTGCGAATGCGTTCGTGTCTCGTAATGTGTTACATGATGTTGAACGAATTATGTGACGCGCCCACTTACATCGTGAGAAAACTTGACTTATTATGCAAAAAATGTCAAAGGAAATGCCTTTCCTAGTAAATGATGTTTTTGAACAGTGATGAATTTTTATTTTATTTTGAGAAGCAGTACAGTTGACAAATAAGATCTCCCAGAACCAGAGAAGAAATAGGTTGGGGACTGATAACCTCAGTGAAAAGAACATAACGAAGGAACTCATTAACACAGGTTTTCTGTTAGACCATAACGCTGACCGTGGGAGAGCCACGCTTCGGCATGAATGGGCCGGCTCGACCGGAGTGATACCACGGCCTCACAGAAAACCGGTGTGAAATAGTGCTTGCGCTGTGTTTCACCGAGTGAGTGAGGATACCGGAGGCCCATACCCTAACCCCTCCCCCTATCTCCCCCCCCCCATCCCCCAAAGGCCGGTAACGCACTTGTGACGCCTCTGGTGTTGCGGGTGTCCATGGGCGGCGGTAATCGCTTACCATCAGGCGATACGCCTACTCGTTTGCCGGTCTATTCCATAAAAAAAAAAAAAAAAAATCGAAGGTCGAGCAACAATATCGTGCGCACGCGAACATAAACACGTACTTACAGGTGTCAATTAACACAACACCGGTATAGTTACGTCATTATTGCTGTCACCACTTCTACAGAGCTAAGTCTAAGAGGGCCTAGTGCCAGTTTGTTTCGCAAATACTCGAGCATTAGGCGTTGCGATTGACCCGCACTAAAATCTTTACCAATCGCAACCCTGACTGCGCTCACCATCGAAAGCGAATTGATATAATAAACACTAATAATAAATCCACATAAGGCTTTCTGATGACATGTCAGCAATAAACCTGGAATTTGGATTGGAATTTAAGCAACTGCAGAGTTGCAAGTAAGAGCTATGTAGTATGACACCCTGTGTCTGTTCTATGTAGAATCTGAGACAAATCGATTGGCACTAACCTACCTCAATGACTTTACGAGTACCGGAGTATAGCTATATAAGGATTGTGATATAATAAAAATGCACCTTAACTATTTACTACTAGGTAGATATAACACGAAGGAATATTTGAAATCGCACAAACCTCAAATGGTTTCCGTTCAAAGTACCAATATTTTATACAGAAAACTATATTATCTATGGGAAAGAGCGGTAACCGCAGACCGCGGCCGATAACAGCCTGTGCTTTGGACATTGGGTTGAAAACTGAATATTGATAACAACTTGGTTTGGTCTTTATCTGACATCTTCATTCTGAGAATAGTTTTCCTTGTCGAGGCCATAACGAAGAATAATTGGAACATTGAAATAAATATAATATGCTTTCTCAGGTAAATTTAGTACCAACTATTCCCCGTGTCTTTGCGCGCGTGTCGTGTTTCTTTTACTACTTAGAGCTGAAGTTAAAAAAAAAAGTAGGTATGTTACTGTTGTGTTAATGCTATACCACAGAGCCTGAACACGCACCTAATTAAGTTAAGTCTACTCTTAAGAAACACAAAAACCTTGTACATTGAGTTCGGAATAAATTTTATTTTTATTTATTTTTATTATTTTACCTCTTCAACCACTGCATCCTCCCTGTAATAACGTACGGTGCAGAGACGTGGACACTAACTGTGGGGCTAATCTATAAACTTAAAGTCAGTCAACTTGCCTTGAAGAGAGCTATACTTGGAGACTCCAACCATAGCTCTTCTAAAAGACAAAATTCGTAACGAAGTAATTCGTCCGAGAATCAAAGTGACCGCCATAGCTCTGAAAGTAAGTAGGTAGAAGTGGCAATGGTTGTCTAGCTGTTTGTGGAATGTTGTAACATTGTAGGGATTATTTTTAATTAGAACCAATACCATAAATTTGTCACTCGTGTATACAGTATACATTTTAAAGAGGTGTTCACACTATGCTCGAGAAGAGAGGCATCTGTTCGTAGGCTATCAAAAAAAAGGTATTTAAGCGAGCAGTTGTACTCGCCTTTATCTAACACTACTCAGATCCCTACTATAAATTAACAACAGAATCATAAATAACATTATGATGTTAGAGATTGAAAAAAAAAATTAAGCGATTTCACGCTTAATTGTATATAATATATTTGAGCTTTCCTGTGTTTTATTAAGCGATGTGTTAACAAAACCACATTTTTTCCCTTTGTTAATAAGGTATTTTTAGTTGCATTGTTGTGGAGTTTAAAAACGCCCGAGCCGCAATAACGAACATATGTTATTTATAAAAAAGCAAGAAAATTTTGCATTACTATTGCCATTCTACGTAGCCATGCTGCCAGTGTTTTGGGAACGCTACCAGTGCGGATGAATTTTTTGACGCTTGTATATAAATATTTTATTGTTTTTCTTATTTCTTAGTATTTTTCATTTAACTTTAAAAGTTGCTTGAAATTTATAGTAGGTTTACTAAATAAATATATTTATGGAGTAGATATCTACCATAAAATCATGTAAGTCATGAAAACCGAGTAAACATTTTATAATAAAATTATTGTTTATGGAAGAGAACGATCTCACACCTGATGCCGAAGATCGGGCAAAGTGGAGCAGATTAAGTAGGAAAGCGGACCCCAAAACTAAGCAGGGAAAACGCTAGGCCGAAGAAAAAGAAGACTACTTTTTATTGAATGCTGAATAACGATTTTGTTGACGGTTCGGGAAATCCCCTCCTATCTCCAGCTTCTTGAAGGGTTTAGAGACCAGGAGAATGTGGAAAATCATTTGCCCCACTCTGAGGAAGACTCACACTATTTAAGATTCCTCCGAAGCTACACGATTCAAAGCCAAGGAAGTGTTTTAATAAATGTGGGTAACACCGTTTACCCAGACTACTTATTATTATGTCTGTGACCTTGGCACCTTTTAGGGCCAAAGACCTGATTAAAAACTAACAGTTACTTATGTCTATTAAATGTATAAAGTAAATGCTTACATATTCTTGCAACATTCATAGTACACACGTAATAAAAAACTTTAATTAATCTATATATATAAAAGCGAAATACCACTCACTTAGATATTAATCACGAAATCTCAGAAACCATAACACCTACAAACTTGAAATTTGGATAATAGGTACCTTATAGCGTGTAGACATCCGCTAAGAACGGATTTTACGAAATTCCACCCCTAAGGGGGTAAAACGGGGGTTGGAAGTTTGTATGAAAGTCCTATGTTTTTGAAGTAAGAGACTTGAAATTTAAAATGTATGCTCTATAGATGGTGTGGAGGTGTACTAATAATGTAACTTTTGAAAAAAAAACCATTTTGGGGTTAAAACGGGGGATGGTAGTTTGTATGAAAGTCCAATGTTATTGAAGTTAAAATAATTATGGCAGAGGGATTTCAAATGGTATTTAGGTAAGTAGTAGAATTATTATATAGGTATGTACAACAACCGGGGGCAACGCCGCGGTACAAAGTTACATAATATTTGTGGTGCAATCCCTGCACGTGACTTAAGTACTAATATAATTTACATTTATTAACATTTTAGTTTAAATATGAATTAAATAAAAAGGCCATGACTTCTTAGCGTATAACTAGTTTTTTTTTAAACTACCATATACCAGCTAAGTAAAAAACCGATCTGGTCTGTCTGTCTGATAGTAAGTGTTAAAGCTTGAAAATACTTTGACACATTTGAAGCTTTGCAGACTAACTGCCTCGGTGGCGTGGTAGCGTATGCGACTGCTGTGCTTGAGGTCTCGGGTACGATTCCCGGGTCGTAACAAATGTTTATATGATCTGCAAATATTTGTTTCGGAGTTTGGGTGTTTTTCTATGTATAATATGTATGTATTTACAAAAAATCGATATATGTATTTATATCAGTTGTCTAGTACCCATAACACAAGCTCTGCTTAGCTTGGGACTAGATGGCGTTGTATGTTAGATTTCCGAAATATTTATTTATTTGCAATTTCACAATAAAAACTATGGCGAGTATGCGTATGGACCTCATACGAATGAAAACTAAACGGCTTTATTATATAGATATTTTAGGGTTGGCAGACCTGTTTCGGCACTGACGGAAGTAATTTTTGCAAAGACTAAAGCAACCTCGTTGGTCTCGCGGTTGGCGTGTGCGACTGCTGATCATGAGGTCTCGGGTTCGATTCCCGGGTCGGACCAAATGTTTGTAAGATCTACAAATACTTGTTTCGGAGTTTGGGTGTTTTCTATGTATAATATGTATGTATTTACAAAAAAAAAGTATATATGTATTTGTATCAGTTGTCTAGTACCCATAACACAAGCTCTGCTTATCTTGGGACTAGATGGCGTTGTGTGTTAGATGTCCGAAATATTTATTTATGTATTTTATTTAACCTTCCGTGAAAGCGCACTGCGATGTACGCAAAAAACTAGTCGAAGATCTCCAAAATGTACATGTTCGTTTACTGCTTCTTCAATCGCAGATATTTCACGAAATATCGCTTAAATTGTGTTAGAAGCTTGCTTTATACAAGACTAGCTGACCCACGGAACGTCGTTTACGTCTTTGATTGCCCCTAGCGTAAAAATGATCCCCCGTTTTTGTAAACTTCTTCATTGGTGCTCCGCTCCTATTAGTCTTAGCGTGATAATATATGGCCTATAGCCTTCCTCGATAAATGTACTATCCAACACTGAAAGAATTTTTCTAATCGGACCAAATTATTATCCTGAGATTAGCGCGTTCAAACAAACAAACTCTTCAGCTTTATATATTAGTATAGATAAATAGTATAGATTAAGACACTTACCGCCATGGCGTGGCTGTGTCCATCATGTCCGCACATCGTGTGGTCACCATGATCCATACTCCCATGGTCCATACTTCCGTGGTCCATACTCCCGTGGTCCATGCCGGTGTGGTCGTGCACGTGGTCCATGATCCCTCTTGTTTGTCTGCAATACGAAGTTCACGTTTAATACACATTCGAGAGAAACATAGAGAATGTGATGATTGTTTTTAATTGATATAATGTATTTTTTATGCACAACCTATGTATTAGTACGTTTAGCAAAAAACTTTGTACCCCTTTTTACGAAATCAATTAGGAATCAAACTATTAGAATTCGTATCTACAGATTCAAATCAAAATCAAAAGTCGTAAATATCTATTATTCGATTCAGTGACACGTCGTATAGTCTATAACCAGCGGACGATCAAGACGCTTATAACGATACATCATTTGTCCAGTTCTAATAAGTAGTTAAGGAGCTATGATGGAACAGATGAACATACATACATAGCCTGTCAAAATCATAGCCCTCCTTTGGCTTTGCCGTAGTCGGGTAAACCGACCGACGGCCGACGACAATAGAATTGTCCCTTTCATAACTACACTAGACTTGGACCCCAGTGTAAACTAAGAAGGTGAGGCACCATAGAGTGCCATACAACTTCTATTTCTCTCGCCATTTTCTTTGTGTATCATTATTGTATCATGGTACACCTGATTTTTATCTGCGCATGAGTTACGAGGTGCTGGTGTGTAAGAAGTTAAGTGGATTTTGGTATCCGTTTGTGAACTGGCCATCTGTATTTCTCAATAGGATAACTCTTATCAATTTAACTGCCTCGGTGGCGCAAGTGGTAGCGTAAGCGACTGCTGTGCTTGAGGTCTCGGGTTCGATTCACGGGTCGGACCAAATGTTTGTAAGATCTGCAAATGTTTGTTTCGGAGTTTGGGTGTTTTCTATGTATAATATTATATGTATGTATTTACAAAAAAAAGTATATATGTATTTATATCAGTTATCTATTACCCATAACACAAGCTCTGCTTAGCTTGGGACTAGATGGTGTTGTGTGTTAGATGTCCGAAAATATTGATTTATTTATTATTTATTTATCAATGGGCAATATATTCATTTAGAAATATCACTCTGTAATATTACTTTTAGTTTTACCCAAATACAAAAAGAATTTTCAAAGTCAAAAATCTGACGGAGTAATCAGTGTAAATACTTATAAACAAAAAAAAAACAAACTGAGAACCTCCTTTTGGAAGTCGGTTATAAACAGGCTTGTTTCAGACCCTACCGTCCAAAAATAAATGTTAAAATTTCAACACATCTACGACAAGCTTATTATGTAATATGAAATTTGCAACACCTTAGGCCTTAGCGAACGATAGAAATTGCATGCTGTTACGCATATCATCATCATCATCATCAGCCCGTTGCAGTCCACTGCTGGACGTAGGCCTCTCCCAAGGAACACCACAGAGCCCGGTCTGTTGCTTTCTGCATCCAGTTACGTTAGTTATTGCGTTACGCATATACGTGATTTAAATTGGATTACTTGGACTTGGATTAATCGAGATTACTTGGACTGTTTTTACAGATATAAAGTATTGCATTTGAATATTGGGGCTTGTCGGTTTGTCTATAATCATCTTTCTTCAGAATATAGCTTATTCACTCGTATTCAGCATGAAGTGTGCCGGGTGTATGAAGAATATCAAGGACCCTCATTTAGTTAAATGTACGTCTGCTGTCTGTGATAAAAGTTTTTGCACGCAATGTATTAATGTTACGACCCTAACTGTCGATCGCAGGAAGCAATGGAGGTGTCCTGATTGTTGTGCTTCGCAAAAAAAGGGTGGAGATAATAGTCTTACACCAGTTCGCGTAGTCTCTGACAATGTCACCCTTAGGAAGAAGACCGAACTAACTTCAGAATGTACGGAACCTGATCTGACCAAGCTCACCGATCAGCTGCGAGCAATGACTGAAGCTTTTTCCGCCCTTAAGGCACAATTAGAGGATGTGACGGTTTCTCTGTCTCACTCGTACGAGCGATTGGATGAGCTTGTACTGAAGCTCGGTGCAGCTGATGAGCGGTTGAAATATCTGGAGAAACGAGATGCAGAGGTTACGTTCTTACAGGCTACGGTAACTCGACTGCAATCTGAGTTAAATGTGCATGCACAGTCCGGTCTTCGTAATGAAATTGAGATAGTTGGAATACCTGAGATCGCCAACGAAAATGTACATCACATAGTGCTGGTTACCGCCAAGAAAGTAGGGGTTGAGCTCGAGGATGGGGACGTTGACTGGGTATCCCGAGTGGGGCCACGCCGCCCACCTGTGACCACGTCACTACCAGAGGATGGAGCCAAGATGCCACGACCAATAGTCGTCAGATTTTTGCGTCGAGCTAAACGGGATGGATTTCTCAAAGCTACTAAGTCGCGAAAGAATCTCAACAGTTCTGATCTGGGCGTTTGTGGTCCTCAAACACGAAGGGTTTTTTTCAATGAAAGACTAACGAAAGAAAACAGAGTTTTGTTTCGATCTGCTAGGACCCGTGCCAAGCAGCTCGGTTACGCTTTCTGTTGGTGCAGTCAAGGTGCTATATACGTTAGGCAGACAGAGGGCCGCCCAGCTGTTCAAATACGATCACAGACCGATTTGGAGCGTCTTCTTTCGACCTCTACAGCGACTGAAGATGCCTGGAGGGAGACGACTTCTACGGCTCATTCGAGTGTTCCCTAAATTATTTGCTCTAAGCCTTGTACGACATTGTTTATTTTTCCACACTAAAATCGGCTGTCTCCTACAATATGATTTTATTGTAGCCCTGTTCTCTAGATACAGCATAGGGTTAAAAATGAGTCTGTTCATACTTATGCTTTATTTCATGTTATTATTTGTTTTGTCACTCTGTAATCGTATCACTACTTTAACGAAATCATACTTACAAATACATACATTCATTTACATACATAAAATCACCACTTTAGAATTACTTTTGGCAGACATTGTCAGTTTATGGTCACTATTTTCGATCGGTTATTACATAGGTATAAACATACGTTTGTTATTGACTTTTAGTAATCAATACTTATTGCCTGTAATAACTGAATGTATACTGACTATTGTTGGTGTCGATATAAATACAATAATACTCCACTTTCATCTACACATACCATACACTATTCGCAAGACACTTCATATACTCGTAAACTACTATACTATAAACTACATACAAACTAACTACATTGGTATGATAAACAAAGCACTTTATAGACACATCTTTCATGCTTCCAATGTTTATGTAACTACCCACCATAACCATATGGTTAAGTTTATAAAATGTTCTAAAAATATTTTATGTCTCAATCTTTGTTATATTAATAGTCCATCACTTATTAAACTACCCTCCTCATGGCTACTGAATCGAAATTTGCTATTTTATTATTTATAAAATAAATTTAACCAATTACATACTACAGTAGTATATGATGTTGATAATGAAACCATTGAATGTAAAAGATTAAATGAGCCTTCAGACTGTTTACGGTTGATATCGTACTCTGATGATAATTCTTTATTGATTCTGACTGTAAACATACGAAGTATAAGTGCTAATTTTGATACTCTTCTCATGTTTCTTACTAAGTTTGGCGTAAAGATGGATGTTTTGGTGTTGACTGAATGTTGGACTAATGAACAATTTATACCGCCATCTATTAGAAATTATAAAATGTTTAGGTCAAGAATATCCCTAAATCAGAATGACGGAGTAGTGGTGTACGTTCGTGAAGTCTTCGAAGCAACGTCTACGGAACCAGTTTGTTCTGATGGCAATTGTATTGTGGTCAATCTTTCGAATAGCCTATACATTGTCTGTACATACCGCCCACCCAGTTTTAAGAACACGCTAAATTATTTAAATTCTTTAGATTGCATTTTAAACAAATTTAATAAAAATGAAACTGTTATTGTGACTGGTGATTTAAATATAGACATTATGCCTAATAACCTAAGCACTAATGCTGCTTCATATTTAAACTTAATGGCCAATCACGGACTTAAACAGGGAATCCACTGTCCAACTAGGCAAACTACGTGTCTTGATCATTTTATGATAAGAACTACTTCTAAGGTGCGAACTTATGTCTTTGATGAACTGACTGATCACTCACCTATTCTACTGCACATGAATACTACATCTGTTCCCAAGCAAACTCTATACGATAGCAAAATTACTATCGACTTTGATAGTGTAGGTGAGTGTTTAGAAAAGGAAACATGGAGTGATTTATATTCTACAACTGATGTCAATCTTGCTGCACTAATCATAACAGAAAAACTAGGAAATATCATTAATGCCAACACTACAATAAGAAAAATTGCCAAACGTTATAGACCTCTAAAGCCTTGGATTACCATCGGGGTAATTAAATCAATACGTAAAAGAGACAGAATGTACAAAAAAGCTAAGGTAAATCTTAATTCAAATATCAAAAATATTTACATTAACTACAGAAATACGCTAAAGAAAGTCATTAAGAATTTAAAACAAAATTATTACAAAGAAAAATTACATAAAAATAAAGGAAATATAAGGGAAACATGGAATATTATTAAAGAGTTATGTAATATGAATACAACAAATACATCATCATCGGAATTACTTAAAATAGAAGCGACTGCTGCTGAATCTCTTGGTAAGGTTAATAAGTTCTTCACATCTATTGGCCCAAGTCTTGCAAAACAAACTTTACAGAAATTAAATACTAATGAAACAGCACTAGCACAAAAAGCTAAAACAGCAGATTCACCGCTAAAATCAATGGCGCTATATCTGTCAGACCCTGTTGAGGTTATCGGAGTGATCAATGGCCTGAAAAAACATAGTGCTCCTGGCATAGACAAAATCACAGCGAATATTTTACAAAAATTTCGTCACTGTCTTGCGGGGCCCATATGCCACTTAATTAACTTAAGTTTTGAGCAAGGTGTCTTTCCTAACATATTTAAACGCGCTGTTGTATGTCCTGTTTATAAAACAGGTGACAAATCACTTCCAACAAATTATCGACCAATTTCTCTTTTAAGTTGTATCTGTAAAGTTATGGAAAAGGTAATGAATAAACGATTGTTTACTTACCTAGAAAGCAATGAAATTCTTGCAGATAATCAGTACGGGTTTCGCCGCAATCGCTCTACTGCTGACGCTGTTCTACAACTCACTACAAAAATAACATCATATCTAGACCAAAAGGAGAAATGCGTAGGAGTATTCCTGGACTTACAGAAGGCGTTCGATACAGTTTCAACTGAAATATTAATTACCCGTCTGGAGAACATTGGAATCAGAGGGAACGCACTTCTGTGGTTCAAGGACTACCTTACGGAAAGAAGGCAATGCGTTAGAGTAGATAATCACGTCAGTGACTGCGACACGGTGACATATGGGGTTCCGCAGGGCAGTACCCTCGGTCCAACGCTTTTTTTGACCTATATTAACGAATTATGCAAGCACCAAATCAGGGGGGCAGATATACAAATGTTTGCAGACGACACTGTTGTACTTTTTCACAGTAGCTCTTGGGACCTTGCACGACAACTAGCAGAAGAAGGTATGTCTGTTATCACAGCATGGCTTGAGGATAGTTTGCTATCATTAAACACTAGCAAAACCAAGTTTCTCTGCTTTAGCAAAACAAAGGCTTCTGCGCCTAAGAATTTTCAGATTCGTGTGCACTGTTATCCATGTAATCGAAATTATACGTTACATTCACACTGCTGCTGTCCCACTTTAACAAGGGATACTGACATGAAATATTTAGGTGTAAACATTGACGACAAGTTGAATTGGAAGAAGCATATAACTACGGTTAGTGGTAGACTAAGGAAACTTATATATATATTCAGAGAATTGAGAATGGTACAGGATACTAACCTTTTGATACAAACCTACAAAGCATTGGCTGAATGTTTGGTTACGTATTGTATATGCTCATGGGGATCAGCGGCCAAGACACATTTAATTAAACTAGAAAGGGCACAACGTGTAGTCCTTAAAGTTCTTTTGTATCTACCATTCCGCCACCCTACACATTTAGTATATAAGAAAGCTTGTGTTCTTACCGTGCGAAAACTATTTGTCTACCAAATTATACGTAGATACCACAAAACTACTGTCCCATTTTTAAAACCATCAGGCAAAAGACTAGAAAAATGTCCAATTCCAAGGGTAGCAAGCAAATTTGCCCAACAGCACTACAATAACCTTGCACCAAGACTGTATAATAAACTAAATTTAACTTATAGAACTAAGAACTTAACAAATTTTAAAATTAAACATATTATTAAATTGTGGCTTGAGGAACTACAATTTGATGATGTTGAAAGCCTTCTACAAATAGTGAAGTAATGGAAGCTTGATTAGTGTCACACACACCCTTACCGCATACACATTCTGACTCATTGTCTCAAAAACACAGCAAACGCACACCTCACACACACACCTCACACACATACACTCACACTCATACACATACATATCTAAATATACAAATTTATTGTGTCCACTATTTAATTGCATATTGTAACAATTGTTCCTCTTGGTTATGTAAAGTAACTGACTCCCGACACACAGCTTACGCTATTTTGGGAGTCAGGGGTATACTGTGTATTGTTATTCTCTTTTGTTGCAATAAAGTTATTATTATTATTATTATTATTATTAAATTCGAGGATTACCTTATTTACTTACAGAAAATGTTAGCTCAAGTAATAAGTGAAAATATGAGGAAAACCGCGAGGTGAGGACTAAGCGAATCTGACTTTATGAATGGATTATTATTTTTCAAGTAAATGTATTGCTTAGTGTGTCATTTGTTTCACAAGTTATTGTAAACAACTTGTCTGGGTATTTGTTGTACTCTGTGTACCCACTGTGAATGGTGTATAGTGAGGAACACGTGGCAGTTAAACCAGATTTAATATATTGTCTTTATTATACCTATTTATATAGGTACCTATTGTTTGGAATTGTTTCTAAATAGTGTCCTCTAATGACATTGTGAACAGAAACATATTTAAGAATAAGAGGTTTTTGTTTTGTTTTATTTATTTAAACTTGAGGCACATATTGTACAAAGGCTAGCTTAATGCCATAGATAGGGCACGCTCAACCAGTCGACCTTCAGGTGATATAGATATAGAAGTATGGACAAAATATGCTTGCAATAATTCAGTTATTTTCGTTATTCTATTCCTGTGTATGCTAATAACATACTTTTATCACGGCTCTAGAAAATCGAGTTCAATACGAAATCTTTCGAGGACGAACGCCGTCAATTTCACTTTTCTCTAAACTGTTTTAAATACAAAACAGTTGAATGTTTCAAACTAAAGAAACAATAACATGACAAACGAAAATGACGCACACATGAATACCAATTATTGTCTTGGATAACGAAACGAATTTTAACTCTAATTACGTGTAGTAAGGATAGTTTTATCATTGTAATAATTAAATACCGGTTAACGATTACTACCGACCACTAGGGTTGTCAACTAAATTTTTTAATGTTCAAATTCATATCATCATCAACAACCTTTAGAAGTCCACTGCTGCACTTAGCCTCTCTTTATCTACAGACAGACAGATCTATTTGCAATGCAGTTGTTCTACTTAGTTCGTTCCCTCAGTCTGCTTTTACGACACCTGTGGTATGAATAGGTGTGCTGACTGTCCATATTCTTAATTCGTCCCCACACGGATAAACTACATTCCTTTATGATAATAAACTATATTTGGAGCACAGAAGCAAAGGCCCATCTGAAAGTTTCGTCTATACATTGAGGAGACACGTTCGAGTCTACTTGGTGAAAGCTAAAGGGGAAAAGGGAGTTTATATAAATATAATATAAACCGTTTAAATCAAATGATACAAATCAAATAACATATGATATTACATTAATAAGCCATCTGTTTTGGATATTATGGCGCATATCTGTCTGTTTTGTAGAAATGTAGAGTAATAACATAAAATAATAAGTTCGATTATGAGTAATCAACTTTGTTAGTTGAAAAAATACATCTTTGTAAATACAACGATATGTTTTTCAATGTCATAATGTGTAAACATAATGAAGTGCAATAAACAAATTGAATCCATTTCAATTGAAAACATATGAATGAATAGGACTACCGACAAGCCCTCACTTCGCACGGTAGTCTTTGAAATTCTTGGAATTGGTCTACTAAAATAAGTTTGTATTATATACAAAAACCTCCCTCTAGAATTACTCTATCTATTGCTGAAAGCTGTATTAAAATCTGTTGAGTAGTTTTAAAGATCTAAACACAAGAACAGACAACGCAAGCGACTTCTTAATTTTATACTTTATTGTACACAAATGAAAAAACATTTAAGTTACAAGTAAATAACATGTACTAGGGCGAGCTTAACTCAAACACGAGTTATCCTCCAGCTAACCTTAGAGTGAATCGAGGATATTGAAGAATGTTAGGGCGAAGTCATGTGTACTAATAAATAGACAGAAGAAAAAACACTTCATTCAAACTACAAAAATATTATTTCGACAGCAGAAATATAATATATAGATATACAGATAGATACATAAACATATTTAGGGCGTGATCATTCAAGTGAGAGATAATAATAATAATAATCTGGTTTTTCTCCTGAAGACATCCAGAGAAGGACTGGTACGTATTTCCAGCGGCAAGGCATGCCACAGCCTCACAGCCGCAACACTGAAGGAGTTTTCATAGCGACTTGTCCTATGGGAAGGAGTTCGCAGGAGAACGGAAGAGGAAGAGCGACAGAGGTTACTCCTGGGAACGATGTGCTCGAAACGCTCACGAAGATATGATGGAAAAGGGAGGAGCGACTACATTTTGTACTTTGTAAAGATAAGTTATTAAATTACTTAATATTCGAAAAGTCTTACTAAGTGTTATTTTTTGGTTTATTATAATAGATACAGTATAGTTTTAGAGTATTAAAATTTCCACACTTGGATGGTATTTTTATTCAAAATTAAATAAGACTAATCGGGAAAAATACATTCACAAGTAAAAAAATGATTTTGAAAACGGTTGGCAACCCTGACTATATTGTTTCAATACAACAAGTACAGAAAGGTTGGTAAGAATGTCATATGAATAAAGTAAGTAATTGTTATGTTATAAAACATGTGACGATTATACTGTAATTAAAAATTCAATAACATTGGGCGTCTGTCAGCGTCAAATTTTATAATTTGTATACATATCTATACCAATAAAGAGATCATGTAGTATTATACTATTAACTAGCTGAGCCCCGCGATGTTACCCGCTCTAAAAAAACTAAAAAGACAAAAAATATATACAAAAACCCGACTTCAAGAAATGGACCAAATTGAAATGGGGAACCGCACGGTACGCATCAGCTTTCAAATAAAAAATAATCACCAAAATCGGTTAACCCAGTTCTGAGATAACAAACAAAAAAAAAATGTCGAATTGAGAACCCCTCCTTTTTTGAAGTCGGTTGAAAATACGCCTAACTTACTTATTATATCATCAGCTATTTGGTCCAGTTGTTGCAGAGATTATCCGGAGCCACGCTTCGGCATGAATGAGCCGGCTCGACCGGATTGATACCACGGCCTCAAGGAAACTCGGTGTGAAATAGCGCTTGCGCTGTGTTTTACCGAGTGAATGAGGATACCGGCGGCCGATATCCCCCAAAGGCCGGCAACGCACTTGTAACGGCTCTGGTGTCGGGTGTCGATGGGCGGCGGTAATCGCTTACCATCAGATGATAAATCTGCTCGATTGCCCCTTATTTCATAAAAAAAGAGCGTGGCCTGCGGATAAACGAAGGGATCTAATAGGAGATCAATGTTTATTTCGGATGTGTGGCTAAAACTTTCTAGCTATTTAGCGTTTAGTTTACGTAAATAGTTATTGCTAATTTTACAAGCTATGTACGACATCTGCAGTTGTGCAAGATAAACTTTCACCGCTCAGTGTGCAGGGCAATCGGCGCGGGCGCAGCACTGTTGTGCAAACCCGCTGTTGAACTCACCTTGACTTCGATAGTAGGAACCTACTTCCGACCTGAGATCTCTACACAGATTTTATTGCAAATTGTTGAAATATTTTGGTACGTTTCTGTTTACTGCCTCGTTGGTCTTGCGGTTGGCGTGTGCAACTGCTGATCATGAGGTCTCGGGTTCGATTCCCGGGTCGGACCAAATGTTTGTATGATCTACAAATATTTATTTCGTAGTTTGGGTGTTTTCTATGTATAATATGTATGGATTTACAAAAAAAAGTATAAATGTATTTGTATCAGTTGTCTAGTACCCATAACACAAGCTCTGCTTAGCTTGGGACTAGATGGCGTTGTGTGTTAGATGTCCGAAATATTTATTTAATATACAATAACTCCTTTCTTCTCTTCATTTCAAGTTGTAAGGCTAATGATATTGCTCGCTACCAATCCTTTTTATCAAGCATCATGTGAGACGTCCTTTTAATTTGTATCGGTAATATTGTAAAATACATAAAATATTAAGTTATGTTTTCATCATTCGCAAATCGCCGGGTTTTACCCGCCACCCACCTGTGGCCCACGAGGTGCGATTTTCCTCCTCTTGGAGGTAGTATCACTCATTCAATAATCATTGTCATGACACTGACCAGCGGATAATACCTAACTATGTAGTAAAGACTACCTATCTATCGGTCTTTTAAGATGTTCGGTACAATTAAGGTGTTTAGTAATGAAATGTAAGGATGAGTCTGTTGGTCCAGTTGAATTTGAATGGTTGGTCTGTTGTGTGTGACCCTGGTTCGGTTCTCACTCAGGACAAATAAATTATGCGATGGGTACGATTTATTATTAAATAAATAAATAATAAATATTTCGGTCATCTAACCCACAACGCCATCTAGTCCCAAGCTAAGCAGAGCTTGTGTTATGGGTACTAGATAACTGATATAAATACATATATACGTTTTTTTTTGTAAATACATACATATTGTGGCGGCATCCACATACAGCGCAACAACAACATAACTTACTACAGCGCCATCTACCGAAGATACGTCGAACTTCGGAGTAACGAAGGAAACTAAGAAACTACCAATCCTGAATCGCGCAGTGAAAGTTCTCGCGCCAGTTAACATATATACAACATCCCAACATCAACCGTTGGGCAGTTGGCCCGCCAGGCATGATCACCTCGCCTGGTCGGAGGATCCTCCCTTTGTGTTGGTGGGACATGACACACCCTGTCCCCCACAATATTATACATAGAAAATACCCAAACTCCGAAACAAACATTTGCAAATGTAAATTATCTATAATATGTGTGTATTTAGAAATATTTGTCTAGTTACCACATTACGCAGGGATCAGATGGCACTGCCGTCTTTTCCGAGATCTTAATATTATATTCCGGAAATTTGAAAAGAAGCTAACGGTGCCAGAAACTATCAAAGGCCATGCCCATGTTATGGTTAATGGCAAAGGACTCGCCAAGTCTATCCATAGCCGCACCCCAAGGGCGTGTGACTTACGCTAGAAAGTCACCCGTGGATCGCTTCGATTTAAAGCCATATTGACGATCATTTAACATCTTGATAGCGGATTCATTGTTAGTTGAGTTTTTTGACTATCTAGCTCTATATTACAAGCCTTTTCAAGCGTCCTCCACAAAGTTCGAATCTTTGCTTGCATAATCCAACATTGTTTTGCCACTTAGCGTCAGACTAGACTGATGTCAACGAACTTTTAAATTACAGTTTTGGTTGTATTACTCAAAACGGAATATGCTGCAGAAACTTCTATGAATATCCGACGGAATACCAAGCCAATGTCATATTATACGTTATTGCTGATTTAATATTGGAATTTTATAGCTCAAATTTATTTTGTAAGTACCTTAGTGAAACGCAATTTTAAAATAAAAACTTATCTTCAATTTAACACATCTGTCATAAGGGTATAAATGTTGTTTCTGCGTTCAACCCTAGATGCTGTCCAGATATTATTATCTTATCAAGACGGTTTTATAACTCTAAGTACATCAACAATAACAAGAATATTTAAGGAACCATACCAACCAACACTCTTAACAACGACCGCTGCAACTAGGTCAAAATGTTGGACTACAAAATGCTAACGCTACGTTACATTATAAAAAAAAACCGACTTCCAAAAAACATCCAACGAAAACTCTCTGCCAAAAAAACACTTAAAATCGTAAAATAAACTCATCATCATAAAATGATGACTACCAGACGCAAATACCGGTGTAACTTCAGAAAATATACGAAAAACATAGTATGTGCCTATAAAAATTGAGGGTTTCTCTTGATTTCCCTGGGATCCCATCATCAGATCCTAATATGGTGGCAATGGGACCACCTCGGGAGCATACCCTTTCGAATCCAAAAAAAAATTTCAAAACAACTGACGGAGTAATCGGTGAACATACATAAAAAAAAATTACATATAGTGGAACATAGAACCTCCTCCTTTTTGGAAGTCGGTTAAAAATTACATGGACTGAGATTTAAATAACACACGTCTAAAACGCACTAAGTTAAATAAAAATGATAAATTAATAATAACTTTATCTTCATAAAAGAAGTTTCTTTGTGTCGTTTGATATCCTTAGGTATATAAAATTATAGTTATATAACTTTTTGCTTCACGCTCTACCATCCTAAAATGTAGTAGGTAAGTCGCCAAGGTTACATTTTCGTTTTGTTTTTACTGCAGCGATAAAACATAAGGATAGAGTTATCGCGAGTTTCGAAATCAAAACGAAACTCGTTACGAATGTTGTAAAATTAAATACTTGTAGATACGAGTTCAGGTAATATGTAGTGAGTTTGTCAAATGTCAATAGATGTCGATACTGATATGAACATGCTACCATAGTATTTAATATATCTGCAATACCAAAAGAATTGTAGGTAATCTTGTCGGTTCTAGCACATTACTTTAATCAAATACCTCATGTTTCCTTTACACAGTACGATCTTTTTTTTATGAAATAACTAAGTACTTTAGAGTAAGTAATAATTAATTTTAGAAAGCGGTTCATATCCAAATAAACTTTAAAGTTTGTTATTCAGGGGCTCTGAATATCAGACCTTTTGCAAAGTCAAGTGTTTTCGCGACGATGTCTGCCGGTAATGTTAATAACAGGTAACACAATACTGTTGTTTTAGGAAAGATCTCTCTTTCTTTTCTTATTTTCCTATTCATGAACAGAGTCTTTTTACGCGATTGTTGGACAAATTAGTTCTAACATTTTAACCACTTTCCTCTTCTTTATCAGGGAGGGAGAAGAAAAATAATTTCAATGGAGTAGAAACCTACTTAGTGTGTGTCCCCATGCTGCATTGTACAGACGCATGTATAGTTTTTTGCAAGCTGGAAAAAAATAATTGTATGTTCAGAAAATATACAGCATTAAGCTACGTGTTTAAGTCTTTTTTTTTTCGGGATTTGACTTTGTGACGTTGTTGTGTTTGACTTTTGAGGAATATGATTTACCAAATTATAAATGTGTAACTACTGTTTTTTTATATCCAATACTCATTGCGAATGCAGACAATTCAATAATGCATCATGGTGACCCACACCGTATGGTACAGTGTATTATTAAGATTTGTAGTTTTTAAACCTAAACTTTATGTGACTACTAGCAGACCCACCCAACCTCGTTTGAGTCTCCTATTGCCCGTAGCGTGATAATTTTCCCCCGTTTTTGAAACATTCTTCATTGGTGCTCCGCTCCTATTAGTCTTAGCGTGATGATATATAGCCTATAGCCTTCCTCGATAAATGGGCTATCTAATACTGAAATATTTTTTTTAATCGGACTAGTGGTTCCTGAGATTAGCGCGTTCAAACAAACAAACAAACTCTTCAGCTTTATAATGTTTGTATAGATTAAAAGTTTTGATGTATTGTGTATGTGTAAAGCTAGCTCTCCGTTTTCAGTATGACCACAGCTTTGCCGGATATCTACAACTGTCTCGATTCCGTATTCGCGTATGTTGTACTAGTGCATCTATTATACACACATCAAAAGTGTCTAGGGATCAACATATGTGTCTAGGGATCAACATATATTTTTGCAATAACTTTTCTCCTGATTGATATTAATTAAAATTTTCTTTAACGATTCATCAAATAAAGTGTTTTCGTTTGTCACAGTAACGATAAACCAAGTCACCTTTGCATTAATAAAGAAATTTGCCATTTTCCTAATAAAGGGACTTTTGACATTTGAACATTAAAGTTCGAAAAAAGACTGAAATAACAGTTTTCTTTAAAATTTTATTAGGTAACTTAAACAATTAATAATCCGTGTTTCTACCGCGAACACTAACAACACAAGAATCGGTTTGGCATACTCAAAATGAGTTCATCCAAATCACGCTGTGGAATGGCCGCCCATGTTCGTTGCAACAACAAAAAAAGGTCTTCTTGCGACTGGATACCCTCCATATTCGGCAGAGCTCTTCTCTGTAGCATGCTCAATCGGGTTCAAGTCTGGCGACTGAGCAGGCCAGGGCCAAAGCCACATCTCAATCTCAAGAAATCCGCATAAAAATGCTTGATCCCTAGACACTTTTGATGTGTGTAGTTAGAATGTGTTAACCATGTTGGTTTTACACACTTGATTATCCTAGATGAAATAAAAAGTTTTCAAACTTTTCTATTCATTATGACTTTTCATTTGGAAACTCAGTATAGTAACAAGTATTCAGGTTCTAACGAATAAATAGTTTGCCATGCTCATCATCATCAAGATGCCTTTAATATTTAATTACTGGAAATCTCTCCCTAGAAAAGAAGTTTGGATCTACTACAACACCCCCGCCAGACTGGATAATATTGTTATTTAAGGCCCTGGCATCTTCTGTGCGAGGTTAGTACCGCCCGGGTCGAGCCGGCCCGTTCGTGCTGAAATCAGCGTGGCTCTCGGGTGTGCTTGGGGTCGTATTTTGCAGAGTTTACTCTTTTAATCGGTTCTTACGTCATCCACAGGATGAATAGGGATGCTGACACTTCGTTTTCTTCATCCATCACTACAAGGAGTCAAATTTAAATGGCGATATTAAATAGGTACATACCTGTTAACTACGAAATAACTATATATCAGATATTATACGTTATTGATATTCATATCATTAAAGAAGTTTATCAAAATCAAGATGTTACAATATATGAAGTTAAGTTAGTAATAAGGTCAATCATGTCAGCTTATCGCTGATAGGTGTAATGTTCAGACTAAAATACATGTTTATCATAGTTTGAATGTTGCCGTAACATAACACTAGAAGGTAATATTTAAATTACACTATGTGAATATTATTGGATTTCAACTCAATATTATTTTAATGCGATTTTAATGCAATGCAGAATTCCAAAGAACAAGTATTTTAAAGTACATCGAATAGATTACATGTTGATCACCTTGAGATCAACTCGAGATGCGCGTCTGGGGTTTTATTTACTCGATTTTCTATAAACAGGTTGTTTGTGAATGATATTTTGATTTGGCATTTTAATTTTTTATTTATTTTTGTGTTTAATAATGTTTAAATGGAATATCACTATTTTCTGCGTAATAAGTGCGAACATTTACAATTAATTTTTTTATTGGAATACTAACATTAGCCCTATTCCAAGTCTACTGACCTGCTGTCACCGTATTTAAACTCCAAGTGGCGCACTTGGAGTTTAAATACGGTGACAGCGGTTTTGAGCTCCAGTGACTTCACTCACACTGAAGCACAACGAAAGAAAGGTTAAGGTGCGTGGACCATGGAAGGCCATGCTCTTTTGAAGGCCAATTTTCATAAAGTTATAATTACCTAATACCGGTTTTCGGTGATACACCATAGTAGCACACTGTTTGAAGCGGCCCATTTGTGCCGTAAAATCACTCTCCTACTTCAAAACTTAAATTGTGCAGCCTGAAAAGTTCGGGGTATGGGCGTCCTGTATCCTCACTCACTCGGTGAAACACAGCGCAAGCGCTGTTTCACATCGGTTTTCTATGAGGTCGTGGCATCACTCCGGTCGTGCCCATTCATGCCGAAGCGTGGCTCTCCCACTGAAAGTTATATCTACGAGTAAATAAATATAGATTTTTACTAAGAGTTGTTCGTGTGGTAAGGGATTAACAATACGGATTGTCACCACCCCTTTTCACCCCATGGGTGTCATAAGAGGCGGCTGAAGGAGCAGAGAACTCTGCGGGGTACCAGCACTGAAAAATGAAGGAAAAGTTTAAAAAAATCCAAATAACTTCCCGTCTGGCCAGCGGCGTGGTATAGCATGACGAAACCTCCTTTCTACGAACATGCCTATATCCAGCAGTGGATGATGATGATGATTGATGATTAAGGGTATCGTTATTACTATAAGAGTTGAAATGTTTTTTTGCAGAGAGTTTCGAGCAAGTATCGACAACTTATACGATACTGACGAAAAGTACCCCAGTTTATAGCATAGTGCGTAACGCGTGTGTTTACTTGTTGAACTACGAGCCTTTTTTCTGCTTCAACAAGAACAAGGCGGTGCGTTATCTACCTTTTTTATTTGATCTGAGTTGCGGCCTAGTGACGCTTTTGCATCATTGGGCCTCCGGTCTCGCACTCACAAACGAACCACGACAGCACCAACGCTGTCATTTTACGTTCATCTTCTGTGAGAATGTAGTATCGCACCGGTCAAGCCGGCCTAACCGTGCTGAAATCAGCGTGGCTCTACTACCTTTAAAAATTCGTTCGTCATGATAAGCTGTCTCTACCTTTTGTTAAAAACAAACACGAATTTACAAACAACCAAAAATTAAATACTCTGTACAGATGGCGTAAGCACGACCTTAATTTAGTGAGGTCAGGGATTAATTACTAGCTAAACAAAATGTGGTTGCGTTTGTCTCTCGCGTTAGATCTAATGTCACACAGGTAGAGTATTTTAAATCACTTTTATAGTAGTCCTGAGTTATATTATAAAATCGAATGCTTATTTAATTTTGAGGGTTTGTTTGCTTTTTTGAAAAGAGACGATTATCGATACGATTGTGATAAAGAACTTCTGGGGTAAATAATGGCTTATTAAAATAGCGACAAGAATGAAGCCTCAGGGTAAAAACTAGTGATTTATAAATATGTGCAATGAAAAAAAGTGCTTAAAATTGCTACTGATACGAGTTCGGTAGCAATTTGAAGCACTTTTTTTTTACAAAGTTAAACCATTAAAGTTTAATAAATGTAAGTGCAAAAATAGAAATAAAAGGATTTTTTTTGTGTGATTACAACATTTGCATCGGTGGAACCGGTTGCAAAATAAATTGTTTTTTAATTGTTAATATTTCTAAGACATCATTACACGCTAGAAACCAATCTCATCGTGAATAACGCCCCGTAGTTTACCTCGAGAAAAATTATCTCAAACACATCAAACAGTATCTTCTTACGATTTCATACAAAAAGTTGTTAAGCTATAATTTGTGACAAAACAGTAATTTAAACGATGAAAACACTGAACCACATAAAATGTAAAATGACTAATAACTTATGTAAATGCCCTGCTATTAATTCAGTCACATCAACTAAATACTTAGGAATTCAACTGGACAACAACTTAAATTTCAAAACCCATATTAACAGCCTCACTTCGCGAATTAGAAAATTCATATTTGTATTTAAAACTCTACGCTACATATGTGACGCAAAACAAATACAATCAATTTATCTTGCCCTGTGTGAATCTGTTCTAACATATTGTATATCTTGTTGGGGAGGATGTTGTAAAACAACTCTCCTAATGCTAGAGAGGGCACAGCGGGCTATACTTAAAGTGATACACTTTAAGCACTTTCTATTTCCTACAGCACAGTTATATCAACTATCGAACACTCTCACGATAAGACAGCTATTCATTTTGCACACGGCCCTAGAACAACACAAACACGCTTACTCTATATCATCCGTTAGCAGCAAGCGGCGAAAAGATAGGGTATATTCAGCCCCACTATGTAGAACAGTCGTTGCACATAGATTTGCGCTGTTTCTCGGCCCTTTCCTATACAATAGACTCGCCAAATCTCCCCAAATTTAACAAATTAGAATGTAAAATGCCATCTGTAACTACTTAAAAACATTAAACTATGAGGACACTGAATCCTTCGTGGTGGCAACTTAATTGGCCTTTAAATTCGTCCCGATCATGCTTCTACCTAACTAGTATAAACAATTATACCATCTCCACATATTCCTTCTTTTCCTTCTTTAATTTAGGATATTATTAGCACGAATGAACAGCTACCTTCTGAGTCACAGTCACAGAAGGTACGGATACTTTGCTAAAAATAGCCTAAAATATAGTGGTTTACAAATATTTTAAGTGAGACACCTTAGTTTTAAGCCAGTAATGTAAATGTTGTTTAATACTCTCTAGTGTCTAATGTATTAGGTTTATAACTACAATAAAGAATTTTGAATTGAATTTTTTTGTGCACAAACAAACACACATACAACTCTAAAATACTGAATGGCAGGAAATGTCTTGACACCTGTCTTTATAATAAATTATTTAGTATTGTTCGGCTATAACCGGTAAGTGTGTTAATTGTCAGTAGTAAAATTTTATTTACTCGGCAAGATCTACAGTTTTGTTCTCAGAGAATACTGTGGTACAAACTGCTTACTTACAAAATACAAGATACTGCCCCCTCCCTCGGAGTAAAAACATTCAAATAAACCTTTTTTTTTATAGTAGTATTAGTAGGCACTTAGTAAAGTATTGAATTCTCTTTTTAATTATAAATTATAGAATCGTATAAACTTTATTGTCCACCATTTACATCCTACACAAAAGAATACATTAACTTAATGACTATGTACACAAGGCAACCTTGTCGCTAAAAAGCAATTTCTATACTTTTCCGTAACAACCGGTTCAACATTTCTTTTTTCATTTTGACAATCCCAACTACTGTATTGAGTACTAGTTGTTGCCCGCGGCTCCGCCCGCGTATGTCGGTTATCGCGGCAAATAGTAGCCTATGTGTTATTCTGATGTCTAAGCTATATTACTGTAAAGTTTCATCCAAATCCGTTTAGTAGTTTTTGCGTGAAAGAGTAACAAACATCCATCCATACAAACTTTCGCATTTATAATATAAGTATAGATATGCTACATACTTATTTTAAAGTTACTTTGATCTAAAAAACTACACAATCAAAGTGCCGAGGCAAATAATGTCAAATATTTCAAGATTCAACCAATATTTATAAACGTATACCCACGTGTCATTTCTGTACTCATAAAATACCAACGTTTGGTGTAAATCTGTCTGAACAAACAACATCCGCAAAACTAAACATCCGCAGTGCTGCAGGCCACGGCGATGCGTTTACAAAATATCTCCGTAACCGACAGAATGGAGACAAATATTATCAAATAACACGAAATCCTGCACTTCGAAATGATTTTGAGTCAGATCGACTAAACGACAACAGATACTTAAGCATGGACATCTGGTGTTTGTAATCCAATGAGGAATAACTTCCTTACAACAGTCATTTCTAACTGTTGTATAAGCTAAACAGAAATATTAACTCAAAAATTTTAACAAAATGAAAACCGACTTCAATGTCTAATAAACTTTTTTGTATATTATCTTAACAACATTTTTGTGATTAAATATGTGTTTTTTTTTTCTAGCTTACAAAGAGCAAAATCCGGCAGTGCTCAAATATTTTACTGCGATTGCGGTCTGATTAAAGTCGTAAAGCTCCTTTAGAAGAATGAATCATTTTATACATAATACTAAAAAGATTACCATCTTCGCTCAATTGTGCCAATATACCAAGAGTTCAAGACAAGACTAATTTAATAACCTTGAAAGCCGACAAGCTTTTAAGACTTTTCAACACTTGTTCCAATTTTTAGTCCGTTGCTGGTGTTGGTGTCGCAACAGCATCCCTTGCCCTTGTCATCTAGCAATGGATTGGTAGAAAGTGGTTAGTGCAGTCAACCTGCCTTGATTACTTCGCAATCGATACAGTTGGTAACGACCTTTACTGGTTATTTAAAACTATATGCAACGTTATGACCAGTTTTTACAATGAAGATAAAATCAATGAATTACTTTGCTTAAATATGCTTACTTGCCGGCTATTTATATGAATCAACTTAAAACTATGAGGCTAGGTATCCTGATAGTTTTTAACCCCCGTCGCAAAAAGAGGGGTGTTATAAGTTGGACGTGTCTGTCTGTCTGTCTGTGGCACCGTAGCTTGCGAACGGATGAAGCGATTTCAATTTAGTTTTTTTTTGTATGAAAGGTGAGTTACGTGCACATGTTCTTAGACATGTTTCATGAAAATCGGTTGAGTCGTTTAAAAGTTATGGGGGTGAAAGTGGGGAAGAATAACCGAATGTCTGCAAAAATATCAGGGGTCTCAAATGAAAGCGCATAACGTGCACGTTACAAAATAATTATGGCGTATGATTACTCGATTAAGTGATTGTCGTGCCAGTATAATCGTTAAATGACACTTATGTAATTGATAACTTCGACCTGATGCTGCATAGGGGGTTTTTTAAGTTTTAAATATATAGTTATTAGTTGATTCATTTATTGGCTATTAGTGCTACCCGCGGTTATTATTGTAAATTATATGCATTAGTAAAAATGGTTATCTTAATATTATTATTTTTTTGGAATAGTGGGCAAAACGAGCAGACGTATCTCCTACTAATCAATTACCGCCGCCCATGGACACCCGCACCACCAGATGCGTCACAAGTATGTTGCCGGCCTTTTAAGAAGGAGTACGTTCTTTTCTTGAAGGTTTGAAGGTCGTATTGGTCCGACAGTTCATTTCACAGTTTCGTAAAAAGGCCCGTCAAAATCCGTCCAGCCGTTCAGAGATTAGCCGGAACAAACAGAGAGACAGACAAAAAACTTAAAAAAATGTTTTTTTATGTAAGTGTGTACTTTAGTGTGTATTTATTAAAAACTGTTAATTCCAAAATACAAACAAACACCTAAATTTTATTTATTTCTATAGATTACAGAAACATTCAGACTTTGCATTAGCAGCATTTAGATTTAAAAATCAAAAACTGTAAGTCACATAACAGTACTTAAAAGAACCAATTTCCTATCAACTATACTTATTTCCAACTGTACCCATTTCCAACTTAGTGACATAAAAATAAAAACAAAGCAACGTATGACCTGAATAAAAAAACACACAATAGTTAATATTCATTTCGTAAAATTGTAAAATGTAAAAGTAATTGTAATAATTTTAAATTATAACGTGTAACATGTTTGACTGGCGTGAAGTGTGACCGAACGCAATGCACCGTATCTTCACGGTGAAGGTGTGCCACTGCTAAAGCGCGTGACTGATAACATCCATTACAAGTTTTTATTAACTCTCACATCAAAAACTAACATATATGTAGTATACTTCATTTCAACAATTATGGGGAGCAGATGTTGCCAAGAAGGAAAATTTTTGGTTTGTGAGGCTTAAAGAAACGCGGTCCCCACAAGCACACATAATTATGGTTTATATTGAGAAGAAGTGCAGAATGCAATTTTTTTTAATTAATAAAAAGTACACAAAATTAATAAAAATAACATTCCACGCACTATCATGCCTATGACACACACATACACAAATATGCATATACAAATGTAAGTATGTCAAAATCATACTAAAAGAACCGTAGACAGAGAATTTTCTGTACGAAAAGAACAGATGTTTTTTTTTTATAAACTGTCATACTAAATGTCACAAGTAGCCATGGTGAAATCTTTGATTAAAGAGGTGTAGGTATGATAGTAATAAACAAAATAAACCCTAAAAAGTTCTTACTAAAAAAATTAAAGAATTATGGTAGAATTTCGACCTCTGGGCGACCACTGGTTGTATTAAATGAGTGTTTATATTATTGTATATAATACACGTGACTTAGCTCAAAATGGACTAAGACATGTGACAAGACCAATCGTCAACTTCAAGAGTATGATGTTTTCGTATTAACGATGAAAACACTGTGCAAAGTACAATAAATTGTCCTAGCGAATGCAGAACCGATCTGGGCGCATGCGATAAACTGGTTTTGTAAACCGGAATCGTGGCTAGAGTTTATTCTCAATCTTCCTTGTACCAAAAGCTAGACTTCCTATACCGTTGGCTAGTCTATGCAACTGATAATAAAACATTCTCATAAATAATAAACATGCTGTTATTGAGTTCATGAAAAATGACTAAAAAATGACTCAACATACCAAAACTAAACGACAACATACCTAAAAGCAGTCTTGAGTTTAACAACACAAATATAGATTTTTGAATCTCCAGTCCTTAGCTGGATAAAATTATATCTCTGTAATTAAAAACATAGTCAAAATAAATACATTTTAATCCAAACAATGGCAAAACTCTCGCTATCAAACAATAATCAGCCAATTTTAAAAGCTACGAGCGATAAATCAATATGAAACACAAACATAAATGAGTGGAGTGCGGTATCTACTGATACTGTTAAGTTAGAATAGCAAAACATACTTTTATGGGAATAAAAACTTTGGTGAGTAATTAATATAACTGCATATATAGTAGTAAGGTAGAACAAAGTAATCTACCACAATCTGTTTCGGACACTCCTTCATGCAGGACCTATGTTGAGTTCTTTACCATTTTTAACAGCCTTTTATTAGCTTCCCTTTATGTTTATTTGTAACCTACTTTTGTGTGTGGATTTTTTAGTTTTTTAAACTATGAATAATATAAATAATGTTCTCCTAGCTAGCCGATTACGGCCACGGCGGACAGTCTCAACGGAGACCAGCCAAATACGGAGATATTATTATAGTGAACAAGTGTGTGCGCAAACACAGGTGCACTCTCTGGTCCCTCACTCTCATTATCCGATGGGACGGTTAACCGAAACGACCGGGGAGAGATGAGGCGCAGGACCGACAGCTTTACGTGCTCTCCGAGGCATGGGGGTTCAGACCCCAACTTCCAAACTCCGAGCTATTATTTATTTATATTAAGTATTTCTTTAATAATGAAACCTCAATAACACTTTTGGCCCAGACCAACGAGGCAGTTAATATAAAAGAATAGCGTATGCCCGTCCTCAAGAGTCAGCAGCCCGTGCAGTCTAATTTAATAGAGAAAAAAAAAATCACGACTGAGTTGCAACTTTTGCGGAGAATCTAGTAGGTATGTGAAATATTTATAATTTCTCTTAAATAATATCAAAATATATCTACCTATTTTGCTTATGAAGTCGCGTCAATTAAAAACAATGATAATAGGTATCACAGGTCTCATTATTTTCTTATACATTGTATGTTTCTTTCCAACTGAAAAGATACCATCTACGGACCTACACAAATAACTATTGTTTCAAATGAAGGTCGTTTCAAATTCGAATATTAATCAGCTTATCCAATGAACGAAATACTTGTTTTACCTATAGTGTTTGTATAAGCATTGTATTTTGTCCTCAAAACCTATTCAGTAGATAATTCATATGCTTTTTCACCTAGTTCGAAAAGGAGACAATTCTCAATTCAAATGTTTGTTTTTGTGCATTTTATACGCTATATTTTCATTGCATGTAAAGTAATTACATAAATCTTTTTTAATTGGATGGTATATAGTCAAAACTATTAAAGCATTTACCTTTAATATGAAAAATTTAAGGAGGGAGGCTTACAATGCGCAAGCGCTCAATGATCCACTCAAAGAGAACGCATCCCCGAAGTCCTGGTAAACACTTCTTCCTAATGCAATCACACCTACAAATTGTAGAAAAGCGAGAGGAAAATAGGATCTCTTTTGATCGACTTCAAAAAAGGAGAAGGTTTTAATAAGACTGTATTTTTGGGTAAAATTATTCTCTTTTGAATATTTATTTATTATCTGTAAACTCTTGACAAAGAGTCATCGTAAAGTGTCTATGAGTAGATTAGATGTAATAATTAAATTAAGTTAATGTACTTATTGACACTTTATGTCACCTAACTGCCCGTTAACTTTTTAAGTCATGTAAGATAATATTCATTTACTAACAAAATGTAAAAAACTAGTAACGTAAATGTAAGTTACAAATGAAAATATTCTACCGGAATTATTCACCATCAAAAATGTAATAAAACGCAACAGTCATTTGAGTAACCTGTTATTTGTGTATTACAAATTTGGCTAATGTAGGTACAGATAAAGAACGTTCTTGGCCACGAAAAGAACACAATAGAGAATGTAAACATACATACATATAAGTTTATATGACCATATCTAAAAAGTCACGAGTCACTGCAAAGTATCCTTGAATTGTCTAAATTACATTAAAGGTATCACAACTTTTGCCGGCGGCTTCGTTCGAACTAATAGAGGTTCCTTCTTTTTGTTAGATATGGTCAAACGACCAGAGAAGTCATCTGGTGGAAAGTGGAGACTGAGGAGTGCAAAGATAGCATGAATTTGTAAGTCAAGAAATACAAGACGCACAAGTTGGCCTTTGAAGTGGGACTACGCTCTTTTCTCGAAGAGTTAAATGACATTTCGATGCGGAAATATTTTTAAATGTCAACACACAAAAAAATTATATAGAGTTCTTGTTTTTGCTCGCGGCTCTGCCCGCGTGTAAGTCGGTTATCAAATGGTAGCCTATGTGTTAATCTGATGTATAAGCTATTATACTGTAAAGTTTCATCCAAATCCGTTCAGTAGTTTTTGCGTGAAAGAGTAACAAACATCCATCCATTCATCAATACTTACAAACTTTCGCGTTTATAATATTAGTAGGATTCTTACCAGAATCATTAAATCTAGACACGCGGTAGAGTGTCAAGCCAAGTTCAAGCAAAGGAACTGGCTAGCCAGCGCCGAGTGTAATATTACACGAACCACTTGGTGCCACTTTTGACCCTTCTATAACTCAAAACCTCTTTAATGCAAACACATAAAACTACGAGTGTTTAATTATATCCATAAGGACATCTAGAAGCCCAAATTTCGTGAATCTAGCTCAAACGGTTATAAAGATATGAAGGTCAAAAAGTCGTAAATAGCACTGACTGACATATATATAGTACCTACCTAAACCTAACCTACTTCCAGATGACCTAGAAGGATGAAATTTGGAATCCAGCTCGATAATTGTGTGTAAGCGTAGGAAAAAATCTTAAAATTAAAAAAAGTAAAAAAGGGGGGTCCCCATACAATTTTTTTTTTAATTGTAGCGTTGGAACCGTCGTTACAAGCAGATATTTTAAAACTATCCCAATATATGTATTATTAAATCTCAATACCTACCTAGTTTTATTTACAAAAAGTAATATACCACCAAAAACATAAATGTAAAAAAGGAGAGCCAAGTTCAATACAAAAATTATGCTTGGCTATGGGCTTCGCCGCAAAAAGAATGGAGATCTAAATGAGTTCCAAGTTCTATGCAAAATCCAAATATATATTTATAGGAACAAAATAAAATTATGCACAAGTATTAAACTCTATTTCTTTGCTTTATTGAATACCTATAACAATTGCTGTTATTTAAAAATGTGAGATCTTAAAGTAGGTTAGATTTGACTTGGCCAGTTTTTATCAGAATTGAAATATATGATGATGTGAATGATGTTGAATCTATACTATATAATATTATAAAGCTGCAGAGTTTGTTTGTTTGTTTGTTTGAACGCGCTAATCTCAGGATCTACTGGTCCGATTCGAAAAATTCTTTCAGTGTTGGATAGTCCATTTATCGAGGAAGGCTATAGGCTATATTTTATTTTGAAAAAAATTTGAGATCCGTAAGAAAATTGCTATTTTGTAACCCAAGGTGTGAACTCGAAAACCTATTTTTGCGTACGCTGCAAAAACTCTTGACAATAGAACAAAATCATGTATTACGGGTTTGTAGGTCCCATTAAGATCTACAAAAAAATCATATATCTAACTATCATGGTTTAGTCACAATAACCGCTTTTGTGCTCAAAAAAATTATTAAATCGTCTGAAGAAAGAAACTACGTTAAATGTGTATCGTAATATTAATCCTTATCCAAATAAAGCATTATGTTATCAAGGGTATTTATGTAGAAGTAAAATACTTTTTGTTTCACCCCATTCGGACATTTCGTTTAGAAGTTATCACGAGTATAAGACGCTAAGAGTTGGTACCTATTATTGAGTTATTTGTCAAAGAGTTTTTATCAACATAATACCTAATATTAGTCTTTATCCAAATAAATGTGTTGTTGATTATGAGTATTAGATCTTAGAAGAGTATAATAAATACATCTATACTAATATATAAAGCTGAAGAGTTTTTGTTTGTTTGAACGCGCTAATCTCAGGAACTACTGGTCCAATTTGAAAAAGTTCTTTCAGTGTTAGATAGCCCGTTTATCGTGGAAGTTTATCGAGTTTATCTATATCATCACGCTATGACCAATAGGAGCGGAGTACCAATGAAGAATGTTTAAAAAACAGGGGGAAATTATCACGCTAGACGAGACGCAAACGACGTTGCGTGGGTCAGCTATACTAAAATATAAAGCTGAAGAGTTTGTTTGTTTGTTTGAACGCGCTAATCTCAGGAACTACTGGTCCAATTTGAAAAATTTGATTATTATAAATGCGAAAGTAACTCTGTCTGTCTTGCTTTTACGGCCAAACCGCTGCACCGATTTGAATGAAATTTGGTACACAGATAGTCTAGAGCCTGAGAAAGGACATAGGCTACTTTTTAATGCGAAAAAGGGGTTGTAAGGGGTTTAAAAGGGGGATGAAAGGTTGTTCTGGGAGTTCCCTCGCCACACGCCTGCGCGTTACCTACGTCGGGCGTCTTGACAACGAAAAAACAAGGCTGTCACAATCATAAAAAATATTTCACTTTTTCAATGAAGACTTAACAATGATACCACTACTACTACTTACTACTACACTACTTACAGGTAGTAGAGCCACGCTGATTTCAGCATGAATGGGCCGGCTCGACCGGGGCGGTACTGCCCTCGCACAGAAAATCAACGTAAAATGACAGCAGCAGTGCTGTCGTGTTTCGTTGGTGAGTGCGAGACCGGAGGCCCAAATAGTCTAGTCAACAAGTTCCATACCTGTTGACTAGACTAAAAGATGCAGTAGCATCACTAGGCCGCCATGGTGTGGGTCGCCATACTGCATTGCCTGCATTCGCAGTGAGTATGGTGACCGCCACTCTTGGATTCTGCTTATGCTTTCCATCAGGCAGAGTAGAGTCATTTTGGCAGGCCACACATAAAAAAAAAAAAAAAAAAAAAAAAGATATTATTACATATATAAAAATTAAATATTAAGATATTAAGTATATATTAGTCAATCTGATTTGTATGTTCATTGTATAAATAGAAATAAATAAGCCAAATGAATATAATTAATTAACAGCGTTTCTTAACTTCAAAATTCTCTACAGAAGTATCGTCATTATAAGCTAGCTGTTGGATAGATATGAATAAAAATGTAAATAATATCGATCCTGATCAGCTGACTAATGAGATAGTTATCAATTAAACGAAAGGATCATGTCAGGCGTGGAGGGAGATGTTGTCGAATACTTAAAGTCTAGAAATATCAGGAGTGCCTACCCATAAGTTGAGGCTGCAAGTTATTGTTCCAGTACTATTAAATGAGGTATCTTGAGCGCCAAAGCAATGTAATAGTACATGGCCAAATATTACACAACTGGGGTACAACATTGTAAAAGCTACAATCATGACGCATGGAATGGCAAAAGAAGATAATGTTTTAATTCCCCGTATTTCAATAATTCCAACTTATTTGACATTTTAATTTAAAAGAATGCAGTTTCCGCTGAAAGCACCATTTCCAATAACAACAGATGCTGCATGCTTTACAGATACAGTTTTTTTGTCTCATGGGCAGCATACTCACGTATATCAAATCCACAAAATCTCCATATTTTGGCAAAACATGGCAAAAGAAATAACGTAGTTATTAAAATTGTACTTTTTTTATTTGAAGCTGCCAAAGTGACTATGGTCAGCCTGATGGAAAACTCAAGCAGAATCCAACAGTGGGGGCAACCATACTCACTGGGAAAGCAGACAATGCAGTATTGCGTCCCACACTATGACGGCTTAGTGAGATGCTTTTTCAAGCCCCACTTAAAGGCCCCGGGATCATAGTGGGAGAAAAACACGTGTGCTGGTAGTGAGTTCCAGTTTTTAGCTGCTCGGCACAGGAAGGATGAATTAACCGTTTGGTTTGAGAGTGAACATGTTATTCTGCAGAGGAAGGGAGAAGGGGGACCAGTTGGAAGAGCTCCTCAGAATACTTCCAATGATACAGATGGTAGTGGACTGCTATAGAGGCGATTTCTCTACGCAGCTGCAGAGGTTCAAGGAACTCGGTGGCTTCGGGACTGTCGGTAAAGCGGACTGTTCGCCACTGCAACCGATCGAAAGCATCAAGCAAATACTGCGCGAATCCATCACAAAGATGAGAACAGTACTCGAGGTCCCGGCAAATATCCATGCCCAGGACACCGAGCTTACCCCGTAGTGGCAGTTGAGTGCTCTGAAAAGTGGGGAGGGAAAGAAATGGAGACTTTTTGGTAGAGAACGCGCACAACTGTGTTTTCGTAGCGTTGAACTCGACCAGATTCTTATCACCCCATTGTAAAATGCGGTTCAAAACCCGGTCGAGCTCAGCGACAAGCTTCTGTCGATTTTCCTCAACGTCTGCCAGCTTGGCTGAACGGTGTCAAAATATCGCCCATGAACTGTGCTATCGTCTGCATAGCAATGTATGTTGTCAAGAGCGAACATGTCATTGATATGCAGAAGAAATAGTGTGGGCGACAGGACTGAACCCTGAGGTACGCCAGCGTTTACATCCAGAACATCAGATGATGGATGTTTGTTACTTTTTCACGCAAAAACTACTGAACGGATTTGGATAAAACTTTACAGTAATATAGCTTATACATCAGAATAACACATAAGCTACTATTTGCAGCGATAACCGACATACACGCGGGCAGAGCCGCGGGCAACAGCTAGTAACTTTATAAAATGACTGATGTTATAAAAACTGGCTAAGTCAAGTCTAACCTACTATAAGATCTCACATTTTTAAATAACAGCAATTGTTATAGGTATCCAATAAATCAAAGAAATAGAGTTTAATACTTGTTCATAATTTTATTTTGTTCCTAAAAATACATATTTGGATTTTGCATAGAACTTGGAACTCATTTAGATCTCCATTCTTTTTGCGGCGAAGCCCACAGCCAAGCATAATTTTTGTATTGAACTTGGCTCTCCTTTTTTAAATTTATGTTTTTGGGGGTATACTATTCAATTCAATTATCGATCGTTTTAGACAATCTGATATTTATTTATATTGGTCCCACTACAGACATCAACGTCTATCTATTTCTGAATAATAATGACAATAGTTCATATCGATTTAAATAAATCGTAGTTTACAGACCGTTCATTACAAATTATTTATTTTCTTATGAATAGATACGACCTTAAATAATAACAAACATTAGTAGTATATCTCTCTGGTTAAAGCCAAATCAGTAATAGTAAGTTTACTAGGCCCATTTTCTTTTCGATGCACAGTTTTCGGTGGGTCGGTGTGACCCACCGAAAACTTCACTTCAAAGCTATGGCCCTAGAGGGTTAATGCAATCCCAAAAATGAACCTTGTGTACTGAGTTGAATTCATAACAGTTTAAACCCAAAATCAAAGCCTAAGCTATTATACTATGACCGTTTAAAACAGATTTCTACAAGAGGTTAGTTGGTGAAACATATCTTTATTCTATTCACAGTGACTGGATGTCATGATTGGTCTGCCCCATTTTGTTTAATTTAAAACAATAAAGCAACTACATCGGGCCCAGCTCCCGACTCGCGCCAATCTTTGTGTCAACTACAGATTTGTGACGTAAGTACATAACATCAGGGATATCTGCACTTTGAATGACGATTTTTAACCGTTCAAGAAAGGAAGTTATGATTCACTGTAGGAAAGAAATAAAGGGACTTCTTTACGTAGTGACATTTGCGAGCAGTATCATCACTTACTACTCATAAGACTTGCTAAGTATAATTAGTACTAGTGTAATTTTGTTAATGGAGATTAATGATACGGAGCGTCATGAACCTCATTTATCGGGTAGTTGACGTAATATATCTATACTTTTAATTTAAAAAGCTGAAGAGTTTGTTTGTTTGTTTCAACGCGCTAATCTCAGGAACCGCTGGTACGATTTGAAAAATTATTTCAGTGTTAGATAGCCCATTTATCGTGGAAGGCTATAGGCTATATATCATCACGCAAAGATTAAAAGGAGCAGAGCGCCAATGAAGAATGTTTCAAAAACGGGGGAAAATTATCACGCTACGGGTAATAGGAGACGCAAAACAAGGTTGCGTGAGTCAGCTAGTAAGAGCATAAAGTGAATAAAGAAAATGAAAATTTCAATGTATATACCTATGTACAGCCCTGGAGTTAAAAGATGATATGTAATTTACAGAAAGCTTATCAAAGCAACCTAGCAAAGGTAGTAGAGCCACGCTGATTTCAGCACGAACGGGCCGGCTCGACCGGGGCGGTACTACCCTCGCACAGAAAATCAACGTAAAATGACAGCATTCGTGCTGTCGTGTTTCGTTGGTGAGTGCGAGACCGGAGGCCCAATTAGTCTAGTCAACAAGTTCCATACTTGTTGACTAGACTAAAAGATGCACAAGCATCACTAGGCCGCCATAGTGTGGGTCACCATGCTGCATTGTTGCATTCGCAATGAGTCTGGTGGCCACCACTCCTGGATTCTGCTTATGCTTTCCATCAGGCAGAGTAGAGTCATTTTGGCGGGCCAAACATAAAAAAAAAAAAAAAAAATATACCCAAATAAAATTCGACTCTCACAACTACGTTATAAGGTATTAAGTGGTTATAAAAAATCAAATAGCATATTCAATAAATAGAGGATGTTTTTCTTGTGGATTTATACAAGCTTCTCTATAGTATGAGAATGTCATTTGATATAATGTTGATGTAATTATCTTAATGACACAGCATACTACACGAGACAGGCATTGACTCAAGAGATTAGAGATGTCTGACTGCACAGACGGAACGAACAGTGTTTTCCGTTGTTCTCCCATTGCCCAATAAATCATCATCTACTTACCTGAACGATATTTTTCCAATTTACAGTTTTAATAATTTTTGCCAAAATGTCATAACGTACTGTTAATTTGTTTAGTACATATTTAAATTTATATTAAACACACAAATAAATTATTTTACGAATTAAGGATAAAAAGTTAGTTAAATAAATATTCGGCTGCAAAATCAGGAAACAAAATACATTTTGTTAAGGCATTGTTCATTTTTAAATGCCTAGTCAAAGTTGGTGTTGTTGGAATTAGGCCCTATTTTTCAAAGAGATATAGTATATTTTACTAGTTATAGGCGATATTCCCTAGAAGTTGGGTTTTTCACTATTACAGCCAAATTGTGTTGATTTATATGATGATAGTTACGAGTATAAGCAAGATCATACCACATTACTTAAAAGAAGAGCAGAAACCACATAACTTGTGAAACTGCGGAACATGAAAAGTAGGTACATTTACCGTGGGAGAGCCACGCTTCGGCATGAATGGGCCGGGTCGACCGGAGTGATACCACGGCCTCACAGAAAACCAATGTGAAACAGCGCTTGCGCTGTGTTTCACCGAGTCAGTGAGGATACCGGAGGCCCACACCCCAACCCCTCCCCCCATCCCCTTCCCCATCCCCCAAAGCAAACGCACTTGTGACGCATCTGGGGTTGCGGGTCTCCATGGGCCGCGTTAATCGCTTACCATCAGGCGATACGTCAGCTCGTTTGCCCCGTACATGCTATTGCATGCATAACAATTTATCGTTATGGTATATCTTCAAAGATTAATTAAAGAACTGCACAAAATTAATATTATAAATTCGAAAGTGATAGACAGACAGACAGGCAGAGGTATGTCTGTCTGTCACGCTTTCCAAGTAAACCGCTGCATTGATATCAATGCAATTGAGCATGGAGATACTTTGTTTCATGAGAAAGGACATAGGCTTTACGCCATAAACGCGTGCGAAGCCGTGGATAAAAGCTATAATAATAATATCATAAAAGCTATTTTAACGGTAATTGCCACCTTAAGTGGTTTTCATTATTCTTTGCATGTCTGTTTAGCAGTTACATCTTAACTCTGGAACAGAGGGCCGATTTTCAAGTGACTTTCACTCAGCAGATTGCTAATATTGCAAGACGTTATTCAGAAAACTTTTATTTTAGAAAAAATATGTTAGGTGCTGCGCAATAGTGCGCGTAAAACAGATTAAAATAATAACTAGAACAAAATCCTACATATGAATGTAGTATTTTGATTTGTGTGTCATGAATATTAGATTTTGAATGACCTTAGAAATGCTGAACAATTTTTATTATGAAAACTAAAAAGAATAATTATCATATATTCTTGTTCAATTAGGCTTATGATACCTATCCAGTGAGTAAATTTACATTGAAAAAGAAATATTTCAATTACTATTACTTATAATTTCACCGTATTGTTTTATCGAAATAACTGAAACTTTAAGAGATTAAAGAAAAGAAAATTAAGATTCGAAAGACGAAAGATAAGTACCTAATTAATTTTATTTTACAAGATTGCTTTATCCGGAATGTTTTTGTTGAATGAAATTTGTGGCATTGTTAACTGCGTTTTAAATATCTTCTACTTCCGGTATTGCTTCAGTATCTTATCAAATATCTAAATAGCGAGTTTTAAAGAATTAGAAAAAAAATGCTATAAAAATAGGAATATCAAGTGTGGTCCTAACAACGAGCCCTGTGGAAAACCATTAGACATAATATGTCTTTATGTCTTAAAAGAAAGGGATTATGAACATAACAACAAAATATCTATCGTTTTAGCTTTATTCGTAAGAAGTCCAATGACATTAATGCGGCCTTGTCACTGCGTCGATAACATTTATCTACTTTTATCCACCAATACCACTATCATTTTAGATGTCGGAAGCCTAATCAAAATCTTAAACAGCAAGGTAAAATATTAATGTGATAACAATTTCTCTTCTTAGTTTTAATAAACATATAAACAAGTTATTTTTCTAAAAAATTAATGAAATTTCATTCGAAATCTTTTTTTCAAAATTGATTAAAATTTTAACTCAAAACGTTTCTATTTAGAATTGACCTATGTCTGACCGCTATAATGACCTCCCTATCTGTTACCTGCCCGAACGATGATGACATTAGTATATCAGATAAATAATCTAACTGATAATTTTTTTTGGATAAGTAGTGGCTATTTATATAAATACTTGGAGATTTATTGACTTGATGTCAGAGTTCGTACAGGTCACGACTTACGGCAATGAATACGAGACAAGGTGACGGAGGAAACTCTGGATGTCTGGAAGTCAGACAGTTTCGAAGTCTTATATATTAAATCTTCATTTGGCTATATCATATCTCGCTACGATATTTAAATAAATAAATAAAAATTGGACACCTGACACACAATGACATCTAGCCTCAAACTGAGCAGAGCTTGTATTATGACAGCTAAATTGACTGGTAGAATACTTGTTTTGTAAAAAAACACTCAAACTCCGAAACAAATACTTGCAGATCATACAAACGTTTAGGAGATCCATAAAGCAGTGATCATTAAAATAGGTGAAATATCGGAAAAGGTAAACATTAATAGTAGAAAATCCATAGGACCCATATCGCAAGCTAAGACCTAATTTATAAACTAGTTTAAAGTTTAAAATGGTTCAAAAGAAAGAAATGAGACAGTCTTTTCAAATAAGCGCTTGTTACAAAGAACAAAAGTTATCCATAGAGGGTAAAAAGACATACACTGTTATATAGAAAACGTGAGCGATCGTTGTTCAAACAAAAATACAATACAATATTATTATTTATACAACGAACACACCTGAACAGCTGTATGAAATTGAATAGAAAGGTAAATGAACCCAACTCTAGTGTATGAAAACTTGAAACATAAAACAAACAAGTGTGACGACCACTGTCAGCGATGACCAATGTGGTGACACAGTAATGCATTTGCCCATTCCTTCATAAATCTTAAGTCTGCGATTAACATGGTGTGAATGAAACACCGCTATCTTTCATACTCCGGGCTGCTGTTTGGAAATTATCGCTGGAAAAACTCAAAAACACTTTTCGGCCCGACCTCGGGGAATTGAACCTGAGAGACCTGTCGATTGGCAGTAGCATACGTTACGTATAGTTAAGAATTTGGTGATTAATTCATGTACATATGTCAGTAAATACAATATACTACAGTGAATAATAGAAGTGTAATACTGACATATATTACTTTTCTATTGTACATTTTACTTCTTATCTTTAAACTATTATGTCTCTAGAATGTATGTACCTAGAGTAAAGTAGTGTAATAAAAGCTATACTAGTTTCGATCTAGATAGAGACGTGTGTTGTAGACTGTGTGACATTTACAATGTCAATAATTATATTATTTTGTACCTATGTAAAATTTTGTCAAATGCATTTTATTCTCCTCTTATGTATTATTTTATGAGTTTAAGTATTGGGAAAACACAACCAAAACTTAAAAGTATAACAATACAATTCTAACATTAAGTTATATCAAAAACTAGCTGACCCACGTGACGCAACCTCTTTTACGTCTCCTATTGCCCGTAGCGTAATAATTTACCACCGTTTTTGTTAGATTCTTCATTAGTGTGCCGCTCCCATTGGTCTTAGCGTGATGATATATAGCCTATAGCCTTCCGCAATAAATGGGCTATATAACACTGAAATAATTTTTGAAATTGAACCAGTAGTTCCTGAGATCAGTGCGTTCAAGCAAACAAACAAGCACACTCTTCAGCTTTATATTTTAGTATAGATTCATTTTCTTAATTATCTTTTCCGTCCTGTAACCGTAACCGCATTTTTGTAACTTTTAATCTTTTTCAAACAAAGAACAAAAAAAGCTTTATCTACACACATCAAAAGTGTCTAGGGATCAAGCATTTTTATGCGGATTTCTTGAGATTGAGATGTGGCTTTGGCCCTGGCCTGCTCAGTCGCCAGACTTGAACCCGATTGAGCATGCATGGGATATGCTACAGAGAAGAGCTCTGCCGAATATGGAGGGTATCCAGTCGCAAGAAGACCTTTTTTTGTTGTTGCAACGAACATGGGCGGCCATTCCACAGCGTGATTTGGATGAACTCATTTTGAGTATGCCAAACCGATTCTTGTGTTGTTAGTGTTCGCGGTAGAAACACGGATTATTAATTGTTTAAGTTACCTAATAAAATTTTAAAGAAAACTGTTATTTCAGTCTTTTTTAGAACTTTAATGTTAGTGGTTCAAATGTCAAAAATCCCTTTATCTAATGCAAAGGTGACTTTGTTTATCGTTACTGTGACAAACGAAAACACTTTATTTGATGAATCCTTAAAGATAATTTTAATTAATATGAATCAGGAGAAAAGTTATTGCAAAAATATATGTTGAGCCCTAGACACATATGTTGATCCCTAGACACTTTTGATGTGTGTATTTATCATAATCTCAGCCGAGAACATCCACTGCTGAGCAATCTGAGCATAGACCTTCCCTGGCGGACTGGATAGGCTCTCCACAACTGGTCCTAAAAGTGATTCCGTTTTACCATTATCCTGCATTTTTTCGAGTTTCTATAACCCTAAGTGAGAATAATAAATACGTTTTGGTACCTATTTAGCATTTCTGGAAACATAATCTTTCACTATGAAATAGTGTTATATCTACCCAAAGCTGTTTGGTTTACAGTTGGCCCTTGGTTGAAGGTCAGTTGTAGTACGGAGGGGTTATACCAACGTTGAAAACCCTGCATAAAACTAGCGGGTTTTCCCCACAGCAACCTAGCACAATCTCTTTTAAGATGAGGTGGATAATCCAGTTAATACAAGGAAAATATACCTATAATTATTCGTGTACCTCTGTAATTAAAAATACGCGCATAGTTATAGGTAATTTGTTTTTCGCTATCGTAAGTATAATCATAGAATTTTTACATTCGAATAAAATTTAGACAATGTAAGGATTGCCTTGTACGTACGTATACTTGCTATTGCTTCTGTCTACAAATATTTCTTTAATTTACGATCTCGTGTTCGCGGTTATAATATTTTGTTGGCTAACTAACTCCCAAAGGTCACGTCGTAATGCCGTTCACTTTGATGTTGTGTACTATGTATGTGTTTCTGCAAAACTGGTATTTTCAATTGTGTAATTCACCTTATGTAATTTTAGCTTGGCTTGTTATACACTAACATTTATATTGTATGTCAACAAAAGATTTTAAACATCAAATTTCGTGCAAATGTGTATTTATTAGAACATAAAATTATACACATTACAACGTAGTCTCAAATTATTTACAAATCATTATTGTACTCACAAAAAAACGAATTAATTTATTCGCTTCAAAACATCCATTCATAGCATAACCACATTCACCATTAAAATAATAATCGCAATTATTTTCCAAAGACATAATAACATAGGTAGCCATTTTAGGTACTCACCAATTTATTTCCAAAAAAACCACAACACTAAAAAAATAACAGTTTTTTTTTTTAATATATCGAATGCACTCGCGTTTCCCGTGAGTTTTGGGTAAGTTGACAGCTGTCAAAAAATGGCGCGAAGCGTCCGCGTGCGGCGGGACTCGAGGGCGATATGGCCGCGGCAATGCGCGGGCGCAAGACTTGTTTCGACTGTGTCTATGTTGTTCTGTGTTGCGATTACGCCACAAACTTGTTATCTTTTCCACCTCATTGCGTATGCGATTGTACGTTTATTGCGGTTTGGCTGCGGTTGCAGTGCGACTCTTTGCCGCGGGCAGGGATGTCACGGAGTTGGTCTATACGTTGGTAGGTACTGCAACTACTTATCGTTTGAGGAGGAAGTGGTGTTTATTCTGTGGTATGGCTACTGACAGATAGTTTAGTTTAAGTGACAATTTAACCATGTAACCTGTTAGGTAAATTAATAGAAATAATTAGTAATGCTGAGCTGAGCCTGTACCACAGAATAACGAATAGTACTAACACCTGTACTAAAGCAACCAGATTGTTGATCTTACATACATAAATTTACCAATTGCCGGGCAATTTGGGCACGCTGATGATGGTACCCAGACATGTATCAAATCTCGCTTATTTATCGCTCAATTAATTGTCAATGGGAATCGAACCGCCTCTGGTTTAGTAGCCATTATCATTTACTACTAGACTACCAGAGTCTCGCCTGTTATTTATGTGTATGTATAAATCTATACTTTATAGTTATACTTACTAATATATAAAGCTGAAGAGTTTGTTTGTTTGTTTGAACTCGCTAATCTCAGGAACTTCTGGTCCGATTAAAAATAATATTTTAGTGTTAAATAGCCCATTTATCGAGGAAGGCTATAGGCTATATATCATCACGCTAAGACCAATAGGAGCGGAGCACCAATGAAGAATGTTATAAAACGGGAGAAAATTATTACGCTACGGGCAACGACGGCCTCGTTGGTCTCGCGGTTGGCGTGTGTGACTGCTGACCATGTGGTCTCGGGTTCGATTCCTGAGTCGGACCAAATGTTTGTATGATCTACAAATATTCGTTTCGGAGTTTGGGTGTTTTCTATGTACAATATGTGTGTATTTACAAAAAAAAGTATATATGTTGTTGGATTTTGAACGTCATTGTAATGACAACATTTTCGATTGTCATTTTTCTTGTTTGACGTTTTGACGTTTGAGGTTAAGACAGAAGTACTATTGAGACGCTCCCCGGCCGAACACGTTTTCGCTTTTGATTGTCGGTTTAAGCGAATTGAATTGATATTAAGCTAATTTCCCAAGACTCGGTTTTCGTCGGTCACCGTTATGATTGGTCTGGTTAGGACTCGCGAGTTTTTGTAGGCGCGTTCAAAAGGGCGTGATCCGTGATAGCTAATACGAGTTTATTGTAATTCGAATACCTTGAAAGATATACAGCACTTTGGAGCATGTTTGTGTGAACGTACCAAGACAAAGCAGAGAAGAAACTACCCAAGAGATCTCTTGGAACGCCGAGAACAAGGAAGCCACACAACTCCAGTAAGTGCTTGATGATTTTAGTTTAGATTAAGAACACGGTGACACAGCCGTGGTTCATTTCTCTTGCCAGTGGACTAGTAGCGATTTAATGCCTGTACTAATGGGCCTGCAAGCATTATAACCTACAAAAGGTGATCGCTCCACTGGTGAGAGGACTGAACATATGTATTAATTTCAGTTGTGTTTGTGTAGTACCCATAACACGAGCTCTGCTTAACTTGGGACTAGATGGCGTTGTGTGTTATATGTCTGAAATGTCTGAAATAGTAGACGTAAACAAGGTTGTGTGGGTCAGCTAGTATTTAATATTTCTGTTTTTTAATAGGCCAAACGGGAATACACTCATCATCATCATCAGCCTATCGCAGTCCACTGCTGGACTTAGGCCTCTCCAATTGCATGCCATTTGGTTCGATCCTCGGCTTCTCGCATCCAGCTACGAGAATACCCTACACAATAAAAAAATACACCGTAAAATTATATCTGCTCATTAATAACGGAATTCTGTGGTGACTGGTGACAAATATCTACACAAATAAATAAAATTGAAGTGTCTGTTTGTCATTTCAAATTAACAGCTTTTCACTTGCATTTGAAAGTATTTATCATACTTACATCAAAAAAATAATGTTCGTCTGTCTGTCCGTTTGCTTGTTCTTGCTACTCTCTAGTACTTCTGAGCAGATGACGGGACTTTCACTAACAGACAGCTGATGTTATAATCAATCAGTAACTTAAGTTTAGGGCTTGGACTAGCTGCGCCTTGTGGTGTTACCCGCGGCTTTTGTTGTATAGATACTTGATCAGGTGCAAATAGAAATCGATAACTGAAAACGTTCATAGCTTATGATAGCATATGTATCAAGTGTCAGAAATACTGGAAGTGTGTCAGTTGACCGGCGCAGCGTTTTAAAACTTATGCATCTGTGAATTGCCTACTAATATCACTAGCAGATTTGTTGTTTAGTTTTTACCCGACTGCGAAAGAAGGAGGGTTATGTTTTACGAGTGTATGTATATCATTAGAATCATAATATAAAAATAATAAAACTTGTGATTCGTAATTTATTCGGAATTTGTAAATTCGTAGATTCGTTCAGCTAGCCATCAAACAAAATCTGCATAACATTAGTATCGATTCGAAGATTTAAGTACTTTACACACGAATGTGTTTCTACATGCGTTTTAAGAACTGGAACGAGGTTATCTACCTACCACCAGATACTTAGCAATTGTACAACGAAATCCAGATTAAAATTGGAGCCGCTTGAACGATAAGGCTTTACCTACACCAATTAAAAGTTTGTTCATGTACAAATATACAAGGTCAAATTTGTATTCTTACCTAGTACCTAGTATAGGGTCAAACGATAATATAGGAGCAGTTACAACTTAAAAGTGCGTGGCCACCTGTTGAGTTTGGGTTTCGGCAAACTCACTTACTCGGTAAAAGGAACGAAAGAATCACTTAACACTGATTGTCTGTGCCCATAACTTCGTATTTATGCCGAAGCATGGCTTTCCAATACTAAAATATAAATCAATAAATAAATAAAAAATATTCACCAATAAATATAATTATTTTTATTTATTTCTTATTTACAAATTTACCCATACACTCCAAATCCAATGCGATATTGTAGTTATATTATTCCTAAAAACTAATTAAACCCGTTAAAGAAATATCAAGAAAAAGCCTTAATGGAATTTTCTGTAACAGTAAGAAATATTAGAAGATAATTCCTTTTGGGGTCGGCTATTCGTTCAACCGGTTTTATAAATCATATCATAGTAATATCAGTATTTCTACAGAGCGACTGGCATCGGACTTCGAATTCGAAGATTGTACTAGTTGTCAGTATATTTGAGGGAATTGGGCATTGACTTCCCACTAACGATTGCCATAGATGTTAATGACAACCGGGACCAAGACGGCTTAACATGCTCTCTACTACGCAATTTAGTATTAGGTACATAGGTACATTAAAACATTAAAAATATTAGTTTTATCATTTCATTCTATTTGTGGTATAAAAACCAAATACTCAAATTGTGAGAAACACGAACCACAATGGTCAAGGTTGAACTTAACTAACGCTACGCTATTGAAACAGTAGGTAATGTTAAGGTAAATATTAATTTCCTATGATACAGACATACATAACATAGGTAGGAAGGGAGGAACAAGTTGTATGTGGAGCTCATGATTCATTCACTATCTGCATTCGTCACTTTTCTATCAAATTCTGCGATTTTCTGATTGTCCCCCAAAGAGTCTCCCATTTCTTTCCATTTCATTTACTCATTTCAGAGATGTTTTGTAAAAACCGAGACAATCAGGAATGTAAAGTGTCATTTTATCGGGTCATCTAGTGAATCCCGTGATTGACTTATAGAGCTAACTTAGTTTCAAGAAAACGTAATGAAATCATCATCATGACTGATGTTTTTGTCTAGTGGTCAGGGATACTGAATGGTGAGCCAGAAGACGTGGATTTTATTTCCCCTCAGGGCCAATACTGCGTGGACTTCATCTAAGGAAGTTTCGATTTCAAACACAGGTTTGTTAAATCTCTTAATCTGTTCAAAAACCAAAGAAAGAATTTGACAGCTTTTACACGATTTTACAGTCCTGTGCCAATTCTTTGTAAAATATACATGTTACTGTTTTCCATAAGTAGAAGAGAAAACTATGTCAGCTTATTATATCTTAGGTGTTAAGCAAAGAAACGAGAACGAGAGCAACATTCAACAACTTATTCGACCCAAGTGTTAATCGAGGTACTGGCGAGTCCACTAGTACAGGAATTGAATTGCTTCACGGTACGTCATTTAAAAGTTTCTTTAATATTTATATTTTAACCCCTTTTCCATTCGCTTATTCAAATGTTATTTCGAAAAACCAAATGGCGTTAACGAAAGAAAAAGTGTTACAGATAGATTGACTCGTTTTAATGAATTATCTACTGTGTGTAATCATTTATTCATATAAATATACGATAGAAATGATTCATAAAAATCATTGCCGACCATTCAAATTAAAGTTTACAAGGAATAAAAGAAACAGGTTTTATTTTATAAAAATCAACACGTAGACAATACGCCAATGAAATGATGTCCCTAATAACACGAGATTTCCTAGGTACTGATAACAGTTTACCATCTCTCAAAAAAAAAAAAAAACATTTTGTTCATCTATTAAAAATCAGAACAAAAAATACTAACAGGATTTAAGATATCACAGTAATCAGGATCTTAATCCGAAACACACTGTTAATCGTTATCAACTCTGCATTTGTACAGAGTTGTGTGCCGTATGCGCTGCGCGTACGCAGCTCACAGATGACAGGCTTAGAAAGTGACGTAACGTGACAAGATTTGCGCGACCAAGTAGTTGTCTTAAGTTTGATTACGTATTGCTGATGGTGATTATATGTAATAATACCAATCAAATACTGCATCGTCTGCTATTATATAATCTTGGTGTATAAAATTTCTTTAAGGTAAAATATAAAGGAAACGATCAATAAATAAAAACTAGTTGTCTTCTAGTAGTTAAGGCTAAAGACAACAAAGACCATTACAGAATCCATAACTCTTCTTAAACTTCATGCACATAATACGATTTTGTACTGCAATTTGACTCCTAAACCGTCTTGTATAAGACTAAGATGCCTAATTCAAGGCTTTAAATTGAGTTTTTCCTAGTATAGTAATATATAGCAATAAATAGCTATATAAGCAAAATTTTACTTCAAAACAAATGTGTTATTTGAGTTTATTAAGCAGCAAACTTAGTAGATCAGTTCCGCATACATCGTTTCGGTTATATTGTGTTTGTTTTGTAAGACCTAATATGAAATCCATTTACTACAAAGAACAATGACAATTTACTTTTGTAAACCAATTTTTTTTTAAAGGCAACTCCCGCACTAGGAATAAATCCTGTCTCGCGGGGGACTTTACAAACATACATGAAACGGACACAAAGAACACCCAGACTCAGAACAACAATTTGTGGATCACACAAAGAGTGTTTTCCTACGTGGGATTTGAACCCACGACACTTGGCGAAGTAGGAAACAGCGTGGTGACCGTTAAACCACTAGGCCAAACGTGCAGTCACATATCTTATCCGAAACTCTTATTTCGGGAGAAAAACGTTCTAATTTACCAGAACTACGAAAATCGTAATCAATATGCTAGAGAAAGGATTAGAAGGAGAATACACAAGGTAGTTTAAAAGCAAAGGCAAATTATTCTAAATACTAAGAGTGACAAATCACTACATAGTATAAAACTTAAAAAAAAAAAATCGACTTCCTAAAAACATCCAACGAAAACTCTCTGCCAAAAAAACACTTAAAAGCGTAAAATAAACTGGTTCTTCATAAATTGCCTATACCTAATTCTTTATTCATTTAAATAGTAGTATTATAATGTGTGCTAGGTACCTAGAATCTGTTTGAAGTCGGTGCGAAGTGACTATCGCTTAGACTTTTGTAATTGTTCGTTTGTATTATTTTTGGCTTAGCACCGACTTCAAACAGATTTTAGGTACCTAGCACACATTATAATACTACTATTTAAATGAATAAAGAATTAGGTATAGGCAATTTATGAAGAACCAGTTTATTTTACGCTTTTTTTTTTAACCGACTTCCAAAAGGAGGAGGTTCTCAATTTCATCAGTTTTTTTTTTTTTTTTTTTTTATGTATGTACATTGATTACTCCTTCAATTGTGGACCGATTTTGAAAATTATTTTTGTATTCGAAAGGGTATGCTCCCCATGTGGTCCCATGGTCACCATATCAGGATCTGATGATGGGATCCCAAGGAAATTGAAGGAAACCCTCAAATTTACGTGAACGCCTGCAATAAAGTTAAGGCAATTGTCTGCATGCTTTCATATTCTGTAAACATCATGTCCGAAATATTTATTTATTATTCTATACAGTATGTAGTATGTTACCTTTAGTCGTATTCTTTCAAGTTGGTGAAATGATGATGAGAGACTTGAGAAAGACTAAAAAGCAAAAAATAAAAAAAAAACTTCGTTTAAAAAAACCGACTTCAAAAACTGAAAAGTATAAAATAACTTAATTTGTATGTGCTACCTATTCATAGGTTTGAAGTCGGTGCCGAGCCAAAATGTAATAGTAGGACTAGCCGCGCGTGACCTTGAGCGGGATAGCTGCTCTTCGCGTAGGACAAAACAACCGAAGCGTCGGTGACGTCGTTGACGTTCGTCTCGAAATATAGCGAGTGTGGTACCTACTATTACATTTGGCTTGGCGCCGAATTCAAACCTATGAATAGGTAGCACATACAAATTAAGTTATTTTATACTTTTTAGTTTTTGAAGTCGGTTTTTTTAAACGAAGTTTCTTTTTTATTTTTTATAAAAAGTTTTTATTTTTCAGTTTTAAACAATCGTAGGTAATTAGTAAGTTGAACTATTTCATCAAATTTTATCATCAAGAGTACAAATTAAGGTCTATACGTACGTGTAATATTAAATTCATGCTCTAATACCTAACTGTTGAAGAGTTTAACCTTCTATCATCAGCTCACCTAAATAACTTGAAAGTATACGACTGAAGGTCTTAAGATATGTATGAAATTGAAAGAATTATCCTCCAACTCCTAAGCGTTGAGGAGTTGTACCTTCCACCTTCCATCGTCAGCTTACCTAAATAATTTGAAAGAATACGACTAAAGGTTGTTACCTTTAGTCGTATTCTTTCATATGATGTACATATGATATTTAAAGATTTGTCCTCCAACTCCTAACCGTTAAGGAGTTGTACCTTACATCATCAGCTCATCGTCATAAAATGATGACTACCAGACGCAAATACTGGTGTAACTTCAGAAAATATACGAAAAACATAGTATGTGCCTATAAAAAATGAGGGTAACATCAGATCCTGATAATTATGCTGGCAATGGGACCACCTCGGAAGCATACCCTTTCGAATACAAAAAAAAAATTACAAAATCGGTCCACAACTGACGGAGTAATCGGTGAACATACATAAAAAATAAAAAAATACGTACAGTGGAACATAGAACCTCCTCCTTTTTGGAAGTCGGTTAAAAACAAAGTCGCTTTCTCTGTCCCTATGTCCCTATTTCCTTATATCCCTTTGTTTGCTTAAATCTTTAAAACTGCGTAACGGATTTTGATGCGGGTTTCTTTAATAGGTAGAGTGATTCAAGAGGAAGGTTTTTATGTATAATAAATGCATAATATAGTATGGAAACACTGTTAATTTTCGAGGTTTCTAATGTGATGTAGCAAATAAACACATTTTTTGCGCTTACATTGCAAACGCTGGTTGCACCCTACGAGATAGATCAAAATAATGTACTACAGTATTGTACACCTTAAAAAGTACTACAAAAAAGTCCGCGACGGTATATGTCTATCTCTTAGGGATAACCCACAACAACCATTTTTTATTCCTTTTTTTTACGAGAAATAATGGCTTATTTACGAAGTGATTTTAAGCAATACAGAATGAATCCTTATACAATTAGGTAAATTAAATACAGTGTGCATTTAATGACTGCACGTTTGGCCTAGTGGGTTAACGGTCACCACGCCGTTTCCTACTTCGCCAAGTGTCGTGGGTTCAAATCCCACGTAGGACAACACTTTGTGTGATCCACAAATTGTTGTTCTGAGTCTGGGTGTTATTTGTATCCGTTTCATGTATGTTTGTAAAGTCCCCCGCGACACAGGATTTATTCCTAGTGCGGGAGTTGTCTTTTAAATCAAAAAAAATATATATATAGATCAAAATGGCCCTTTACAGTATCTAATTTCAATGAATGTATTCGAAGATATTACAGATTTAAAATGCACGAAACGTGTCGTCGACGCGGCGGGGGCATCTAAACTCCACCCGTGCGAAGCCGGGGCGGGTCGCTAGTTCTACATATTTTAAATTCTTAAGTGACAGATATCCTGTGAAACCGTGGGAGAGCCACGCTTCGGCATGAATGGGCCGGCTCGACCGGAGTGATACCACGGCCTCACAGAAAATCGGTGTGAAATAGTGCTTGCGCTGTGTTTCACCGAGTGAGTGAGGATACCGGAGGCCCATACCCCAACCCCCTACCCCTATTATTCCCCCCCCCCCATCCCCAAAAGGCCGGCAACGCACTTGTGACGCTTCTGGTGTTGCATGTGTCCATGGGCGGCGGTAATCGCTTACCATCAGGCGATACGTCTGCTCGTTTGCCCGCCTATTCCATAAAAAAAAAAACAGTATTACTCACTGTAACTTATTTAGGTATAAATCTACCTTCAGTATTGTAAACGGTCCATCAATGTGACGTTTGCAGGGCTGAGTACCTCATTACATGCGATGATCAAAGTCAGGCCGACTGATGACTGCACATACTTCGCGCTGCCTTGGAGTAAACGGTTGTTACACGCGAGCTGCATACGTTAGTAGCCCACTATGTACTTACTTGTAATAAACGACCTGGGTCTAGGTATTCTGAGTTATGGAATTCCACTCATTTTTTACGTAATGGAGGATAATATAGCAGATGGTACAAATAGTGATAGGTGGCTGTCGCTGCCCATGGAAATGAGTTCTGCTGCACATAGACACTTGCAACTAACAGTTATTACAAGTGCCTGCTAAGGAAACTTGACACTGTCATAATCTAACTGCAACAATCTTTTTTAACCTTTTATAATTGCTGTAATTAACCTCAAGGATTTTTCCCTAATTAAAGTCTAATCAGTCCAATACATGTGATATCTTAAATCCCGTTGGCATTCTTCTTTTGTTCTGAATTTTAGGACGGGGATGGTTGGCGCTCTTTGGGGGAGGTCTCCGTTCAGCTGTGGAAGGCAGTAGGCTGAGGAGAGTCCAATTATCTACGCAAGCGTAATAACTACCTAATAAATCATTAAAGTGTAACTCAATTTACTTCGCTTAGAATGTTTTGACCTTCGCAGCTGCCAAGTCATCTTGTACCTAATCTATTAAGTAGTACCTATCGGGTTTGACACCGTTTTCAATCAGGCTAGAAAGTATCTATTGCTTTTATAATGTTAACTGTGAAATTGAAGTTGCACTTGATAAAGCTTTTCATGTAGATTAATTATTATTATTTTGTGTATTTGTTAGTACTGTTTGCAGTCGGTACAACTTTTCAGAAAAGGATTTGTTGTTGCCACTCTCAATAAGAATCAGATTAAGTTATCAATAAGATCCCACCAAAAACATGTTCATGTAAAATGTTGCCAAGACGACTGCATTATGTATACATTTTTACTGAGATGTAGAGTTTGTGAAGTTAGGGTTGGTAGAGTTAGGGCGTGTACATTCAGAACCTTGGCTCTACATAAGACCTGATATCTTTTTCACAGGGTAAGCGATAATGCAGTCGTCTTGGCAACATTTCATATGAAAATGTTTTTGGTGGGATTTCATTTCTTTTTGTAAGTTGCTTAAGGCAGTTTTTTTCTTTTTTTGGGGTGTATTTCTTGTACATCTTCTTTCGAAAAAGTCCGTATACCAAAAATTAAACCCCTAGCATAAAAAATTGTGAAAGTCTCATACAAACTTCCACCCCCAAATTTGGGAGTTGGGGGCAAAAGTAATAGGTTTATGAATTGTTTTGTTGTTTGTATACCAAACTTAGTTTACATACCAAATTTCAGCTTTCTAGCACTTCAGGATACTTCCTGAAGTGCTAGAAAGCTGCCACACTGATGATCATCAAAACTGTTAGGGTACTCACTAACAGTTTTGATGATCATCAGTGTGTCAGTGACGAAATCAGTGTTTTAGGTATCGATAAAATCTAAAGTAGCAGAGCTATGCAGTTGAAACATTGTATATTTCATTAGTCTATTGTTGACATCATATCCTGACAATTTGAACGATCTAGTATATCGGGAACCAAAGTTATGAGGGTTCAATAAAACGACGAAAAACTTCGAGAAAAGGTAGGTAGTGCCCTTGCGCTTCGCTTGGCTCGTCTTGGCGGGGGCACGACCCTGCCCCCAGAACTCGTAGCACAGAATAACTAATAGTACTAACGTCTCGTAGGAAGAGTTAAAAAATGTTCCTTCTGACCGATATCATATTTATCTCAAGAGACTTACATAATATGTAAGTACTAGGTATATCACCTGTTGAGAATAATTCTTTATATTATAAACGTTTTATATTTATAAAAGTTTATATAAAAGTACGTTTCTTTCTCTTTCAAACCTGCATAAACCCTTTAAATAATCTGTGACAATGCCAGAACTACAAAATAAACTATCCATTTCATGTAAGCGCTCAACTTGGCTTGCAATATTCATAAAGACTACGAAACATTTAAGTACACTATGAGAGGAGAGTCGTCTGCGTCTTACTTATTTACTTAATCGTTACTTTTATAACGGACAGACAGTTTGACAACTGCAATAAATACTTAGATAATAAACTGATGGATTATATTGTTTATTTATTCTAATGTATTCAGTTAAATCGCGACAAGGTACCTCACTTGCCGAATAAATTATTAGGTACTAGCCAAGTTTTAATATTTAGTCAACAAGTATTTTGCTTTATTTGCGAATTTAAAATGTTACTGTCGGTTATATTAGCAGCCAAATAAATACAAAATCAATCCCTACATGAGATACGCTAGGCGATATAAAAGTCCCATACAGAACTGCCATTGTCCTTAATAGTAAAAGCAGATGAAAAGTTAACCAATAAAGTCCTTCCTACCTTGTGTCCTCGAAGAATACTCTCCGCTACACACTAGATCGCTAACTGGCTTAGAAGCTGCACTAAACAACACTTATATTTACCAAAGTGTATCGGTATATCAGGACATACTCCTATCGATATTAATGAAGCATGAAATGTTAAATCGTTTCTTTTATAATCGATCATTGTAAAGATTATTTATGTAAAAATGATGATAAAATAGAATAAGTCTGATTTCGTAATAATAATTATTACATTATGGTCAAGAGGTTTTTCATCTCTGGACCTTTCTGTACTAGGAACAGGCGTACACGTAGTGTTTGGGATTTACTTTTATTTTTTTATTTTTCAGGAGGTCTTGGATTCGATTCCCGGGTCGGACCAAATGTTTGTATGATCTACAAATATTTGTTTCGGAGTTTGGGTGTTTTCTATGTATAATATGTGTGTATTTACAAAAAAACCTATATATGTATTTGTATCAGTTGTCTAGTACCCATAACACAAGCTCTGCTTAGCTTGGGACTAGATGGTGTTGTGTTGCGTGTTAGATGTCTGAAATATTTATTTATTTACTCGCGATCTCGCGATAGCGCGGAGCTGTACAAAAGAATAATTTATCCAGTTACCAGTAAGGCTGATCTTTTGTTTAGAAGGCTGCTGTATGATGTGTATATGTGATGTGATTATAATGCTTGATTGCATTTCTAAATATCATCTTCTTAGCCTTCATTTTTTTCGAAAATGTATTGGGATCGGCTACTAGTTCAACCAGTTTTACCTTAATATTAGTTTTTCTTCCACGGACTGACTCGCATCGAATTGCCGCAACTCTCTTAATTTGAAGGTTGAACTAATTGTCAAGTTGTCAGTATATTTGAGGACACTAACTGCCCAATAGCTATTATCACAGGTGTTGATAACAACCGGGACCGACGGCTTAACGTGTTCTACGAGGCACGGGCGGGAAATACCGTCGTACTCCGGGCTGCTATTATGAATGAAATAAAAGAGTCTCGTTTAGCTCTCGGGTGTTTTTACAATATAAAAACACCCGAGAGCTAAACGAGACTCTAAAATTCAAATCGTATTTTTATGAGCACTGCCATACATTACGTATTAAAACTTATATGCAATTAGATTTTGTCTAAAAAAAAACACCCGAATTGATGAAGGCCATACAGGTTTGCATAAATGAATAAAACATAGCAGTACCCAAAGAACCCCAATAAAATGATATATAAATTCGCTAATTCTGTCAAATAGCAGCTCAAATCAATCTAGGCTAAATTATTCCGCGTATTGTCGGACATGCGCGTGCGCAGCGTAATGAGAGCCTTTGATTTTAGGTCACTATTAAAATACCAATACTAGAGGTTGAATTTTGTCTGCTTGCTAATCGTGATTCTTGAATGATATCATTTTTTATATTAAGATTACTACATGTACCTACTTCCTAAATGTAAACTTGCATGCAGACAGTTTTAGGTATGAATGTATGATTCTCTCGATATTTATTTACATTTACCTATTTACAGCTTCATGCACTTGTGTACATCGGCGGAATTTATGCCTAGGGCATTCTCTACCAACCAACCTTTGGGCGGTGTAGAGATCTGGTAAGGTAGATGCAACGAGGTTACAATTGTAATCAGCAACTATTTTATTGCAAATTCTGTAATTTTATAAAGCTTAATACCATTTTGAATCTTTTTATCATACAAATGTCGCTATTATTGATAAAGTTAATTAGCAATTATTTAATCATTCTCAATATCGTAAGATTATAATGAAACAGAGACATCATTGACCAAACGTGAAGGATACCCGTTCTGATAGACAGATAGACATGCAAACAAAGATGGATACTGTCTGGACATCGTAAAACTAAAGCAAAACATGTTTATGGCCAACGATCATTACCTATGCATTTCTGTAATACTTGTAGTAGAATTGTAAACAAGTGAGCCGGCCAAAGAGTATGTTAACTTTACAGGTATGGATCTTTTATTGTGAAAAACTCAGCTATAAGACGGTAGTTGAACCGAACAAATACTGACTAACTGGAGCTATATTTACTTTACGTATGTATGTACCTACCTAAAAAGTTTAGAATTTTTTATAGTTACCAGGTCAGAACATATTTAAATTGTAGTACCTGGATAACTTTGTTCACACTTTTGTACAGTAGCTTTGCTCTGTACATATGTTTGCTAAATTTTCTAAAAATGAATCCTAGCTAGATCGATTTATCGCCCACAAAACCCCTGCATACTAAATTTCATTAAAATCGTTATAGCCGTTTCCGAGATTCAGATTATAGATATACAAAAAGTGCTCGTTTAAAGGTATATAAGCATAAGGTCAAGTAATATTTGCAATTATTTTCTATAATTTGTTGTTAAAATGACTAAGCCGAGCAGGCGTTGTCAAACATTGCTTCACCAGCGTTTTAGTAAATTTCTCGTCTCTAATTGCCATTACGTGTATGTATTATTTGTAATAGTCGCCGGGAAGGAATTTTTTAATACTCCTTCTATAAATACCGAACACCCTTGATACCCTACTACAATGGTCTCAAAATAAGTGAAAGTTCGGAAACTGTTCTGACATATGTATTTATATTAAACACTATTATCGATTAGGCACACAATAGGACCAAGACCCACAAACACGCATAACATCACGCTGCATACATAACGGGTGGAACTAAAATGTCCCATGCATTAACAAGCTGCCAATTTTTGCACACTTAGGTACTCGGTACAGAAATGATAGCGTTGTTTGACGGGTCTAAGTAGAAGTACTTTGTGACCTAAATAATATGCTTGATTGATATGAATCGTATTAATTCATTAACTGTAATGTTATATTAATTTTAGCTTTCTTATCGAATAAAAAAATAACATTAAACCAACAACAATTCTGTGTTGCGATATGATGAAGCGAAACATCCAAGTGTTGAGATGTCTTCTACGAAGCCGCCACTATGTCCGTCCAAGTACAGAATCAGCAAACAAGGCCCATACCATTGCATCGAGAAGTGAAACAAGCGAATGTTATATCCCCGAAATTGTCCACTAATGCAATGGAGGATTTGTTTAAGCCGCTGCACTGGAAAGGGCACGATATCAACGTCAATGGCGAATACATTATCTCTCACTTGCGATTTGGAGACGACATCATCATGATTGCAGAGACGCTGCATGACCTACAACAGATGCTAAACGACCTGGCTGACTCTTATGTACGCATCTGCGTACGGATGAACTTGGACAAGACCAAGGTCATGTTCAATGAACATGTACTATCGGGTCCGGTTGCAGTACACGACGCCGTTCTCGAAGTTGTTCAAAAATATGTATATCTCGAGCAGAGTTTTCGTTACGGTACGGATTATCCAAAAGTTCAAAGTCGCTCAGCGTGCTATGGAGAGGGCTATGCTCGGCGTTTTTCTAAGGGATCGTATCAGAAACGAGGTGATCCGGCAGAGAACCAGGGTCATCAACATAGCCCACAGGATTAGCTGAATGATGAAGCTGAAGTGACAGTGGGCAGGCCATATTTGCTGTAGAACCGACAACCGTTGGGGTAAACGGGTTCTTGAGTGAAGACCGCGTCTCGGCAAACGTAGTGAAGGACGCCTACAGGCCAGGTGGAGTGATGATTTGCGCAAGACGGTTGGCAGGAGCTAGATGCGAGAAGCCGAGGATCGAACCAAGTGGCGTGCAATTGGAGAGGCCTATGTCCAGCAGTAGACTGGGGTAGGCTGATGATGATAATGAATCTTAGCTAGATCGATTTATTGCCCTCGAAACTCCTTGTATACCAAATTTCATGAAAATCGTTGGAGCCTATTCCGAGATTCAGACATACATATATACAATTGAAAAGGCCTTTGTAAAGCAATGGACTGTGGTAGGTTGATGAGGATGGTGATACAGATATATAATGTTATTCATACTATAATAGCTGTAATTACCAATTACTTTGCAAGTATTTCATTACAGTGTTTCAGAGTAAATGAAACCATTCAACCGACAAAAGAAATGAGACCCAAGGCGCTACAGCTTGAGGTTTTCATTCATGCATCAAGGTATCTCACTCGAAACAAGTAGGTAGCTATTAAACACGTAGTACAATATCAATACACTCAAATGATAACATCTGATATCAGATATCTTATTATACTACGATTACCTACTGACAGAAAACAAAAGCGCACGAATTAATAAATTAAATTGTGATGTACAATTGTTGTAGTTCCATGTGGTGACAGATCTATACACAGGAATATAATAAGCTCGAAAGTCACTCAGCCTCTCTGTCTGTCTGTCAGGCTTTCGCGACTAAGCCGCTGCACCTATATCAATGAAATTTTACAAGGACATACTTTGATTGTTCAGGAAGGTCGTCCTAATCTTTACCGCAATAACCGACAAACACGCGAGCGGAGCCGCGGACAAAAGCTAGTTAAGAATACGGAGTGTTACCACCGCCATTCAAATTCGAAATCATTTATTCAATTAAGTCACCAAGCGACACCTATGAACCCCAAATTGAAGCTACAGTTAAAAATCATAGATCGACACCAACAGACGCCACAGCATGTGCTGTGTTGTCAAAATAAATTAGGTGAAAACACCAAAATCTACTGCCTGCCTTTGTCGATCCATAACTTCCAGTTTCCAATATACGTAGAGCCTTATGAGAGGAATACTGGCAAAGAAACTCATGGCCACTCCTTTTTTGGAGGCAAATATTCAGGTACAATAGTGTTAGTATTACATGAAATTCATCCCACGGATGTCAAAATAGCCAACAAAAGCACTGCAAAGAGAATTCACACTTGAAACAAGCTAGCAACCCGTCTAATGAGCTTGGTAGTGCCAAATCTTTCTTTCTAAGGAGAGGTATATGTCCAAAAGTATACTGTTGAAGCCTGTTGATGAAGATGATAGTAATGTACAAATGTACAAACCCATGTTAGTTCTTTGTGTTTCCTTATCTTGAGTAAATATCCACAAACACACATCACTAACACAATATAATACTCGTACATAACACACCAGTTCCACACATTACAGTTATATCAGTTATGTCGTTCAGGAATCGAAGTTACTTTGATCTAACACAATACGACTATTTAAACCAGGTACAAAAAGTATTTTTTTAATCGTGATCACAAGCGATATTTTTCTCAAAACACTACTTTTTCTAAAAAACTTGGTGCAAAAAATATTTTCATTTACTGTTAATTATTTATAATTTACGCATTTTGTTTTTACTAAGCTTGGTGGCGGTCAAACCAGCGGAGTAAAACAGAAAGGCACATTATCTGTGTTGGATGAGTTATCTTGTAGAGAGTACCGTGCGCAAATAATAGTGGAGTACAATATTGCACACAGCTCTTTGACGAACATGAACTTGATTCGTTTAGTGTCATGCAGAAAATGGATCGAGGACCGGTCCTCTCTCCCAGAGTCTAAAGAAGGAAGTTGGGAGCAAAGGTGACTACGCACTTCTTACTCTTGACTTGCAGATGTATAACCTGTTTAGCTAAAAGTAAAATTTTAACAAAAAAAACCGACTTCAAGCACGACCAAATTGAAATGGGACCACATGAAAAGCACCAGCTTTCTAAAAAAAAAAAAAAATGCACTAGCCGCCCCTAGGTATTTCGAAGGTTCGACTCGATTTCTCTTGGATGCCATCATCAGATCTTAGTGTCCTTATCATGGTACCACCGTTGGGATATCTCCTTTCTATTAAAAAAAGAATCATCAAAATAAACGACGAAGTTATCCGCGAATAAACATAAAAAAAAATGCGGTCGAATTGAGAACCTCCTCCTTTTTTGAAGTCGGTAAATAGGTGCCTGTACATGTCCTACATGTCAACATGTGATATACTTCGATAGTGCATTAGTTGTGGTTCGAACTTGTAACAAACAACTTTACTGCAAATCCAGAACTATTCCATTAAGCTAATTTATATTTTATATTTCTTATCTACGAGACTGTCAGTCTTGTACACCGTCAACAAAAATCAAGTTAAATCTCTTTTTAACCCCCGACGCAAAAAGAGGGGTGTTATAAGTTTGACGTGTCTGTCTGTCTGTCTGTGGCACCGTAGCTCGCGAACGGATGAAGCGATTACAATTTAGTTTATTTTTGTATGAAAGGTGAGTTACATGCGAGCGTTCTTAGACATGTTTCATGAAAATCGGTTGAGTCGTTTAAAAGTTATGGGGGGTGAAAGTGGGGAAGAATAACCGGATATCTGCAAAAATATCATTGGCGTATGATTACTCGATTAAGTGCTTGAGTAGGGGTTTTTTTTAAATTTTGAATTTTAGCTTGTCTCTTCTAAAAAATACAACTCACACACAACTGGTAACACACATACTTTCTTCTCTGATGACGTTACGTTACATACATAAAAAAGACACAAAGAACGCTGACACTCAGAATAATAATTTGTGGATCGTGTTAGGATTATAAGAAGAACGATCGACCCTACAACACTTTGCGCAGAAGACAGCGACGAGGTGACCGATTATACCACTGCACCATTCGTATAGCTAATTAATCTAAGTCTAAACATTTTTATTTTTAACTTTCTTTAAAAAGACAACTCCTGCACTAGGAATAAATCCTGTGTCGCGGGGGACTTTACAAACAATACATGAAACGTACACAAAGAACACCCAGACTCAGAACAACAATTTGTGGATCACACAAAGTGTTGTCCTACGTGGGATTTGAACCCACGACACGTGGCGAAGTAGGAAACGGCGTGGTGACCGTTAAACCACTAGGCCAAACGTGCAGTCAAACAGATGATAGATATATGCAATGGACACTAATCTAACTTTTAAACTTTCGCGTTCCATGTTATAACAATAATTATTTTTACGGGAATTAACGCGATCACTTATTTCAAGGTATTACATACCTCTGTTTTGCCTGACGTTTCGACCAGGTTGCACTGGCCGTGGTCACAGGCTGACTGGCTCAGCGGCGCACGCCCTCCGTCGTCGAATCCGTGAAGTAGAAGGTTCTTCATCCACCAGCACATTTTCGATATTATTGATAAAATCTTATCTTACGATCTTGCAAAGCACGTTGCTTCAGTATTGCAACCACTTGTAGGCAAAACACCGTCTTTTGTGAAAGACTCACGGCACTTCATACAAATCATAAAAGATCTCACGTTGGAACCGGATTGCGTCATGGTGAGCTTTGACGTGGAGTCGCTTTTCACCAATGTTCCAATTAAAGAGTGCTTAAATGTCGTAAAAGATCTGCTGAGAGACAACGAACTGCCGTTCAACTATATGGATCTACTTGAACACTGTTTAGATGGCAACTATTTTCTTTTCAAAGGTCAACATTACCTCCAGATTGATGGTGTCGCGATGGGAAGTCCTGTAGCCCCAGTACTTGCCAACATCTGGATGGAACATTTTGAAGAGAAGGCACTAAGTCTCGGCCCGAATACCGTTAAGCTGTGGAAGCGATACGTGGATGACATCTTCAGTATCGTTAAAGGAAATAAACAAGAAGTAGATCATTATATACAACATCTTAACTCTATTCACCCTAAAATAAGGTTTACATATGAAATGGAGACGGATAGGTCGTTGTCGTTCTTGGATGTTAAAGTTACCGTGAGATCAGATGGGTCCTTGTCACACTGTGTGTACCGTAAGCCTACTCATACGGATAGATACCTACACGCCACGTCTCATCATCACCCCCGGCACTTGCAATCTGTTATGACTTCACTCAAGAACAGAGCTTACTTGATGCAGGCATCAACCACTGGATTGAATTTCACCGCACGCAAGTCCTCCCCACCGAACGTCACTTTTATTCAAGAGTTGTACGTGAAGCGATTGAGATTAAAAAGCATAAAACTTTTAATCGGGAAGATGGTTTTAAATTATCTACAGCGTGGAATCCAGTGTTAAAAAAAAAACATATCACCTCGCTTTTCTGCGCAGTCGGATAAACACCAGAATAGGAACACATCGGTTTGCTTACAGAATAGGGACCCTGTTAGTGTGGTATGTGACGGTACATGGCGAGACAATTTTATCAATAATATCGAAAATGTGCGGGTGGATGAAGAACCTTCTACTTCACGGATTCGACGACGGAGGGCGTGCGCCGCTGAGCCAGTCAGCCTGTGACCACGGCCAGTGCAACCTGGTCGAAACGTCAGGCAAAACAGAGGTATGTAATACCTTGAAATAAGTGATCGCGTTAATTCCCGTAAAAATAATTATTGTTAGGACACTAATCTATCCATCTAATACCTTTTAAACGAACGAGCAATTCTTGTAGACATGTACCTATATAAATCAGAATCTCGGAAACGGCTCCAACGATTGTCATGAAATTTAGTATGCAGGGCATTTCGGGGCGATAGATTGATAGCATGGTGCGGGTGACAGTTTCAGTAACATTTCGTTTGTCTAATTTATGGTCGAGGTCGGGAGGAAGTGAGGGTCTAGGCGGGAATTATACCTACAGGGTACTCAATAAAAAACCTGTTAGGATAATCCTGAACTATATTTGGATCAAGTTACCTCTAAACTTAAGATCTACATAACCAAAGACAATTGCCGAGGTCATTCACCTGCGGAGACTCTTAACACCGAGTTTTAACAATGTTCTCAATGATACAGCGCCATCTAGTGACGTTAAAGGAACTAAACTTACTTGAACATTGAACATACCGCCCACCAAGGACATTATCGAAGAATATGTCCTTAATAAATAAAAGTTCTAAGATTGTACTTAACTATTAACTAAATAAAGTCCTTGGTGAGGGCACATCACGAACTTATATACTATGCAACAAAAATTAACAATTAAATGGCGAAATTGTCGATTACATAACAATCGGTATGATTAACAAAAAAGATCTCAAACAATTGTATAAAGAACTGCAAACAAAATAAACCATAACATAACAAACTTAAACAAGTGCAAAAAAAATGACTTAAATAACATTGTTATACGCACTCTTACAAATAACATGTAAATAAATAGGTACAAAAACCTTATAAATCTATTCGTCGACAGGCAAAATACACAGCTTTGAAGTAGGACGTTTCAGTAAACTTCCTCTAACCTTTAATGTGACTACTCGGGTAACGTTGTCAGGCCCTGGGTGTTTCTGAACTATTCGACCCAGCAACCAACGAGCAGGGGGTAAATCGCTTTCTTTGACAAGTACTACGTCACCGATTTTTGGCTCCGGAATGCTATAAGACCACTTATATCTATGAACTAGCGTGGTTAAGTACTCCGCAGACCAACGCCGCCAAAAATTCTGCAACATCCTTTGTATAAGTTGCCACCGATTTAAAGGACTAATATATGATGTTTCATAATTAGGTTCAGGCACAGTCACTAATGGTTCGCCAACCAGAAAATGACCCGGCGTTAATGGTAGTGGTTCATCAAAACCTTCACCATTAATAACTGTCATGGGTCTCGAGTTCAGACAAGCTTCCACTTGACTGAGTAAAGTACTCATCTCTTCATAGGTCAGAGTTGAATCGCCTATAACTCTTTTGAGGTGAAATTTCGTGGACTTTACAGCCGCCTCCCATAAGCCACCAAAATTTGGAGCATGGGGCGGTATAAAATGCCACAACGTACCCTTACCTTCTAAATATTCTGCTATCTCCTGTTGTATGGCGGCCAGTTCTTTCAGTTCTCTCGCGGCGCCGACAAAGTTGGTACCATTGTCACTCCATTCTTGAGCACAATGTCCTCGCCTAGCTACAAATCGTCGAAAAGACGCTAGAAAAGCTTGTGTACTTAAATCACTTACAATTTCTAGATGTACAGCCCGCGTTGCCATACAAACAAAGACGCAAATATAACCTTTGTAAGCCTTGTGGCCTCGACCCTTTGCTGTCCTGAGGTTTATTGGACCAGCGTAATCCAACCCACTGTGAAGGAATGATCTTGTTGGAGTGCACCTCACTGAAGGCAGTGATCCCATCAGTTGAGTGTTGATCTTGGCGTTATGCTTTACACATGTCACACATTTGCGAACATGTTGTTTAACAAGGCTCTTTATTCCAATTATCCAATATGCAGATCTTAAATAATTAACCATGAGCTGAGGACCTCCATGTAACGTTCGCTCGTGTGCATCCGCAACTAACAATTTAGTAAGATGTGCATCATGTGGAAGAATTATAGGGTGCTTCAACTGATCTGACAGAGGCGCTTCTCGCAATCTGCCACCAACACGAAGTATGTCATCATTGTCTATAAAAGGGTGTAATGAACTGATTTTACTTCCTTTTAATTTCTTAAGTGTTTTATTTTTTATTTGTAAATATTCACTTGTAAATACATTCTTCTGACAATTTCTTATGCAACATTTTAAACTTTCTTCTATTTCTATCGCTTGTAAATACTTCGGTCTGTTATTTCTATTTTTTAAATCAACAAATCTTCTACAGTATGCTAAAACTCGCAATAATCGCCCTAATGAACTGAATCTTGCCCAGGGGCACTCGGTTGGCTCTTTGGCTATACCAATATGAGACTTCACTGACTCTTCTAATATAACGTTGTCTACAGCAGGTCTGTTATACACAACTTCAGGATTACGCAAAAATTGTGGACCCTCGAACCATAGTTTGTTCTCTGCAAGTAAACTAGGTGAAACTCCTCTTGATGCACAATCCGAAGGGTTGTTCTTAGAGGACACGTGGGCAAATTGATCTGCATCGAGTGTGGTTAAAATCTCCGACACTCGGTTTGCCACGAATGTTATCCACCTACTTGGATGACTGTTAAGCCAGGCCAGCACTACCGTCGAATCAGTCCATGCATGTACCTTGTTCTTTGGAATATTCATAGCCTTCGCCACGTCTGCTAACAATCTCGCCAATAAGACTGCACCACAAAGCTCGAGGCGAGGGATACTTACCTGCTTAATAGGGGCGACTTTGGTCCTTGCAACTAACAAAGATACGCGAACATCATTTGTGCTATAAACAGTTCGAGTATACACCACTGCCGCATATGCCGATTTTGAAGCATCACTGAAACCATGCAACTCTACGGAACTTAGATCACCGGATATTCCCAGCCATCTAGGAACACGCACATCGGATAAATCTGACAACGCTGTACGATAAGTCTCCCATTCTATTCGCACACTGTCTGGTACTTCATCATCCCAATTTACACCTGCTAACCACAACTTCTGTATAATGATCTTAGCTAATATTATGCTAGGCGCTAGCCAACCTAAGGGGTCAAATAAACGCGCTATATCCGCAATAATATTTCTTTTAGACCACTTAACATACACAGAAGGCAGCTGTACCGTGTATCTGAACTCGTCTGTACGTCGACACCAGGTAAGTCCTAATATTTTTGTACTCTCAAATATCTCTATTTCTTCTTTTGATTCGTTTCCTTTCCTGTCAAATGTGTCCTGAAAATCACTCTCATAGCCCTCCATCTCCTTAATTATATCTTCATTATTCCTGTTCCATTTCTGTAATTCGAATCCAGCTTTCCCCAATAAATTTCTCATCTCCCTACACAAGATCTTTCCTTCTTCTACTGTCGAACAACCGGTCATCATGTCATCCATATAATAACTATTTGGAACCCTTTCAGCTGCTATTGGATATTGCCATCCTTCATCTACTGCGACCTGATGGAGTGATTTTACAGCTAAATAGGGAGCGGAGGCTGTACCAAAAGTTACAGTAGTCAAAGAGTAATCTTGAATATCCTCGTTAGGATTGTCTCGCCATACTATTCTCTGATACAGAATATCCTGTTCTGCGACTCTGATCTGCCGATACATTTTTACAATGTCTGCGACGATGGCTATGTAGTGCGTTCGCCAGCGAAGAACAATATGTCGAAGATCTGATTGCAATGTAGGACCTATCATGAGGGTATCATTGAGAGACACGCCCTTTTCATTCTTACAGGAAGCGTCGAATACTACTCGTAACCTTGTAGTCGACTTGTCATTTCTTATGACTGCATGATGTGGTAAGTACACAGCGTCGTTTATTTTGTTATCATTACTGTCTACTTTCTTCATGTGATCTAATTGTAAATATTCTTTAATAACATTTGTGTACTTTTCTTTCAGGTCTTGATCTTTATTTAATTTTCTTTCTAATAAGTAAAATCTTTTCAGAGCTATATCTCTACTGCTACCACCTACACAAGTTGGATTTAGATTTTTGAATGGTAGCTTTACAATGTAGCGACCATCCGTAGTTCTGCGAGTCGTAGACGCAAACCACTCTTCACACCTTTGTTCTTCCTCTGTCAATATTTTTTTCGAATTCGGCAACTGATCTTCGATTTCCCAGAACCTTTTTAGAATATCGGTTTCTTCTATTTGTACATGCATTGCCGTGATCGTATTGATCTGCTTGACCTTTGGTTGCAATTGAACTGCACCTGAAAGGATCCAACCTAAGCTGGTGCGCTGCGCCACGATGGACCCAGTTGGAGCCTTCTTTACACCGTCTCGCAATACCTCACTGTACACATCAGCACCTAAAAGAACATCAATCCTATTCGGTTTACTGAAGTGCGGATCTGCTAGAACCAGATGTTCTAAGTCTGGCCATCTAATTGGTTCTAATTGTCGCTCTGGCAGATATGACGTTATACTCTTTAAAACGTACGCTTTAACTTCTATCTCGAACTCAGACTCTGTTAACGATTGAAGCACTAATGTCACCATGTAGTTAGCAACAGAGGTCTTGCCAGTGCCAATACCCGACACGATTCCCCTAATTGGACTCTTTTTCAACCGCAATAATTGAACTGTAGCCTCCGTAATAAAGGAAGCTTGTGATCCTTGATCTAACAAGGCTCGCACTATTTGAAAATCGTGAGCTGTCGTCTGAGCTTTTACTAACGCTGTAGCTAGTAAAACTTGACGGGGCTGAGTGATTTTGGTTGAGAGACAAGAAACTATTGGCATGCTAACATCTGATGCATTCGGATCACCAGAAGAGATGCCCGTCTTGTCCCGCTCCATCGTATGGCTGCCAGTGCTATCAGAATGTAGAAGTGTATGGTGTCTTTTTTTACATACCCTACATGTCGTGTTCTTTTTACATTGGCCTACCATATGGTTACCGCCGAGACAGTTAAAACAAATTTTGTTGTTAGATACGAATTGCCGTTTTTTATCTGTATCTAACTGAATAAACCCATTACAAAAACATAATTTATGATTTTGTGAACAGAACTCACACCTCAGATGTTTAACAAAGTTTGATTTCTGAGTCGCTAGCAATACCCTTTGATTTGATGACTGAAAACCATGTGCCTGTACTGTAACCCTTTTAGGAACCTCAATATTTTCAAATGCTATGAAACGACCCTCTATAAATGTTTGAAACTGATTTAAAGTGGGTAGCTCATTTGAACTATCTTCTGAAACCTTTAACTCCCACTGCTTGCGGGTTTCTGGATCTAGCTTGGATGCCATTATATATATAATAATTATGTCCCAGGTAGTCACATCAATCCCTAAATTGGTCAAAGCACTAATACAATCAGTTGTTGTATCTAACAGATGTTTTAAAGAAACGGATGACTCGCCATTAATGCGTCTCTGATTAAACAATTGTTGTAAAATATTATTAGCTAGCCGACGTTTATTATTATATCTATGTTCTAACTTGGCCCAACACAATTGATAATTGGCCTCCGTGATAGTATTTTGCCGAAGTAATTGCTCGGCTTCACCTTGAAGCAGACCCTTTAAATAATGTAGTTTTTCGACATCATCTAATTCAGCGTTATTGTGAACTAGTGAGATAAATAAATCTCGAAAACTTGTCCACTCAGCAAAATTACCAGAAAAATTAGGTATGTTGATCTTAGGCAATTTAATGTTTTTAGATTTATTGCCGCTGGACGATGCCCGTTCACGGTCATCCTTCCTCATGAATTTAAGTTTATAGTCCTTTAAGTCTGACTTATAATTAACATACATTTCTTCCGTTTTTTCATAAATATCTGTCGTAAAATATAAACCTTTCATTTCTTCTATTGTAGCAAGCTCAATTATTTTGATATGTGTGTCCTCGAATTTTTTCCATTGATCTTCTAAAGCTTCTAATCTAGTCTCTACATAACCTTGAGTAATCCTTTCCTTAGGTGATTTTTTGAAATTGATTTTGCCCTTTTCTATTATATTTTTTGTATTGTTTTGTAATTTGATTAAAGCTTCCATTTTGTTAAATTACTGATCTAGCTTTTCCAATTATTTACCAAACTAAACTTTTAAGCCAATAAATATCTACTACTTAATTAAGGAATAAAGACTTAAATCTTTACTATCATGCATCTATTATAAAGTATAGATTTACTTAGTACAACTACACAAAAAATTTTACAAGTTCTAAAAATTTAAAAATTTTCTAAGTGTTTGAGAACAAAAAAAATCAAAAATCGGGCATAGGTTCCCCGTCGGTACACTTTTCTTAAAACTATTCTAAGTCTAAACTACAACTACTTAAATTATTCTATGTTTAAATTATCACTACTAAAATTTACTAAGTCCAAAAACTGCAAAATTATTCTAAGTCCAATCAGCAAGAAATGCATTCAAAGTCAATTGTTTCTTCTGCGTTAAATAATAAAATTAAAAATTGTACTCACAAATGTCCACTGCACTATCACTCACAAATTTCCGTATGTTGTGTGATCCGCTTCCGCTTATGAAGTCGCTTCCACATATGATCTTGTTCGTGATGTATCCTCAGCCTTGCGGGTGAACTGACTCCCGCTGCAGCTATCTGCACGAAACCGCTTCCGCCTTCGAACTTGCCTCCGGTTAGACCTCGGCCTGTTCTTGAACTGTTTCAGCCGGGTTACCCAGCCAGCACTAAGCGTTATCAGTGCCAATCCGCCACTGTGTCAACGCCGTGTAGATCCGTCTGACCAGCCAACCTATATCCGCCTCGTAAGGACCATGTCTAATTTATGGTCGAGGTCGGGAGGAAGTGAGGGTCTAGGCGGGAATTATTCCTACAGGGTACTCAATAAAAAACCTGTTAGGATAATCCTGAACTATATTTGGATCAAGTTACCTCTAAACTTAAGATCTACATAACCAAAGACAATTGCCGAGGTCATTCACCTGCGGAGACTCTTAACACCGAGTTTTAACAATGTTCTCAATGATACATCATCTAAGAACCTTCTTCTTCGCTGTCCATCTCATACGTCTGAGTTTGTTGGCTCCTCCTTTGTAGTACAGTCCATTCTTCTATGGAATGAGCTCCCTCTCGAAATCAGGATGGCCCCAAACATTTTTACTTTCAAGGCGAAAGTAAAGCAATACCTTATAAAACAATTGGCAGAATCAGCTCCCTCATGACTATCTTCTACTGTTATTATCGGTACCTATATGCGTATGTATGTATTTATATAAGTAAGTATATTTATTTGGTTATGTATATAATATGAGTAGGTTTATGTATGTGATATGTATATGTATATATCTGTTCAATATATTGTTTAGTTTTTGCTTTTATACACTTTTAACCAAAACGCACCTACTTCCTGTTTTCTCTGCAACACCCAATGGTTGACTGGTAGAAAATGCCGTAGGCATTAAGTCCGCCAATGCACCAAATGTGCATGATGTATAAATAAATAAATAAATAAATAAATAAATACAGCGCCATCTAGTGACGTTAAAGGAACTAAACTTACTTGAACATTGAACATCGTTCCACTCTTGAAAGTTGCCGCGATTTACAAATTATGACTTAGTATTTCAGCTGTACACCATTCGCAATATATTAAATCATTAATAACTGTAGTAAATTAAATTAAACCAACCACAATGTTCTAGACTACAAATAAAATCAAAGCACTTCCCGCAGCACGCTACAGCGCAGAGTATAGGTTTTTTATGGTATAAGAGGGCAAAGGAGCAGACGTGTCGCCTGATGGTAAGCGATTACCGCCGCCCATGTACACCAGCAACACCAGAGGCGCCACAAGTGCGTTCCCGGCCTTTGGGGACTGGCGGGGGGGCGATAGGGGGAGGGGTTGGGGTATGGGCCTCCGGTATCCTCACTCACTCGGTGAAACACAGCGCAAGCACTATTTCACACCGGTTTTCTGTATGTCTGTGGTATCACCCCGGTCGAGCCGACCCATTCATGCCAAAGCGTGGCTCTCCCACGGTTTCATTTTTAGAAAGTTTACCCAAAAAGAAAAATTCCGGTCACCCAGGTCAGGTACTTAGGTACTATTAATTGTACCTACAGATTATCTAAAACTTATGTGAATAAAAGTAATCTTTAAGAAAATAATCATTGTAAGATTATGTATTAGTCGATTAGCGATGAGTGTCCGACGGCGAGGAGGGCAGGCGGGCAGGCACGGTTGCCGGGGCGACTGCGGCCGATCACTCTCACTTGTCTCTATCAATGATAATTGATATTAAAGCTACTGATAAAGAATTGGAGTGGTGTCGCGTGCAAACCACTTAAGGAGGAGATCTATTGTGTGTAATGGAAAGACACTTTGTGTTTCAGGGATTAGGTATTTGTCTTATCTATACAAATAAATCAAATTGGACTGTCTGTTTGTAATATTAAAATAACCGCTTTTTACTAAATGCATATGTATGTATACACGGTACATAGATATACCAAAATATGATTTTTTACAATTTTTGTCTGTCTGTCTGTCCGTCTGTCTATCCGTGTGTCTGTCTGTTTGTTCCGGCTAATCTCTGGAAGCGCTGGACCGATTTTGACGGACTTTCACTGATAGGTAGCTGATGATATAAGGAGTAACGTAGGCTACTTTTTTAGACTAGTTTCGCTACGCGGCGTTTCCCGCGGTTATTGTCGTACCGCGGGTAACACCGCGGGGTTCAGCTAGTGAAGAATAAACGATCATTACTTTTAAAGACTGCACGGTTGGCTTGGTGGTTTAAGCGGTCACCACGCCGCTTTCTACTGTGCCAAGTGTTGTGGATTCAAATCTCATATGGGACAACACTTTGTGTGATTCACAAATTGTTGTTCTGAGTCTGTGTGTTCTTTGTGTCCGTTTCATGTATGTTTGTAAAGTCCCCCGTGACACAGGATGTTAATTCCTCATGCGGGATTGTATTCAGTCAGTGCAAGTGATTTGAAATGTATTATTAGATATATTATATAAATTAACCAACATAAATAAATGTTTCCTAGTGATGCCGTAGCGCAGTTGTCGGTAGAGGCGCTGTCAGCTACATAACTGCCTATTTTATATAATAATCCAGTTCTTTCAAAACAAAAGAAATCTATATGAATCACCGCCTTAAGTGTTGTTCACTCGGCACTAATATTTTAGTGACGTGCGCACAGAGGCTTTCGTCAATAAATTGTTATCACTGATAGAGACGAGCGATTTGTTCCATTTGACCGATACGCCTTGTTCAATAGCGAGGTGAGAGATGAAGGAACAAATTAATAGGCAGCTGTCGATAATAATTCATTGTTTCAAGTTCAACTACCTAAATAGGTTCTTATTTAATTTCATAATTTGATACTAAAACATGTTTTAGTGTCATCTAGCGCAGGATAGATAAACTATCTGGAATAAAAGTTAAGACCAAAAACTGAATTATAAAATCTATCAAACAACAGATGCCGCTGCTTGGTATACTTGTTAATTTAATAACTAAGAAATTGTCTCGAAGGTTTGTGTAATTTCACTGTAAATAAGTAGAAGACTAACATAGTTAGAGGTCACCGTGGGAGAGCCACGCTTCGGCATGAATGGGCCGGCTCGACCGGAGTGATATCACGGCTAACAGAAAACCGGTGTGAAATAGCGCTTCCGCTGTGTTTCATCGAGTGAGTGAGGATACCGGAGGCCTATACCCCAACCCCTTCCTACATCCCTCTCCCCATCCCCCAAAGGCCGGCAACACACTTGTGACGCCACTGGTGTTGCGGGTGTCCATGGGCGACGGTAATCGCTTACCATCAGGCGATACGTCTGCTCGTTTGCCTCCTATTTCATAAAAAAAATACTTTGGCATTTAGCATGTCATTTGATAGGACAAAATACACAAGTGTTTGTTTTAAGAGCACTTTGAAGTAGCGTGATCCACTTTTCTTAAAAAATGAGTTTTGTTATTTTATTTCCAAAACGGTACAATTTTGACTCATTTACCCGAGGACAATTTGATAGCTAATTATGTCTACTATCACCCCTTAGAGGGATCACTACATATTACCAGTAACCCTGTATATACACGGTACATATACCAAAATAACACTTTTTACAATATTCGTCGGTCTGTCTGTTTGCTCTGGCTCATCTCTGGAATTGCTAGACCGATTTTGTCAGGACTTTCACTGGCAAATAGCTGATGTAATAAGGAGTACCTTAGGCTATTTTTTTCTACCAGCTTCGCCCCGCGGCGTTACCCGCGGTTGATGTCGTACTGCGGGACTCAGCTGGTCTAAAATAAAAGTAGCTTAAGAAGATATCTTGTACAAATTTAACCTGGTACGAACTGTGAAACATTGCCTTAAGCGTTGTTCACTCGGCACTAAATATTTTTTGGTGCCGTGCGCACAGAGGCTTTCGTAAATAAATAATTATTATCACTGATACGAGTAATTAATTTCATTTGTCCGATACGTCTGGTTCAATATCAAGGTGAAAAATATAAGAGTAAATTAATAGATAGCTACTAAATTTGGTAGTTTACGATTTCTTTTTAATTACTTCTTACAAGATTATTTTACCACAAAACTCATGATCCCTATAGTGACATCTGGTGTACAATAGGTAAACCTAAGAGCTGAATTAAGAAAACTACTAAACAACAGATGGCGCTGCTTGCTTATATTTGACTAAATTTCGTAGTTTTCTATAAAAGCGAATGTTTAAGTTACGTAAAACATAATTATTTAAAATTAAATTGTAGACAATTATCGATAAATGACAAAAATTTAAAAGCTGAAGCTAACCGAAGAACAAAAACTTAGATCGAGATAATAATATGTCCCGTTACCGTGGCTTTTACTCTGGGCATTTATTTGTTATTGTTAATTATTCTATTTATTATTTGTTTATTATTATAACATAGGTATTAGCTGGAGGTTCCGCTCGCGTCTCTAACCAATGTTGCGTAAAATGTAGCCTGTGTCCTCCTCTAGGATCAAATGATCTCTATGCCAAACTTTATTAAAATTAGTTTAGTAGTAGACAATACTTTCTCTATTATAATATCAGTATTACTATCACAAATATTTTCAAATAGATATTATTCCCACAGCAAGTTTCTTATCCATAAAATAGTCCCTAATTGAGTATGACATCAGTGGTAGGTACCTAACAGTTATTCTGTACAATTTTTACAATTTTTCGATTAAGAAAAACTTTTATTAAAATTAGGTCTCGACCTTAGGTAAAACGTAGGTTTTAAGAAAATATACTAGAGACGTATTAATTCTTTTGTCGGCCAAATAAACCTTCTTTAGTCAGTCAAGGAGAAGGGCAATAGAATTCATCTGTCGACATCACAGGAATCATTCCTCCCTACCCTTTTTCTAAGTGATACTGTAATAGCGTTTAGATAGGACAAAGAAAAAACGTAGGTACCTACTTTATTTACCCATACTCTGTGAAAAGTAGCGAAAACATGACTTGACAACAGTTTTTTATGGGCCGTGGTATTACTCAGAGCCGACCCATTCTTGTTGAAATAAGGTGATCCATGATAGAATTGCCAGGCAACCTAGACAAGAGAAACCGCAAGTCTCGGATACAAATCAGATCAAAGAGTACAGCAATTTAAAGAGACAGGGACCTCAACTGGCCGGATACCACATATGTCACATTGACAATCTTTAAAAGTTACTGCTGGACATAGATATTTCCTTTGAACGGAACGGGTTTGGCCTACCATAGGGTTTGTTTTATATTTTCCTTCTCTTTGCAGTGTCTTGAGTATTTTGCTCCCTTAGGGTCCGTTCACACAGAGCGGCTCGGAGAGGAGAGCAGATTTTTATCACATTGTAAACAGAGGTTTGAGTAATTGTAGTAAGGTTTATTTTTGCATGTGCACTTCTTTGGTCATCAAGAATGCTTGAACGCACTTAGTGTGAAATAATAAGAGGAGCCGACCGGCTCCGATTGCGTGCTCTTCTCGCTCGCGCAGCCGATCGGCTCTGATTCTCTTCCACAGCCGCTCCATGTGAAATAGTTGGCGGCTCCGCTACGGCCAATTCCAAGCGTATACGATCCGGTCCGTGTGAAAAGAAAAATGCGAGCCAATGCTCTCCGAGCTGATCTGTGTGAACGAACGGATCTTTATTCGCCTCTTACGATATCCATGGTATAAATAAAATGACACTGTATCGGCCACTACATTGAGATGTATTTTTTCGTTAAATGTGAAATGGTCCTCTTCTAACAAGCAGTTAATTTCCTCTACGGTGTTATTACAAATGTTTATCTCAGAAAGAAACTATACACCTTGGTTTAATGAAAACATAACGTTACAGTATTTTATGAGCATTGATTTAGATAATGTCCGTTCATTGAATATTGCTGCTTTCGCGTTTGATTAAATGTTTGGTTGCCAACGTTCATTCGTTATCGCTCGGCTACAACTCGCGCATTTTGTACTTTGGGTTGTTAAATATGCCTACTGGTTTCAAATTTAAATAAAGAGAAAATATAAATTTACTTTAACAACAATCTACCAAAGTTTAAAACTGAATCTCGCAATGACAAATTCTCGGGCCGGTTAGTACAGTTAGAGATCTTTCAAATATCAACCACCAGTGGACAGCGACTTGCCCGTCATGGTTCCCTTTGCTGGTGTGATGGAGTAACAAAACATGAATACTCAAACATAAAGTTTAGGGTTGGCATATTTTTTAAGTAGATAATGAACGGTGGACCTAATATGATGGTCGTATGCCAGCTTATCTTTTTTTGATATTTGAGCGGTGACAATCAACTTTTCATTTAGTTTGATGGCCGAATATTTAAGATTAAGGCGACAAAACTCTAGGTTTCTCTTTTAGTTGAAGATGTTTATAAGATACTTATTGTCACACTAAGTAATTATTACAGTTTTACCATTATATGATATATATTACCGATAAAAACGGAAAAAAATACTGCTTAGAACACAATATCTTCAGAGCTCTATTACTTTTCAATTCTCTAACTTCAACTCTTAATATATTTAACGCTATCTTCAACTCTATTATGTAATTTTCAAAATCTAAGGGCTTTAATTTAGAGTAGGCATTTAAAGGCACTTTCAGAACGTTACATTAAAGACTCTAGATGCGCGGTTCCAAAATGGCATTCCTATCGAGAGGAACCGGCAAGAAACTCCATTTTATTTTTCAATTCAAGCACTGGGAATATATGGGGACATGACGGGGACAGGACGTGTTTCAGGGGACATTATGAACATTCATGAAACGGATACCCAGAAAAGCAGAACACCCAGACTCAGGACATCAAAAAAGAAACTGCTTATATATCATAAAACCACATTTTTCATTAAACAAGTAATTTGAAAAACAGACGTACGGATTGCTTCAAAAGACGTAAAATAATTTATTTGTTTCACCGCAGTGCGGAGCATTCATACTGTAAAATAGAATATTAATCTGCTGTACTATCCCTCTTTTCAGATTCAGATATATCTGTTCATTTAGAATTAAGTTCTACATCCTTATATAATCGCTTAAAATAAAACACAGAGAAAATTCTTCCCATAGGAGAATACAAACTAATAAAAAAAAAACAATTTACATTACTACGATAAACACGTTTAGTATTCATTCTGTATTGCCTAAAATCGCTTCGTAAATAAGCCATTATTTCTCGTAAAAAGAAAGGAATACAAAATGGTTGTTGTGGATTATCCCTAAGAGATAGACATTCAACGTCGCGGACTTTTTTGTAGATCTTTTTAAGGTGTACAATACTGTAGTTTTTGATCTATCTCGTAGGGCGCAACCAGCGTTTGCAATGTAAGCGCAAAAAAATGTGTTTATTTGCTACATCACATTAGAAACCTCGAAAATTAACAGTGTTTCCATACTATATTATGCATTTATTATACATAAAAACCTTCCTCTTGAACCTCACTCTATCTATTAAAGAAAGTCGCATCATAATCCGTTTCGTAAGTAGTTTAAAAGATCTATGCGTTTATAGGGACAGACAGAGAGCGGAAGCGACTTTGTTTTATGATTATGATGATTAGATAAAACTGCTTTAAAACATTTGGAACCTGGAACCTTGCGCGCTTACCAAAACACCTAACTCACAATCGAAATACAATTGTTCACCTATTAATCTATGAGCAATTTTCGCTATTTTATGTGTGTGATAACATAACCCTCAGGGGTGATGGGTACACCAGCTGTTATCGGAGAGACCATATACCTATCCGAACTGAACTGGTTAAAGTTCCTCCATATTGGCATACCGTGCCATTAAGAAAAGTTCTCAAATCCTATTTAATTTATCTAAAAAGGACGAAATTCATGAGTCCCATTAATAACACAGCCACCTATCTCTCTTTGATCGAGCATCTATTATGTTTAGGACTACATAAACCCGTCTTAACTTACCTACAGCATAAGGTATTACAAATTAAAGTTGGAAGTCACCGCTTTAGAGTGGAAAACATAAGCTCTCGTACTTATCGCTTGGGTTCTCCCGTCCTGTGCCGAGCTGTCAAAACCTAGAACTCACTACCAGCGCACGTATTTCGCTCCCAATATGATCCCGGGTCCTTAGCGGGCTAGGCCGCCATAATGTGGGTCACCATGCTGCATTGTCCTTATTCGCATTGAGGATGGTGACCACCATTCCGGATTCTGCACATGCTTTCCATCAAGCAGAGCAGAGTCATTTTGGCAGCTAAAAATAAAAAAGAAAGTGTTATTCTGGTTGCTCACGATGAGCTCCGAAACTATCCAACCAATTTTACACGTTTTTATTATGCTTGTTTTGCTGGCGACCCTATTATAACACACGCTTAGACCAATAGAAGTCGAACATTATTGAAAAGAGACGCACCCGAAGTATCGTGGGTCAGTTAGTATTAGGATAGATTACATTATAAAAAATATAAAATGTTCTTTTTTTCCTATGACCTCTAGACCTAGGCGCCATGGGGACAACGTGTCCTGGCATGGGGCGTGTCGTCTCTCGTTACAAAGTGGCCGCGACCACGTGCGTGGCGGTCTCACTTCTAAACATTCGACACGCATCAATGAAACACAAAAACTGAACAGTTTTTGTGTTTTGTGAATAAAATCAGCTTTAGCTTTTATTGATATTTAATTTTCTATCTATCTACGATATACACACATCAAAAGTGTCTAGGGATCAAGCATTTTTATGCGGATTTCTTGAGATTGAGATGTGGCTTTGGCCCTGGCCTGCTCAGTCGCCAGACTTGAACCCGATTGAGCATGCATGGGATATGCTACAGAGAAGAGCTCTGCTGAATATGGAGGGTATCCAGTCGCAAGAAGACCTTTTTTTGTTGTTGCAACGAACACGGGCGGCCATTCCACAGCGTGATTTGGATGAACTCATTTTGAGTATGCCAAACCGATGTTCTTGTGTTAGTGTTCGCGGTAGAAACACGGATTATTAATTGTTTAAGTTACCTAATAAAATTTTAAAGAAAACTGTTATTTCAGTCTTTTTTTCGAACTTTAATGTTAGTGGTTCAAATGTCAAAAATCCTTTTATTAGGAAAATGGCAAATTTCTTTATTAATGCAAAGGTGACTTGGTTTATCGTTACTGTGACAAACGAAAATACTTTATTTGATGAATCCTTAAAGAAAATTTTAATTAATATCAATCAGGAGAAAAGTTATTGCAAAAATATATGTTGATCCCTAGACACATATGTTGATCCCTAGACACTTTTGATGTGTGTATATGGCCTATGTCAGTGATGGTTATTATGATCTATATACCTAGACAAATAAAATGTAAGTGTCTGTTTGTAATTTCAAAATAATAGCTTTTCACTAAATGCATTAGAAACTATATAGGTACTCGTACGGTAATCATATTTAAAAATCATTTCAATCTCTAGAACGGCTGGACTGATTTCCATGGGAATTTAATTGTCAGATAACTCATAACATAAGAAGTAACTTAGGCTACTTCGTTTTAGACTAACTTCACCTCACGGTATAGCAATGGTGCCTGTGCTATGGTAAACAGACTGCTGATAAATATACCAACATACGTTCGCGTGACAGATACATTACAATCACACTAGGAATAAAGACCGTTCATCATACAATTATTTGTCGTAAAGTGCGAATCAATCTTTATCATCACTAGTACGCTAGATGGTCGCCACGCCACTCTATCGCGCTGTATTGAGGGTTCAATCAAACACCCAAAGAAAGAAAGAAAGATTTACTTGTTAGAATATAGTACAAAAGATGTTATCACGTTCCTTAAATTCTACTATTACTGATGTCCAAATTTTAAATGAACTAATCTTAGGTCTAGACAATAGCATTATAATTATATTTATTTTAGGTCTAGACAGTAGCATTTAATAATACATCTTTATCACTTAAAAATTCGTTAGTAGTAGGAACATTTGCTTAATAAAAGTAAGTCGAAAAAATTACGTTTAAACTGGTATAAGTTAAGACATTTAAGGCAATTTGGTAACTTATTGAAGATTCGTATCGCCATATTGAAATAATTTTAGTTGTACATAGCAGTGTGTTGTTTGGGAATCAGTAATTTATTGGCAGATCTACTATTTATTTTTGTGACTGTAACATTTTTTTGCATGTAGCCTGCATTACTCATAGCCCTTACACATTTTTTTTGCGCTCTGAATGCTTTCACTATATCTACAGAATTTCCCCCTATGACAATTCCGTAACGTAGAATAGAGGACAGTAGAATGTGACAACACTTTGTGTGATCCGCAAACAGCTATTCTGGGTCTGCGTGTTCTTCGTGTCTGTTTCCTGTATTGTTAAGTCCTCCGCAACATAGAATTTATTCATTGTGTGGGAATATGCCTGCTACGTATGTTAATCATTAAGAAAGGCACAACTTGAACATGTTCTATAATGTTAAATATGAATTCATTAATATCAGGAAAAAACCCGTTTTTTGTTAAAATCAAAATGTCCATTTGTCGTGAGCGTTAACTGAATATAATTAAAACTGTTTTCAACAGATTCCTCTCAGCCTAACAGTTCACCGATAATATCTTCGCTATTATCCTCTTTCTTTCTCTGTGTATAATTATATACATATAGTACACGTTAGCCAAAATATAATTTGCATATTGTGTATAAGTTGGGTCGAAATATGCGCGGGCGCACAAAGCTGCCGCGCTGCAAAATTTTAATTATGTTTCGCTTTCCGCGCCCCACCGTGTGGATATAGGGTTGACCAAGACAGGATATTGTCTTTATACCCATAATTATTCACTCAGCGGTACATTATTTAACAGTATTTCAGAATACCTGCAGTAGTATTCTTAAAGAATTGCGACTGCACGGTTGGCCTAGTGGTTAAATTTTTTTTAAATTTAAATTATGTTAAATTTTGGCCTTATTAGGAAAGCCTACTATACGATCAACGATTATCTGAACGACAAACAGTCATGGGCTTGAGGTGTCATTAGAATTTAAATAGATACACACAAACTTCTTTGTCTTTTAATAAAGCTAAATATTGTAATATGTAATAAACCATTGTTAGTTGAAAGTAATGCGTGGCGATTATTATGGTAATTTAATTAGTAGTGATTTTTATCAGTATCTCGACTATGGTTTGTCATGCTCACTAAAATGTCATTGCTTGCGGTGTCGTCGTGGGGCGGGTCGTTTCCTTCCCTCTGATATGGCGAAGGAGATGATGGCTGGTCCATGCGTCATACTCGTGAACGGGTGCTGCTTGGGGTGACTGGTCGGCCTAGTCAGCGATTCTTTAGACAATACTATTATTCTGGTTCGTTCAACTGCAACCCTAGCCTCTTAATCCAGTCACGAATTATTTTCAACAGTAGATTTTGCAACTGAATGTAAGTAGATGTGCACCTTGAATGATTTCTATGTTTAATAGACTCAAACCTTCAACGTTATCACTGAGTGTTTTTTTTTTGTTTGTGCGTTACATTTTGGAGCTTTTTAATAAAAGGAATTTCAAGTGGCAACAGCTTGCATACTGTTTACCTTACATGTAATACTAACACTATTGTACCTGAAAATCAGATTTTGAAAAAGAGTAGCCATGAGTTTCTTTGCCAGTATTCTTCTCATGAGCTCTACGCATTTTGGAAACTGGAAGTTATGGATCGACACAGGCAGGCAGTAGATTTTAGCGTTTTCGCCTAACTTACCTCGACAATACAGCACATGCTGTGGCCTCTGTTTGTGTCGATCTATCATTTTTAACTATAGCTTCAATTTGACGTTCATAAGTGTCACTTGGTGTCTTAGATGAATAAATGATTTTGATTTGATTTGATTTGATTAAAGCGGTCGCCACGTCACTTTCTACTGCGCCAAGTGTCGTGGGTTCAAATTCCACGTGGGACAACACTTTGTGTGTCGATCCACAAATTGTTGTGCTGGCTCTGGGTGTTCTTTGTGTCCGTTTGTAAAGTCCCCCGCGACATAGGATGTATATTCTTAATGTAATAAGTAATAAAAAAAGAAATTATTACTTGAACATAATGATTGTGGCGACTTCCACATCCCTAAAGCGGAAAAAAACATACCTATCGCCATATACCGAATACACACTGAATTATGGAGTAATTAATCCTGCATCTCGATTAAGAAATTCTTAAGCCGATTAGCATGTATTTATACAACTTCCTAAAATCAACCGTTGGGCTTGCCCTGCCAGGAATGGTCACTTCGCCAGGTCACGGGAACCCTTTGTGTTTGGAGACTTGAGAACCCGTTCCTCCACAGTGGCTAGTATCAGTTTGTACTCGTATATGCCCAGCTCCTTCTTTAGTTCTTCTTTGTTAAATCGTTTATGTACCATCAAGACCGATTTGCCATACCTAAGTAACACAACTCATAATTACTGACTCACTCAGTCTGTAAGCACATCCCGTACAATCTGTTTGAAATGTCAGTCATTCAGGCAATATATTACGTTAATTTTCCAAAATGATAATAACCTACCAGTAACACCTACCAGTAGAATAATTAATTACCCTATTTACAATTAGTACGTTCCGTTCTACGTTTGATGATGAGTTCATGGGATTTCCCTGATTATATCGCTTCCAATTATATTGTTTAACACTGTGACTTGCTCAACCCTGCAGCGCCGACGGCATGCAGCACGCCACCGCTGCCATGCGGCGTCAAATGTCATTTAACAGCGCGCCCGTCGCTATTTTATTTTTCGCTCCTGAGCCTTTCCCGCGCCATCATAAAATTTTTGTTATTAATACAGTAAAATTTCGGATTAGGTAGTATTAAATTCGAAACAAAGCAGGGATTTAATTGGTAATTCGTGTCCGGAGACGATATTTGTATGCCATATCCGTTCGTTTATTGCTGTCGGTTGTAAAGCTGATTTGGGACGGCGTACATTTGTATTGTAGCCGCCATTCAATTAGCCAGTGAATTTTTAATGAAATATCACAGTGCACGGCTGTAATTAAATCGCGTTCTGCTAAAAATAGGAGATTTATACGCGGCCGCTATTGTGTGACACAATCAATGAACATTTTATAACAGTGAGCGATTGAATTTGAGTCATGGGGCCGATGATATATTATTGAACTTGGTTTATATTTAACTGTAATTACCTGTTTTAATCTCTATTGAAAAGTCAGTACAACAGTTGATTAATGGCCAAACCAATTTTCTTTAAGCCGTTTTTGCTTGCTAGCTACTTTTTGTATATTATATTACTAATTCTTATGTTTTCTTTACAGATCCCAAATTTCGCATATAGGTTTTATATTGTCAGTTTTGTTGGAAAGGCCAGTGGGAGGCTCTATTATTTTCCAACCAGACTCGAATTGCTGAAAATTCGAATACGTACAGGTATAAAATAACACAGCATACATTTTATGAACAAACCAATTTATTTTCTATATTTTGACCAATACATCTAATATTTAAATAGTTATTGTGTAAATTATAACTAGTTTGTACAGATGTTTATATATAAATACCTATGTATAAAATGTTTGAGGAAAATATTTAGGTTTATTGTAACTGGATCAAACGCGATTTGGGCGGACTATTTTAGGGTTAAGTATCATCATTCAATGAGTTTTGGTAAACTTCTACATGTTTAAGACGATGTGACAATTAATATAAGTATTATTTTATCTCTCGTACATTTCTTGCCAAAAACTTTAAAACTACATAAAAAAGTATGTGTTTTAAAATTTACACAATTTGAACCTTTCGTGAAATTTGTTTTAGCAAAACCATAAATTTTGTCATTAGGAAAATTTGTGCAAAGGCTCTAAAATAAGAGGGTCGGCTAAGAAATCGTTGTTTATTTTGTGCATTTCTGTATATCTCGAAGCATGTCTCATGTTCGGGCTTACTTAACACTTATTATTACTAGACAGACTAGGTCATTATCATTGCGTAGTGTCTTTAGCCAGTAATATTGAACTTTAATTTATACCAATCGCGCTTACAAACAAACACTTACCACAAGACAAAGTACAGGCCTTTGATAGCAGGTTAAATTGAAATAAAATTGTATTTCTGTAACATTTATACATACCTACAGTGGTTTAAGCCTTAAACACACCAGCTAGTTTGTTAAAGCCGCGTGTTTTTCTTAATATTTCTGTTTAAAAATCTTGTCTTGTAAGATAAGTTATTAATTACACACGTTTTCTGTCAATATGTTTAATATTTAAGTACATTTCATAATCATTATTAAGAATATTTACACCTTTGGACCTACGTTTAAATACTCTTCTGCTTATGTATATGTTAATGGAAATGTATGTAATCCGTCATTGTATACAATTTCTAGGAAATGTATGTAATTCCTTAAATCGCACGGAAATGTGTGAATTAAATTATATTATACTTACACATTACACATTTACTAGGAAATCTAATGAAATGTATTCCTAAATAGCAATCGGAAATGTAAAACATTTAAGATATTGGTAGGTAATTATTTTTAGGTTAGGTTAGAACATATGAACATATTATTTTACGGTATTAAGATAATATGAGTGCTATAATAAAAAAATATTATTAACAACGTGTTTTATTACAGAAAGCATTTACTTTATACATTTCCTAATACGATATTGGAATTATATATTTATACATTTCCTAGGATATCTATGTATTAAATAGTTTTTCAAACAATATTTTATACATTTCCTAAATAGTATCGGAATTGTACAAATTTCCTAGGATTTGTATACAATTCCTAGATTTCATACATTTCCGGTAACATATATACTAATACAATATCTACAATAGTATGTGTGATTTATGTGCGGAGCTTAACATTTTATTTAAAAGCTAAGTACTACGCCACCTGCTGCTACTGGTCGTATTTAACCACTTATAGGTTAGCTTATTCATTCGACGACAGTTAGAAGTTATAACTGCATTCATGAATATGCAATAGCTACTACAAGTTTCTTTACATCACCTCGGCCATCATTAGCGAACTGTTTATCTGAAATCAACGACACTGGTAATAATAAGTTACGAATGTTATTACTTTTCACTTTAAGTCTTTTTCCTAGTCCTTATTATTCTCAAGATTATTTGGGGTCAGCTACTCGTTCAACCGGTATCAGTTTTTCCACGGAGCGACTGGCCTCGGACCTTCGCAATCCTCAGGGAGAACTGAATTCGAAGGTTGAACTAGTTGTTATTGTATTTGCACCGGTGTGGGTGGCGGTTCTGACTGCCCTAAATAAGGCCCGCCTCTGGCGGCCTCAGAGGGTATTGGCAGTCAGAGCCATACGCGGATACCGCACGGTGTCGACCGAGGTGGCGTGCGCCCTGGCCGGGAACACCCCCGTGGGATTTGGAGGCGGAAGTGCTCGCCGAAGTTTATCGACGGATGGCTGAATATCGGGCAGAGTATGGCTATCGCCCTCCGCCCGAAGAGGTACGCGAGTGGCGTGAAGCCGCCCGTCGAGCCACGATGGCTCGCTGGTCGTTCCAGCTGGAGATTCCACGCGCTGGCTTTGCCGCCGTGGAGGCTCTCCAGCCGGTCATCCTCGAGTGGGCAGGGCGGCAGCACGGGACCCTTTCCTTCCGACTGACGCAGGTCCTTTCCGGGCATGGTTGCTTCGGGAAGTACCTGCACTCGGTCGCTAGGAGGGAATTGAGTCCCGCCTGCCACCACTGCGACTGCAGTGAGGACTCGGCCCAGCATACGCTGGCGATCTGCCCTGCATGGGCGTCGCAGCGCCGGGCCCTCACTGCAGTCATCGGAGGAGATCTCTCGCTACCGGCCGTCATACGCTCCATGGCCGGTAGCGATAGCAGTTTTACCGCGGTCGCAACCTTCTGCGAAGATGTAATCTCGCAGAAGGAGGTGGCGGAGAAGGCCCGGGAGGACGATGTCCACTCGGACCCAATCCGGTGCCGGCGAAACGGGCGGCGGAGGCGCGCCTATCAGCGCCTCATGCCGCCCTGAGTGTGGCCGCGGATGGTCGGGACGGGCTTTCCCTTCATCCGCTCGAGTGGCCTCCCGCGAGGGGGCGACGTACGCGTGTGCCGTACGTCGCCTAATTGAGAGGATACCAGCAGACGGTGCCCGCTTCTGTGCGGGCAGGCGCTGGGAGGGGTCCGGATGTGTTAATAACTGCAGTTCCCGGACTCCTCCCTTCACAGGCGCAGAGTGGCACACCGTGTGGTTTTAGTCGGTTCGAGTCCGACACACCGCCCCGCCGCAAGCCCCGGTGGGACGGTCCGAGGGGATTTCCACACGTTAAAAAAAAAAAGTTGTTATTGTATTTAAAAGCACTGACTGCCCAATAACGATTGCCATAGATGGTTACGACAACTGAGAACCGACGGCTTAACGTGCTCTCCGAAACACCGGACTTTCCGGACTACCGAAACTACCGGACCGGTATTTCCATACACCGGACTGTTATTGAGAATTTCTTGTAAGAAAAACCCAACAAAACTTTTGGTCTGACCCGGGAATTAACCCGAGATCTCTCGATAGGCAGTCGCATACGCTAACCGCTAGAACAACGAGGCAGTCTTTTAAATTTTATTAATACTGCATTTTACGAGGATCGAACCAAGTGGCGTGCAATGGGGGAAAACTATTAAGCAGTGTACTGCGATAGGCTATTGATGATCTTGTCAAATCGATATCAAGATGCGAGAGGGATGAATATATCGATTCTAATAGAGATATAATATATAAATTTCTTTTTAAAATTGTTTCATTGATGTAAATAAGTTATAAACCCTAATTTATTCATTAACATAAGTTTCGAAGACAAGAAACTTTACGCTTTTAAATGAAGATTATGCTCTTTGTCTGTTTTCAAAGAAGCTATATAATGTTGGGTTAACTCAAAGTCCTAATTTTTTCCTTAACTGTTACCTTTTATAGTTACACTTTCGTTTCGCATTCAAATTATTATTTTATTGTTATCTGTTTATGTTACAGTACCCTCATCACATAAATCGTACTTTGCCAATTTATCATAGTCTGGATGACTGATGAGTTGAATCTCGTTACACCTAGTTGCTTAGTGGTCAACTAATAAAATGTAAAGCTCCGCTAAATAACATAACTTATATCTTACACTCGATATTATTTACAGCAATATAATACTTCTTTTATAAACAGTATAATTATACAACTAAGGTCGGTCTATTTCACATTATCACTTTCACTGGACAAAGTCGGTCTTAGGGCCTAGTATGAGTTTATTTTGCATCGACGCGAACGTTACAATGACCTCGTACACTGTTGCGATTGGCCCGCACTGAAACCTTCACCAATCAGAACGTCGAACACCTTCACGATGACGATCGACTCGATGTGAAATAAACTCACACTAGGTTGTCTGGGTGCATCTATACTAACCATATTGCACCCACGCACCTCATATACCTTAGTCTACTAATCTCAGTCGCCATTAATGTCAAAATCACTTGCACCATAAATTGACCACGTTTATCACTGACACTACACTCGGTGGTGATGAAAGCTGGTTACCGGTCGTGATTGGTGGCTCGCACGTGTCAAAGTGCGTGCGCGTGGTGGGGTGGTGGCGGCTGCTGGTGGGGGTGGGGCAGTGCGTGGGGATTGCTCGCTGTATGCTGTCGACCCTGGTTACAATAGAAAATATATTTTGAATAAAACAGTAACTTTAACTCTATTAGAAGTTATGTGAGGAAATGTACCCATACTATTCGACCGATCTTAGGTTTTCTTAACGCAGTCCATATAATATGGCAAGTGTCTTAATACGTGCGTGAAAGCTAGAGGGACCTGGGAGGAGAGGTCTTGGAATATAGTGGTCACCATGGTTTAAAATTGTACCGTATCTTAAATTAGTTGAAAAACATGTTGGTGGAATCCATTTATATCTAATGTGTAAAAGACCTTACCTGAAGGTATACGTAGTAGTCATAAGGCTGGTGTAGTGGCCAGCATCTCTGCGGTGGCACAGGGTATAAGGGTGGAACTGGGTACAGAGCGCCCCCTCCCAGTTTGTTGCGTAGGATTCGACTGATACTGGACACTGAAGGCACATTGTACTTGTCACATACACCGTCAGCCAATAATCTGTCGCGAATCTCCCAAGCGAAGATGCCTGGGTCTTTCGCTTTTAACTGCTTTATGTAGGACACCACCTGAAAGACATGAATTGTTAACTAATCTTGTTTTTGAAAGCATGTTTCTGCGTCGGCTGAAGTTATTATAGGGAGCAAAGTAACAGAAGGGTCATCTGTTGGAACGTGATTACCGCTAGAGACGTCCCTAGCCTGTGAAGCGCCCGTGTGTAATTATTACTCTAGCGCCCTTTAGTAAGCATAGCGCCCTCCAGTAAGCGCGTAGATTAATTAAAAGTGCCGCGGCCGGTGCCCCTTACACTGCTGCGCCCGCGCCCCTGAACTACCGCCTCCTTTGGATACCTACATCTTCATAGACACTAGTGTTTTGCCGTCCTTCGCGCCTTCCACCTAAGATCAGTGGGATTGTAGCTTGTTCTCGAACCGAAAAACTTACTGTAACAAGTTTTCTGGTGTATCGCTTAGGTCGAGTCGGCCCTTTTATGTTTTTATTCGTATCGAATGAAGAATGAAACTTCATCCCTTATCCATCCCTTCTTTATGCTATTTTATAAGTTTCATAAAAGACTATTCATTAAAAGTTACAATACCACTCCAGTTACGTTAATGGCCTTCACTTTTAGATAAACCGTATTATGTCATACGCAACATTCAGTGCCAACTTGGTACTTGGATAATGATGTTTTTAAATATTCGCAACTGCGCAAAAAGTGCCGGGTCAAAGGTTATTTGTCACTAACGTGATAAAGAGGGGCACTAGAAGTGCCATCTCTGATATTATCAAATGACGACACAGGTTAAAATTTAAAAAACATGCTCACAACCCAAGAGCGTGATGGACAATGTTGTTTGATAATAAAAATAACTGTCATTGAAAAAAGGTACTTTTCCATTGGGGTCTAATAGTTCTCTGAGTGAAATATATTTCAAGTAAAATTCAAGAA